>JASERS010000001.1:18196749-19396749 GCA_036711965.1 Onthophagus sagittarius | reverse complement strand
AAAGACTTGAACTACATGTAGAAGACTTAAAGTGTTTCCAGAAGACTTGATGCTGCTTTTAGAAGACTTGAGCTGCATCTAGAAGACATAAAATGCTGTCAGAGAACTTTGTATTGCCTCTTGAAGATTAGAAATGTTTCCAAATGACTTGATATCGTTTCTACGTGATTTGAAATACTTCCAGAAAAGTTGATACTGCTTCAAGAAGACTTCATACTGTATCTAGAAAACTTCAAATGCTTCCAGAAGACTTTGTATTGCTTATTGAAAACTAGAAATCGTTCCAGAAGACTTGATTATATCTTTACAAGACTTGAAATACTTCTAGAAAACGTGATACTGCTTCTAGAACACTCGAAATACTTCCAGAAGACTTGATAGTGTCTCTAAAAGACTTGAAATACTTCTAGAAAACTTGATACTGCGTCTAAAACACTTGAAATGTTTCCGGAAGACTTGATACTGGTTCTAAAAGACTTGAAATAATTCTAGAAGACTTAACAAGTTTCCAGTAGATTTGATACTATTTCTAGAAGACTTGAACTACATCTAGAAGAATTAAAATGCTACCAGAGAACTGTATTGCCTCTTGATAACTAGAAATCTTTCCAGAAGACTTGATACTGTTCCTACATGACTTGAAACACTTCCAGAAAATTTGATACTGCTTCTAGAACATTTGAAATGCTCCCGGAAGAGTTGATACTGCTTCTAAAAGACTTAAACTACATCTAGAAAACTTAAAGTGTTTCCAGAAGACTTGATGCTGCTTTTAGAAGACTTGATATTGCTTCTAGAAGACTTGAGCTGCATCTAGAAGACTTAAAATGCTATCAGAGAACTTTGTATTGCCTCTTGAAGACTAGAAATGTTTCCAAATGACTTGATATAGTTTCTACGTGATTTGAAATACTTTCAGAAAAGTTGATACTGCTTCAAGAAGACTTCATACTGTATCTAGAAAACTTCAAATGCTTCCAGAAGACTTTGTATTGCTTCTTGAAGACTAGAAATCGTTCCAGAAGACTTGATTATATTTTTACAAGACTTGAAATACTTCTAGAAAACTTGATACTGCGTCTAAAACACTTGAAATATTTCCGGTAGACTTGACACTGCTTCTAAAAGACTTGAAATAATTCTAGAAGACTTAACAAGTTTCCAGTAGATTTGATACTATTTCTAGAAGACTTGAACTACATCTAGAAGAATTAAAATGCTACCAGAGAACTGTATTGCCTCTTGATAACTAGAAATCTTTCCAGAAGACTTGCCACTGTTCCTACATGACTTGAAACACTTCCAGAAAACTTGATACTGCTTCTAGAACACTTGAAATACTTCCAGAAGACTTGATGTTGCTTCTAGAAAACTTTAATAGCTTTCGGAAGACTTTGTAAAGCCTCTTGAAGACTGGAAATCTTTCCAGAAGATTTAATACTGCTTCTAAAAGACTTGAACTATATCTAGAAGACTTAAAATGTTTCCAGAAGACTTGATGCTGCTTTTAAAAGACTTGATACTGTTTCTAGAAGACTTGAGCAGCATCTAGAAGACCTAAAATGCTGTCAGAGAACTTTGTATTGCCTCTTGAAGACTAGAAATGTTTCCAAATGACTTGATATCGTTTCTACGTGATTTGAAATACTTCCATAAAAGTTGATACTGCTTCAAGAAGACTTCATACTGTATCTAGAAAACTTCAAATGCTTCCAGAAGACTTTGTATTGCTTCTTGAAGACTAAAAATCGTTCCAGAAGACTTGATTATATTTTTACAACAAGACTTGAAATACTTCTAGAAAACGTGATACTGCTTCTAGAACACCCGAAATACTTCCAGAAGACTTGATAGTGTCTCTAAAAGACTTGAAATACTTCTAGAAAACTTGATACTGCGTCTAAAACACTTGAAATGTTTCCGGAAGACTTGACACTGCTTCTAAAAGACTTGAAATAATTCTAGAAGACTTAACAAGTTTCCAGTAGATTTGATACTATTTCTAGAAGACTTGAACTACATCTAGAAGAATTAAAATGCTACCAGAGAACTGTATTGCCTCTTGATAACTAGAAATCTTTCCAGAAGACTTGATACTGTTCCTACATGACTTGAAACACTTCCAGAAAACTTGATACTGCTTCTAGAGCACTTGAAATGCTCCCAGAATACTTGATACTGCTTCTAAAAGACTTGAACTACATCTAGAAGACTTAAAGTGTTTCCAGAAGATTTGATGCTGGTTTTAGAAGACTTGATACTACTCCTAGAAGACTTGAGCTGCATCTAGAAGACTTAAAATGCTGTCAGAGAACTTTGTATTGCCTCTTGAAGACTAGAAATGGTTCCAAATGACTTGATATCGTTTCTACGTGATTTGAAATACTTCCATAAAAGTTGATACTGCTTCAAGAAGACTTCATACTGTATCTAGAAAACTTCAAATGCTTCCAGAAGACTTTGTATTGCTTCTTGAAGACTAGAAATCGTTCCAGAAGACTTGATTATAATTTTACAAGACTTGAAATACTTCTAGAAAACGTGATACTGCTTCTAGAACACTCGAAATACTTCCAGAAGACTTGATAGTGTCTCTAAAAGACTTGAAATACTTCTAGAAAACTTGATACTGCGTCTAAAACACTTGAAATATTTCCGGAAGACTTGACACTGCTTCTAAAAGACTTGAAATAATTCTAGAAAACTTAACAAGCTTCCAGTAGATTTGATACTATTTCTAGAAGACTTGAACTACATCTAGAAGAATTAAAATGCTACCAGAGAACTGTATTGCCTCTTGATAACTAGAAATCTTTCCAGAAGACTTGATACTGTTCCTACATGACTTGAAACACTTCCAGAAAACTTGATACTGCTTCTAGAGCACTTGAAATACTTCCAGAAGACTTGACGTTGCTACTAGAAAACTTTAATAGCTTTCAGAAGACTTTGTAATGCCTCTTGATAACTAGAAATCTTTCCAGAAAACTTGATACTGTTCCTACATCACTTGAAACACTTTCAGAAAACTTAATACTGCTTCTAGAACACTTGAAATACTTCCAGAAGACTTGATGCTACTTCTAGAAAACTTTAATAGCTTTCAGAAGACTTTGTAAAGCCTCTTGAAGACTGGAAATCTTTCCAGAAGATTTGATACTGCTTCTAAAAGACTTGAACTACATCTAGAAGACTTAAAATGTTTCCAGAAGACTTGATGCTGCTTTTAGAAGACTTGATACTGCTTCTAGAAGACTTGATGCTGCTTCTAGAAAACTTTAATAGCTTTCAGAAGACTTTGTAATGCCTCTTGATAACTAGAAATCTTTCCAGAAAACTTGATACTGTTCCTACATCACTTGAAACACTTCCAGAAAACTTAATACTGCTTCTAGAACACTTGAAATACTTCCAGAAGACTTGATGCTACTTATAGAAAATTTTAATAGCTTTCAGAAGACTTTGTAAAGTCTCTTGAAGACTGGAAATCTTTCCAGAAGACTTGATAATGTTTCTACAAGACTTGAAATACTTCCAGAAGACTTGATATTGCTTCTAGAAGACTTAAAATGCTTCCAGAAGACTTGAAATGCATAATGTATACAATCGGCATAAAGATCGAATAATAGTATTAAGGATTTAATATACAGTATTTCCGTAAAGTAGCGGATATAGGTGATAAAATATGAACACCTGTATAATAATAAAAACAAATTGAAGAACAATTTAGATAAAAACAGAGTGTATAAATTAGAATGCAAAAGATGCGGAGCAAAATACGTGAGAGAGACCGGAAGATTTCTGAGAATTATATTAAAAGAACACAAATTGATTGAAAACTCAAATTTTGGACACCATAAGCTAACATACGGCCATAAATTTGACGAAAGTAAAAATGTTAAATTGATATATCAATTGGAAAAAGTCCAAAAATGTTACTTTATGATGTTTATAAAATCAATACATTTAAAAGTAATGAACAAAACCTGCAGTCTTAACGACTACGTGACTCTTTCCAAACCTCCACTTTATGAACTACTCGATTTTCCTTTCAAGAAGTTTTATAGTAACAATAATTAAATAAAAAAATGAAGGAAAACTTCCTGAAATGGTTTTGAAGTCAATTCATCCTTTTGGAAAACTATTTTCAGTACCCAGCATCCAATTAGAGAAAATAAATTTATTTAGCATGAGAGAAAAAAAACAAACTAGGAAATTCAAAAAATAAATTAAGTGCAAATAATGGTTCTCTAAGTTGCTGTTAAAGATTTATCTCATAATAGAGATCCTTTTCCGAGAATTCTTTTAGCAATTTTTCCTCTAATTCGTATTTAACTCTAAAAACTGTTTTTTGTTTCTGGTGAAACATATACATTTTTTAGAGTTAAATACGAATCAGAGGAAAGATTACTAAAAGAATTCTCTGAAAAGGATCATTCCGATTTCATTTCAATGACTACGGTAGTTATCCTTGTAGACGCTGATATGGTTGCATTCAAAATGTAAAAATTAATCAAAATCTCTTCACTTTAGTTCCTGATCGAAGTAATTCCTCCTCGGTATCTACAGGTTTTGTATGATTTTTTTCAAAAACTTTGATCCAATCTTGAACCAATCTTTATCTTTTCAACCAAAGAATTTCGTGGTGCTCCTTTCTGTGTTACAAGCTTCTTCAGAACATTTTTTTATTGTGACAAGAGATTATTAAAGTTAACTAATTTAGTCAAAAACTTACTTGTTTTTTGAAATTAACATTTGCAAAACAGCCAAAAAAGTCAAAATTAAAAAAAAAAAAAACATTAAAACGGTTCCTAAGATGAACCGTTTTAATGTTTTTTACTACTCTCTTCTCTTAATTAGAAAGGGACTAAAAACATAATTTTACTTTGCACTATGTTTTTTACGAAGCAAAGCTGAGATTTCCTAGTAAGTTGTACATAATATTATGTAAGATTCTCTACCATAATCTTTCATGATCTTTTATGTTCCGTAACAAAAATGGAGGATTGCCATTTGTATGTATAAAGTCGTAACTTGTCAAAATTGCAGAAAACATTTGAAACCTACTCGAAAAAGTTGCAAAAAGACAATTTAGATCCTTTCCAGAGATTTTTCCAAACAGGAATTTCTAACATGTATTTTTACACGTTAGATGCATTTTTACGAAATTTATATTTGTTGGTTTGCCATTTAAAACTTGTTCAATAAATATACGTATAGAAATAAATAAAAAAAGTAAGGAGGCCAAATTTATTTTGGCCTGTAACGACCAAATCTCTGACACCGCCCCTTGGGGCACCTGTATTTAATCAGATGACTCCACATGAAAATCATGAAGAAAAGTTTACCTATATAGTCTAGTTCGAAAATAAAACCAACTAGGATGTTTACAAAAATATTTAATGTTTATGTTTATCTTTCTCAACTGACTTGGAATCTCATAAAGAGAGGGTCATTTCGGTTACTGCGAAAGAAATGTCATCACATACATGTAGTTTATTGGATCAGGCCAGGCCCTTCACTACGCTTCTAGATTCAACATCTCTTTCGGTTACTACTTGTGACCACAAATTTCTCCAAGCGGAATTCATTATTCTGTGAAAAGCTTCCTGCAACTCTTCAGTGATCAGTTCTTAATTATGTTCTTGTAATTCTTCTACATCATCATCACATATATCTAAATAGTCCATTAGATCTGGCTAGAGAAACAATATCTTAACTTGTAGAGCTTTTAGATGCGACATTTCTATCGGACACTGCTTGTGGTCACAAATTTTTCCAATCGAAATTCATTTCGGATCTAATTTTGGCCGATTCAGCCAACATCGATTGAAGGTGAGAGGATATTTTCGGCGACCTCAAAGCTTTTGTACGAAGATAAGATTATCATTTTAATTGACAAATTTTAATTGTCTTTCATTTCTGAGAAATTATTTTTTAAACAAACAGTACATAAATAAAATTATGTTAATACACTTTGTTGTTTTTATGTTTTTTACTTTCTGTTATGTTACTATAAGAGTTAGATAAAAAATAGCTTACATGTCATGATCTCTTTTTTTTTAATCCAATGCTGGAAACCTCAAAGCGCTTTCGTCTTTTATTTTTCCGCTAGACATCAAAAGTGAAAATATCATAAAAGCGGCAACTGTAATTATCGTGGTTTTTATTATTGAATCAAATAAAAAATATAAAAAATCTTTTCTTTGTACCTTAACTGGTCTTTTATTTTAAAAATAATGTCTTACTAGTTTAGGTAAATCGCCATCTTCAGAGACAAGTCAATATAAGAAATTAAATTATAATATGTAAGTCCATTTTCATAATCACAATTATAAGTTAATTAAAACAATTTAAAACGTAATAAAGACGTAGAACACAAATTACTAAGTTGACGAACGTGAGTTAAATATAATGTGTGATTACAGATATCATTATTTTCACATTATTTTTAATACAAAAGACTAGTTAAGGTACAAAGAAAAGATATTTTAAATTTTTATTTGATTCATTGCAAACAAATTATAGTCTGTTATTATTATTGGTAGAATATTATAACTAAGATATTATATGGACACTTTTTTACAGAGAATTTGATGGCATAGTTGAAAAATTGTTTGTTTTTTTAGTGGAAACAATCTCTGAATTTTAGCTTATTAAATTCTTTATTTTGTTTTATTTCAAAAATATAAGGTTCGACGGGTATATTCTTTGTTGTTTCAGAATAAAGCCAAAAATAAGCTTTCTTATCAAATTTTCAAACACCGCCAGTGTTCTAGTATTACATAATGTAAATAGTTTATTACTTTAACAATAAAAACTAATAATTTTGAGGTAGAAAATTTGAGCATTATTTTATAGCACTATTTCATTTTATATTTTTGGGAAATAAAATGATTAGTAGTTAGTTATAATTATTTAACTCTGAATTTAGTTTCTTCGACGACACTAGATATCGGCGTTGGTTAAATTAATATTTAAAATTATTTGTTTTTTGCCAACCATTTTATTTCCCAAAAAAAAATTGGAATAGTGCTATAAAAAAATGCTTACAAAAATGCTTAAATTGACTACCTCAAGTTTATTAATTTTTTCTGTTAAACTACTATTTTTTACGTGAATAAAATAATTGCATTTAATAACACTAGATTGCGGTATTTGAAAATTTTCCAAAAAAGTTTGTCAAACCTTATATTTATGAAATCAGAAAAAAAATTACGAATTTAATAAGCTAAAAATCAGGTATTGTTTCCATTTAAAAAACTGAAATTGTCATAATATCTCAAAATCTGAAGAGAAAAATAATTTTTCAACTACGTCATCAAATGTTCCGTAAAAAAGTGTCCATATAATGTATTATAACTAATAATACTTTACCAGTAATAATAACCAAGACGATAGCGCTTTGAGATTTTAACCATTAGATTTTTTTAAAAAGAGATCATGACATGTAAGCTACTTTTTATTTAACTCTTATAGTTTTCGAGTTAGCCTATTTTGACTTCGAATTTGAACCTCCCTGTACACATTCACAATTAGTAATTAAACTTGCTAAAATTTCTCGGGAATCCTGAGATTTCAACAAAAAAAATACGGGAAATAGCATCCTCTACACGTAGATACCGATCATTCTAATTTTGGTGTTAATTTTGGAATACTTTAGAGTTAGAGCATGTTACAAAAACATTTTAAAACAAAAAATGCAACAAATTTTATTCTCTATAATATTGTTCTTCTCTACTAAAATATTGAAATTTGTTAAAAGTATACAGAGTGAATGAGACCATCCGTATCAGTAATTTTTTTTTTAAGAACGGCGAGTCGTAGAAAATATTTATTATAAAAGTCATACTAAAGAATCGAATGGTGATATTATTATTTCTCGAAAAAGTAGTATCACGAGTAGTTTTGTGAACAATGCCCAGAACTCCAAAATTTTAAATGGCACCATAAGTCTAAAAACGTATTGTTGAAAAGATCTTTAAAAATGAAGAAACTTTCATAGGAAAAATTATTTTACTACTACCACCCCTTTTCAGTAATATTCGATTAAAGTTAGTATATTTGAAATTCGTTTTTGAAAAACAAAATTGAAAAGTGTGCTTTTATAATCTAGTTACCGAATTAAACAATGTTACAAATTAGGGTCTATATAAAAATTTACTTTTGGTGATAATTACAATTTATTGTTTCTATACTAGTTTCGAGCCTTGCTCTTCTTCAGTAGGTACCTACAAGTTTACAATATATAAAATGAACATATTAATATAAAATAAAATAATAAAATCTTACGTTATTACTAACAAATTAGAAAAATTAATTACAATATTTTTCAAAATTTACATCAAAAGTTGTTGTGTGACGTTAGGTTTTTTTGTTTTTGTTTTTATATTTGTGTTTTAGGTACGGATCTCGCAGGCAACTATAGATTGGTTTTTGGGTCGGGATAATTTGTTCGTTAAGGCTTATAATATTACTGTTAATTTCAATAAACTTGTTGATTTCGTACATTTCCATTATTTCCATAAGGTTGCTTTTATTAAGTTGGTGTAGTAATTTAATATTTTTATTTTCGTCAAATTCGTGGTTGTTGAAAATTAGATGTTTTCCGAATGCCGATTTTGAACTCTTTTTATGTTCTTTAAGCCTTGTTTGGATACTTCTTCCCGTTTCACCTATGTATGTGGCTGAACAGGTCCCACATTGTAATTGGTATATGCCACTTTTAGCGAGAGTTGTAGTCTTGTTTTTGTTATTAATTAATAATGCCTTCAGATTGTTTTTGTTTTTAAATGTCATTGTTATGTTGAACTTATGGAACATTTTCTTGATTTTATGGGATATTTCTCCTGGGTAAGTTATGGATCTGTACGTTGTTGGTTTATCAGGTTTTCGGTCGGATAGGGAAGTTGTTTTTTGAAGATTATATTTGTTTTTTATTTTCGAAAATATTCGTTGGATAAATGTCGGTGGGAAATTGTTTTCGCTTGCAATTTGGTGGATAATTTCGATCTCTTTTTCTAGGTCTTGTTGTTCCAATTTTGAATGAAAAGCTCTGTGTATATAAGCTCGGTATGCTGCCATTTTATGAGTTTCATCATGATGAGAATCGAAAGGAATGGTAGTACTAGTTTGTGTAGGTTTTCTGTAGATGTTATATTTAATTTTGTTGTTTGAATGTCGTAGTGTATAGTCTAAGAAATTTAATTTTTGATTGTTTTCAGTCTCGATAGTGAAGTTAATATTGGGGTGTAAACTGTTAATATATTTATGAAGATTTTTAATTTGTTGGTCGTCTTTAATCAGTACTAAAATGTCGTCCACGTATCTTGTCCATAGGATAATATCGTCTCTATAAGGGTTTTTGTCACACATAATTTGATTTTTCTCTAGGTTGTCCATGAAAATATCTGCCATCACACTACTCAATGGTGATCCCATTGGTAATCCATCTAGATATTGATAGTATTTATCGTTAAAGATACAAAAATTTTGTTCTAAGCATAGTTTTAATAGCGTTAAGATGGAGCGAGTTTTGTCTTTGTTTTTGAGGTCAGTCTTTAATATTTCTTCTAATATCGTTATCGTGTCGGTTATGGGTATGTTTGTATATAGGTTGTTGACATCAAATGAGATCATTTTGAAACCATCTGGTAGCTGTATTTTGTCAATTAAATCAGGAAGTTGGTAACGATTAATTATGGTATATTTTGGTTTAAAATTGATGTCATTTATTATAAATTTTTGTAAAAGTTTTGCGAGTTTGTATGTGCTGGATTCAATGGAGGTTATAATGGGTCTTATTGGTAATCCATTTTTGTGAACTTTAGGTAGTGCATACAATTTAGGGGTTTGCGGATTCATAGGCAACAGGCTGGTCAAGGTACCTCCAATTTCTGTTATTGCCGTTTTGTTTTCTTTAGTTATTGATTTTACTTTTTTGTGAAAATTGTTTGTGGGGTTTTTATTGATAGTTTTAAAGTTATTGTCTTTCATAAAGTTTTCAGTCTTATTTATGTAGAGATCTTTGGTTAAAATTATCATTCCTGCGTTTTTGTCTGCAGGAGTAACTATTAATTCGTTTTCCTTAATTTTCCGCTTGATGTTTTTAATAATTTTTTGTTCCTTTTCTTCTTCTCCATTTCTTATTGTCTGTTTGTTTGTTTGTCTCTTTTCTTCTTTAGTTAGGATTTGTTGAATCTCCTTATTCATAATGTTTTCCTTTTCGTGTCCTTTGATAGCTGCCTGAAGTTCTATTGCTAGTATTGGGAGGTTAATTTCTCTTTTTGGAGCATATTTCAGACCTTTTTCCATGAATCTTCTTTCTTGTTCTGTGAAGATTACGTTTGAAGTATTTGTTACTTTGGGAAAAAATTTATGAATTTCTCCTAGTTTGTTTGTTTGATGTTTATTCTTTTCTCTTTCTTTCTCTGTTCTCAACTTGTTTAGTTTTTTCAGTTTCTTTTTGTGAATTTCATTAAGAATTATTGTATCATGTAATTTAGCTTCTTTGATAATTTCTTCGATTTCAATGTAATGATATTGATTATTTAAATCCTGGTAGCATTTATAAAGTTTAATGTTGAGTTCGTTAAGTTTCTTATAATGGTTATTTAGGGTTATACGTATATGTTGAATTTTCATTTTATTAACCATATCACTTTTTATATGTTGTGGATATTTCTTGTTAGTAAATTTTGGAAATAATCCCTCTGTTAAGCAGATTCTTAGAAATTTTATATACGTATAACGTATAATATATACGTATAACGTATATATTATATATTAAAATAATAGCCTATTAGTTTGTAACCAGTGAGGATTTGTTTGTGACCAGTAATGCGCATTCTGAATATTGACTTCTCCAGTGCTTTTAAAACTAGCTTCGTCAGTCCATAAAGCTCTCCTAGGGAAGTGGAGACTTTCATTTAGTAACCAATTACAAAAAATGACTGGACTTTGAAAACCATTCTCACTTAATTCTTAGTGCATATACATGTTTTATGGATGGAATTTGTGATCCTTCAAAATTCTGCATACGGAGTATTGGCTAATTCCAGAATCTCTTGCAAATTCCCTCTTTTGAAAAGATCAACAATTACTGCAGCGAGAATATCAGATTCTTTGTCATTACGGACATGTCTTGTAATTCTATTTCCGTAATGGTTACACTCACCCTATGATACAAATACGTGCTACCAATCTCAGAAAAACATTGAAGTATTGATGGGCAAGCTGATAATATCTTTCAGCATACATTTTTGTCTGCATTCTTCCAAAACCATTAACGTGTCGAAAGCTTCTAAATTTGAAAAAGGCATAATTTCACTAATTTAAGTTAATTCACTTTCTACCAAAATTCACTTTTATCTACGGTCCACAAACAGATATCACTAACCGGCAACAATTTATCAATTTAAACAATGGATGATTTGATGATAAATTAATGCAACAAATAAAAGTAGTCACATTATGCTGCATGTGTCACATTGTTTAAGATATTAAAAGCCGACCTTTCAATTTTGTTTGTTAACAACGAATTTCAAATGTCATAACTTTCATCGAATATTACTTCAACGGGGTGATAGTAGTAAAATAATTTTTCCTATAAAACTTCTTTTTTAACGATCTTTTCAACAATAGGTTTTTCGACTTATGGTACCATTTAAAATTTTGGAGTTCTCGGTATTGTTGATAAAACTACTCGTGACTTTTATAATACACTTTTTATCCCAGCTCTCTACGACTCACCGTTCTTTTAAAAAAATACTGATACGGGTGGTCTCATTCACCCTGTATACATATTATTAGAAAAAAATCTCTTAGAACAAACATTGTAACAAATTTTAGTTTTAACAATAAAACAAAAGACACTTATTGTTAATTTATTGTCATGCACAAATTGCAAACAAACATAACTAACAATTATTTTTGATATAATTTCATTTCATGTTTAAAAGCGAATTTATTATAGTTAATTTATGACATTTGTATCGTTTATAAATATATGACCTTCATAAATAAATAGTGGGTTGATATCATTAAAAAACTTCTAAATCATTCTAAATGTCATTATTTAATTTGATTGTTTTATTAATTTATAAAGTTTAAAACACGCAGTTTTCAAAAATATCTTCTTTGATACACGATAGCAAAATTCTTTTGCATTCAAAAACCTTTTTTATCGTTAGTTAGTGTCATTTCGCTATCTAGGATAAAAAATAACTATTTTAAATGCAATTTTTTAATGTCCCAAATCATTTCATAATAGTTATTTATCTGCTCTCGTTTGTCAAATAACTATTTTTAAGACATTTGAAGACATTTTTAGTTTGTATTTTTAGTTTGGTCATACTCTCGTTAGCTATTCTTCTCTTTTTCTGCATTGAAAAGTGTTGAAGGACGTTGAAGCATTCTTTTAAATTAGAATGTCATCTTGGTTAATAGGGTAAGTTGTTAGATGGTTGCTAGCTTTGGATTTATAAACAGCTAACATTGAAGAACTGACAATGAGTTTATAAATATTATTATAGTGACCGATTTTTGCTATTGATTCCGTAAGTGAAGACGATCCTGACATTGAAGAAGAACAGAAGTTGAATAAATGTCTTTCTCATCTCCACCATATGCGCTAGTTTTTGAAAATATGTAAGATGTTGGGTGTTCTAAAAAACTGAATCGAAAAAAAATTCTAACTACGAATGGCTGCTTTCCAAGAAAAAAAGTTATTTGTTGTAAATGCGTCAGCCATCTTAAAGCATTATATGAGTCACTTGTTGGCATTGTACAGTTTGATCATTTTATAATCGACATGGACTATCTAAAAACGAAGTAATTCGCAGAAAGTCCACTCATTTCAATTCTTGTTAAAATGTAATATCAATCATCGTATGCCGAAAATTATAATAATAATAATACATTTATTTGCCCAACATGTTTCTCCAATAACATAACTTTGTCATCAGAATCATCAGGTATATTATTATTACATAATGATTTAGGCATTTTAGATATAGAATTGGCCTCATGAATAAAATTCTATAATCAATGTGAATTCAATTCGAGATTCTTCTCTACACTCTTCATATAATATTGATAACCCAACAAAGTTGGTCCGATCTTAGCCATTTCTTATGGTAGTTGTCTGCTTCATTAAGGCCAGACCAACCAATTAGAAATATATACTTCTCATATAATTTGGCAAAAGTCACTCCTTTAAAGTTGTAAGATGTGAACTTTCGACGAGGTAATTTTCCGAGATCACGTTTACTTGGAAACTCAAAAATGATATTCAAAGACGGATTATAACTACAAGGAAAAATACAAAAACTACTTGGTATTGTGAAACGAAAATCTTTTGGGACTAGAATACGTTTTTCAAATCAGTCTAAATCAGGGTTGTTAGTTTTAAACGATTTGTTAAAAACTATTTGTTTTAAACATGTTTAAAACACTAACATATAAAACGTAACATGTTTTAAACTAAACTTGTTTTAAACAGTTTACCTGTTTAAAATCATAGGACTTTGTGTGAAGGATTATTTCTAAAAGACACAATAAATAATTTATAAAGTATTTACTTCTAATTTCTAATACATTTATTAACAATTTAAACTAAAATTTCTCAAACATGAGCGTTTTTTTATTTTATTTGTTATTTAATTCCTTGAATATGGAAGCTAATTTTGCTGCTTTGTCGTTCCCTAATCTATTTCTGATATGGGAATGTACTAAACCAAAAGACGAAAAAATCATTTCTATAACCAAGTTAATGGCTTGACGTGGTCTATTAGTTGTTTATAAAACATATATATTCTTTTAAACGATGTACTATTTGCTCGAAAATTTATTTTACGGATAGCACATTTGCGAGAATGTTTTTTTTTACATTTTTTGCATTTAGCTCTTATTTTATTGTTAGGTCCTTTAATTTCTTCGAAAAAAGACCAACCGGGGTCCTTCTTATGTCCCCTAGTTTAGTTAGACATGTTTTCTTGCACCAACAAAGACGAAACCCAGTTCACACAAGAAAAAACGATAGAAATCCCCGAATATTATTGATCACTGGTAGTGGTTTCCTATATAATCGCTTGAAGCTATTGCAGGATTCAAATTCAAACCATGTCTGTTAAAAGACTATTGGCTTTTTCTATTTACAGCTCTTAAAAACTAAAAATTAGGCGTGAGAATAAAGTTCTCAAGTCTCAAGTACTCAATAACAAGAGAGGTGAAAACTATTTTTTTAATTTATGGAATTGAAATAATTATAATTGGTGTGTTGAAACTAGATTAAATTTGCTTCAAAATGATTTTTATTTCATAATAATATCTCAATTCGTTTTTGAGATATGATGATGTAAGTTAGATTATTCAATTTAACCTCAATAACAAGAGAAATGATTTAAAAAAATTCTATCTTTCTAATTTATGGAATCGAAATAATTATAATTGGTGTGTTAAAGCTAGATTAAATTTGCTTTAAAACGGTTTTTATTTCATAACAATATCTCAATTCGTCTTTGAGATATGATGATGTAAATTAAATTATTCAATTTCACCTCAATAATAAGAGAGGTGATTTTAAAAAAATTATATCTTTTTAATTTACGGAATCGAAATAATTATAATTGGTGTGTTGAAACTAGATTAAATTTGCTTCAAAATGATTTTTATTTCATAATAATATCTCTATTCGTCTTTGAGATATGATAATATAAATTAGATTATTCAATTTCACCCCAATAATAAGAGAGGTGATTTAAAAAAAATTTATTTTTTTAATTTATGGAATTGAAATAATTATAATTGGTGTGTTAAAACTAGATTAAATTTACTTCAAACTGATTTTTATTTTATAATAATATCTCAATTCGTCTTTGAGATATGATAATATAAATTAGATTATTCAATTTAACCTCAATAATAAGAGTAATAAGAGAGGTGATTTAAAGAACTTTTATCTTTTTAATTTATGGAATCGAAATAATTATAATTGGTGTGTTGAAACTAGATTAAATTTGCTTCAAAATGATTTTTATTTCATAACAATATCTCAATTCGTCTTTGAGATATGATGATGTAAATTAAATTATTCAATTTCACCTCAATAATAAGAGAGGTGATTTAAAAAAATTTTATTTTTTTAATTTATGGAATCGAAATAATTATAATTGGTGTGTTGAAACTAGATTAAATTTGCTTCAAAATGATTTTTATTTCATAATAATATCTCAATTCGTCTTTGAGATATGATGATGTAAATTAGATTATTCAATTTCACCTCAATAATAAGAGAGGTGATTTTAAAAAAATTATATCTTTTTAATTTATGGAATCGAAATAATTATAATTGGTGTGTTGAAACTAGATTAAATTTGCTTCAAAATGATTTTTATTTCATAATAATATTTCAATTCGTCTTTGAGATATGATGATGTAAATTAGATTATTCAATTTCACCTCAATAATAAGAGAGGTGATTTTAAAAAAATTATATCTTTTTAATTTATGGAATCGAAATAATTATAATTGGTGTGTTGAAACTAGATTAAATTTGCTTCAAAATGATTTTTATTTCATAATAATATCTCAATTCGTCTTTGAGATATGATAATATAAATTAGATTATTCAATTTCACCTCAATAATAAGAGAGGTGATTTAAAAAAAATTTATCTTTTTAATTTATGGAATCGAAATAATTATAATTGGTGTGTTAAAACTAGATTAAATTTGCTCAAAATGATTTTTGATTCATAATAAAATCTCAACTCGTTTTTAAGATATGATGATGTAAATTGGATTATTCAATTTAACCTAATAATAAGATAGGTGATTTAAAAAAAAATTTATCTTTTTAATTTATGGAATCGAAATAATTATAATTGGTGTGTTAAAACTAGATTAAATTTACTTCAAACTGATTTTTATTTCATAATAATATCTCAATTCGTCTTTGAGATATGATAATATAAATTAGATTATTCAATTTAACCTCAATAATAAGAGAGGTGATTTAAAGAACTTTTATCTTTTTAATTTATGGAATCGAAATAATTATAATTGGCGTGTTAAAGCTAGATTAAATTTGCTTTAAAATGATTTTTATTTCATAACAATATCTCAATTTGTCTTTGAGATATGATGATGTAAATTAAATTATTCAATTTAACCTCAATAATAAGAGAGATGATTTAAAAAAATTTTATCTTTTTAATTTATGGAATCGAAATAATTATAATTGGTGTGTTGAAACTAGATTAAATTTGCTTCAAAATGATTTTTATTCCATAATAATATCTCAATTTGTTTTTGAGTTATGATGTAAATTAGATTATATATTAGAATAAGAGTTTATACTTTATCTCACTTGAGTTAGAATTTATATAAGGCATAATTTGGACGTAAGCATTTGATTTTTGTTTTAAAAATATTCTTAAATATTTCATTTATTTCCAACAGCTTGTTTAAAACACAGTTTAAAACAGGTTTAAAATACAATTTTTTGGTAGCAACATAAAATAAGTTATAAAAAAACTTAAACAAGATAATAAGAATAAAAAAAACTGTTTTTTTTTCAACCCTGATCTAAATCGATAAACAAAGTCATAAATGATTCTAGCTCTTTTAGGAAGTATTTTCCGACCGAACTTTATATAAACTTTTCTTCATGATTTTCGATGTTATGAAAAAGAATGTAATCGATTTCATTAAATTAATTATAGGCAACCCAAATAACTAATATAATTAAAAAGGAATCTACCAAACTTTTAATGCATTAAGAAAATTATTTTTTAAATAAATACCTATATAAAAACTTTCTTAAAGATTACTTTACTTGTTTAAATATTTTTATTTGCTTTATATGTTCATACTAAGAATTAGTGAAAAACATGTTTTGATCTTGTCTGTTTCTTCCATAAAAGAAACCGCGTTTATGAAAGGCATAAAATTTCTTAAAGAATTGAAGATATTTTTTACATTTTATTTCCATATTTACTTTCTATATTACTTCGAATTCCGTTAAAGAGAAATCTATTAATATCTACTTAGACATTGTTGTATTTACCGATTTAACTCGCTTACACCAACTAACTTTATAAATAACAACAGTGTTTCTATTTTTATCTTCCTTGTTTACTTCATCATGCATACCACGCTCCGTTTTGGTACTTAACTGTAAACGCTTTTATCTATATAACCCACATTATAATAATAATTTATCAGTCTCGATGAACTATAAGGTTAAATAAATTATTATTGAGTGATTTTAATTTGATCGAAAAAAATGTTATCTTTATTTTTAGACATATAGTGAGCAAATAAATTTTATAAAATAAAAACGTGATTATTTGCAAATATATGCTTTTAGGATTTTTACGAATCAATTATTAATTCAAAAATGATTTATTGCGGTTTTTTGTTGGTTTTTATAGTGTATAATGCGCTTATTCAGCAGTGCTACTTTAGGACCGTATTTCGGGCAGGATGCCAACGGCTCTCCAACAAGAATGTCCTTAGCTGCTAAATGGGAGCATCGGTATTCTTTGTGTTCCTTTTATTCATTTTCCTATTTATTAATAAAATAAATTAAGAAGCAATGTGGTTTAAAAGTTATAATTTTAATTGTTATTAAGAACAAATAAATATGTTGTTATTCTCTTTATGCTTTTTTAACTGCGCGTTTATTATGCTTTTTTAAATTGGTTAATCTGGTTTGTTTTGGCGATCTTAAAAAATATAAAGGTTTAATATCGAAATAAATCAACAAAATCATTAAAAATGAGGTCAGAAATGTTGAAGAACAACGTTACAACGTTACGTGAGTCACATTAGTGACCCAGTTTCTTTACTGAACTTAATTTAGCAATGAATTTATTAAAATATTTTTTAACTTTTCTTTTCAAGGAATGTTTCATCCAGAGCCAGTTTCGGCGTATTAAATATTTCTCTTGTGATTCAATTAAAAGATGAAAAGTATTCTTTTATCGCCTCTAGTAGTTATAACAATAGTATTTATGCAAAACCATTGAAGGTAATTGGGGAAACAATTGTTAACGATATTATAGGATATATCTGAGATAAAGTTGTTATTAATATAAGCGGCGAAGAATAATTTGCTATACTTTAGGTTCTATTTATTATTTATAACAATTAATTTGGTGCTAAAAGTGCATACATTCTTATCAAAACATCATATTTTATGTACGATGAGTTTATGTGTGTGTATTATGTACAGGATGATTTAAATTTTATGTCTGAATGGGGTAACTCGGAAACTATAAGAGTTAGAAAAATATAGCTTACATGTGTCCTCTTTTTTAAATTAAACCTAAATGTTGAAAACTGAATAGAAGTTTACAGCTCAAAAATTAAATGAGCTAAAAGAAACTTTTCAGCCAAAAAAACTTCTTGAATTAATTCTAGAATTTTATTAATGATATATTAATAATATTCGTATACTACTCATTGCTGACCAACCCAAAATTCAGTAATTGTAAAAACCTCAAATTTGACTTTTACACATCAAAAGAGATTGTATCTTGAAAATTAAAACTGATAGAAGCGTTTGAGGCAACAAACTTTCAAAATTATTCCTAGAATGCGTATTATTAATAATATTCGTACATTTAGATTACCACTAAGCCAAGATTAAATAATTCTTAAAAACGTTAAATTTGAGAGATTTCATATCAAAAGGGGTTGTAGTTCAAAAATTAGATATGATAGAAAGAAGCTAAAATAGAAATATATTAACACTAGATGACATCGTTTAGAAATATCATAAAACTTTCTTTTACAAAAATTTCATTTTATTTTTACCTATATTCTAAACTAATAACAAATAGACGTATATTTTTTATATCAGGAAATAATAACGAATTTAATAAGCTAAAAGGTAAATGAAATAATAAGATGGAGGTTCTCCTATGTCTCGTATAATTTCTAAATTAGCCAACAATAACACCTAAATTTGCCCATCCTGTACGAAACCGTAAGAGATGACTCTTACGGTTTCAGAGATAAAGGATGTTTTTCAAAAAAGTGCAATTTCGAAAAGTTATGACAACTTTTTTTTTCTATGAAAACATTTTCATAGTAACTTTTTTATCTAGAATTTGATTAAATAAATCAGATTTCCCTCAAAGCAATATTTTAGTAGTTATTGACATAAAAATAATTTTTTTTAACGGAACATCATAAATATTTTTAAAATTATTAAATAAATATTTTAATTCAAGACGAAAAACATTCCTATAAAATAAAAGAATATAAATATTTTTGTTAATTCGATAAGTGCATACAATTATCTTTCCAAAAATATAGCACACCGGTATTTCGTTCAAATCTTCTCTGATATATACAACTTTAAATCTTTTATGTGCAGATTTGGAAAAAATTGGTTTTGAAAATAAAACAAACGCGAGATTATATTTATAACTAAGATCAAGTTGGTTGGTTGCAATGAATTAAAAAATAAATTCAAAAGCAAGAAGCAACTCAAATTAATAAAATTTATTATAAAACAACAATAATTATATGCCAACAAATAATAAAAGAAAAAACAATAAAATGTCTTTCAGTTTGTATTATACATAGTCTTTCTTTAACACTTTTTGCCATGTTGTCAACTTACTCAATAGGCCTAAGTGTTGCAAAATCGTTCAAAGCTGCGCCATTTAGTTGACGTAGAAAATTTATTGGCTTTTTATAGATAACATCTTTCAATCTTCCCCAACTATAACCTAATCAACAAATACAAAAACACATCATCCTTTAACATTTTTTAAGTGGAATTGATTTTAATTCTAAGCAATAAATTATACATCGTTTTAAAGAGGAAGGTTCAACCTGCATTTTGATAGGCAAGTCATTATTTTATTTTCAGAAATAAGACCTCCACGATATTTAAAATTTTTAGAAAATTAAAGAAAGTTAATAAATTGAAGTGATATCCAATATGGTATTTATAGAATTCGGAAAAAAGGGGAACATTGACAAGAAGAAAGGAATTACAAAGAACATGCAAAGTA
Organism: Onthophagus sagittarius; assembly: GCA_036711965.1. NCBI lineage: Eukaryota > Metazoa > Arthropoda > Insecta > Coleoptera > Scarabaeidae > Onthophagus > Onthophagus sagittarius. The sequence goes on along the minus strand of JASERS010000001.1, from coordinate 19,376,717 downwards.
GTGCATGCAAACATTCAGAAAATTTAGTGTGACGAGACGATAAGAAATGATAAATAAGCAAGGGATGCCCACCATGATGGAAGGCTAGGAGTATTGCTAATGATAGAAAGGTTGTTCTAGAGTGAAATCCGGAGGTTTGATTATAAAGAATTTTATACAAATTTAATAATACACGAAAGGATCGTCGGTTCTCACACGTTAACAAGTTATTACGATAAGGAAAAATGTGGTAATGGCGATCCAGATCAAATACGAAACGAACGCAATTGTTGAGGAAGGAAACATCTAATTGTAAGTCTATGAAGACAATGAAAACAGGAATACATTTTTTGCAGATGAGTTGAATTTGGGGCGCCAAAAGTGTTGAATCCATCATTACACACAGATTTTTCATCACATCAGTGAATTCTATGAGAACGCCATCGAGTATAAGTTGCGGGTAATCTATTAAAAAATGAATACCAAGTACAATTGCTTCAGTTTTAGTGGCATATAGCTTTAACCCAAAAAGCTTAGAACAGCAAGGTTATGATTTAAACGCTCCTCTGCCAAAGGGAATTCACTAACGGTCGTACTGGTATAAATTTGGAGGTCATCTGCATATAAATGATAGTTAGACGATATTACTTTTGTTACACTATTGATAAAATTAATAAATAGAGGAAAGTACCGGAACCAAAACATTCATAGGGGAACCCAAGGAGTGTGTGTATATAACACTAATTTGTGTCAGTGCGACACATAAAAGGCGACCATAACAAAGAAGAAGGAAAAAAGGAATAGGATAAAAGGAAAAAGGATTAAGTACATCATGCTTTAACATTTCTTCTGTAGTTTTGTTCTATTTTATTGGATTAAATGTTAATAAAGTGAAGAAAAACTAAATTTAGTTTCCTGTAACCTCAGCATTACTGTGTTGGACAAATGTGTGATATTTCTGGCATTGTGCTGGTACTCCATCATGTTGAAAATATAATATCTGTGACATATTCAGTGGCAAATTGTCGACATAAGTTTCAATGTGATGCTTCAATATATTTAGATATCTCTCTGCATTTAAACTGTCATGGTAAATACTATACACCAAAATTCTATTATTTAAAAGAGCAGACCATATATTAAACCCGAATCTTCCTTGAGAACATCTGTCTATTGTATGATTAAGATTGGTATCGGACCAAAAACGTTTATTGTTCCGACTAAATATTCAAGCAAACTAACGTGAACTTTATTGGTCCATGTAACATTTCGGGCAAACACCGGATTGTTATTTTTTCCAAATAATATTAGCATAATGCCAATCTTAAATTGGCATCTCCAGCTCGTAAATGATGGATTACATTGTATGCTTTTTACATATTTTTTTCAAAATACGGGAGCAGCGACTTTTGGATACTCCGACATCATGTTCTCTACAAGATGTAGATGAATTTACTGCAACTGCATCATATTTCAACATCATATTTTATGTACGATGAGTTTTATGTGTGTGTATTATGATTTAAATTTTATGTCTGAATGGGGTAACTCGGAAACTATAAGAGCTAGAAAAATATAGCTTACATGTGTCCTCTTTTTTTAAATTAAACCTAAATGTTGAAAACTGAATAGAAGTTTACAGCTCAAAAATTAAATGAGCTAAAAGAAACTTTTCAGCCAAAAAAACTTCTTAAATTAATTCTAGAATTTTATTAATGATATATTAATAATATTCGTATACTACTCATTGCTGACCAACCCAAAATTCAGTAATTATAAAAACCTCAAATTTGACTTTTACACATCAAAATTTCAAATATCTCGAAAACTAAAACTGATAGAAGCGTTTGAGGCAAAAAACTTTCAAAATTATTCCTAGAATGCATATTATTAATAATATTCGTACATTTAGATTACCACCAAGCCAAGATTTAAGAATTGTTAGAAACGTTAAATTTGATAGATTTCATATCAAAAGGGGTTGTAGTTCAAAAATTAGATATGATAGAAAGAAGCTAAAATAGAAATATATTAACACTGGATGACATCGTTTAGAAATATCATAAAACTTTCTTTTACAAAAATTTCATTTTATTTTTACCTATATTCTAAACTAATAACAGATAGACGTATATTTTTTATATCAGGAAATAATAACGAATTTAATAAGCTAAAAGTTAAATGAAATAATAAAATGGAGGTTCTCCTATATCTCGTGTAGTTTCTAAATTAGCCAACAATAACACCTAAATTTGCCCATCCTGTACCCATCTCTTACGGTTTCAGAGATAAAGGATGTTTTTCAAAAAAGTGCAATTTCGAAAAGTTATGACAACTTTTTTTTCTATGAAAACATTTTCATAGTAACTTTTTTATCTAGAATTTGATTAAATAAATCAGATTTCCCTCAAAGCAATATTTTAGTAGTTATTGACATAAAAATATTTTTTTTTAACGGAACATCATAAATATTTTTGTTAATTCGATAAGTGCATACAATTATCTTTCCAAAAATATAGCACACTGGTATTTCGTTCAAATCTTCTCTGATATATATAACTTTAAATCTTTTATGTGCAGATTTGGAAAAAATTGGTTTTGAAAATAAAACAAACGCGAGATTATATTTATAAGTAAGATCAAGTTAGTTGGTTGCAATGAATTAAAAAATAAATTCAAAAGCAAGAAGCAACTCAAATTAATAAAATTTATTATAAAACAACAATAATTATATGCCAACAAATAATAAAAGAAAAAACAATAAAATGTCTTTCAGTTTGTATTATACATAGTCGACATCTTTCTTTAACACTTTTTGCCATGTTGTCAACTTACTCAATAGGCCTAAGTGTTGCAAAATCGTTCAAAGCTGCGCCATTTAGTTGACGTAGAAAATTTATTGGCTTTTTATAGATAATATCTTTCAATCTTCCCCAAGTATAACCTAATCAACAAATACAAAAACACATCATCCTTTAACATTTTTTAAGTGGAATTGATTTTAATTCTACGCAATGAATTATACATCGTTTTAAAGAGGAAGGTTCAGCCTGCATTTTGATAGGCAAGTCATTATTTTATTTTCAGAAATAAGACCTCCACGATATTTTAAATTTTTAGAAAATTCAAGAAAGTTAATAAATTGAAATAATATCCAATATGGTATTTTAAGAATTCGGAAAGGAAGGGGAACATTGACAAGAAGAAAGGAATTACAAAGAACATGCAAAGTAGTGCATGCAAACATTCAAAAAAGTTTCGTGTGACGAGACGATAAGAAATAATAAATAAGCAAGGGATACCCGCCATGATGGAAGGCTAGGAATATTGCTAATGATAGAAAGGTTGTTCTAGAGTGAAATCCGTAGGTTTGATTATAAAGAATTTTTCGTCGGTTCTCACACGTTATCAAGTTATTACGATAAGGAAAAATGTGGTAATAGCGATCCAGATCAAATACGAAATGAACACAATTGTTGAGGAAGGAAACATCTAATTGTAAGTCTATGAAGACAATGAAAACAGGAATACATTTTTTTGCAGATGAGTTGAATTTGGGGCGCCAAGAGTGTTGAATCCATCATTACATACAGATTTTTCACCACATCAGTGAATTCTATGAGAACGCCATCGAGTATAATTTGGGGATAATCTATTAAAAAATGTGTACCAAATACAATTGCTTCAGTTTTAGTGGCATATAGCTTTAACCCAAAAAGCTTAGAACAACAAGGTTATGATTTAAACGCTCCTCAGCCAAAGGGAATTAACTAACGGTCGTACTGGTATAAATCTGGAGGTCATCTGCATATAAATGATAGAAGATATTACTTTTGTTACACTATTGATAAAAATAATAAATAGAGGAAAGTACCGGAACCAAAACATTCATAGGGGAACCCAAGGAGTGTGTGTATATAACACTAGTTTGTGTCAGTGCGACACATAAAAGGCGACCATAATAAAGAAGAAGGAAAAAAGGAATAGGATAAAAGGAAAAAGGATTAAGTACATCATGCTTTAACATTTCTTCTGTAGTTTTGTTCTATTTTATTGGATTAAATGTTAATAAAGTGAAGAAAAACTAAATTTAATTTCCTGTAACCTCAGCATTACTGTGTTGGACAAATGTGCGATATTTCTGGCATTGTGCTGATACTCCATCATGTTGAAAATATAATATCTGTGACATATTCAGTGGCAAATTGTCGACATAAGTTTCAATGTGATGCTTTAATATATATTTAGATATCTCTCTGCATTTAAACTGTCATGGTAAATACTATACACCAAAATTCTATTATTTAAAAGAGCAGACCATATATTAAACCCGAATCTTCCTTGCGAACATCTGGCTATTGTATGATTAGGATTGGTATCGGACCAAAAACGTTTATTGTTCCGACTAAATATTCAAGCAAACTAACGTGAACTTTATTGGTCCATGTAACATTTCGGGCAAACAGCGGATTGTTGTTTTTTCCAAATAATATTAGCAAAATGCCAATCTTAAATTGGCATCTCCAGCTTGTAAATGATGGATTACCCTCGCATTGTATGGTTTTTACATATTTTTTTCAAATTACGGGAGCAGCGACTTTTGGATACTCCGACATCACGTTCTCTACAAGATGTAGATGAACTTACTGCAACTGCATCATATCTCAACATCATATTTTATGTACGATGAGTTTTATGTGTGTGTATTATGTATAGGGTGATTTAAATTTTATGTCTGAATGGGGTAACTCGGAAACTATAAGAGTTAGAAAAATATAGCTTACATGTGTCCTCTTTTTTTAAATTAAATCTAAATGTTGAAAACTGAATAAAAGTTTACAGCTCAAAAATTAAATGACCTAAATGAAACTTTTCAGCCAAAAAATCTTCTTAAATTAATTCTAGACTTTTATTAATGATATATTAATAATTTTCGTATATTATTCATTGCTGACCAACCCAAAATTCAGTAATTGTAAGAACCTCAAATTTGACTTTTACGCATCAAAAGAGTCATGACAACTTTTTTTTCTATGAAAACATTTTCATAATAACTTTTTTATCTAGAATTTGATTATATAAATCAGAATTTCCCTCAAAGCAATATTTTAGTAGTTATTGACATAAAAATATTTTTTTTTTAACGGAACATCATAAATATTTCTGTTAATTCGATAAGTGCATACAATTATCTTTCCAAAAATATAGCACACTGGTATTTCGTTCAAATCTTCTCTGATATATACAACTTTAAATCTTTTATGTGCAGATTTGGAAAAAATTGGTTTTGAAAATAAAACAAACGCGAGATTATATTTATAACTAAGATCAAGTTAGTTTTTTGCAATGAATTAAAAAATAAATTCAAAAGCAAGAAGCAACTCAAATTAATAAAATTTATTATAAAACAACAATAATTATATGCCAACAAATAATAAAAGAAAAAACAATAAAATGTCTTTCAGTTTGTATTATACATAGTCTTTCTTTAACACTTTTTGCCATGTTGTCAACTTACTCAATAGGCCTAAGTGTTGCAAAATCGTTCAAAGCTGCGCCATTTAGTTGACGTAGAAAATTTATTGGCTTTTTATAGATAACATCTTTCAATCTTCCCCAACTATAACCTAATCAACAAATACAAAAACAAATCATCCTTTAACATTTTTTAAGTGGAATTGATTTTAATTCTAAGCAATAAATTATACATCGTTTTAAAGAGGAAGGTTCAACCTGCATTTTGATAGGCAAGTCATTATTTTATTTTCAGAAATAAGACCTCCACGATATTTAAAATTTTTAGAAAATTAAAGAAAGTTAATAAATTGAAGTGATATCCAATATGGTATTTATAGAATTCGGAAAAAAGGGGAACATTGACAAGAAGAAAGGAATTACAAAGAACATGCAAAGTAGTGCATGCAAACATTCAGAAAATTTAGTGTGACGAGACGATAAGAAATGATAAATAAGCAAGGGATGCCCACCATGATGGAAGGCTAGGAGTATTGCTAATGATAGAAAGGTTGTTCTAGAGTGAAATCCGGAGGTTTGATTATAAAGAATTTTATACAAATTTAATAATACACGAAAGGATCGTCGGTTCTCACACGTTAACAAGTTATTACGATAAGGAAAAATGTGGTAATGGCGATCCAGATCAAATACGAAACGAACGCAATTGTTGAGGAAGGAAACATCTAATTGTAAGTCTATGAAGACAATGAAAACAGGAATACATTTTTTGCAGATGAGTTGAATTTGGGGCGCCAAGAGTATTGAATCCATCACTACTCACAGATTTTTCATCACATCAGTGAATTCTATGAGAACGCCATCGAGTATAAGTTGCGGGTAATCTATTAAAAAATGAGTACCAAATACAATTGCTTCAGTTTTAGTGGCATATAGCTTTAACCCAAAAAGCTTAGAACAGCAAGGTTATGATTTAAACGCTTCTCAGCCAAAGGGAATTCACTAACGGTCGTACTGGTATAAATCTGGAGGTCATCTGCATATAAATGATAGTTAGACGATATTACTTTTGTTACACTATTGATAAAATTAATAAATAAAGGAAAGTACCGGAACCAAAACATTCATAGGGGAACCCAAGGAGTGTGTGTATATAACACTAGTTTGTGTCAGTGCGACACATAAAAGGCGACCATAACAAAGAAGAAGGAAAAAAGGAATAGGATAAAAGGAAAAAGGATTAAGTACATCATGCTTTAACATTTCTTCTGTAGTTTTGTTCTATTTTATTGGATTAAATGTTAATAAAGTGAAAAAGAAACTAAATTTAATTTCCTGTAACCTCAGCATTACTGTGTTGGACAAATGTGTGATATTTCTGGCATTGTGCTGGTACTCCATCATGTTGAAAATATAATATCTGTGACATATTCAGTGGCAAATTGTCGACATAAGTTTCAATGTGATGCTTCAATATATTTTGGATATCTCTCTGCATTTAAACTGTCATGGTAAATACTATACACCAAAATTCTATTATTTAAAAGAGCAGACCATATATTAAACCCGAATCTTCCTTGAGAACATATGTCTATTGTATGATTAGGATTGGTATCGGACCAAAAACGTTTATTGTTCCGACTAAATATTCAAGCAAACTAACGTGAACTTTATTGATCCATGTAACATTTCGGGCAAACAGCGGATTGTTATTTTTTCCAAATAATATTAGCAAAATGCCAATCTTAAATTGGCATCTGCAGCTTGTAAATGATGGATTACACTCGCATTGTATGGTTTTTACATATTTTTTTCAAAATACGGGAGCAGCGACTTTTGGATACTCCGACATCATGTTCTCTACAAGATGTAGATGAACTTACTGCAATTGCATCATATCTCAACATCATATTTTATGTACGAAGAGTTTTATGTGTGTGTATTATGTATAGGGTGATTTAAATTTTATGTCTGAATGGGGTAACTCGGAAACTATAAGAGCTAGAAAAATATAGCTTACGTGTGTCCTCTTTTTTTTAAATTAAACCTAAATGTTGAAAACTGAATAGAAGTTAACAGCTCAAAAATTAAATGAGCTAAAAGAAACTTTTCAGCCAAAAAAACTTCTTAAATTAATTCTAGAATTTTATTAATGATATATCAATAATATTCGTATACTACTCATTGCTGACCAACCCAAAATTCAGTAATTGTAAAAACCTCATATTTGACTTTTACACATCAAAAGAGATTGTATCTCGAAAACTAAAACTGATAGAAGCGTTTGAGGCAAAAAATTTTCAAAATTATTCCTAGAATGCATATTATTAATAATATTCGAACATTCAGATTACCACCAAGCCAAGATTTAATAATTGTTAAAAACGTTAAATTTGAGAGATTTCATATCAAAAGGTGTTGTAGTTCAAAAATTAGATATGATAGAAAGAAGCTTTTTTTGTAACATTATTTTAATTCTGTTTGGAAAAGAAAGTCATTAGTTTTTGTTGTTAAATTAGTTTGTGCCTTAATAATATATTAACACTAGATGACATCATTTAGAAATTTCATAAAACTTTCTTTTACAAAAAATTCATTTTATTTTTACCTTTGTTCTAAGATAATAACAAATAGACGTATATTTTTTATATCAGAAAGTAATAACGAATTTAATAAGCTAAAAGTTAAACAAAGTAATAAGATGAAGGTTCTCCTATATCTCGTATAGTTTCTAAATTAGCCAATAATAACACCCAAATTTGCCCATCCTTTACTCATCTCTTACGGTTTCAGAGAAAGAGGATGTTTTTCAAAAAAGTGCAATTCCGAAAAGTATGACAACTTTTTTTTCCTATGAAAACATTTTCATAATAACCTTTTTATCTAGAATTTGATCAAATAAGACAGAATTTCCTCAAAGCAATATTTTAGTAGTTATTGACATAAAAATAATTTTTTTGCCCTAATTCTTATCTAGAATGTGGAAAAAAATCCTCAATCCGTACATCATGTGTCAGATTGATGGATGGATGAATCATGGTTTGATCAGTTTGGTAATGATGACACTAAAGTCGCTGATGATAACGCCTGTAAATAAAGTCGAAAATGAACCAAGAGAAGAATATTATACCGATGATTCCGATATTGACTTTATTGAACAAGATACGAGAGGCTTCTGTTTTAGATTCAAATGTATTGTTATTGTCGACAGATAAAATAAATAGATCGCTTTTATTAGCTATGTTTATCATTCGAAAGGCAAAAAGTACTTAAGAGAAGATTTTAGATTATGTCCAACAGTAATTAATATTTTGGAAGAAAACTCAAAGGATTTCGCAACAGTATCTTGTTTCTTTGCATTGGAACTGTTATCTGCAATCACTTCTACAGGCAGTATCAAATCTTTTGGCAGCATTTTAACTCAAGTCTTAGTAGTATCAAGTCTTCAGGAAGCATAGTAAGTCTTCTGGAAATATTTCAAATCTTTTGGAAGTAATGTCAAGTCTTCCAAAAGCAGTATTAAATCTTTCTGGATGCAATCTAAGCTTTCGTGAAGCATTTCAGTCTTTTGGAAGTACTTGCAATCTTTTGAACCAGATCGTTTTTAACCACAATCGTTATGAGAGAAGAACTCGTCGGCAAGATAACAAACCATAAATTATCATTATTACTATTTTTTTTATTATTGTTTTTTTATATATAAAGCATTATTTTCATAACGTTATTTTGTAGTAAGTCGCTTCGGTTTCTAGCAGTTTTAACGCTTATTACTGTACTCCCGCCTTATCTAGCTTTTTATTGAGAAAAAAAATATATATGTAATATTTTTTTTGTGTGTTTTTTGCGGAAATGTTCGATGGATCTGGTTCGAGGGGGATTTTAATTTTGATAATGTCTTTTTTGTCGGATAGGTCTCAGGTTGTGAAAATTAATAGTCAGATATCAAGTGCTCTATCTGTCACTCGTGGAGTCCCTCAGGGGTCCATTTTGGGGCCACTATTGTTTTCGATTTACACATCTGACTTTAGCCAAGTTCTTGAGCATTCGCAGGTTTACTTGTATGCAGATGATACACAGCTTCTGCTGAACTTTAATCCAAATAATTGGGATGATGCCTGCATAAAATTTAACTCAGATATAGCATTATTTTCTGATGTTGCGAAACGCCATGAGCTTGTGCTTAATCCATCTAAGTTTTCTGTTCCTCTGTTTTGCAGTAGTGTCGCAAGGAGAGCAATTAAACCTTTGATTTCCGAGCAATTGCTGGTGGATGGCGAACCTTTTACTGTTTCTGATGATATAAAAATTTTAGGAGTTACATTGGATCATCAGTTGAGGTTTGAGGAACATATTGCCAGGTGCTTGAGGGGTGGGTATGGCGCCCTCCGTCTCTTGTATGCCCATAGGGAATAAAACATTAAAAATTATGCTGTGTAATAGCTTGGTTCTAAGCAAATTAAATTACTGCGACGTTGTTTATGGTCCAAATTTGACGGGGACGATTGTGCGTCGTATCCAGAACCTCCAGAACGGTTGCCTGAGGCTTATTTACGGAATTCGTAAATATGATCATATTAGTCATAAGTTGGCAGAGACTGGGTGGTTGAACATGAAGAACAGGCGTAAACTGCATGCAACTTGCGTCTATTATAAAATTATTAAAAGTAAACGGCCTCCTTACTTGCTACAACGCTTGTCTTTCAGAAATGATGTTCATAATATTAATGTAAGAAGGAGAGATGTATTGACGGTACAACGCCGCACCTCACACCGATCATTTTTCTACCAGATAGCCAAAATTTACAATGATCTACCAATGCACCTTAAGGGATTGAGCTGCGCTTCGTTTAAAAGTAGTTTGAAATCCTCCCTCCTGCTTGAGCCATCATGATTTTTTTTTCTGTTGTTATGTATTCTGAGCTGTTAATGTTTCCTTTTTTTTCTTTGTTAGCGAGAGTTAGTTTCTGGATTAAGTGGAAGAGCAGTTGGTCAATCCAAACTGAACTTCGTCCAGAAAATAAGTCAATATTTTTTTAAAGAATGTATTACTTTTGTTTTATTTTCCTTTTGTTTTCGACTTATTAATAAAGGCATTATATTATTATTATATGAAAACACTAATTTTCAACTCACGCAATTTACAAACTCTTTTGTTTTCGCCCTATCTGCAAAAAGTAAAAATTCCCGAAAACTATAATTACGAACATCTGAGTTGGTAATAAAGATGGAGCATTATAACTAAAACATTATTGGGGCAACATTTTACAAGCAATTCAGAGGTGTAAGTGGAATTTGTTTCTATGTTACATTTTCGAGATTTGTTTTTCTAATGTCCAACTTTTACTAACCTCCAGTTAAACTAACTAGCGGTGGTTAAAACGATTTTAAGTGCTCTCATTGGCTATGAGCAGGTTTTTAACTGTTAAATAAATTTATCAAGAGGTGGTAAAAGTGACAAAAAAGTGACCGTTTCTTTTTTAATTCTATTACTTTGTCATTTTGTTGTTTAGGAAACTACTTTTTTTTACTTTTCTTTTTGACTTCAGTATTATTACAACTTCCCCATATTCAAAATTGGAAAATTTGCAACATAGATATTGGAAATTTTACAATTTAACGTTTTTTAAAATTATTAATCCATTTTTTTTAAATCTATCTTTTATGTTAGATCCCTTAAATTTTAAGGGATCTAATTTAAGGCTTAAATTCACCCTTATCTAAAACTTTTTGTTTTAAATTTTGTGTAGTTATATCTTCCATATTCTTAGTTTTAATTTTTGCCGGTGTTGTTGGTCACTATTTCAACTTCTTTACAGATTCATTCTTAAAATGAAAAAGCTTGCTCTTCTAAAGTTAGTTACATCAAATTCAAAATTAATTTAGGATCGTCAATATCGGTGGTTAGTTTTATCAAGTTATTTAAGTACGTCATCGGGCTATCTTGTCCTTGGTACCCCTAAATTTGGGCCACATTTCCGATACCCCTAAATTTATTATCCTTAAATAATTGTGTAAATTAAAAGTCGTATCGGATTAATTCTAAAAGAAAAACGCGAACAAAAAATTAAATTGAATTCTAATATAAATTATAATAATATTTGAGTGTAACGTTATGTCAAATTGCGAGCAATTGCTTTTTCCATATCATAACGTATGATGAACATAGTACATTGTAAGTTACTATCAGCTGTAGAGGTTTAGTGTAAAAAATAAAGAAAAAGAATAAAATATCAAAAATTATTAAATTAAATTTAATTATTTATTCGCATTTTTCTTTTAAATCTGGATTAATACAACTGTTTATTGCAGATGTGTTTAAAGCACAGCAGTAAAAACTACACGAGGAACAGTAAATCAAAGGGAACATAACTAATACTATTACCCTAGGTACTATGCGTCAAAAGTTATAACGCATTTTCTGAAAGTAGTAATACGTTTAGAAATAACGAAACTATTTTTTTCGAAAATTATACATTTTTTCGAAAACTTTTTGAAAAAGTTATATAAAATTATGTTGTTAGTCCATCTGAAGAAAAAAAAATAGATTTTATAAAATAGCCTAATTATGCATTCCAAATGGTTTTCTGATATCATTAATAATAAAAAAAAAATATGGGGATGACCCACTTTTGAGGGACACCCAGTACATAAATTCAAGTTCCTTTCTTCTATTTCCTTTCCTTTCTTATATTATTTCTTCTTTACTAATTCGCTTATTATTAATGATTCGCTTTCTTTGTTCTGTTTATTTTTTTTAATTAAATTCTTCCGTTTTTCAAATGCCGTCGTTGCACGTCTTAACAGTCTTAATTATTTTTTTATTATTAATTTTTTTATAAACTATTTTTTTAATATTAAAAAATCTAAAAGAGTGAATATTATTACAATATGTGACGTTCAAAAGTAAATGGTGGTTTGACTAAACATTAACCAATTTCTAAATGACTGTATTATTTTAAAAATAATACTGTCAATGAAGTTTACAATACGCAGAAAAGTGTAAATAAGAAGAAATGTGTCATTTCGCTATCTAGAATCAAAAATAACTATTTATGTCAATAATAACTAATATATTGTTTTAAGGGAAAACTGATTTATTCCATCGAATTTTACATAAAAAGATACTTTAAAAATGTTTTCACAGAAAAAAAGGTTTTACAATAAGAAAAAAGTTATAACGACTTTTCGAAAATGTATTTTTTGACAAACATCCTATATATGCTGTTTCACCATTACACGTTTTTTATAAAAATCAATCCTTTGATATAATTTTTCTTCTATTTCTTATAGAAATAAAAGTTTCCTTTTAAAAGTATTCCATTTGACCCACCTGTGCATACATATTTAAGTTTAAATCAGTTAAAAATGTTAAAAAATAATTCTAAATTAATAATGATTAAGTAAAATTTTTGTTATAAAGATAAAATTGTTATTTTTTTGTGATGAAAACAACTGAATTGGAAAAAGACTTTATGAACAACCACGTATCTTGCGCCTGTGGTTGGTTTACAAAAGAAATGTCTTCTGCAAGCATTGTTTTGAGTTTTACAAGCGTTATTTAGCGTTGAAATGGCAATTTTTGAACTTTTGAGATGAACATATTGTATCTTGCCGACAGTACTTGGTGTTTTGGAAGCGAAATCAAATGTTAACAGCTTCTTGCCATTTGTATTAAAATGGTCTTCTTCCAGCTGTAGAGTTTAATTAATAGTTTCTGGACTACTTACGTCAGGCTTTTTCATTTTGTCCAATAGTATTTAATATTTTCAAAATAATGTGAAATGATTTATATTGTTTTGTTTTCCGATGAAAATGTTTTCTGCCAGCAGTTTTACAAGGAGTATCAAGCCTTTAATAATATTTTAAGAAATATTTTAAGTCGTTTAGAAGCAGTATCAAATCTGTTAAAAGTATTGTAAGTATTCTGCAAAACTTTTAATGTGCGTAATTTGTTTCTCTTTATTTTTACATTTATTCTTTTCACTATTTTAACCACAATGTTAAAATCTTCGAAGAAAAATACATAAAAAATTTTCTTATTCAACAATTCTATTCACGACCCACGCGTGAGTTAAGTGTATGAGTTAAGTTTTTTATAAAAATTAAGTCGTTGATATAATTTTTCCTCCATTTCTTGCAGATAGGGAAGCTTCCCTTTAAACTAGAGATGTGCGCGGGAGTGAATTTTTAGGCCCGCTCACGCCCGCTCACGATTTAGACCCACGCGTGTCACGCACGCCACCCACGTGAATATTATTCATAAGTCATGTGAGTCAGACGTGGGTCATGCCAATTCACGTGACTAATGGCTAATTGGCTTTCTCACTGATTATTCAAAATTGCTTTCAAAACTGGTTCGCTACACTTTTGAAGAATACAGGGACATGATTATGTGTTTCGGCGAAGCTAGATCAAATTCTTACGAAGCTCAACGTATCTATCGAGTAAGATATTCTTTAAGACAACTTCCTAAGTTCGAACATTTATTGATGTGCATAGGCGTTTGGGAGGAAAACCAAAATTAGTAGGGTTTCCAGAACTCGTCGCACTGTCGAAATGAAGGAACTGTTTTACGAATGGTAGACAATAATCCTAGAACAAGCACCAGAATAACAAGTGCAGCAGTGCGAAACCTTAACCGTGAATCAGTTAGACAAATTTTCAATGAAAAACTTCTTCGCTCATATCATTTCCAAAAAATTCATTCACTATTGGAACATGATTTTTTCCCCGAGTGCAATTTTGCGAATGGTTGCAAAACCAAAGACAAAACATTATTTCATCAATTTTGTCTACTGACGAAGCTGGTTTTAGTCGTGATGGTAAGCTGGTTTTAGTTCTGAGCCTACATAACATGCACCATTTTGATTGCCAAATCGGTTGACAAGTGCACTGTATCGAAATTTCTTGGAGAATGATTTAAACACATTATTAGAGGATATGCCATTGGTCATTATTGGAAGAATGTATTACATGCGTGATGGGGCGCCAGCTCACTTTTCTCAAGTGGCAAGGGAATATTTGGAGAGGAGATTTGGAAATACGTGGATTGGTCGAGGAGGGCCTGCTCCCCGGACAACTCGTAGTCCCGACCTTAATCCCCTCGATTTTTCATTTTGGGGATTTATGAGGAATGAATTTTATGTTGTAGAAATACATAATGAAGAACAATTTTGGATAAGAATTATGGAATCAGCAGATAGATTTCGTAATAACGGCAAGAAGTATCCAACGACCGTACGTGGGCAATAAGTATAAAAATGATTTATTCAGGATAAACGGTCCATAAAGTAATTAATGAAACAACTTTTTAAAATTGCTAATATATTTCGAATGTATTTTTCATTCTTCTTCAGAGCATTTATGTTGCTAAAATGGAGAATTTTTTTATTACAATTAATGAAAAGGTTTTTTAACATGAGCATCCAACATATGTTGAAGACGCCAAAGAACAAAATAAGATGAAATTAAACTTACTTGTTTTAAAAAGCATGAAATATAAAAATCGTCTTGGTCATAGTAGAAAACACATTAAAACTGAGTATCGGTAAATTAAAATAACAAATTAAAAGTTCAACAAGAACGTGTAAAATTTAACAATACAAAATGGACTCGATGAGAACGTTAAAATGTAAAAATTGATACGAAAAAAAACAACCTGTTATCGATCGCAAACACAACCCCGAAAAACGAAACTGCTCACAAATCGAAATTTACCAAAAACAAAGCGGAAACTTTAAAAATTTAAATTTCAAAAATTCAAACCAAAGAAACGATTTATCAAATAAAAACAATAAAACGTAATCAGAATAATTAATACAGTCTATGTAAATAAGAAAATGCAATTAACAATCAAAAATGAACCTACTAACTTAAAAACTAGAAAACCATATCATTAGAGAAAGTAGAAACATTATTAATATCATGATTATGTTGGGTTGGTGGATTATAGTTATGGTTAGTCTTGTCCCTAGTAAACAAGTAAGCATATATGTTACTTAAATTCTGAGTATCCGTTCTATAGTTAACAGTATTACTAGTGTAATTTATATGGACCATCTCTAAGAAAATTCTATTGTAGTAATTAGATTCAACATCCAAAATTTTAACGTTATCAAAATCGAAGGTGTGTTTGCAATCCTGAACATGTTGGGATAATGCACAAACGGTCTTATTCAACCGGCAGTTACTTTTATGTTTAGAAATTCTACTTTTAAGCCATTGAGAAGTCTGACCAACATATTTTCCACTACAATCGTTGCATGAAATGCAGTAAATTAAATTGGATTTAAATTTGTTTTCTGTAGCGTCTTTAAGTTTTGTGAAATGGTTACCAAGTTTGTTATCGTAGCGCTCAACTACTTTTAAATTGTCAATCACTGATAATGTTTTTTTCAAAGAATCACTTAACTTCTCGATATAAGGTAGTTTTTTATAAATGATAGGTTCAGTTGTAAGTAAAGATGGGTTAGTTAAACTGACCTGGTTTATGTTATTATTAATTAACGGTGTTGAAAATAAAATTTTATTAATTAATTTACTTGGGTAACCATTATTAACAAAAGTTTTTTGTAGAAATTCAAAGTTTTCACGATATGACTTGAGAAATAATTAAGATAACGTCCTGAGTAAGTCGGTTTAACGTACCAATCAAACTTAATCTTATTGAAACCGTCTCTGATTATTTTAGTATCCAAAAAAGGAATGCTATTATTACTTTCCAACTCCATTGTAAACTGAATGCTCGGATGAAAATCATTAAAACAATTTAACACTGTATTGACATCATCCTTGTGTACCCCCAAAACCAAATCATCAACATATTTCTTAATGAAATTTATACGAAAAACTGAACCATTATTAATCAAAATCTCGTCCAACGCATAGTCCATCACAATCAAAGCCAAGACAGGTGATATTTTAGATCCCATAGGTGTACCTTCGACTTGATGATAAATAACATTATCAAATGTAAAAATTGAAGTGTCAAAAATCAACTTTAAACCTGTTAAAAAGGTATCCCTATCCCATGAGCAATGTTCAGCAATTAAATTCCATTTTTCCTTAATTATCTCATTAAGCAAATCCAAAGGGATAACGGTGAACAAACTAACAACATCTAAAGAAATTAAGATGTGATTTTCAGGGAGGCTGTAACCTCTAAACTCTTCAACAAATTGAAAAGTGTTAGTGATGTTATAATTAGTTCTGTTACTAAAAGTCCGACTTAATATATCAGAAATGTGACCCGACAATTCGTACGATGCCGCACCAATTTAACACCTTGTAAACATTTATATCGTCGAGCATACCTTTTGATTTGTTTATGTAGTCAGTTTTATCAATAATAACTGTTGTTGAACCTTTATCTGCCTTGGTAATCATTACGGAAGGGTTATCCTTTAGAAAAATTTTTGTTTTTTTAAATAATTACGTAAAATACTGTGCAACCCTGTGTAAACTGTGGGCAACTGTGTAGTTAGTGATAATATTAGTGATTAACTATATGGGTACCGGCAGAACGTGTGACGGGTTGCACAGTATTTTACGTAATTATTTAAAAAAAACAAAAATTTTTCTAAAGGATAACCCTTCCGTAATGATTACCAAGGCAGATAAAGGTTCAACAACAGTTATTATTGATAAAACTGACTACATAAACAAATCAAAAGGTATGCTCGACGATATAAATGTTTACAAGGTGTTAAATTCTAATCCGTTATTAACGGTTCAAAACAACATTAACAGTATCAAACTACTACAGGAAAAAAATTACATAACTTTTTCTGAAAAGAAAAAGTTAACAACTAATAATTCTATTTTAGCCAAAGCATACTTTCTGCTAACAATTCATAAGGAAGGAGTACCTTTAAGACCTATCATCTCTTCCATTGGTGCGGCATCGTACGAATTGTCGGGTCACATTTTTGATATATTAAGTCGGACTTTTACTAACAGAACTAATTATAACATCACTGACACTTTTCAATTTGTTGATGAGTTTAGAGGTTACAGCCTCCCTGAAAATCACATCTTAATTTCTTTAGATGTTGTTAGTTTGTTCACCGTTATCCCTTTGGATTTGCCTAATGAGATAATTAAGGAAAAATGGAATTTAATTGCTGAACATTGCTCATGGGATAGGGATACCTTTTTAACAGGTTTAAAGTTGATTTTTGACACTTCAATTTTTACATTTGATAATGTTATTTATCATCAAGTCGAAGGTACACCTATGGGATCTAGAATATCACCTGTCTTGGCTTTGATTGTGATGGACTATGCGTTGGACGAGATTTTGATTAATAATGGTTCAGTTTTTCGTATAAATTTCATTAAGAAATATGTTGATGATTTGGTTTTGGGGGTACACAAGGATGATGTCAATACAGTGTTAAATTGTTTTAATGATTTTCATCCGAGCATTCAGTTTACAATGGAGTTGGAAAGTAATAATAGCATTCCTTTTTTGGATACTAAAATAATCAGGGACGGTTTCAATAAGATTAAGTTTGATTGGTACGTTAAACCGACTTACTCAGGACGTTACCTTAATTATTTCTCAAGTCATAGCTTTAAGCACAAACTTTCAACTGTACGTTGCATGAAGCACAGAGTCTCCAACATTTGTGATAAAGAATTTCTTCGTGAAAACTTTGAATTTCTACAAAAAACTTTTGTTAATAATGGTTACCCAAGTAAATTAATTAATAAAATTTTATTTTCAACACCGTTAATTAATAATAACATAAACCAGGTCAGTTTAACTAACCCATCTTTACTTACAACTGAACCTATCATTTATAAAAAACTACCTTATATCGAGAAGTTAAGTGATTCTTTGAAAAAAACATTATCAGTGATTGACAATTTAAAAGTAGTTGAGCGCTACGATAACAAACTTGGTAACCATTTCACAAAACTTAAAGACGCTACAGAAAACAAATTTAAATCCAATTTAATTTACTGCATTTCATGCAACGATTGTAGTGGAAAATATGTTGGTCAGACTTCTCAATGGCTTAAAAGTAGAATTTCTAAACATAAAAGTAACTGCCGGTTGAATAAGACCGTTTGTGCATTATCCCAACATGTTCAGGATTGCAAACACACCTTCGATTTTGATAACGTTAAAATTTTGGATGTTGAATCTAATTACTACAATAGAATTTTCTTAGAGATGGTCCATATAAATTACACTAGTAATACTGTTAACTATAGAACGGATACTCAGAATTTAAGTAACATATATGCTTACTTGTTTACTAGGGACAAGACTAACCATAACTATAATCCACCAACCCAACATAATCATGATCTTAATAATGTTTCTACTTTCTCTAATGATATGGTTTTCTAGTTTTTAAGTTAGTAGGTTCATTTGTGATTGTTAATTGCATTTTCTTATTTACATAGACTGTATTAATTATTCTGATTACGTTTTATTGTTTTTATTTGATAAATCGTTTCTTTGGTTTGAATTTTTGAAATTTAAATTTTTAAAGTTTCCGCTTTGTTTTTGGTAAATTTCGATTTGTGAGCAGTTTCGTTTTTCGGGGTTGTGTTTGCGATCGAAAACAGGTTGTTTTTTTTCGTATCAATTTTTACATTTTAACGTTCTCATCGAGTCCATTTTGTATTGTTAAATTTTACACGTTCTTGTTGAACTTTTAATTTGTTATTTTAATTTACCGATACTCAGTTTTAATGTGTTTTCTGCTATGACCAAGACGATTTTTATATTTCATGCTTTTTAAAACAAGTGAGTTTAATTTCATCTTATTTTGTTCTTTGGCGTCTTCAACATATGTTGGATGCTCATGTTAAAAAACCTTTTCATTAATTGTAATAAAAAAATTCACCATTTTAGCAACATAAATGCTCTGAAGAAGAATGAAAAATACATTCGAAATATATTAGCAATTTTAAAAAGTTGTTTCATTAATTACTTTGTGGACCGTTTATCCTGAATAAATCATTTTTATACTTAGATTTCGTAATAACCCAGAAATATTTTAAAGATGCCGTCAATCAGTAAGAAGAAGAATGGAAAAATGTATTGAAGTACAAGGGCGACAATTTGAACATCTTCTAAAAACTTAATATTTTGTATTAATTAATCATATTTTTCATCATACCATTAAAATTTAATTGTTGAAGTATTTATCATTGTTTTTGCAAATAAATAAAAACAATAGAATTTTTTTAAAACCCATGCTCATAGGAGCTTCTTTTCTTATTTTAGTGTCCTCTATTGTGTGGAATTTTGCAATGTACTTTTTTCTATGTCACCCTGTATACAAATTCAAGTTCCTTTCTTCTATTTTCTTTCCTTTCTTATATTATTTCTTCTTTACTAATTCGTTTATAATTAATAATTCGCTTTCTTTGTTCTGTTTATTTTTTTTTAATTAAATTCTTTTCAAATCCGTCGTTGCACGTCTTAACAGTCTTAATTATAATTTTTTATTATTTTTTATATTCATTTTTTTTTTCGTTTTTTTGACTTTGTTATTTTGTTTTTTAGGAAACTTTTTTACATGATTTTTACAATTTTTTCTCCGTTAAGGCTCGCAAAAAAAGTTTCTTTCTCGAATGCAAAAGTGTCATTTCACTATCTAGAATCAATAATAACTATTTATGTCAATAACGTATAAAATTGAAAAAAACATCATGTGCTTTATCCAAACACCCAGTTGACCAAAACCGTTAGTTTGATTTCGAAAGACAATTTGTTAACGAAGACCTCTACAATGAATTGGTTCTGAAATAGAGTACTTTACAAACTGACTTGACAACCCTATGTATTTGAATTGAAGTAAAATATCAATTTTTGTAGTTAGTAAATAAAAGTATATAAATGCAAAAAGTTCCTAAGTCTAGTGTTAGTTATACGTTTAGTGCCAAAAAAATTTAATTAAAACTAGAACTAACACTAGACCTAGTACTAGAAAGATTCAGCAAATAATACAGTCAACAAAACGCTAGGGGTAATACTAGACCTAGAACGAAAAACATTTAGGTTTTGTCGTATCTCTCTTAAGACGCAACCCAATTCTACCCAACCCAATCAAGCTCCAGAACTTACACTAGATTTAGAACTAAAAACATTAAGCTTTAGCTGTCTAAAGAGATGTACGGCTAAATCTTAATGTTTCTAGTTCTACGTCTAGTGTTAATACCAAAGCTAGGTTGTAGATCTGATATTAATTATACTTTTAGTTTCAAAAGCATTTACAACAATCAAGCACTGAATGGCATTTTATTAAGTATTCTAGAAGTAATAAGAAGTAATATCCAGTCTTTTGCAAATATTTCAAGTCGTTTAGAAGCAGTATCAAATCTTTTGAAAGTATTGTAAGTATTATGCAAAACATTTAATGTGCGTAATTTGTTTGTCTTTATTATAATTTACGAATTATTTCTTTCTTTTTAATCTACGAAAAAAAATATATAAAAAATTTACTTAATTTATTTCTCTTTATTTTTACGTTTATTCTTTTCACTATTTTAACCACGAAATTAAAATTTACGAAGAAAAATACATAACAATTTTTTTTATTCAACAATTCTATTCAAACATGATAAATAACAAGAATTAAACACTCCGTTAATTCTGCCATACTGGTAGTATCAATTAATATCACCTGATCGAGCGTGAATCACGTGAATAGATGTGACCCACGCGTGAGTTAAGCTTTTTATAAAAATTAAAGAATTGATATAATTTTTCCTCTATTTCTTGCAGAAAGAGAAGTTTCCCTTTAAAAGAGTTTAATTCCCTGAGTGACTTTTTATGCCCGCTCACTCCCGCACACGATTTAGACCCACACGTATCACGCACGCCACTCACGTGAATATTATTCATAAATCACGTGACTCACGCTCGCTCAGGTGATCAAATGTATGAATCATGTTTGATTACTTGTTAATTTGATTATTAATTAATCGTGCTTGAGTGTTTAGTTTTATTTATCGTGTTCTGAAATAAATGAGACTGTTATAAAATTAAAATAAACAATATTTTCTTCAAAATGTGCTCATTACAGTATCTTTTTAAAAATGATTTAAATACGACATTTTTCAGATATTTCTTTGAATCTATGCCAGATAATAGTCAAAACCAACAGGTATATGGCACTATCCACAGATATTAGATACAGCGTGTTCATAATGTTCAGCTACTTTTGATGTTTTTCAAATGGCGTATTCTTAGGTTTTTTAAATGGAACATTCTGTACATTGTATGAATTGCTGGATGAATTGCCCACTAGATTCCCTTTAATTAATGGTAAGTATGATATGTGTCTAACTTTAATAGTTTTCCTGATATTTAGAATTCAGAATATAATTTCCTAATATTATATTCTGTCCATTTTTATCGTTTTTTTTGTTTTTCCTTTTATTATTTGATTAATACTTTATAATGTAAAATATTTCTTCTGGCATATACCAAATTTTAATGCGAGTTGGTACTTTATGAAATTTAAAAAGAATTATGTAATAAAATATGTTAGATCGGTACCATATAATTTTTTTATATTTTTATCTGGTTTTGCTTTTTTATTTATAAAAAATAATATTTTGCTAAAATTTCAAAATTTAAGTAAACATTATATTTAAACTATAAAAAAATAATAAATATACAGAGAACATCTTTCTTTAAATTGTAAATATCAGGGAAATGATTAAACTTAGACATACGATATAATTATTGTTAATTAAAGGGAATTTGATGGGCAATTCAATCAACACAAAAGGTGCAGGATGTTCCATTTAAAAAAATTAAGAAAAAAAATTTTGGAAACAATTGAATATCTCAAAAACTATAAATTTTATAAGCTAGCAACATATACGGTTATAATAGCAAATTTAGTAGTATTCATAATTGAGATTGACATATTCTAATGATTTAATATTGACATATTCTCCGCTACATCTAAATAGAACACCCTGGATAAGGGGAAGTAATTTTAGGTAATAGAAAGTGGTAAACTAAACAACTTTTGTATAAAACTTTTTTTTCCCTGTCAAACGGTTTAGTGACTATCTTTCGCCGGGATACTAATAACTCACCCTGTATACAAATTTAAGTTATTTTCTTCTATTTTCTTTCCTTTCTTATATTATTTCTTCTTTACTAATTCGTTTATTATTAATAATTCGCTTTCTTTGTTCTGTTTGTTTTTTTTAAATTAAATTCTTTCCAAATACCGTGGTTGCAGGTCTTAACAGTCTTAATTATTATTGTTTTATATTCATTCTTTTTTTTTCGTTTCTATGACTTTGTTATTCTATTTTTTAGGAAACTTTTTTTACATGATCTTTACGATTCTTTTTCTTTTTTTGCATTCGAAAACTTTCGTTCTTATTTATTCTATCGAATTTTACATAAAAAGTTGCTTTGAAAATGTTTTCACACAAAGATTTTTCAATAACACCTTTACGAAAGTGCAATTTTTGGCAAACACCCTGTATCATATCTCAGAAACCGTAACAGATATCGATATGCCGTTTTCACCATTAAGTTTTTTATAAAAAAATCAAATCGTTGATATCATTTTTCCTCTATTTCTTATAGAAATACAATTTTTTTTTTAAAGTATTCAATTTTATCCACCTGTGCATACATATTTTAGGTTTGAATTAGATAAAAATGTTAAAAAAATAATTCCAAATTAATAATGATTAAGTTAAATTTTTGTTATAAAGATAAAATTGTAATTTTTTTATTAAAATTCCCCGCATTTTCCGTTTAAAAACAAAATACTTCCTTTTTTTATTCAAAGTAATTTGAAAAATGTGGAATTCAAAGAAACTCGGAATCGGAATGAATTACAAGTTTCTGTTCACAGATGGTTTCATTGTAAATATCTCAAGACGGCTAAACCCGAATGATACTAGTTCTAGGTCTAATGTTAGTTTAACGTAGCTCAACGTATCTATCGAGAAAGATATCCTTTAAGACAACTTCCTAAGTTCGAACATTTATTAATGTGAATGGTAGACAATAATCCTAGAACAAGCACCAGGAAAACAAGTGCAGCGATGCGAAACCTCAACCGTGAATCAGTTAGACAAATTTTCAATGAATAACTTCTTCGCTCATATGATTTCCAAAAAATTCATTCACTATTGGAACATGACTTTTTCCCCGAGTACAATTTTGCGAATGGTTGCAAAACCAAAGACAAAACATTATTTCATCAATTTTGTCTACTGACGAAGCTGGTTTTAGTTGTGATGGTATTCTAAGCCTACATAACATGCACCATTTCGATTGCCCAAACGGTTGACAAGTGCACTGTATCGAAATTTCTTGGAGAATGATTTATACACATTATTAGAGGATCTTCCATTGGTCATTATTGGAAGAATGTATTACATGCATGATGGAGCGCCAGTTCACTTTTCCCAAGTGGCAAGGGAATATTTGGACAGGAGATTTGGAAATACGTGGATTGGTCGAGGGAGGCCTGCACCCTGGCCAGCTAGTAGTCCCGACCTTAATCCCCTCGATTTTTCAATTTGGGGATTTATGAAAAATGAATTTTATGTTGTAGAAATACATAATGAAGAACAATTTTGGATAAGAATTATGGAATCAGCAGATAGATTTCGTAATAACCCAGAAATATTTTAAAGATGTCGTCAATCATTCAGAAGGAGAATGGAAAAATGTATTGAAGTACAAGGGCAACAATTTGAACATCTTCTAAAAACATAATATTTTGTATTAACTAATCATATTGAACTAAAATTAGAACTAACACTAGCACTAACACTAGAACTATCGCTAGGACTAACACTAGATCTAAAACTAGAAACTTTCGGGTTTCGCCGTACGTTTTTTGAAAAAATGTTTGACGTTTCGGATGCCATGTTGCAACCTTCTTCAGAAACTGGTTCTAACTTATTCGGTGTCCCATCGAATGGCAATGTTCCGCAACCGCCGACTGTTGAAGCTTCCTCAGCCTCACATCCCTCTCGTGTTCCTTGATACGGCATTCGATATTTCGTCTGGTTTGGCCAACGTAAAACTTCCCACAACTGCATGACAGCCGATAGACACCCGCTCCTTTTAATAGAGGTAGCTTGTCCTTGGCTACCGGGAGTGTATTCCGAATTTTGGTGACCGTTCCGTATCACACCACGATGTCGTTTTTCATAAGGTGTCTTGCAATTCGTTCCGTTACACCGGAAACGTAAGGAAGACAGATGAAACCAGCTGGTTCTGTACTTGCTGCAGCTTCTTCTCCCTGCTTCCGCTGCTTGGTGGCTCGGTTGATGTCCTTTAAACTATATCCATTTTTCTGTAGTACGTTCCGTAGAAATCGTTCTTCCTTCTTTAGGTTATCTCCTTTACATATTCTTGCTGCTCTCTGAAACAAAGTGCGATATCGTAATAACCCAGGAATATTTCAAAGATGCCGTCAATCATTAAGAAGAAGAATGGAGAAATGTATTGAAGTACAAGGGCGACCATTTGAACATCTTCTAAAAACTTAATATTTTGTATTAACTAATCATATTTTTCATCATAACATTAAAATTTAATTGTTGAAGTATTTATCATTGTTTTTGCAAATAAATAAAAAAAATAAAATTCAACACTCCGTATCTTTTAAGCGAAGACCTTGCGGACCCATGTTCATAGGAACTTTTTTTCTTATTTTAGTGTCCTCTATTGTGTGGTATTATGCAATGTACTTATTTCTATGTCACCCTATGGATAAATATGTGAGAGCTTTTACGTGAGACCTTTTTATTCTCATTCAGACTTCATGGACTTTGAGTTTGTTGAGAGGAATTTTGAGAATGATGATTGAAAACTATAATAAATAGAGATATGAATGTTTATAAATAAATTATAGAGAATTAAATTCCCTTTCGGATAGGCTAAAAAGATATGGGGTGTTCCATTTAAAATTTTCAACTTTCTCTCAATTGAATACAGCGAAACGGTAATTCAATTTTTGATCACGCTGTATAAGGTACACTGATATAACAAGTGACAACCTATTTGACAGCATATGAAGAATTATCGTGCCAATGCAAAACGTTTTGAATTAACGTTGGCTGAGATATGTGCTTTTAAAGAGCATGATGATATTTGCCAAAAAATACTTAAAACCAAAATAACTCGAAAACAAAAATGTTAGGTACCAACAACTGCTATCAAAGTCAACATATTTTCTTACGTATAATTCAATGGTTTTACAAAAACTATAGCATTCTATTTAAAATAACGAAGTTGAGGTCTACTTTCGGTAGACCGGAAGTGGTGGCCATCTTGAAAATATTTTAGATTAATATATCGGAATGAACAACCGGTGTACCCGAAATTTCAAGCCTCTACGAGTAGTGGAACCTAAAAAAGTTCTAATGAACCAGTTACATGAGACACCCTGTATACTTTGCTACTGCCATGTATTTTGTGCTTTGTCCTTTTTATTTTGTCTTTTTATGTTTTCTCTTTCTGTTTATGACGAGTGAAAAAAAAATTATTTTCGATGAATGTATGTAGCAGTTATATCATCATC
The DNA here is from genome assembly GCA_036711965.1 of Onthophagus sagittarius. Lineage (NCBI taxonomy): Eukaryota > Metazoa > Arthropoda > Insecta > Coleoptera > Scarabaeidae > Onthophagus > Onthophagus sagittarius. Next base: position 19,350,720 of record JASERS010000001.1, on the reverse strand, counting down.
TGTCAAATCAAAAACAATACGCGAATGTTGTCCACGCCCTAATACTTGCAAATATTTTACATCAACTTCAAATATCTCGGTAATAAATTAATTTAGAACCTATCTTTATATGAACTTTTCTGTTCATTTTGTATTGAAGAATACATCCCTAAAATAGTGCCGTGCAATTCTGAAACACCCGGTATAAATAAAACGTTATACAGGTGTCCCACATAATCAACAAAGAACATGAATGGCGTTGAGGAACCAAGATACGTAGATCTTTCTTTGAAGGGAACCTTACGGGTTCGGCATCACCGATTATGTTCATATTTGCAGGGATTGAAGATCAGTACTCGGACATCACTTTCCTGTGCAGTACGATGCAATGCTCAAAAATACTCAAGAAAATCGACTTCAAAGTACTCAAAATATTTTGCAACAGTAGAAGTATTATATATTTTAAATTTCGTCTAATACGTCAATTAGCCCAGGGGTCTATGAGTTCGGCTGTCGACACTGAGGTTCAAACGCCATTGTACTTAAGTTTTTTTTTAAATTTTTATTTTATTTATTTAAAAAACATACAGGTAATATTGACAATAAAAGTCAAAATACTTAATAAAAAGATTATTTTGTTGATAATCATCACGTTTGGATAAAGAAGATAGAATAATAACAAAAAAATAATAAAAAAAGGTGTAAAAAATAGCGGGTTTTAACTAATTAAAGAGGCTAATTGACGAGGCTAATCGCGAAATATTTTGAATACTTTGAAGTCGATTTTCTCGAGTACCCTTTTTTTGAGGGTAAAATAACATCTTGACTTATATTAGACATAATTTTTATGTACACAACACCAAAAACACGCTTAATAACTTATTAATAAAACAAAATATTATTTAAATACACTCAGCAGCAGAAGTCATAACAAGTGATAAACTTGATTTTTTTTTTATTTTGTATATTAACTACATATAATTCTATTAACAAAATATGCTTCAACACAACAGAAACAGTAGTTACTGAAAAAAATCAAAACTAAAAATTCTACAAATAACGGGTATGCAAAAATCTGCGTACAAGTCAGGACAGTATTTATAAAAAATTCATAAATGAAATCATTGTTTCTATATTAATATGAGGTCGGATAACCTTTACGTTTAATGACCTCCCTTAAACGTTTAGGCATGGTGTGCACTAATTTCTTCGTTTCGTCCGAACTGATTTTGGCCCATTCCTCAATCATAACATTTTTTAACGTTTCCTTCGACGTTATGTTGTGTTGCCGAATCCTGCGTTCCAGTAAATCCCAGAGGTGTTCGATAGGATTCAAGTTCGGCGATTGTGGAGGTGTTTTAAGGTGCTTTGGGGTATTGTATAGTAGCCAAAGCTTAGGCCAGGCGCGCACATGCGATTTTCATGCGATTATTTGTCGCAGCGACATAAAAGTAGTAGTCGCAAAAAATTTGTATGGTCGCGCATTTGCGACTAATTAATCGTGACTAGAGCCTAGTATCAACATGGATTTCATAGAAACCGCTTCTATAGTGGCTCTGTTATTACGAAAGAAATTAAGAAAGCAACGGAAAAGAAAATTTTGGTTGCATCCAATTTTATCTGGCAGAGAACATCGGGGTCAATTTTACATTCTTCATGAAGATTTAAGAAAGCATCCTCGTAAATTCTTTAACTATTACAGAATGAGTGAAAAATCTTTTCTCGAATTATTAAAAATAATAGGACCAAAAATATCGTACCAAAATAGTAAATGGAGAAAATGTATACCACCTGAGGAATGTCTTGCAGTAACAATAAGGTAAGAAGGTACTTACCAGCTTTTGTTTTGTGTCGTCGTTCTGCCAAATTAACTAGATATTTTCTGCAAACTACTATTAGACTAGATATATAGAAGTAGATATTAAAAATAAGGTTAAATAATAAATATATGTTCTATTTGTTTAATTTAATTAATTTATTGATTTGACAAGTCAAAATATGCATTGTCACCATCAGAAAAAATGGTTGCTGATGGTGTGGACTGTGCAGAGTTGACCGTTGATGTCGATGGCGCGTAGTAAATACTTTCATTGCCTCCTTGTTGCTGTTGTTGAAAATTTGATCTTGGAAATTGCACTTGGTCTACCGGACGGTTAGGATAAAGATGAGAATAATTCTTTTGGGTATAGTAGACGCCGACTACTGTTTTACAGCAATAGTTGTAGGAGCATATGGTGCTGGAAGCGATTCCAGTGTTTTTAAGAATTCGAATTTTGGTCAAAGATTACATAATAACCAATTAAATGTTCCTACTCCACAAAAATTACCAAACAGCGTGATGGGAGAACCCATACCTTTCATGATAGTAGGAGACGAAGCATTCGCGTTATAACAAAATGTGTTACGGCCTTATCCTCGAAGAAACTTAACAATGAAACAAAGAGTCTTTAATTATACACTGACTCGTGCACGGCGTATGGTAGAGTGTACCTTTGGTATTTTAGCGAACAAATGGCGTATTTTGCATCGATCATTAGACGTGCGAGTTGAATTTGCCGACCTTATCATTAAAACATGTTGCATTCTACATAAGTTCGTGCGAAAGAAAGACGGTGTGCAAATGGAGGACGAATTTTATGAGTGTTTATTACAGAGCTGTCCTCCAGCTGGAATAAGACCTAACAGAGTTGGTCTTAATATAAGAGACTATATGGCAAATTACTTTACATCTCCCGAAGGTTCAGTTCCGTGGCAATATGATAAAATTTAAATACTTATCTGCACAACATTTATTACATAAGATTATTAAAAACTATTAAATAAAAACAATATCACGCAAGAGAGGTACTCTTGTGTTTTTCTTCGGCCGATAACTTGTTCCAAGTGGATATAACTTTGCTATACACTTCTCCCCACAATTTTTCCTTTAATTTTCGGTCACTATACTCTTTCAAATGTTTGTTGTAAAGAGCTGGTCTTTTTTTTACCTCGATAATAATAGTTTCTGTGTCTAAGACACTAGATGTCAAGTCATTGTCACTATTATCAGACACTTCTGAAGATTCAGCCATTTTTAATAAATTTGTTGTAATAATTATCCTATACACCAACTTCGACCTGTGCTGCGACTACGACTGAACAGTCGCATGTGCGTGCATGTTCATTCTTGTTCATGTGATACATTTAAAGACGCGACAATCGCGTCGTTACATCTTTTTAATCGCTGCTATTATTTAGCCGCATATGCGCGCATTTGTATTTAATGCTATGTGTGTTATTTTTGTGACCAAACAGTCGCCAGGCGCATGTACGCGCCTGGCCTTAGTGTTGTGGGCGCAATGTTTGGGGTCATTATCTTGTTGAAAAAAGTATTCGGGCCCCAAACCCAAGTTTTCGATGCTAGGCTTCAAATTTTCTTTTAAAATGTCTATATACATTTTATGGTCCATTGTCGATGTTATGAAAACCAACCTTCCCACCCCTTTGGTGCACATACACCCCCAAACCATAACTCCACCACCTCCGTGTTTTACAGTCGCTTTCAAGTTTTCGGGATTAAGGGCAGTCTTAGGTTTTCTCCATACAAGTTGTTTACCCTTAATGCCGAAAATGCAAAATTTGCTCTCGTCTGTAAAGAGAACTTTCTCCCAGAATTCAATGGGCTTGTCTAAGAGTTTTTTTGCAAAGGCGATCCGCTTCTGACGATTGACCTCTGACACAAATGGCTTTTTTCGTGCAACGCGACTGTGATAGTTAGCTTTCTTTAACGTCCTTCTCACCGTATCTTTGCTGATAGTTTTATGAAATTCTTCTTGTACATTTTCTACTATTTTTTTTTGCCGTCAGCCTAGGTTCTTTTCTAACCTGCTGTACAATTTTTCGCTTCTCTCGGTTTGTTAATAGGGGTGGTCTACCAGATCGCGGATGTGAGAGATAATCTTCAGTGTCTTTATAATTATTAATTACTCTTTGAATGGAAGAGTGTGACCTGCCGACAGTTTCTCCTATTTTTCGAAAAGATTTTCCCTCTTTCCATAACTTTACAATAATTTTTCTCTCTTCCAATTCAATTTCCTTTCCTTTCGTGTCCATTCTAACTTTTAGCTTCTAAGCCTCTGCTAATATAATTGACACCGATTATCTTTTATTTAAATCGGAAAGCGTACGTCGCCAACTACGTATTTAAGTAAGTAAGTATATTTTGGAGAAGGCGTCTTTATTTGTACGCAGATTTTTGCATACGCATTATTTGGAGAATTTTTAATTTTAATTTTTTTTGTAACTAATGTTTCTGTTTTATTGATGCATATTTTGTTAATAGAATTATATGTAGTTAATACACAAAATAAAAAAAATTGAAGTTTATCACATTAGATCATGACCCTTATTTTTTCAGTTAAAGTGTTAGAAGTTTTTTTTACGCAGACTTTTGCTGCTAAGTGTATGTTAAAAAAATAATTCTAAATTAATAATGATTAAGTAAAATTTTTGTTATAAAGATAAAATTGTTATTTTTTTATTAAAATTCCCCGCATTTTCCGTTTAAAAACAAAATAGTTCCTTTTTTATTGAAAGTAATTTGAAAAATGTGGAATTCAAAGAAACTCGGAATCGGAATGAATTACAAGTTTCTGTTCACAGATGCCACCTCTACATTTAGTTAGAGTGAGCTAAAGAGAGAGTGAGAGAGAGAGGGGGACGGTTATTTTAGGGTGGGAGTAGTTGGGGAACATGGAGGCCAAAAGCTGTTCATATCGTCAGTTGCCGTTTGACTCGCGTAGAGTTTATGTAAATATTGTACTATTTTTTTATAACAAAAAAAATCCAACATTTTTTACCCCACATAAATGTCTATTTAAGAAAAACTATTTAAACCATAAAATATAAAATTAACATTTCTAGTGAATAAAAAATATTTGTGTTTTTTTAAACCATAGTTAACCTCAAAAAACCTTTTTGACGTTTCGTTTCGATTGTAATGCGTGTTGTTAGTGATAACATGTGGTGAGTTTTTGGGACACCAAGTACGATGCCCCCACGACGATTTTATTATGCGGTCCATTCGTGATTTAAGGCCCATCTTTTTACCTGCTTAACAAAAAAAAATAATAACGATAACTGTAACTACTTGGGGGGGATTTAACGCGGAGACTTTTAAATTTTCGCAATTTCAAAGAGCAACTTTGAACGGGTCAATTTCGAATTGAGAAATTTGTTGTTCTGTAATCATGCGCTCGCACAAGGACACGAAGGAAAGTGGGTTTTTCGAAGGAGATTCCGATTCGGACGGTGGGAACATGGGGAAAGCCCTGAAAAGAACTAAAGTGTTTACCATTTCAAGTGATTACAAAAGAAAAGTGGATAGAACTGAATATACAGCCGAGGAATTGGAAACGCATATTAAACAAACCGAATATTCCAGAAAAGGTTAGTTCAATCACAAAGAATTTTATTTTACACGTATTAATCATTCATCGGTTGTTGTTATCTAAAGTAAAATATTACAATTTTTTTTTTATGAAAGAATGTTTCATCATTTGGTGACACATCATTTTTACTGTTATCATGATCAGCAAGTACATAATTTAAATGTACAAGATGAATTTGCAAAGAGATTGTATTTTATTTATATTTTTTTAACTACATAACAGGGAAATTTAGTTTTTTTTCAAAATTTTTGCGATGTTGGTGAAATTAATAGGGAGTTTTGTTTTTTAATAAAAGTTACACTGACGTTTGTTTGAGCTTTCATCATTCAAAGTCTAAATTAATAAAATCAAAATAAATAATAAAACTGGGATATAATATGGGTAAGAATACTTCTTTTAAAGCCTCAATTATATTTTAGTAATAAATATGAATTCAATGATGAAGAGGGATGGTAAAAAAATGTTTTGGGGTGTTCATTTGCTAATTACACTTAGCAGCAGAAGTCTGCGTACAAAAAACTTCTAACACTTTAACTGAAAAAATAAGGGTCATGATCTAATGTGATAAACTTCAATCTTTTTTTATTTTGTGTATTAACTACATATAATTCTATTAACAAAATATGCATTAATAAAACAGAAATATTAGTTACAAAAAAAATTAAAATTAAAACTTCTCCAAATAATGCGTATGCAAAAATCTGCGTACAAATAAAGACGCCTTCTCCAAAATATACTTATTTACTTAAATACGTAGTTGGTGATGTACGCTTTCCGATTTAAATAAAAGATAATCGGTGTCAATTATATTGGCAGAAATTGAATTGGGAGAGAGAAAAATTATTGTAAAGTTATGGAAAGAGGGAAAATCTTTTCGAAAAATAGGAGAAACTGTCGGCAGGTCACACTCTTCCATTCAAAGAGTAATTAATAATTATAAAGACACTGAAGATTACCTCTCACGTCCCTTTTAACAAACCGAGAGAAGCGAAAAATTGTACAGCAGGTTAGAAAAGAACCTAGGCTGACGGCAAAAAAAAATAGCAGAAAATGTACAAGAAGAATTTCATAAAACTATCAGCAAAGATACGGTGAGAAGGACGTTAAAAAAAGCTAACTATCACAGTCGCGTTGCACGAAAAAAGCCATTTGTGTCAGAGGTCAATCGTCAGAAGCGGATCGCCTTTGCAAAAAAACTCTTAGACGTTTAGATGAGAGCAAATTTTGCATTTTCGGCATTAAGGGTAAACAACTTGTATGGAGAAAACCTAATACTTCCCTTAATCCCGAACATTTGAAAGCGACTGTAAAACACGGAGGTGGTGGAGTTATGGTTTGGGGGTGTATGTGCACCAAAGGGGTGGGAAGGTTGGTTTTCATAACATCGACAATGGACCATAAAATGTATATAGACATTTTAAAAGAAAATTTGAAGCCTAGCATCGAAAACTTGGGCTTGGTGCCCGAATACTTTTTTCAACAAGATAATGACCCCAAACATTGCGCCCACAACACTAAGCTTTGGCTACTATACAATACCCCAAAGCAACTTAAAACACCTCCACAATCGCCGGACTTGAATCCCATCGAACACCTCTGCGATTTACTGGAACGCAGGATTCGGAAACACAACATAACGTCGAAGGAAACATTAAAAAATGTTATGATTGAGGAATGGGCCAAAATCAGTTCGGACGAAACGAAGAAATTAGTGCACCTAATGCCTAAACGTTTAAGGGAGGTCATTAAACGTAAAGGTTATCCGACCTCATATTAATACAGAAACAATGATCTCATTTATGAATTTTTTATAAATACTGTCCTGACTTGTACGCAGATTTTTGCATACCCGTTATTTGTAGAATTTTTAGTTTTGATTTTTTTCTGTAACTACTGTTTCTGTTTTGTTGAAGCATATTTTGTTAATAGAATTATATGTAGTTAATATACAAAATAAAAAAAATCAAGTTTATCACATTAGATTATGACTCTTATTTTTTCAATTAAAGTATTACAGGTTTTTTGTACGCAGACTTCTGCTGCTGAGTGTATGTACTAAATTCTGTATTTTTATTCTATTTTATTAGTTTATCGAACGTTTTTATAATACTTCGTTAAAATTGTATTTACCTAAATATGTATCTATTAGTATTTTAACCTCAACTATTTAGTTACTAAAGATGTTATTAAAACTGAGGAAAAAATAAAAATTTAATAGGGGTAAGCCCTAAAAAAATTATTTACAGCTTTACATGTTTCGACTTTTAACGGTCATCTTCAGCACCTTTGTTAAAATCAAAATAATAAACTTTCCAAAATAAAAATGTCATTTTTAACTTAATTTACTTATTTTAATGTGTTTATTTTTGTGTGTAACAATTTTGTAATATAACTATAGTTGATATTTTAGAATACCCATTATTTTGATTTTATAACAAAGGTTATGAAGATGATCGTTAAAAGTCGAAACATAAAGCTGTCATTTGATAATAAATTAACCAATAAAAGTACATATTTATAATACTTTTTACTTTATTTATTAATTAATGGTTAACATGGATTATAATTTAAAAAGTTCAAAAAAATTACTTTGATAAGGATGAAATCCCATCTATAAGGGAGGATAAAATGTATAGTTGCCCACAATGAATAGGGAACAAAAATAATATCAGATTGAAGGGAAGTCAAGCAGGGAGTACCCTAAGGGTTCCATATTGGATCCTCTATTTTTCCTCTTGCGTGTGAGTAACAAACAACATTACGATAATGTTTATGGATGACACCAGCGTCGTTTTAAGTCTTAAGAATGATAAAATGCATGGTGTCCCCATCATACATATACCCAGTGTCCCCTCTAAGGTGCTTTTTTTGTATTGAATTTTGTATGAAAAAAGGGTGCACTCGTTTTGTTCGTCCAACACAGCCCTGAGGATCCCAATATCTAAAAATTCTAAAATTCTAATTCTATTCTTCTTTAGCCGTGCGTCTTTAGACACACGGCTAAACCCTAATCTTTCTACTTCTAGGTCTAGTGTTAGTTCTAGTTTTATATCATCAGATCTAAATCTAGACCTAAAACATTCGGGTTTAGCCGTGCATCTCTCAAAACGGCTAAAGCCGAATAATTCTAATTCTAGGTCTAGAATTAGTTTTACTTGACTTCAAATATACAGGATTGGGTTTGGTTGAGTTTAACTGTGCATCTGAAAACAATTCCTTAACGAAGGCTTCTATAATGAATTGTTTCTGAAATAGAGTACTTTGCAAACTGATTTGGCAACCATGTATATTTGAAATAAAGTAAAACTAGAACTAACACTAGACCTAGAAGTGGAAAGATTAGGGTTTAGCCATGCGTCTTTAGATGCACTTACCACTTACCACCGATACTTTCCACTTCTAGATCTAGTGTTAGTTCTAGTTTTATACCATCAGATCTAAATCTAAAACTGGAACATTCGGGTTTAGCCGTGTATCTCTCAAGACGGCTAAAGCCGAATGATTCTAATTCTAGGTCTGGAATTAGTTTTACTTGAATTCAAATATACAGAGTTGTCAAATCAGTTTTAAAGTACTCTGAATGATGAATTCGATGATAAAGAGGGAAGGTAAAAATTGTTTTGAAGAGTTTATGTTTATTGCTATTTATTTACCTAATTTTACACTTATTCTATTTCATTAGTTTATAGAACATTTTTACAATACTTCGTTAAAATCGTATTTACCTAAATATGTATCTATTAGTATTTTAACCTCAACTATTTAGCTACCAAAGATATTATTAAAACTGAGGAAAAAATAAAAATTTAATAGGGGTAAACCTTAAAAAATTAATAAAGTAAAAAGTATTATTAATCTGTACTTGTATTAATTAATTTATTATCAAATTACAGCTTTACATATTTCGACTTTTAACGGTCATCTTCAGCACCTTTGTTAAAATCAAAATAATGAACATTCCAAAATAAAAATGTCATTTTTAACTTAATTTACTTATTGTAATTTACTTAATGTACAAGATGAATTTGCAAAGAGATTGTATTTTATTTATATTTTTTTAACTACATAACAGGGAAATTTAGTTTTTTTTTCTAGAATACCTGTTAAATTTTTGCGATGTTGGTGAAATTAATAGGGAGTTTTGTTTCTTAATAAAAATGACACTGACGTTTGTTTGAGCTTTCATCATTCAAAGTCTAAATTAATAAAATCAAAATAAATAGTAAAACTAGGATATAATATGGGTAAGAATACTTCTTTTAAAGCCTCAAATATCTTCCTCAATTCATCATAAATCTCAAAGAATTTGATTCGAAAGGTAATAAATAGGAATTCAATGATGAAGAGGGATGGTAAAGAAATGTTTTGGGGTGTTCATTTGCTAATTATGTACTAAATTCTGTATTTTTATTCTATTTTATTAGTTTATCGAACGTTTTTACAATACTTCGTTAAAATTGTATTTACCTAAATATGTATCTATTAATATTTTAACCTCAACTATTTAGCTACTAAAGATGTTATTAAAACTGAGGAAAAAATAAAAATTTAATAGGGTAACCCCTAAAAAAATTAATAAAGTATTATTAATCTATACTTGTATTAATTAATTTATTAACAAGTTACAGCTTTACATGTTTCGACTTTTAATGGTCATCTTCAGCTTCAGCACCTTTGTTAAAATCAAAATAATAAACATTCCAAAATAAAAATTGATGAGGATAAAATCCCATCTATAAGGGAGGATAAAATGTATAGTTGCCCACAATGAGTAGGGAACAAAAATAATATCAGATTGAAGGGAAGTCAAGCTGGTGGGAGTACCCTAAAGGTTCCATATTGGATCCTCTATTTTTCCTCTTGCGTGTGAGTAACAAACAACATTACGATAATGTATGTGGGTGACACCAGCGTCGTTTTAAGTCTTAAAAATCATAAAATGCATGGTGTCCCCATCATACATATATCCAGTGTCCTCTCTAAGGTGCTTTTTTTTGTATTGAATTTTGTATGAAGGCTCCCAATATCTTAGATACATAAAGACATTTTTTATGAAGGCCTCTACAATGAAATAAAGTATCAAAGTCTAGTGTTAGTTCTAGTTTTATACCATTAGATCTAAATCTAGATCTAGAACATTCGGGTTTAGCCGTGTATCCCTCAAGACGGCTAAAGCCGAATAATTTTAATTCTAGGTCTAGAATTAGTTTTACTTGAATTCAAATGTACAGGATTGGTTTGGGTTGGGTTTAACTGTGCATCTGAAGACAATTTGGTAACGAAGACCTCTATAATGAATTGTTTCTGAAATAGAGTACTTTACAAAGTGATTGGACAACCCTCTATGTTTGAATCGAAGTAATACTAGAACTAACACTAGACCTAGAACGTCTCTGCGTCTTTAGACACACGGTTAAACCCGAATCTTTCCACTTCTAGGTCTAGTTTTATATTATTGTCATTGTCACCATTGTCTAATGTTAGTTGTAGTTTTACTTCAATTCAAATATATAGGATTGGGTTTAACTGTACATCTGAAGATAATTTGTGAACGAAGGCCTCTACAATGAATTGTTTCTGAAATAGATTACTTTACAAACTGATGTCGTCAAATCTACATATTTGAATCGATGTAAAACTAGAACTAACACTAGACCTAGAAGTGGAAAGATTCGGGCTAAACCCAAAACTTTCCACTCATTAGATCTAACGATCTAGTGTTAGTTCTAGAAATATTCGGGTTTAGCCGTAGATCTCTCAAGGTTAAACCCGAATGGTTCTAGATTTAGTGTTAATTCTAGTTTTACTTCAATTCAAATATATAGGGTTGGGTTTAGCTATGCATCTTTAGACATTTTTTTAACGATGGCCTCTACAACGAACAGTTTCTGAAATAGCAGAGCTGCGTAATTCCTAGTAAAAGTAATTAATAATTACAATTACTTTTATTTTTGGGTAATTTGCAATTGTATTTAAGTACTTTTTTTATTGAAGTAATTTGCAATTGTAATTTGTAATTATATTATTCAATTACTGTAATCGTCCATTTGAATGTCAAAATTAAAAAGTAACATGTCTATTATATCATAATAGGGGACAAACCAGTTGCTAATGATAGTATCATCTCTAGAATATTTACCATTAAAAAACCACTTGTTGTTAAAGATTAAATTATTTTTAATTTTATTGTTAAATTAATTTTTGGTTTCCAGAAGATGCAACGTATTTTGTTGACGTAATTATTAATTAATAAGATATAGTTCAAAGTGTTACAGTACTTAAGATTTATGAAAATATCATATACAGGGTAATACACGGGAGGCAGACGTTTTTTAAAATATAAGTAAGATTTGGTTCCGAAGTTTTAGGATCGAGACTCGATGAAGCTCGATCCAAAGCTCGGCGATCACCCTCCGCGTTATACCCGGTTGTGGTAAGCGATTTTTCCTTGTGACATATAGAATCAATTTCCAATGTGTTAAAACTCAAAAAATAAATTACACCCTGTAGAAGGTCCATTGGATCAAAACCTGGCACACATTCAACATAGATTCACCACAAAAAAATTCATCATAATTTGTGAGAGTCAATTGCGTTGTATCCTTGTGAGTGGTAACAATACGGTTTTTATGATCTGAGTCCCAGATCACTCTGGAGTTCCTGTCAATGAAACGGAGATGAGCTAGTACAAGATGGCAGTACTAATGTCTTTGTGGGGCTACAGATAACAGTTTATGTAACATTTGTGGTAGCCAACTGAAAGGTTGGAAAAATTCTGCCGCCATCTGATTTATCTTTAGAACGTCAGTGGTATATTTAATACAATCTTCGCAGCTTCATATGTGCCGGTTTTTAAAAATAAATATGGGTGCTTGGTGTTGAAAAACTGAGTTGAGAGAAAATTTAAACGATGAATGACAGTTCTCAAAGAACACAGAGTGATGAAAGAAAAGTGTTATAAGCACTGTTTAGTCTTTAATTGACGTACATGAACATTCTGTATGCCAACAGTATTTTGTATTCAGGGGTCTTCAGGGGCAATATCAAGTGTTCTGGAAGTATTTCAAATTTCCTAGAAGTAGTCTTCTGAAGCATTGCAAGTTTTCTGGAAACAAAATCAAGGCTTTCAGAAGCAGTCTCAAGTCTTCCAGGGGCTGTACCAAATCTTTTGAAGTTCAAATCAATTGAAGTCTTTTAAAAGCAGTATCAAGTATTCTAGACGCAGTATCACGTTTTCTGGAAGCATTCCAAGTCTTTTAATAGCAGAATCAAGTCTTCCAAAAGCAGTACCAAGTCTTCTGAAAGCATATCAAGCCTGTTGGAAGCAGTATCATTCATTGATGAAACGAAAGGTGAAGTTGAGTCAAACTAGGAACGGAGCAAGATTTATGTTTTTAACAATCTATACGTGAAATGGTTTCAAGAAAGATGACTATAAAGAAAATTACAAAAACAGTTTAATGTTGTCAAATGTATATTTTTTGAGTAGATTGTTTATCTCATCATGTATGTGATTAGAGTTTAATATAGTTTTTTTTTAGAAGGTTGAATCACATGCATTTTTGACGTTTTCAAATTAACGCCACACTTTATAATAAATTACTCTATTCCAACAAGCGGTCCAACACGTGTTGTACTCGTCAGATGCAGTCGTCCATGTCAATGATGCAATGAAATCTGTTAACTGGTTACGCCATTACTTGATAAGTGCGATTATATTTGATGAATACACAACGAATCGTACCGCTTTTTGGAACAAATTCGCGGTATACAAGTCGTCGAGAATCACTGATATACAGGCTATTTAAAAATGTTATTTAGATATTTGACCAACTTAGAGTTCTCATCAAGATAACCAAAAAAGTCTTGGTAAACCCAAGATTTTTGGTAAAATTGGGTTCAATCCCAAATTACATATCTCAAAACACTAACAATTTCATTTTACTAAATTGAACAGTTCTAACAAAGAATTAAAAAGAAAAAGAAATGATGAAAAAACAAAGATAAAAGAAAACCAATTTAGGTATTAAGACTATGCGATAAACATGGAAATCTAATCAAATAGTTAAATGCTTAAATGGGTGAAGGGAGCGCTGAATATAGATAATAAATGTCTCTTTCGCAATATTACGTTAGCACCCAATAATTGAATAAAGGAAGCCAGAGGAGAAATTGTGTTGTACAAAATAAGGACTTTAACAAGAAGGAATTTTTTTTAAGTTCCGTAGCAAATAGATTTTTTATTATACACAAAATTGAGATTTAATAAACAAAAAAAATAGTTAATAATATAGAATAATAATAATATTATAAAATAATATAGACCTATTATTAACTATTTTGAACAGGAAACAAAGCTCAACTTGAGTAATTTGAGTAATAAGTCATCCGAGGATGCCATACAATTACCGCATATTCCAACCTACATTGCACAAGTGAATTAAATAACAATTTCAAAGTCTCCACATTTGTAAACTAATGAATCTTTCTAATGACGTAATCTATCATGGGTAGTGTTCTTGATGTTGTGAGCTTAATGTGCTCATCTAAATATCTTTTTTGGCATCAACTGAGTTTAGATTGACAGTGTTAATTTTGTATATAAAATCTGTTGATTGAAGAAGCAAGCATATTGTTGAGTCAATACTGGTTTCAAGTTGTTTTAAGATGCTATATTTTTGTAAGATTACATAAAGGACAAATAAGAGACGAACAAAATAAATAATAATATAGTGCAAAAACTTTCGAACGAGAAGACCATTTTCAGCAAGCTTGCACAAAATTCGGTATTACATGTTTCCATTTTATTACTAATTGCTTTTACAAAAGATGGAATTTCGAATTTTTATAACAAACACGTTTGGGCGGTTGAAAATCCTCACGCTGTTGTGTAATCAAGAAAGCCAGTATAAGTTTTCTGTAAATGTTTGGGTTGGTGCACTTGATGACTGATTGATAGAACCAATGATTCTTCCTAACACCTTAACTGATGAAATTTAGTTCGAATTTCTGTGAAACACTTTCTCGATATTTAAATCCTCTTTTTCTTGCATTTGGATTACTTAAAAAATACATAATGCATGTGAAACTATTCGCCAATCGCTAGGAATCTTCAAAAGAGTGTGATTCTTTTGTACGAAGGTGTCAAGAATGTCTTCAAATAGAGGGAGGTAATGTAGAGCATTTGCTTCAAGCAGTTTGTGTTCTGTTTGTTTCTTCCCAATTAAATAAACATTTGAATACCAAGACGGTTCATTCACTAATAACTGGAGTTGCTTATATTTTTTCAATATCTAGATTTACTAAAAATTATGTTTATCTTGATGAGAACTATAAGTGGGTAAAATAACCATACACTACTTTTAAACACCCTGTATATGATATAGTGTCAGACTTCTTTTTTTTCTGGTAAATAATAACCTAATTACTTTATGTTTTATTATATATTTTTGCTGTTATATTTCTTAACGCCCAATTTTTGAGATAAAATTAAAATATAGGATGGCCAAAGTACCGTATCTCGAAAATTACTTATTACAGAGCCTTGTGGTAAAAAATTTTATGATAAAAGTGCTAAGAGAAAATCTTGTAAATTATTGTTTGTAAAGTTTCTAAATTGACTTTATGAATGTTAACGCCATCATGAAACAGAAAACGTCGATTTTTCGAAATTACGTTGTATTTACATATCACAAAAATATAATTATACTCCTAATTTTTTAATAAACCATTTTTGCAGTATGTCTAAGAATAAACCAGTAATTTCAAAATGGTTTCGTGGAATTTAATAAGCTTAGTAACGTTGGAAAAGGATTTTCTTGGAAATACTACCTTGTTTGTGGTAAATGCAATTCGATAAGTCGCCACTAAAGAGCTTTTCCGATATTAATTGGAAACAATATCAAAATGAATCAAACAGCGTCTTAATATCTCGTTTCTAACCTAAAATATTGATTTTATGAGAAAATTTCAATCAGTTTTTTACTTTTTTTCGCAATTAACATCAAGTAGGTTACAAATATTAAGACGGCCATGACAGATAGCAATTGTTTTAGTATCCCTATCTGTCAAAATATCCCTTAGCTACAAATTCGGTCGTTGTGCCAGCTTACAACCTTGCTATTTTTCCGGACACAAAAACATTAAAGTCTTAATTTATGAATAGTAACGAATGAATTTGTAGCCAAGCGAAATTTATATGGGTATTAAAACAACTGCCACTTGTTATGGCCGCCGTAACCTTCTCAGCCTACTTGATGTTGTTTGTGGTTTTCTCTCGTAGCACTTTGAATTTCTCTTACGACTAATTGTTGCAAACATAAATAACTTATTTTGCACTTGGGAATAGCATAGTGATGAAATATATACAGGGTGTCACACCAAAACGCCTCAATCAAATGTAATAGACATTTTTTCTGTATCCATTGATCTTTTTGTATAACTAAAAAATCGAAAAGTTCGAAGTAATTTTAATTAATAAATAAAATTTGAACTTTCCTGTTTTCTGTTTAATACACTCAGCATCTGTCGATTCTCATTTAGAGTAAACACCCCAAATTTTATAGCCCCAACGAAAATAGGGAAGCCATTGAGAGCGAAAACGTTGAAGAAGAAAAAGTCAAAACCATCAACAGTTCCAAGAACCCTCCCTTTATCCAAAAACAGATACACGGTCTTCATGACCAGGTAGACGAAACTTTCTGCCACCGGAAAGGCCAAGATAAAAGATCAAGATTACCTATGGAGCTGGTCAAAGTTTTAACTCGAACTTTTTGCCTTAAAGTTAACGTTTTCATAAATAATATATACGAGACGACATCGTTTTCATCCCCCCGTTTCATACAAACAGTTTTAATTAAAAGGGGCATATCAAGCGAATTTCATTCGAGCTGAAGTATGCAGATGATATTTCGGCCCCTATTTTACGCGGCAGACGTGGGGAAGATACAGGCTGTGGGTTCGAACATGCACCCAAGCGGGGTTAATGTACTGCCGGAAGTGTTCGGCGTTCCTCAGCTGTGGTTACGAATCCGGTTCTATCGTTATGGTTGGCACAGCCCTACGTCGAGGACCCCGTTTTTCTCCTTCATGTGTAAACGAGGTATAAAGTGCATGTAAAGTAAAATATTGAAAGTTCAAAGTTAACAAAATAAAATTAACAACGTCGGCAAAGTGTGTCAATGCTGCAGTTAAAATCTCAAAGGTCGAGTTCGTTTTTGTAGACCATCAGCTGCTGTTACGTTCACTTATTTGCGAAAGAAAATGAGATGTATTTTATGAGTACTCGGTTGAATTTGTTGAGGGTGAACAACCCCGAGACTTTGCTCTCCCCCAAACTTTTTGGGGGTTGTGCATTAAATATCGTCTGAATTTATGCCGAACGTGTTGCCTGCGCCTATAAAAAACCCTATAAAAAATAATATAGAAAAAATTCCTTTTCCCCGGGAGGGTTTTTTATGACATATCTTCAACTGTAATAACGGAATAAACCGTTTCATTTCGTATTATTTAGGTGCTTACTTTCTCGGCGTGATAAAGGGGAGTTCTGGGAATGATCACGTTAATTAAGTGATTAAACATGTTTAACGTTTATGACCTATCGGAAGAATAACAGGAAAAGTATGAGTCATGTATCTCTTTATGGTAACGAGAAAGTAATGCGGTTTTATTATCAATAAAGATTTATTTTTGAACACTTAGAAATCATAATATTTAACAAACTATTTAACCAGGAAAGTTCCATTTTTAGTTTTACGCCCCTATCGAATGGGATTAAAATTTACGATTTTAATCCCAACGGAAGCTGTTCTTAACTCAACACCTCTTTTTATTTCGTTTAAATATTTAGTAAATTTCTCAATTATTTAATGTCAACCATCTTTATCGCCCTTTCATTTTCGCTGCAAATAAAGCACAAATCTAGTTTCGGTTTTCCAAGCTCGTCGCATTCTACACCTGGCATAATCAATTTTGAACACCTGTCCAATTATAACAACGTCCACACACGTATATACACACGAAGGTTTTTATTATTAAGGTCACGGTTTGAAAGAGAAGAAAGGATCGGTGGCGGATGGACAAAAGTCGAGTCCGAATCTACAGTTGTTTGGTAGAGAATGTTTTATAAATAGACTATATCTGTATTGACACGGTTTTCAGGACGATCTAAAAATAAAGCTTAAGCCGAAATAACCCGGACGAAATGAAAAGTTTTTGTGAAACTCTCTGTAAATATTTTGGGAACGTTTAGAACAACTTGTTGTTTTGAAAATGTTTTATTCATATCGTAAATTCAATAATTTTAATCGAATTAATATTTTATCGTTTCTAAGATTGTAACACGATCGGATGGTAAACATCTATTTTACAACTACATTTACAGGTAATTTAAAAACCATTAAGAAGTAAACAGCTCAAAGTTTCTTTATTGAACGCCATTAGCGTCCACTAAAAACGTTTTAAAATATCCGGAGAAAACATTTATGATTCAAGACGAGGCTAATAATTTTTGGGACCCATTCAAGGACGAACAATATTAATAATATATTAATTGTTTTTTTTTATTTGCCCGTTAAGTTATATTGGAAAATTCTATTAATACAAAATAGCTGTGGTTAAAATAGCATCGTTGTGTGGTATTAATTTTTATTCAAAACAAAACATGTTTGTGTTATATATATTTTTTTTGTTGTAAGTAAAACGATAAAAAGATATTCTGCTAAACGTAAAAATAACTACGTTTAGTTGTCAACATATTTTTATAATTTAATTCAAAAAAATCCCGTTTTTGTTTACTTTGTTTTGATTCAAAATATTTTTGTGAAGTTAAAAGCAAATAAGAATCTTTTTGCGAATTCGAGAATTTTAAGGGCAAATCACACAAACAACATGTTGTGCCATTTATGGGTAATCCCCATAGCTTGATTTACACAACATTTTCTTGATAAGTCTATCCCAAGTTCTGCTTAAAAGTGTAGGTGATATACACTTAGATAATTAGAATCCCATTTAACCACAAATCCCATTCAATTCCCATTCAATCCCACAAAAAAACCGAGTTCCTAAGGATCTATTGTACTCCGATAGATAACATTATCAGATTGCAATGCTCTTAATACTCATTAATACTCTGCTTGGTGAAAAGTCATTGAGATCCTCTTGGGATATAAGCTGCGACCTAATAATCGAAAATCTGACACGATTGACAGCAGGGTTGATATAAGATATACTCAACTTAGTAGCTTCGTCATCTGCACATTGGCGGCATTCAATATCGTCGTTTATCCCAACAAGTTGACGTGATAGTTGAATCGACAATGCCAAATAAAACCAACCATCACAACTTTAATGTTGCTACTAGCCAGTTCCATAACAGGCGAAGTCTTTCTTCAGCCCATAGTCCAATCTAGTGTTTGGACATTCCAAATGATACACCAACTGCTTGTTTTGCCCCATTAACGTATGAGTGCAAACTCATCTTGGGCTTCAACGTCAGCAACCCCAGAGTGATTTAGGACTCAGATTAGAAAAACTGTTATCACCACTCAGTGTGTTTAAAACTTCTTTACAGTGACTAACTGTAGATAATGACTTTTGCTGTCTGAGAAAAATCGTATTGATATGTTCTTTATAATGGAATACAGTACAGTAAATACTGACGGGGTAGCTTGATTTTTAATTTATTTATGAAACAAAACCCGTCAAATATTAGAAGCTGCAAAGAAATAGTTTGGGACAGGACAATGATCTAAAACGAAACGTAGAAAGGACTTAGTACCTGTAGTTTCAAAACAGCATTGGGACAAAGTGTAATCACCTAAAATTTCTAGGAATACATTTAGACAAGATGAATTAGCAGGCACATGTAGAGAACATCTCCAAAAAGCTGAACATAGCAATTTATATTGTGAGGAGAATACGAAATATCACTAAAATTTGCGACGAGGGTTACCTATTATGCCAACATTTATAGTATTGTAACTTTCGGAATACTATTCTGGGGAGCATCATCAACAGCAGAAAAGGTTTTCCTGGCGCTGAGGACTTTAGGCAACCTTAAAAACAATCAAAGTTGTAAACAACATCTTAATTAGCACTATGTACTTACTCAATACACGGTATATGTATTACACATATGCAGAAAAATATTGATAGATATACTTCAAATGAAGAGAGAAGCATGCTTCACATACAATGCTCGACAAAAAGCAGAACTTGCAATATCGATGCACCTCCTAAAAAGTTAAGACAACGCAGTTTTCTGGGACATTGCATTGTTTATCCATCTTCCCCAACAGACACACACAAATATTACCACAATGATTTTACTATGTGGTAAAAGAGGCGCTACTGGAAACATTGTATTCCTTTGAAGATTTTTTTTTGAAATAAGACTTGAAGTTAGCAGATGTTATGTATATTATATTTGATGGTTTTGTTTGGCTTTGTAATGGTTATTGCAGCAATAAAATTTTTATTATACACATACAAAACCAGAGAATTTTTATTTCAACCCAGGATTGCAGTTAACACAATTATTATATGCAAATATACATGTTGAGCAAAGAAGTGTGCATCTAATTTTGAGGTTTTGCCTTTGATTGATAAATGGGTATAATTCGCCCATCCTGTTGTATCCTTGATTGAGTTTGTAGTTTATATGAATGTGGAGTTAGTCTTCTAGTTCCATTTGGTATTATGATAATTTATCAAAAGCAAAGGAGGATCTCTTAATATACTAACTGTAAAAATGTTTGCTTCGCATTTAGTCGGATTTAATTCTATTTTCCTATATTCATCTGGACAACCATTTACTAATTTGATTGAGTGAGCATTGGACTTGTTGGATTCCTTCCTCTAAGTCTGTGGTTTGTGCTGTAAAAATCATATCATCACCGTACATTTCTAATTTGCTT
This sequence comes from Onthophagus sagittarius, assembly GCA_036711965.1. NCBI lineage: Eukaryota > Metazoa > Arthropoda > Insecta > Coleoptera > Scarabaeidae > Onthophagus > Onthophagus sagittarius. The sequence goes on along the minus strand of JASERS010000001.1, from coordinate 19,330,397 downwards.
GAGTTATGTATGGGAGTATCATGCGTATTCATATTGAAGAGAATTAGTGAGAGGAATTAGTATTCCAGCTCTTATTTCTAGGGTTGTTGAGTAGTAGCCGTTAGTTCGGATTGTAAAGAAGCGGTTTTCCAAAGATGAGAATATTATTACTAGTAGGCAAGTTCATAATTTAATATGATCTCGTATATATTTCAAATCAACCGTTGTATACTTTTTATCTTCAAACCCTTTTTTTATTGTGTTGGTAACTCTGCTCAATTGATGGGTTTATAATTGAGTGCGCTTATTAAAATCTAAATTGGATGTTTGGTTTAATCCCCTTCGCTTTAATTTCTTCTAAAAACCTGGTGTATATGATTTTTTCAAAAATCTTAGCAAGTGAAGGTAGTAAGCTTATTGAGCGGTAATTTGGTATTAATTTTTCTTTTTTCCCGATTTTGCAAACATTAACATTTCCATTTACTTCTATGATATTGGTAAATAACCGCAGTTTAAGTTGTTATTATATTTGGTACAGATATGGTTGATTGTTTTGTCTAGAAAAAACCTTCCAGACAAAACAAGGTTGTAGGTAGTAAATGGTGGTTTATCGTGGTCAGGAATTTTCTGGGTTGGTATGATTTTTAGTACAGCTCATATTTCTTCGACGGTGGTAAAATCTTTGCACAAATTGAGAGTTGGAAGATGATTTTCGTTGAATTGTTGTACTGCAATGGAAGAATGCCAATTAGAGCATCTGCCAACAATTCCATCAGCAAAGAAAACGAGATTAACCCTTCTTTAATGACCTGTAGGTCCACGAGACAGTTAATGTATAACGCTGTATCTTCGTGACATCTCAGAATAGTCCTTTAGTAACTTGTCACAAATTCATACCTCTAAATTTACACTTGTTTCTCGCGAATCAAGGGATTTTCCGATTAGTTCCATTGGATTACGCACCGTATACGGCTATTTACGTTAGTTACATCCATACTATTTGAGAAATTTTGTAACTTTTTGCTTTTTTGCTATTTACAGTTGTAATGCTGATATTATTTCTGTAAAACAAATTTTTAATTTATTGTCTAACTAAACGTCTGGTGATAGATTAGTTCCACCATCTGCTGTAAACATTTTTGGAGACTATGTATTTTGAATTGAGATTTGATACAGCAGATTTGATACTCCCAGAAAACTTAATACTAAGACTTGAAATTGCTCCAATCGACTTGATGCTTTCAGAAGACGTGAATTGCTTCTGGAGAACTTGAAATAGTTCCCGAAGGCTCGATACTGACTCTGGAAGACTTGATACTACTTCTAGAAAATTTTACATTGCTTCCAAAACACTTGATACTGCTTCCAAAAGACTTGGAATGCGTTCACAAGATATAATATTGTCTATGGAAGACTTGATACTGTTTCCAGAAGAGTCGATACTGCCTCTGAACCACTTGATACTGTTCCAAAAAAAAAGCTTGAATTGCTTCCAGAAGACTTAAATTGCAGAAGATACTGCCCCTTGAAGACTTGATACTAGTTTAGAAAAGATGACTTTGTTTGCAGAAGACTTGATATTGCTTCTAGAAAATTTGATATTGCTTGCAAAAGACTTTACACTACTTCTAGAAGATTTGAAACACTTCTAAAAGCCTTGATATTGCCTCCGGGTGACTTGATATGCTCCCAGAAGGCTAGAAATACTTCCAAAAGAGCATCCATATATAATTATTAATAGTTTTATCTGTTAAGTTTATTCTTCCCTATTGATTACCAGCAATAGCAGATGTGAACGTTTTTTTGGAAAGCATACATGATATTTTCCATTTTTCAAACCTTTTTAAGAATAAATTCAGGCTTTCTTTGGAATAATTCGTCTTTGAGTCTATTCCCAATTCCGTTTTCTCAGTATTCAGCACCCACATATATTTTCAAAAACCAGCGCCTATGGTAGGTGTGGAGGGGGTTGAGAGATAGGGACCGAGATGTCTAGAGACAGGAAAGAAGGACACAGATAAAAGGGGGAGGTATAACAAAGGGTATGGGGACATAATTACGAAGAGGCTGCCTAGATACATGAGATTGGAAGGAGATGAAGGGAAAAATTAGTGGCAGAAGAAATTTGATGTAAATGGGAAACATTGGAACATATGTTGAATGAGTGCAATGAGTTGAGGGAGAAGAAGCTGGAACGAAAGCGCATCTTAGGGAAACGATGGATGAGAAGGGTTGTGGGGGTGAGGAAACGTGAGGATGTGGGGGGACGGCGATGGGTTTAAACGGGTGGCGGATTCTGGGAGAAGTACGTGAGGGCGGAAGATGGATGAGCGGGTGTTTGGGCCGAGGAGCAGAATGTGTAAATATTTCAATGAGGGAGAAAATATTGTAAACCCGCTATTGTATACAATAAAACTTTTATACTTGGTAGGTGTGAATAGTCACTAACATGCCTAATAACAAGTTCCATCATAATTTTACATAAAATACTTATAAATAGTAATATTATTCGTTAGAAATCCAGCAGATCTACTGTGTGACTAAACACGTTACAAAATTATACTTGAGTAACCGAGGGTTAAAGGACGTATATCCCCGTATTTTTTCAAAATTTTTTTTGTAGTTTCCCCCATACCTGGGTCATTAACTTTGAAGGTTGATATTAGGTTTTGATATCTTTGTATACGATTTTCTCCCATTTCGTTATGAATAGCATGAGTAATACGATTCAAATTTTGTTTCTGTAGGAGGTTGACCAATAAGTACTAATAATGACTCTGTCCGATCTGACGGCATTAATAGCACAATATCAATACCTACAAAATCTCATTGGTAAAAAAATTTTGAAGAGTCACGTGCAAAGTACTTAGGCCAAGTAAAACATTCATTATTAATGTTGGCCTTAGTAGTGTTGCTAATACACCAAATGGAGTGTTGCTGAGAACACTCACAGTTAGTGAAAAGCCTTATAGACTGGTGATAGAGTCATGACTTCTGTCAGAGGTTTGGCAGTAACTTGTGATAGCATACTTTCATTTATACCACAAATAGAGAATGTACTACACGGATTCTTCGGCATATATATCACTATTTCAGGTGCTTGTTCTGCCGAGACTGAACAATGATTAAGCATCGTCAGTTATTGTACAGAATTTTTGGAGTTTATTCTGTTCGTGTCACTGACTATTAAACTTTATTACAATAACACCCTGTTTCTGCGCTGGACATTCAAAAGTCGATTATCATGACAATAAATTAATTATAAAGCTTGTGTGGTGAAGCGGATTGAAGCTGATTAATCTCCTGCATCAACTACAGTGTACCCTATAATTAAAAATTATATAATTAAGAACAGCAGAGCCCAACCCAATCAAACATTCAGGCTATGAAGCATTAGCTAATGAATGTGCAGGCTTTTGTACCTAAGAGACAATCACAATGTTTTCGCTCAATATTTACTTAATTTTTTTGTTGTTGTGAGTTTGTTTTCGATATTGTATAATATTAATCCTGTAATTGGTACTTAATGGGCAATAAAGATTTATATTGTTGTTACAACAGATTTCCAAGTAGTTCAACTGTTTTAATAATTCATGACTTATCAATTTTAACAAAACAGTTTCATCGTACGCAGTGGAAAATTTTCGGAACATGTTTTTCAATTGTTAAATATATATTATATACTTTTCTTCAAACATATTGTTATTTAATGAATTTTACACACAATAGAAATTCAAAGTGCTACCAGAGAGAACCACAGTTACTATCAAGTAGGTTAAAGATATTAAGGCGGCCATAACACCTGGCAGTTGTTTTAGTACATATCTGTCAAAATTTCGCTTAGCTTAGAATGTAGGTTAATTAAGCAATACGTTTTAATTTATAAAGCCCCACTTTAATTGATTAAATTATAATTATCATTAAAAATTAAATGCGAATTCAATTATTGTTTAGAAAACATTTGCTAAAACAAATAATTTAACTCAAAGAATAATTTGAAGCATAAAAGTTAAAGTAAAGGGAATTTCTCCCTACTTAAAAGAATTTACTGTTTAAAAATATGTAAAACGGTGATTAAGTAGTAATAATTGGTTTTCAAATGGTGGTAATTTGAATGTTAATGAGTTGAGTTTTTTAACAAACATCCTAATCAATGGTTTTAGTAGGGGCAATCAACCACATCGTATACTGGACATTAAGAAGTTAAAAAAAAGAACTCTGAGATATCGACAATTTTACGAGCAGTGTACGTTGTAACTTGAAAATAAAACGGCTCAGTAGTATAATGTGAACTCGCCACTAATTGCTTATTTAAAATGCTGTTTCGAAATTATCGGTTCTCGTTTAGTATAATAAACAACTTTGTATTTGATTCCGCAAACTAAATTATTTCTGCGAAAACTTATATGCTACCTAAAATGTTTTAATTAATATAATTTAAAAAAATTAATAAAACCGACATCGCAATTTGAAATTATTCTAGTTATTATCTCTCTTTTAAAATACAATGCGACAGATATCATTGAACGCAATAATTTTGCAAACAATAGGTAGCAATTCAATTTCTCATGGTAACAAGGTTCAACATTATATTTATTTATTTTTTTATTATTTTCAACTTTCCATTCTGGCTTACGCTTTCCCCAGGATCGGATTCGAATTATTGCGGATAAAACTTGCCAACAGCAGCTTTCGCCTCTTCGGCTTAAACACAAAAAAAATCCAAGCTGCTCGTTTCAACAACCGTAAACCATCGCACGTTGCGGAATCCAAGGTTCTTATTGTTTTCGTTTGCGATGGCGTAACGTGAAGGTCCACGTTTTATAAAACACCTTGAAAATGGTTCTTATGCAGCATATTATTTTTATTAATAATTTGTAAACAATGATTTTTTTATCAGAGATGTTTTAATTAATCCTCGTGTATTGAGTAACCTTCATCTGGAGAAAGAAATCTGTCTCGTACCCGATAAGGTTTATCATTTAATACTGAAGGATGTTGAAAATTTACGCTTGTTGTATTAAAATTTACGATAAGATTTTTTCGTGATTTTTGATAAATTCGTTTAAAGTGCATATTATTTCTCTTTTATGACAACGTTAATGTTAAAAACGAGAAAGCATTGAGATTAAATTTGGTCGAAAATTTTTGGCACGTGTTTTCCGCGATGATTTATTTATTAAATGATGATTGCCAAGTTGAAAATTTGGTGCATTTGAGCGTTTTAAAACACCATTTAGAATTTATTTTAATGGAATTATTAACCCTGATGTGTAACTTCACGGTCACCATATTTTTCATTATTTAGATGCAAATTATTGTTAAAAATTTTATTAATTTTTTGTCTCGATTTATTTTAGTTAATTTGTCCGGCGTGGAAAAGGTTGGAATGGCGAATTTCGACCTGCTCAAGGTTCTCGGTACCGGAGGTAAGTCAAAATATTTTGCATACTTTACGTTTTACCTCAAATTGATTTATTTTTTTTCTATTATAAACGTTAAATTCCGTACTAAAAATGAGAACACGTACAAGTTACGTAACTGAAGACAAAAAAAAAACAACTTGAACCTACCTACATAGTTTATTGATTTTATCTGGAGTATCTTCTGCACACAATAGACGTTATATAACCTTTGTTAATACGGTTTATAAAGATATCCTCTCTAATAAAATAATTGTTATTTTTATCAATTAATAGAAAGTGTGTGGAGATATCATAACTCGGAAATTTGAAGATGTTAAGAAATTATCTTAAATTTGTTGAATATTAAATTAATTTACTTTGTATTCTATAACTAAATCTCAATTCATTTTTGAGATACGACAATATAAATTATATTAACATTTGTATTTGAGATTATGCAAAATAATGTTAAAAAATCATAAATCGGAAATTTGAAGCTGTCAAGAAATGATCTTCATTTATTAAATACAAAGTAAATTTGCTTTAATTTGCTTTTTATTTTATGGCGATATCTCAATTCGTTTTTGAGATACGTAACTATAAATTATCCCAATATTTGTTTTTAAGATTATGCAAAATAACGTTAAAAATATTATAACCAGAAAATTTGCAGTTGTCAAGAAAAAATCTTCAATATTTTAAATGCTAAGTAAGTTTGCTTTAACCTGCTTTTTATTTCATGACCATATCTTAATTAGTTTTTGATATATGTCAATATAAATTATTCTATCATTTATGTAAAGATTATGCAAGATGCCGTTCAAAAAATCGTAACTCTAAAATTTGAGGATTTCAATAAATGATCTTTAACATATTAAATCCTCAGTAAATTTGCTTTAATTTGCTGTTTATTTCATGATGATATCTCAATTAGCTTTTGAGATACGACAATATAAATTATCCTAACATTTGTGTTTAAGATTATACAAAATAGTGTTAAAAAATTATAACTCCGAAATTTGAAGATTTCATAAAATGACCTTCAATGTGTTAAATACTAAGTAAATTTGCTTTAATCTGCTTTGTATTCCATGACGATATCTTAATTAGTTTTTGAGATACGTCAATATAAATTATTCTGTCATTTATGTAAAGATTATGCAAGATGCCGTCCAAAACATCGTAACTCTCAGATATGAGGATTTCAATAAATGATCTTTAACATATTAAATCCTCAGTAAATTTGCTTTAATTTGCTGTTTATTTCATGATGATATCTCAATTAGCTTTTGAGATACGGCAATATAAATTATCCTAACATTTGTGTTTAAGATTATACAAAATAGTGTTAAAAAATTATAACTCCGAAATTTGAAGATTTCATAAAATGACCTTCAATGTGTTAAATACTAAGTAAATTTGCTTTAATCTGCTTTGTATTCCATGACGATATCTTAATTAGTTTTTGAGATACGTCAATATAAATTATTCTGTCATTTATGTAAAGATTATGCAAGATGCCGTCCAAAACATCGTAACTCTCAGATATGAGGATTTCAATAAATGATTTTTAACATATTAAATACTCAGTAAATTTGTTTTAATTTGCTGTTTATTTCATGATGATATCTCAATTAGCTTTTGAGATACGACAATATAAATTATCTTAACATTTGTGTTTAAGGTTATACAAAATAGTGTTAAAAAATTATAACTCCGAAATTTGAGGATGTCAACAAATGATCTTCGATTTGTTAAATACTAAGGAAAATGGTCTTTAATTTGATTTTTATTTCATGACGATATCTTAATTCGTTTTTGAGATACGTGTCAATATAAATTATCTCATCATTTATGTAATAGATTATGCAAGGTAGCGTTCAAAAAATCATAACTCTCAGATTTAAGGATTTCAATAAATGATCTTTAATATATTAAATACTCAGGTAATTTGCTTTAGTTTGCTGTGTATTTCATGATTTTATCTCAATTAGTTTTTGAGATATGTCGATATAAATTATCTTAACGTTTATATTTAAGATTGTGTAAAGTAGCGTTCAAAAAATCATAACTCCGAAATTTAAAGATTTTAGAAAATGATCTTTAATATGTTAAATACTAAATAAATTTGCCTTAATTTGCATTTTATATTATGTCGGTATTGCAATTAGTTTTTGAGATACGTAACGCTAAATTACCCTAACCTTTATGTTTATAACTATGCAAGGTAGCGTCCAAAAAATCATAACTTCGAAATTTGAAGATTTCAAAACATGATCCTCAACATGTTAAATACTAAGTAAATTTGATTTAATTTGCTTTTTATATGATGACGATATCTCAATTAGTTTTTGAGATACGTAAAGATTAATTATCTTAACTTTTATATTTAGAACTAAGTATGGTATCGTTCAAAAAATCATAGCTCTAAAACTTGAAGATTCCGAAAAATTGTCTGCAATATATTAAACACTAAATAAATTTGCTTTAAATTGCATTTTATTTCATGACGATATCTCAATTAGTTTTTGAGATACGTCAATATATATTATATTAATATAATATGTTTGAGATTACACTAGGTTGCGTTCAAACAAATCATTAGTCCAAAAATTTTAAATTCCAAAGATTGTTATTCAAAATATTGAATTCCAAATAAATTTGCTTCATATTGCATTTTATTTTATGACGATATCTCAATTAGTTTTTGAGATACGTTATTATAAATGATGCTATTATTTATGTAAAAGATTATGTAAGGTAGCGTTCAAAAAATCATAACTCCGAAGATTGAAGTTCATAAGAAATGATCTTCATTATGTTAAATACTAAGTAAATTTGCTTTATTTTCCTTTTTGTTTCATGACAATATCTTTAATAATCTTTGAGATACGCCAAAGTAAATTATCTCAACATTTATTATTAAAATTATGCAAGGTTACATTCAAAAAATCATAACTCTGAAGGCTGAAGATTTATAGAAATGATCTTCAATATGTTAAATATTAAATAAATTTGCTTTAATTTGCTTTTTATTGCATGACAATATCTCTATTGGTTTTTGAGATACGTCAATGTATCTCAAAAACTGTTAGTACATTTATGATTAAGATTATGCAAGGTAGCGGTCAAAAATCATATCTCAAAAATTTTACTATTCTTGAAATAGATCTTCAAAATGTTGAATATTAAGTAAATATGCTTTTTGTTTCATGACGATATTTCTATTAGTCTTTGAGATACGTCAAAGTAAATTATCCTAGCACTTATTATTAAGATTAAGGTTGCATTCAAAATATCATAACTCTGAAGTTAGAAGATTTCAAAAAATGATCTTCAATGTGTTAAATACTAAGTAATTTTGTTATAACTTGCTTTTGATTTTATAATGATATCTCAATCAGTTTTTGAAATACCTCAATATAAATTCTCGTAACATTTATGTTATCCAAAAATTTATGTAAGATTATGCAATGTGGCCTTAAAAAATCATAACTCTGAAGCTTGAGGATTTAAAAAAATGATTTTGAATGTGTTAATTGCTAAGTAAATTTGCTGTAATTTGCTTTCTATTCCAAAACGATATCTCAAATCTTTTTAATCTCTAATCTTTTTTTTTAACATTCATTTTAAAGATTACGCAAGGTTGCATTCAAAAAATCATAACCCCAAAATTTGCTGTTTTCAAAAAATGATCTCCAATACATTAAATATTAACTAAATTTGCCTTAAGTTGCATGTTATAGCATGACCCTATCTCTACTAGTTTTTGAGATAAACTTTACTCAGTAAAATACTACATCAAAAGATTAACGAAATATGTTATAGATATGGACATAACTCTACAAATTAAAAGACCCTTTCTCATTTTGCATTAAATTTTAAAAGTAGATAGCTAAATCTCGCAGAAACAAAGATATGTTTTTGAAGGAAAAGGAGAATTGGATAAATATTTCCATAGGGATTACCATTTGTTTATTTAGTGAAAATATCTAAAAGGTGTAATTCATCAAAAACTTGCAAAAGCAAAGCACTTTCTTTGTTTGTTGAGCCATCCTTATCAAAGTGCAGTATAATAAATTACGTCAAAAAGGTCCTTTACGATTTCCTTCTTATAAAGAAATTCTATTAGCACAAAATGAGAATTGTCCATTAGAAGAATATAGAATTATTAAAAAATATGGTGATGTAGGTGATATTGCAAGGGTTGTTGGATTACATTTTTCAGTTACAACAAGATCTATTACAATCAATACTAATGTAGCTAAACTTCTGAATGGGGATTTGATTTCAAGAAATGATCTTCAATATGTTAAGTAATAGGCAAATTTGTTTTAATTTGCTTTTTATTTTATCACGATATCTCAATTAGTTTTTGAGATACGTAAAGATTAATTATCTTAACTTTTATATTTAGAACTAAGTATGGTATCGTTCAAAAAATCATAGCTCTAAAACTTGAAGATTCCGAAAAATTGTCTGCAATATATTAAACACTAAATAAATTTGCTTTAAATTGCATTTTATTTCATGACGATATCTCAATTAGTTTTTGAGATACGTCAATATATATTATATTAATATAATATGTTTGAGATTACACTAGGTTGCGTTCAAACAAATCATTAGTCCAAAAATTTTAAATTCCAAAGATTGTTATTCAAAATATTGAATTCCAAATAAATTTGCTTCATATTGCATTTTACAATCTAGACAGATCTATTACAATCAATACTAATGTAGCTAAACTTCTGAATGGGGATTTGATTTCAAGAAATGATCTTCAATATGTTAAGTAATAGGCAAATTTGTTTTAATTTGCTTTTTATTTTATCACGATATCTCAATTAGTTTTTAATATACTTACTACTAAAAATTAATTATCATATGTTCAGAGCTATGCAAAGTTCAAAAAATCGTAACATACTCAAAATTTGATTACTTAATGATCAATAATTATGTTCAAAAACATACAATAAAATAGAAAGAACGAATTGTTTTCAGAATCTGCCTTAAATTTGCTTTAAACGATGATTCACTCAAATTTAAAGTGTTTATGATATTCCTTCTGCGTAATAACATTAATAACTCAACCAATTTCTCGAACTCCTTAATTATTCGTCGAATTTTTGATGCTTGATAACAAAAAATTGTACGCACTTTGCGGAGTGGTTTTTATGGAACTTTCCCCACTTTCGAAATGAGATATTTAACAACACGTGTTTGTTAATGTTACGATTAATATTCGGTAACCGCAATGTCTGTTAATGACAACGCAGCAATTACAGGTTCTCTTGTGTTGTAAACAGAAGATGATAATCTTACGCTCTGTAATTTTTCTCGAAAGGTATTGCAAAGATAATCACAAGTTTGAAGGATGTTTTCTTTAATAAGCATCTCTTTGAACAACCTAATCCTAACAAAGTGGTTACCATGTTGTTAGATAACCAAGTTCGTTACTCTTAACCAAGCTTTGTTAAGAGTAACGAAAGAGCTTTTTTTTTTAATTAAAAAAATTTTCTTCTAATATGAAATAAGAAAATCTAAAATAAACCTATCTAAATAATATTTTTTTAATTCGACATTACTTTTTTTCCAAAATTTTAAAGCACGTACCATTAACGGTGACGAAAAGTTAACAGCACCATCTGTACTGTTCCCTGCCCCATAGTGAAAAAAACAGACGGAGTGTAAACGCAAAGAGTGGGGTTCAACACCTAAAAACGAACCCCTCGTTCAAAAACTAAAATCAACCTCGTTTCACCAGCAAATACACGTCAGTTGCCCCGATGTGTATGCAATAAAAGCCGTCTGTTACCACGGAATATTAATATTATCTGCTTGTTTAATCTTGCCCGATCTAAAAAAAAATTAACAAGCAACCGTAAATTGATAAGATTTTTATTTGTATTAAAATGTGTCTGGATTTTGTTTAATTTACTAGGTCACTTTTTCGTTAATGATCGTTCCGATGATCGCAGGAAGTGTCAAGGAAGTTCTTACCAGAATTCCAAAAGCTCTGATAATTAAATAGGTACTTTAGCCATCATCACACGGATACAGGAAGAAAACTTTTTTGACATTCCTAATGACATTAGTAGCGACGTTAATTAGTTCTATTTTCGTTATAAATCGGTCTGGGTAAAAAAAATTAAAGGAAATGTGGTTCGGTTACAAGAAAAAATAAAATAAAATTATATTTTCAACATCCTGTTTGTGGCAGACGAAAACAAACAATTTGTTTAGATGATGCGTACTACTCATCGGTGTCAATGAAATGCACCTCCAAAGGACGACTAAGGTTGAAATTTTTCAAGCCAAACTTAGATTTTAGACTTATTTTTAACGCTACCTGGTCGTGGTGGTACATACTTTTTAACAAAGGTGCGAAGCTGATTTTTTTTTGTTTCAAGGAAACGGTTGCGTTTAAGTGGATTTTCTAGTATCTGATTTTCTATCTATAAACATAATCTTTCGATTATCATGTTTAAGGCGTTTGTTAAACGAGAGGTACTCTAAAATTTACCGGCGAGAATGCAATAATTTTATCTTAAACTTAACCTTGGTTGTATTTGATGTGAGACAAAGGACAGTAAATTTTATGTTGGAAAATCTTTTTTTATTACACGCTTTTGATTAGGATGATTTAGTAATAATCATTTTGAAGGTAATAACGGCGATAATAATTTAATAAGGCGATTTTGCAATAAAACCCATAATTTGATGATTATTTTTATCATAAAAATTTTCGTTTTGGTATTTTTTTTTATTATAAATTTAAATTTATGATTAAACCAGATTTATTTATAATAAAACAAAGGGAATCGAATAATTAGTTAAATGGGCTCTTAAAGTTCTAATTAACGGATTATCTTGGCCTTTGTGACTATGTCTTCATCGTACAGTGTGTACTCAACCGAAACGAAAACAGCATGTAATTGCACACAGTTTAAACTACTACATACAACACGAATTGGAGGCAGTCGTAGATACCTCACACGCGCCATGTGTGCCACGAGCTATTTTCATTGCACGAGCACCGCGCATGGAAAAACGTTTGCTTGTGTACCGTATTTTCTCAAAAGTAGATAATAAGGTCGATTCACTTAACAATTTTCGATGTTGTTTGCAAGCCCAGTTTCCCAACAAAACATGTTGTTATTTTTGAATATTCCATAAAACGGAATAAAGTGCGGATTATTGAATTTTCGTGTTAACCATTTTCTGATTTTTCCATATTAACCTTGTACTTTCCGAGAAAACAGCGTTGGGAGTGGTATTTTTGGACCCCTGGGACTTTGAAAATTGTCGAATAACGACAACGACACCTTTGTTCGGGGTTGTTTTTCGCTACACTTGAGACTCTCGAAGGTCGAAAATTTCGAAATGACTTGTTGGTTGTTTACAAATGCATAAAGGAGAGAGTATTTGCGTTTAAAGAGTTACTGCGCGTAGAGTTTTGATGTTATTGTTGAGAGTAATGATTCATCATTTTTAATTTATATAAATTATACTTTAAATTAACTGTATAAATTGTTTGCTTATTATAAATCGTGATAAAATGTATTTGATTAACTACTTGATGATTAATTTCTTTTTCATTTATTGATTTATTTAATATTGTCACAACATTCTTGATTAGGATGATTTGATTCAACATTTTAAAATATTAAGTACAAGTTTCTTATCTTGTTTAAATTGATATTGTTTATTTTAACCTTGAGCCGGATTCCTTGAATAATTCTTTTTGTGTTTTGAGTTGAATATTTTTTTTGCTTTTGTTGGATGGTTTCATCTTTGTCCAAAAAGCTGCTTAAATAGTGTATGTTGAGGAATAATTCTAATTAATACATGGTAGGGAAAAGAGCAGTGAAGTATGAGGAAAGGGTGGAAAGAAGAGAACGACATTATAGGAAGAGTAGAATATTCACTACCTGGAATCAAAAATAGGAGGGTGAAAAGAGGGGAATGTGAAAAGAAAAAAAGATAGGGATATACAGATCGCCATATTTCATAAGAAAATGAGGAGAGAGGGAATAGATACTCGCCAAACGATTGACAGAGCTGGTAAAGGCTGGGTGGAGAGGACTAGAAGACTCTGGGACATATGTTGGGAGGGAGTAGTGGGAGTAGGTGGGAGTAGAGGGAGTAGTGAGTTAATGGAGGAGGCAATGCAGAGGGGTATTTAAGCATTCTACGCAATCAAAAGTGACTCTAACAAAATTAGAAATACCTACTTAAATCTACTACTTGTGTTGGGGAACAGTCCATTGAACAATATGCAACACCTCCAAATCTTTCAGCACATATCCACGGGCAGCGTCATTCAAAATCTCTAATTGACCTCATGAAAACATAACATGCCTAATTTCGAACAAAAACTAAATTGTTGAAAACGCCAACTTTAGTCGCATGAGGAACTCTTTGACGTCCAATACAAAAAGTATAAATACAGTTTCAAAAGGAACATATGCTGATTGCAGTACCTGAAATATCTTTGTCACCGTTCAAAGCATTGAAAATGTCTATAGATGCTGATTTAACCCATTTTTGTCAGAGTTTTTTTTGCGAATATAAAAGTTCTTTCATAAAAATTTTATGGGAGGGAGTAGTGAGTTAATGGAGGAGGCAATGCAGAGGGGTATTTAAGCATTCTACGCAATCAAAAGTGACTCTAACAAAATTAGAAATACCTACTTAAATCTACTACTTGTGTTGGGGAACAGTCCATTGAACAATATGCAACACCTCCAAATCTTTCAGCACATATCCACGGGCAGCGTCATTCAAAATCTCTAATTGACCTGATTGCAGTACCTGAAATATCTTTGTCACCGTTCAAAGCATTGAAAATGTCTATAGATGCTGATTTAACCCATTTTTGTCAGAGCTTTTTTTGCGAATATAAAAATTCTTTCATAAAATTTTAATGATTTTTATCCAGAAATAAATTTAATTTGAGCTAATTTTTGATGTTCCAATTTTGTTTTTGGGGGAAGGATTAGTCAATGATGTGGGCAATCATATCGATTTTGAGCATGGATTCTGTTCGTCAGTGGGTTTAAAGTTTATGGTCGTCCTCCGTTAGTAGCCGCTTGCTGCTATCTTTTCGTTTCCTTCTTGTATGCATTTATTGGGAAATGTGGAGGTAAGTATCTAAGCAGAAGGTATACAAGGTGAACACTAATACAATCATTTTCTCGCTTGGTATCCATCTACTTATTTGTTCGATTGGGTTGACTTCAACTTAAAAACAACGTTGTTATCATTCCCAGCTGTTATAGTTATATTGGTTATTTCATCCGTACATGTCCCTCAGTTTCTTTTTTTTAATTTTGCTGTGAGTAATAGGACATTTCTTAGTTATATCCACTTATTTCTTTGTATCCATACCCTAAACTTTGAAGATAATTCACCAGTTTCAAAAATAGAGTAAATTTTAAACGACACGTGTTTTGGAAGTCTTGACATCAATGAAATATGAGTAGAGCTGCCAACGTCCAATTGTTCAATCCAATGTTTGTTCTCTTGTTTTCATTGATATAGTTTAAATTGAATCAGATATCACACAAGCTCCACATCTTCTACCCATATCTAATCGGGTTTTCTTTGAGGAACTGTTTGTCTCCTTGTCAATCAAAATTAGAAGACATGCTCAGTTTTTCGTTTATTAACCTGTCAAAAAGAGGACACAATATTTCTTCATAACGTCAAACCTGTTTCTTCTCAGTTTCTTCTCATTACATTTGCAACCATTGGATTTTATGTATCACTGTTAGTCTCCCATTGAGGAACTATGAGAAGAATGTGGTCAGCGTGTTGCTGAGTGTGTAGTACAAACATATCGATCAAAAAAATTCATATTTCATCATCAAAAAAACATTCAAAACATAAAACAGCATCCGTAACATTGTATGTACGAGATTTTCTTGGTGAAAAAATAATCTCTGAGAAAAAGAAAAACTCTGAGAGATTTGCAATCGAGTGAATTTTGGCACTACACTTCCCATTAACGTATTTCATTTATCGCTGTTCCAATATTGAAATACTATAGCAAACACGGGTTAACACGAGGACAATATGAAATAACTCAAACATCGAATAAAAAAATTCTTCCCGTGTTATTGTCTAATACAGTAAGCAAAGAAAAGAGTGATATTCGCTCCCTAAAGCGTACACAGTCACGACCTATAGTCCAAATTAACATTAAACGCTTATCTGAATTCCTTAATGATTCTTATCAACAATAGTAGAGCAAGGAAGAGATACATTAAAAATTGCGATGAATCGCAGCAAACGCAGCTCAAACTAAAATTTGACGATGAAACTCTCCCGCCTGTGGCAATGACTTTGAAAGATTTCCATTAAATTTCGTTTCGTCATAAAGAATACCAACTTCATAAGAAGACATATAAGACATATTTCATCAAAAGAAGAGATGAAATATGTCGAAAATCCCATAAAATTTGTAATTGCAACTGAGGTTGATGTTGATGGAAAGAAGTCAAACATCTATTCATAATGACAATGGATGACGAAAAAGCATACAACGCAGCTTCTTATACAACATCCACAAGTCGTTGCTCCATTTGTGACGCGACTTCTGAAGACTTTAATCAATTGCACAACGAAAAACAAATTTGATTTGAAGCTTATCAATTTTGCATGCAACGATAAGATTTTTCGAAAGAATTCTCCATTTGGCATACAAATTGATCGTAATTAAATACAAAGAAACTAAAACATAAAAGGAGAAACAAATGGAAAAAGATAAGAAAGTAGAAATTTCTAATGAAATATGCCAAAAACAAATTTTGGTAATAAGAATGATGGTTGAAGATTTTTTAAAATCCGAAATTAGCTTTCAAAATGTATGTCTGTAGGAAAGGCTCTACGCATACAGCACTTAGACCCCAACGGCCCCCTTGTACAACCTCCTGCGCTCTTTCCGGCTACATCAACCAGCCTAAGGAATTTCCGAAGACAAGGATACAGCTCAGAGGTATTTTCCTGCTGCAATCCGTGCTTAGTCATTCATCTCCAGTTTCTCATTCTGAAGTCTTGCTTGAGGGGTAATCACACAAAATGTGTGGAATAATCTTCAGAGAACACTAACAGCAGCTTAAGGTTGTAAAAATGCTAATTATGCCAATTTGAGTTGATAAAGACGGAACAATTATAGGTTAATGCAAATAAGTTGCTGGTAGACTTATCAGCCTACTTGTTACCTGAACAGGTCGACTGCCCTTTTGTCCATTAAAGTATAACACAGCTACATTCTGTAGTCTTCTCCAAAGTCAGATGCCAACCCAAAACAAGTCCTGAGGTAGTTGTTATTCTACTCAGGGCTAAAATAGATTGTCTGCTGTTAGTATAAATTGTAAAAGTTTTACCTTTCAAGCTGGATATGCTAACAACGTCAGCAGCAAGTAGTATGGAGAATAACACCTGTATGACGGTGATACCTTTACCTAATGCAGTATATATGTGGAGTCGGAGGTCGTACCATAAAGTCCAGCTTTAACTCCTTCCCGTTTGGTAAATCTGTGTAGATTTTGGACTTTTTTTTACTTTTACTTCTGTGGAACTTGGTTGGGTGAGATAACTCTTCGTAAAAATGTATTGTAGTGATGTGAAGTCCGTTTTATTTTTTATAATTGTCAAGTACCTCACCATTTCATTCCAGAATACAGCATTTTTACTATTTCTCTCACCAATTAGAATTCTTGTTGCACGTAGTGGTAGAGTTATCACCAGACCACTTCTTGAATGAATAGATGAAATCGCAACGTACCTGTAATATACAAACACGCAAGTCTTTGTACTTTATTAAGTGCAGCAATGAGTGTAGATTTTAAATAATCTTTGACCACCATATGTAAGCATAGATTAAATTACAGACGTATAAATACAGAGGGCAGTTTTAGGTGACAAACCCCTCGTCTTACCTATAATGCTTTAGTATCAACGTACGCTTTTGTTACTTTATTATTTAGATGAGTATAATGCCCAGATATTTGAGTTCTTTAACAAAGTTAGTGGAATATTGAGAAGAGATGGCATTCTGAGCTTGCCTTCTTAGGATTCATAGAGAGTTCTTGTCTGTCATACCAAGAGTCAATCAATTTGACAGCCACTTGCATCCTATCAAAAAGCATATTTATGTGCTCACCTTTGAGGAGAATGGTTAGATCATCTGCATAACCAACATTACTAAGTTGACTTTACTGAGGCATTTCAAGAGGCTCTCCATGGTGAGATGCCACAAAAGTAGGTTCAGAGATTACAGGCATCAATTACGAATAGGTTGAAAATTATACTGGAAACCATATCAAGCAGATTCTTGATAGATATGGTAAAATAGGGTAAATATATACTGGAGACTCCTCGGTTATAATATAGCCGAGAAGCAGTCATAGTAAAAAATGCGTTACTATCTATTAGTCAACTATCTGAAGAAGCAGCAGAAGAAACAAGAATTTTGAAATAAAGATATTTTCAACCGACTTCTCTTGAGCTCAGATCCCTTGATTAGTGATATAAGGACTTAAGAAAAGAAAATTGACTTCGTTTCTTTCTAAAACCATCAATATGCTTCTGCCAGCACAGCCAAACCCAATCTTTCTTCCATCCGAAAATGACGAAGAGGTAGTTATTTTTGAAGAAGATAAATTCGTAATTGTTTCACCCTCAACCATATTTTTCAGAAAATAAGTTGTGTTATCGTTTAGAAGGAATCGTCAGCTATCTAAGCAAATGAAAATTTGATATCAGATTTTGAAATTGTGTGATTATGAAAAGTGATGGATAAAGAAGGTAGTTGTGACGAGAAGCCGATAGTGTGGAGGTGGTGGACAGAAGACAGATTTTGTGATAGGGGGATAAAGGCAGGTGATCGATGAAGGAGGTGGTTGTGACGACGAGCCGAGAGTATGGGGTGGTGGACGATGATATATCGTATTATTATTGACTGTACTGTATTGTTGGTGAAAACTGTAAACGTTTAGTACACAATACAAACGCTTATTACTATTAATTAACGAATGAAAATAATTGATACATCCACAAATATCTAAATTTCAAGTTTGTGTTTTCATGTTGGTGGATATCAAAAGTATTTTAGAGATGCATGACCAGTCAGGAAACCTGCGAGTCTCTCAGGTTTTCTTTTGAGACAGAATTATCATACTTTTCGCTTGTTTGTGATCTGAATAGTCTTTTCAGAATGAGACTATCCTGTATATCCTCCTACCTGTTTTATGTGGCTTGTTTGTAATCGACTACCGGGATATTGCAACTTCTTTGATTAACTTGTACGCCTTCTTATTGCCCACAATATCACTATGACCTAGAACACACCATAGATTAATATAATTGTTTGTAACGTATTCTCTTAAGTTGCTGGTACACTCTTTGATTAATGCAGAGTCACACGATTAGGCTTGAATTGCCTTTAGGGCGACCCGACTATCTGTGAAAACGTTTATTGATGCACCCTTCTGTCCCTTTTCAGATCCAAATCTATGTACAAACTAATTTGTAATTTTATGCGGCTCTTTGATCCACTAATACTCATCTCTTCTTCGAATCAACTTGTCTTTGAATCATCGATCAACCAGACAAAAGCTCCTCTTTTAGTTCCGGTTCGTCAAATCATTTCTGCTGATGACATACGAAATAAGACATACGTCTGCCTTAATTTTAATTAAGTGATTTAGACTTAGGTTCTTAGTAATTTTAGAGGTGTCCTCTAAAATTACCTTAAGTCAGCTTGAGTGATGATGTTCTTAGTGATAAGGTGCCTTTGGTATATTATATACAAATACAATGGTGTAAGTAGGTATTAGAGTAATTACAACCGTCATGTTAAGACATAGCTTATAAAAATGAAGATGATTTTATACAGATAAAACCAGCTTAATAAATTGCATCACCCAAAACTTTTAACAATTCAGTAGAAAATTTATGATGTCCTTTTCAAGCGCACCGTTCCAGGAACATAATCGTAAAGCTAAGCAACTATGTATAAATAATGAATGTAGAGATAAATAACACCAGTTCTCCGTTTTAGACGTGTTAGTTAGATCAGTTATAATTATAAAAGATTTTATTGTAATGTAAGAGATAAACAAATACTTGCGTGTTATGTAAATTTGATATCTCAGGTTTCCTTTTGATTCCAGTGGAATCTTTCATCTTCGCAATAAAACAATAAAATTTATTGTATGTCCCAACTACATAGTTCACTCTTCTTAGTGCTTCGTTACTGATTATTGTAGTACATGTATGGTCACGCAACCCAATTTTTAATTAATCCTAAAGTGAGATTGATATCTTAGATTATACATACATACACAAAGAATTGCGTGCATTACTGAGGATGTCATGCTATTTAATTTGATATTCCTTCACTTCTATTTAAATTGATCCATAATAAATAAAGGATCCAATACAAAAACATAATAATATCACCTGATTGTATAGTTTACATATTTATAATACCATCCGCAAGGAATCTCGCTCCTGATTGTATACAGTTATTCGCATTATCATTTTCCGGTCGCGGTTTCCTTAATTTCATTCAAATACAAGGTAATCAAATCGGCACTGTGATGTTTGTAGGTCGCAAAAGTAACTGTAATTAAAGGATTACGACTCCTTGACTTTTTGACACTGCGCGAAGTCGTCGACATTCCATTTGCCGGAATCCCGGAGCAAAGGTCTCCGTTGCTCCGTGAAAACAGGAAGTCGCCGGAAACCGCATCGGTCGGGGTCAACGAGATTCTATCTCAACGTTTAAAATAGGCTTGAAGAATTCGTAATGAAAAAAGAAGAGTGAGATGTTTTGGGAGTGATTCACAAAACGACTGTTTAAATTTAAACATTAAACGGATTATGCGTGGGTGGTTTAAAAGCTGCCCATTCAAGGCGACAACGTGTATACTACAGTTGTTAGGGTCGATGGTCGCTGGGAAAGGCTGCTGCTAAAATACACCGGCGATGTTGAAGGTACAGTTCCATGAAGGTCGTGAGCCGTACCAATTAACAACAGCTGGCCATCGTAAACTCGAAAAGTACTAAGTAAGAAGCAGTACAAGTTTTTCGGTTGGTTTAATGAGGAGATTTTGAAAATATGCAGGTGTTGAAAAAATTCGAGGTATCGCCATAAACCGTTCGCGCTTACAGTTATTATTTAATAAAATTTAATACAAAATAACAACAAACATAGTTTGCATTATCCACTAAGAAATAACTGTCAAGTAAACGACCACTTGTATCGTACCAAGCAATCTTGAAAACCATTGAGGAACACTTGTAAGGCAACTCGGTTGGTTCTCAACACTGGATGCACGTTATGTGCTACTTCTTCTTCGAGTTGCATATAACAGGATGCATGAGTAGACGATGCTGCTTGGGTAATTGTCTTTTTTGTGATACGCCCCAACGACCACATTACGATTACTATGCAGGATGCTCTAAAACGTACGCTAAGTACGTTTTTTCTTTTAGTTTTTTTTAAAGAAAGGCGATATGAATTTACGCTTAATTGCATCTTCAAAGTAAAATACCTTATTTATCGCGTTACTTCACATTAATAAGGCCATTTCCCGTTTACTGAAGACTGTTCAAAGATAGTCTCGCTTGAGTTAGTGTTTAAAATTTAAATACAAAAAAGTTATATGATTTTCTATTCCGGTGTGATTAATTTTATATTGCATTAATGATTTTGTGTGTTTGAGTAATTAAATCAATTATAAAAGGATTGTGTTAAAAGTTATCGTGGTAATCATTCGTTGGGCATCAAGGATATTATATTTCCATGAATGCTATTGATACATATTGATACATATTGATACATATTGATACATATTGATACATACGATCTCATTTTTCTTCATCTTTTTGCTAATATTTATTTTTTATTTATTTTTTTTTATTTTTGCGATTATTTTGTTAATTATTTTTTGTTTTATTATATAGGTATAAATTCAGATTATAGATGTGAATTTATCTGGACATTTAACGGCAACCTGCATTAAACAAATTAATAGAGATTTATAGCGAAGTAAATATTTGGATTACCAACTTAATAAAAAAATGTTTTTAACTAATTTTAACTTTAAATTATGCAAACGTTCCGTGAAAATGGTCGATTCAAGTCATGGTCAACGCATCATTATGTGATTACTCGGTGACTATAAACGAGTTAATTTTATAGTTTGAGAGATAGATGGTTAGTTAGGTGATGCGCATTTAGGTGAGACGATATAACAGCCACACTTAAGGCTCAATTATTAATATTTACATAACTAAGTATGGCGTTTTCAAATTCTCAGTACTAGAGTCTTAATTTTTTGAAGTATACAAGTCATTGTGTTCTTTAATTGAAAAGATTGTTGTTTATTTGTTAGTGAGAATTGTCAATTCATTCTGGACATGTTTGATTCACCTAATGGTTAACCATTGAAAACTTTATGAACTTATCGTGGTCTTCAAATTCTTCATACTTCAAACTTAATTTTGTCAACATTGAGTTGTATGAAATTACGCATCTAACATTTAAGTATAAGAAACCAGGTGTATGTGGGTGCAGTTCTTGTGGGAATTATGTGTACACTCACCATAATTTCTTCCACAATCCCATCGTAGCCTTGTTAGTCCTCAAGGTCCCACCGCCACCTTCTTTTATCAAGCAAACCTTTTTAGTATCTGCTGGAAGGTTATGTTATAAAGTTGATCGCTCCTCAGAAGCATTTTAAAGTTCATTTTCCCAACCCCTAATTCACAGATTTCCCAATATTTTTCGGTTTGCGGCTCCTCGGTCCTTTAATACAAAAAAGTAATTGTTAACATTCTTGAAAAATTGGAAAGCTTTTGTTTCTAGTTCTAGGTTTAGTGTTAGTTCTGAAGCTAGGTTGGATTGGGTTGGGTTCCGTTTTAAGAGAGGTACGGCCAAACCCAAATGTATTTTGTTATAGGTCTAGTGTTAACTATGGCGTTAGTGTTAGCTCTATTTTTAGTTGTTATTCAGTCTTAAATTATTGTATACTTATATCAAACTAAACTTAGAACCAACACTGGACCTAGAATTAGAAAGCTTTGGTTTAGCCGTGCGTCTTCAGATGGATCTGTCTAATTGTAGGTCTACTGTTAGTTCTAGTTTTAATTCTTATTTAGCTCTAGATTGTTGTAAATTCTTCTGCAACTATAAGTACACTTAATTGTTACAATAATTTTAGTTCAAAAGAGAGATTAGGTACTGAAGAAGAGCGAGATCTTCGATGATAACTAGTGCTTTCTATACAGAACCAAAATCTTATGTCGGTTTTCGACATTCTTATTATTTTAAGACCAATATACCGGTATTAGTTTAATATTTTATACTCGTCCAAAATGAAAAAAAAAATGATAAATAATTAATGGTCGATCATCGCGAGGATGATGCATGAAAATACTTCGGCAATTATTTGACTTTTGTTTTTGAATGAATTTGTTACCTTTACTTTGTTTGGCTGCCCTTGTTCATCGTTGACATATGGTTTATGCTTTCTTTTAAAATTTTTATTCTACTAAGAAATTATGCCAAAAAGACTGTTCATCGTTCCAATTTTTGTGTTGACTAAAGTTTTTCTTAATCATGATGTTTACTTAGTCTAAGAATCTAACAGATTAGTCCCACTTAAGTCGTATCATTGGGTTGGGTTACGTCGGATAGGGCTGAGTTGGGTTGTATTATTAATTGCTAGGGGGACATAAGGGAGAGGGATAGGGGCGTCCACATATAGGAGTGGAAAACCTTATGAAGGAAGGGAGTGAGAAAAGGAAGAAGCTGGTGGCCAGATATCAACATTCTAATAATGAGGAGAGAGCCAATAGACATATGAAATGGAAAGATGATGTCGATTATGTACGCAACATATGTTGAGAGGAAGAAGAGAGCTGAGAGAACGAACAAAATGAAGGCTCTATAAGGAGCGAATATGGGACAAATTCGTCCTATTTACTAAGTACCATTGGGTTGGGTTGGGTTAGGTTGAATGGTACTGAGTTAGGCTAGGTTATGTTGAATTGTGTTTTGGATTTTGTTAGGTTGGATTGCGCTGATTGGGTTATGTTGGATTGGGCTGTGTTGTGTTGTATTATTTATTATTGGGGAGATACGCGAGAGGGGTAGGGATGTCTAGATAAAGGAGAGAAGGACACCAATAAGAGAGGGAAGATTCACTGAAAGATTTGGGGGTAAATAACGGAATGAAATACCAAAATACCTTGTGAAAGAAGGGAGTGAGAAAAATAAGAAATTAGTGGTCAGATGGCTCCAATCTGGCAATGGGGAGAGAGGGCGCAGGCATTGAACGTATGGTGTGGAGAGATAATGTCAACTATGTATGCAACATATGTTGAGAGGATGAAAGGACCTGAGAGAACAAACGAAATGAAGGTAGATTTTGGCAGAGTCGATTAAGTAGGACAAATATATCCTATTTACTAAGTACCAGTGGGTTAGGTTGAGCTGGATTGTGCTGAGTTGGGTTAGGTTATGTTAGATTGCGTTATGTTAAATTAAAATATATGATTTAACATTCGCTCCTTATAACATCTTATTACATTTTCCATGAGGCAGTATTCTATTCTAACCTCTTTAAATAATACTACAAAGGCAACATTTTAGTATTTCATCTTATTTATTTTATATTCGTGTTTGTTCTTGATCAAAGTAATAAAGAGACATAAAGTCGTTTTCCTTTAATCTACATTGGAATCGGCATTTGTAAAAAGGGGTTTTGGAGCAAAAATCAAACTTTACAGGAGAAACCAAGAACCCCGCTGAGTGTGGGTTTTTTTTGTGAGTGTGGGGAGATACTTCGTCAATCAATATGAACCAATAACAGCTTATTTTGAAAATTATCTATATTGCAAGTGAATTTTGAATACGTAAATACAAGACAAATTAAAATATTAACTTGCAAAGTTTAATATTATCGGTACCAGTTTCGAAGTTACAATTTCATTTTCAACCGAAAACTAAACAAAAAAGAAAGCGATCTTAAGAAGATAACTTAGAAAATAAAAATAAAATAGGTTAGAGAGGTTATTATAGGTTACATAGTTTTTTTATTTTTGTTTTATTTGTTATTTTATTAAGCTCGATTTCATTTTTTGTAGTTTACGGATGATACATTAAACTTTACAAGTTAATAGTTCAATTTGTCTTTTATTTACTTAATAACAAGTTATAGTGTTTAAACTGTTTTATGACCTATAAAAAATAATAAAAAGATTACATATCATGTTTTTACATCTTTTTATTTGTTCACACTCCTGACTGGGAAAGAACTTAATAGAAATATATAACATTCTTAACATCATTTATTTAAAGTTTTGAAAAGTTTGAAAACAATAATTAATAAAAAGTCATTTCAAACTAGACAATAAATTCATAACATATTCTGATTTGTTCAGTCGTCTTCTCCTTGATTGTCACAACCTAAAGTTCTCTCGTACTTGTGGGCCAATTCATAACAGCAGAGTAAAACTGAATATGCTCCTCTGGTATGTAACGTACACATTTTTTTAAATATTTGTCGGTTCGGTGGAGGTAAGGTAACACGGTTTCCTTTTCTCTTACTTTATTTGGCTCAGTAATAATAAAGTTACGCATGGAAGAAAACTTGAATTTTACTTTGTCTTCTTTCTTGATGTACCTTCCATAATTATCATCTGAGATGCAGGATCTTTTATAAAATGTAAGCTACCACTTTTTGAACTTTTTTATGTATTTAGGCGTTGAAGATTTTTGATTCCATTAAGGTCATGTACATTTTTAGGAATGAATGATTTTTGTTTTGATTAGCAGAAGATTTCCTGACAATCTGTCTTATACCTGTTAATATAACTTAGCAATAAACTGCAAATTTCATTAGGATTCTTTTTTACTATATTTTCATGATATACATATAAATCTGCTTTTTTAGTCGCTAAATTATGTATTCTGAATGTTTTAACCCAAAATTGTCGCAGATAGAATATGTCTTGTATTAGGAAGAGACTTCTTCTTGAAGGCGTTGTCGTCCTTCATTTTTTGCGATCAACGTTTTAATTTACTAAAAAATTTGGTTGCTTGACGTTTATGAATTATTAGTCCTGAAGCTTAATTTTTTTTTCCTTTTTTTTATATGCACTTTACTTTGTGGCCAAGCTCGTCATACATCCTCACACATCAAAAAAGTCCAAAAGTAACAGAATTAAAGACGGTCAAATCCTCACTATCAATTTGAGCTTGGAACTTCATTTTTTTATACATTGTGTAGGACTAAGTGTACAGATTATTTTTAAAAAAATGTCTCATAACTCCTTTTTATATCTGCCGATTTATTTCAGATTGGATGTATAAAAGAGCAAAAATTATAAAGTTAACTTTATTTTTCATATTCAAAGCTGAAACAAAATACAATTAAGCTTCAAATCAAATGTTTTCAAAGTGCTATAAGATATAATCTTGATTAGAAAATCAAGATTTTATCCAAATACAATGTTTGTTATGTAAAATTATGTACAAGCAAAACTTGGTAAATTTAGATAAACAGGTTTTATACTTAGGACTTGTTAGATTTAATCACCAGTAATAAGCACACGATATGTCTTACACCGTGTGAGGCACTTAAATTGAGATGACCATATAACTTAAAAGCGTTTATCATACCAAGGGAGGAAATGTAATGTATAGTAATTATTAAATATCAGAAGTAAAATTGTGCAGAATAAAATTTGCTACAAGTTTTATTGTTTTCTAAGATTTTTGAAACATGCTTTGATTCCTAAGTGTCACCATTAAGATCTTGCAAAGCAACGAAATTCATCAAATTTGTATGTTTTCGTACATCTCCCAATATCTTTTCATCTTATTGTTAGAATAAGAGTCCAAGAGACCAATATTGTTGAGAATAAAAGATGGTACAACTTTTGTTTCAAAAGTTTTTTTTAGAAACAGGATCAATTCCCGAGTTTAGTATCAAATTTTCATATATTCGTAGTTCTCCCAATATACAGTGTATACATAAAATATAGAATTAATTTGATATAAATTCGGAGTATGTTCTTAGAAAAAAGGCTTAGTTATCTATATTATACCGTATTCGTTTAAATCTAAGACTCTTTTTGTTTAGTATCAAATTTTCATATTTTCGTAGTTCTCCCAATATACAGTGTATACATAAAATATAGAATTAATTTGATATAAATTCGGGGGATATTCTTAGAAAGAATGGCTTAGTGATTTATCTTATACCGTATTTGTTCAAATCTAAGACTCTTTTAGTCTTAGAATCAGATGCTCCTTAGATTCGAATCTAGTTCTTCTCATCATCTTTAACTCAAATGTTTCTAGTTCTAAATACAGTGTCGGTTTTAACTCTAATGTTAGTTCTAGTTTTAGTTGTTATTCAACGTTATTTTGTATATTTTCCATTGATTTAAAACTAGAACTAACACTAGACCTAGGACTAGAAATATTCGGGTTTAGCCGAAATAATATGATTCAGTACAAACATGTTAAGTATGTTTAATGAACTTACATTACACTTTGAACTAGAAATATTTGGGTTTAGCTGTCCTAAGAAACGTACGGCTAAATCCGAACTTTCTAGTCCTAGGTCTAGTGTCAGCTTTAATGCTAGTGTTAATTCTGGTTGTAGTTATTATTCAATGTTAGAACATATCACATCTTATGTTGATATTAAGCTGTCTTCATAAAAATGGCTACTTATTCTTATATACATAAAGTATGGATTATTTTCGATATAAATTCGAAGGATATTTTAAGAAAAGAAAACTTGGACACTTTTGCTTCTTCTAAGAACTTCCGAATTTATACAAAATTGATTCCATACTTTATGTACACACTATATAGTAAATGCATATACAGTGTGTACATAAAGAACTAACAAAAGCAAGAAAGCAATCTTGTTGAAAATTAAATGCTTCACCCGGTATATTTTATGTATATTCAATGGTTTGTTAATGTTAAAATAATAGTAAATTTATTGAATTTTCTGCAGTAATTAACATTATTTATTACGTTAACTTTATGACTTAATACACTAAATATTTTCTAGTGAAACCTGTAATTTAGTAATAAAATGAGTAATGACTATATTTAAAACGTCAAATCTGATACATCTCTTATTCATAACTCCTACGCCCCATTTACTTAATGGAATAGTTAATATCTTTGTAGTTATTTGTACGTAATTTATCCGACTAACCTAAAAAAGGCCGAAATACTTCCTCAACATGCCTTTAAGTAATTAAAGTTTAACGCGTTCCAACTCCGCCACTACTCCATACGGTACTCAATTTAACACGTCGGAAACGAAAGAAACGGTATTTTTTCGTGGCGCTGTTAAATCCATCTGGTTTAAACAGTTATTGTTAAATTAAATCGGGAATTCGAATGGGGAAACGGACGACCATCCGTTTTATTTCCATTCAAAAATAAAATGGTTAAAAAAATTCCACGCAAACTTTTCAAAACGCAAAGTTCAAGGATGACTCGGACGTCTATAATAATATGTAGTAATTGGAATGGCGAAAAATCTTCCAAACGGAGTTACAGAAAGCGACCTCAAAGTTCACGACCTTTTACGATTGTTGTGATTAATTATATTAAACATTCAAGAACTCTCAGATGCATTCGTTGAGAAATTTCAATATGCGCAACGTACATTCCATTCGTTTATTTTGTACGCTGATACAGAGGTACTCAAAAGTTAAATTGTTTTGTTTTGTTGCAGCTTATGGTAAAGTGTTCCTAGTTAGAAAAAGAGGCGGTTCTGATCATGGTCGTCTTTATGCGATGAAAGTGTTAAAGAAAGCTACCATAGTGCAGAAGAAAAAGACGACGGAACATACGAAAACGGAAAGACAAGTGCTCGAGGCCGTCCGAGATAATCCATTTTTAGTTACTTTGCACTATGCGTTCCAGACTGATGCCAAATTACATCTGATATTAGGTAAGCATTTTTTTTGGTTTTGATTGATGAACTTAATTATAAAGAGAATCCTTTTGCGCTAACAATAAATTTAATTGCTATTATAATCGCCCTCGTCAATTAATATAATGCAATAAACCTTTTTTACTTTGCCATTGTTTACGTTTGTTCATAATTGTTTCGATAAAGATTTCCTTGATAACAGGTTTTAGTTCGGTGATAAAGCTTATTGCTGTGACCTTTTTCAAATTACGTAATTACACATTTACAATTTGTCGTAGTCATTTTACCGTGGTATGGTGGTTTGACTTTGGACTTTTTGGGTACCCTTTTTCGTTCACCTTTATTAATGTCGCAAAATAAATTTTTTTATATGTAAATTTTATTTTAAACGGTTCTTGCCGAAATCCACCGTGAAAATAACGAAAAATATTTCAAGGCTTATGAAAATAACGAAAGCAACTTATGTTGTTGCCAAGCGTGTTTCTACAACACCGTACGGTTAATAAATATACATTACGTGCTTGATGACATGATGTAACAACGTTAACGAAAACGGTTAATACGGGTACATTTAAACGTAATACCACCATATTCAAATCAATAAATTTCTAGAGATATTAATAATAATTTCCACGATAAATCAGCGTGCGCGCATTCTACGACTTTCTAGGAATTTGTTTTCATGGAAAAAGGAAATTTTTATTGTAATATTTCCGAAAGGTCAGAGAGATAGTACGTTTTCCTTTCACAAACTTTTAGATCCTCTCACAAAAGTATAACTTAACTACGGTTAAGGAAAAGTGAATAAATACGTTATTATCTAGAATTACTTAAGTAATTTTATCAACGTAATTAAATCCGTAATAGCTTTTTCCCATTAAAGCAAAATCACGTCATAAAAAAAAGGTTTATTTCGTCTGCGAATCACCATCGAAAAGAGAAACGGCAAAAAAGGGAACATATCGCCACAAAGAGTGGCTAGACGAAAGAATTCCAAAAGGGGTTTGAGTTTGGGGTTGAATCAGTCGTGAACCCCTCCTTCTGTACGTCGACCCGGAGAGTTTTGGTGCGGTGGTAAAATCTATACGAAAAGTACAACGAACCGTCTGGGAACGACGTTGTCGGGAGTTGCCCCTGATAAGAACAACCCCACCATATAATACGATCTACTCGTTAAAATCAACTCGATTTTGCTTTAATAGAATTATATCCAGGTAAAATCATTTATCGGCACGTAATTTAACCTTTTGATGTTGCTTAATGTGTTTAATAAAGAAACTCGTGCACCTATTACTACGTCCTTTTTAGGAGAGATTAACACGTGTGGGGTCTTTATCAAAATATATTGTAATAAGAATAAATACTAAGTAGATTAATAGATAAGTAGATAAAACACACCTTTTTTGGGTTGTCTCTTTCTATCACGCTGATTATAATTAATGATATACAATTGATGTTTAATCAAGGATTTGTTAAATTAGACAAGCTTATTTAGGAAATCGATAAATAAATAAATTCTTACTTAAAAATCCTGCAAAATACTTAGAGGCGTGAGTCTCCTCCCCCCCATTTGAAAAATATTTAAAACATTAAAATAAGTATAATAAAAATTAAAGGTATTGTACAAAAAATATAAACAAAATAAATAATATAGAGCAAAAAATTTATTGCATTTTGAGTGATACATTCTTAAAATGCAAGCAAGAATTACAAAAACAAATTATATATTCAAAATAAAAAAATAAATAATGTTACTATAATAACTATTACACATAATGGAATATTTATAGATTAATTATTCCACACTTTTTTAAAAATAGTTTTTTTTTTAAACTTGTCAAATTACTTTCAATTGTTAATTGGAGTATCTACTTTTCAAAAATGAAGTCAATTTTGTGATATCATTTCGTTTTTGAGATATAAGCTGTTGAACTTAATTGGGATTTGTTAATATTTTGAATAAATTTGAAAATTCTTGAAAAATTGATTTATTAGAAAATTGTTACGAAATTGCTCTCAATTACTAATTTGAGCATCTACTTTCCAAAAATGAAGTCAATTTTGAGATATCTTACTTAGTTTTTGAAATATAAACTACTGAACTTAATTGGAATTTTTTAATATTTTGAATCAATTTAAAAATTCTTGAAAAATCGATTTTTTTGGAAAAGTGTTACAAAATTGTTCTTAATTACTAATTGTAGCATCTATTTTCCAAAAGTGAAGTAAATTTTGAGATATCTCTCTTGGTTCTTGAGATATAAGCTGCTGAACTTAATTGGGATTTTTCAATATTTTGAATAAATTTAAAAATTCTTGAAAAATCAATTTTTTTTTGAATTATTGTTACGAAATTGCTCTTAGCTACCAATTGGAGTATCTACTTTTCAAAAATGAAGTCAATTTTGTGATATCATTTCGTTTTTGAGATAGAAGCTGTTGAACTTAATTGGGATTTGTCAATATTTTGAATAAAATTGAAAATTCTTGAAAAATCGATTTTTTGGAAAATTGTTACGAAATTACTCTTAATTACTAATTGGGCATCTACTTTCAAAAAATGAAGTCAATTTTGTGCTATCATTTAGTTCTTGAGATTTAAGCTGCTGAACTTAATTGGAATTTTTCAATATTTTGAATAAATTTGAAAATTCTTGAAAAATCGATTTTTTTTGGAAAATTGTTACGAAATTGCTCTTAATTACTAATTGAAGCATCTATTTTCCAAAAGTGAAGTAAATTTGGAGATATCATTTCGTTCTTGAGATATAAGCTGCTGAACTTAATTGGAATTTTTCAATATTTTGAATAAATTTGAAAATTCTTGAAAAATCGATTTTTTTTAAATTGTTACGAAATTGCTCTCAATTACTAATTAGAGCATCTACTTTCCAAAAATGAAGTCAATTTTGAGATATCTTACTTAGTTTTTGAGATATAAACTACTGAACTTAATTGATTTTTTTTAATATTTCGAATCAATTTAAAAATTCTCGAAAAATCGATTTTTTTGGAAAAGTGTTACAAAATTGTTCTTAATTAGTAATTGGAGCATCTACTTTCCAAAAATGAAGTCAATTTTGTGATATCGCACTTAGTTTTTGAGATATAATCTGCTGAACTTAATTGGGATTTTTCAATATTTTAAATAAATTTAAAAATTCTTGAAAAATCTTTTTTTTTTTGAAAAATTGTTACGAAATTGCTCTTAATTACTAATTGGAGCATCCACTTTCCAAAAACAAAGTCAATTTTGTGATATCTCACTTAGTTTTTGAGATATAAATTGCTGAACTTAATTGGGATTTTTCAATATTTTGAATAAATTTTAAAATTCTTAAGAAGTTAAGTAAATGGGCGAATTTTCTATGAAATCACATCGACAGGAGAGAGATGGCTGATATGTGGTCGGAATTTTTAAAAATAAATCAGACTATATCAACTTCGAGGAACGCAGACGAACGTATTTCCAACAACATGGAGCTCCTTCCCATTAATTTCGCGAAGTGAGAGTATTACTAGGAAGGCTTTTTCAAAATAAGTGGATGGCAAACAATGATCCAATACGTTGGCCTCCAAGATCACCTGACATAACTCCTGGATTTTTTACTTTTCGGGTTATGTCAAGGACGAAGTTTATAAAAGGAAATACGTGAACTTAATTGAACTTCAGAAAAGCATTACAAACTAAGCACTAACAGTCAAATGAGTTAAAATGAAAATAATCTTATTTATTGAATTATTATTTGAATTTTGAATTTTAGGCCGACATTGCTTACAACCCTTTTTGTTTACAAAATGTGGCACATTAGATTTTGCAACAAAATAGAATAGTGTTGCTTGTTCTTCTGTTCTTGCCATTCTAATTAGCTGAAAAAATTCTACTAAATAGTGTGCTCATTTAACCGACTATTGTACTTCCACTAAAAACAAAGTTGCCAACAAAGTTGAACGCGCTTAATTTAGAACAAGTTGTATATTTGTTAAATTATTCAAGCAAAAATTAATGATCTACTGTGAAACTTTTTCGGTGTCATCATCTAGCGGTAGAGTGTCTCTTTGCCAGTACGATAATAGTTACAAAAAATTTGGCGTTTTTAGGCCAAACATTTTTTTATTTTCAGCAAAATTGCAATTAAAGTTTGAACAAGTAATTTTAATTAATATATCCATGTAAAAAGTTAAGTTGGACCAATTTTTTCGAATGAAATCTTCAACAAATAACACATTATTCCAAAAGAAAAACAAATTCATATTAACTCGTTGTCATCTGTTTCTAAACCATACATAAATTCAATTTGTGACTTCTTTGCTGGCTTTGCTGCACCTTTTGAAAATTTTTCATGTTTGATCTGACTCTACCATGATCTTGAAAATTCAATATTTAGGTCATCATCTGGACATCTCTAGCATTTGGCAACCTAATCTGATGAACAAAATGAATGATATCATACTATTTCTTTTTGTTTCAAACTCATTTTAATAAATAAATTACAAATACAGGGAAAAAGTGTAATATTCACTGAAATTTGCTGATGGAGTGTATGATATCCAGATATTAAATGATGCAAATAATAAGTCCGGGATCACTAAGAAATGCCAGAATTTTAAATGTCTCAAAAATAAGAAAAAAAAATATCCGGAACGATGTTTCTACATATTATCGAATCTTTAAACGCCTATAATGTATGTTTCTATGTTTTCCTATTTTATGTTTGTCTTATTCTATCTACATTTACTTCATTGCAATAGGATAAGTCCATAGCTTCAGGTGTTTTTTAAAAGCACGTATGGGTGCTGAAAAAAAGAACTGAATTAGAAATAGACTCAAACGACGAATGACGGTTCTCCAAAATTAAGCCTGAATTTGGTCTGAAAAAAATCAAGTTATACGTACTCTACAAAAAATTCGCAGCAGATGCACCGAATTGGGAAGAATAAGCCCAATGATAACTTCAATCCTCAGAAAACATTATCAATTTTGTGTGGGTGCTCTTTTCGAAGTTGTACTCTTCTGGAAGCATTTCTAGTATTCCAAAGGTAATATAAAGTCTTTTGGAAGCATTTCAAATATTTTAGAAGCAGCATCAAATCTTCTAAAAGCTTTCATATCTTCTGAAAGCAACATTAAGTCTTCCAAAAAAATTTTAAACTTTTGGAAACATTTTAAATCTTCCAGAGGCACTATCATAGTGTTTTTTGCAAACAATATTAAGTCTTCTAGAAGTAGTATCAAGTCGTCCAGAAGCATCATCAAA
This sequence comes from Onthophagus sagittarius, assembly GCA_036711965.1. Lineage (NCBI taxonomy): Eukaryota > Metazoa > Arthropoda > Insecta > Coleoptera > Scarabaeidae > Onthophagus > Onthophagus sagittarius. The sequence goes on along the minus strand of JASERS010000001.1, from coordinate 19,296,761 downwards.
TTTGTTAGAACCAGTACCAAGTCTTCTGAAATCATTTCAAGTCTTCGAGATACTGCATCTCTAGTCTTATTTAAGCATTACAAGTCTTCTGGCAGCATTTTAAGTCTTTTGGAAGCATTTCAAATCTTTTGAAAGCAGTATTAAGTCTTCTGAAAGCATTTTAAGTCTTCCAAAGGCAATATCAAGGCTTCTGAAAGCATTGCAAGTCTTCAGAAAGTATTGCAAGTCTTCTGGAAGCATTTCAAATCTTATGAAAACAGTATCAAGTCTTCTGGAATCATTTCAAGTCTTCGAGATGCAGTATCAAGTCTTATTTAAGCATTACAAGTCTTCTGGCAGCATTTTAAGTCTTCTGGAAGCCTTTCAAATCTTCTGAAAGTATTATTAAGTCTTCTGGAAGCATTTTATTTCTTCCTGGGGCAATATCAATTCTTCTGAAAGCATTTCAAGTCTTCCAAAAACAATATCAAGGCTTCTGGATACCTTGATGTAAGTCTTGGTACCATTTTTTTGCAAGTCTTCTGGAGACATTTCAAATCTTCTGAAAGCAGTATCAAGTCTTCTGGAAGCATTTCAACTGTTCCAGAAAGAATATTAAGGCTTCTGAAAACATTTCAAGTTTTGTAGAAGTATCAAGTCTTCTGTAAGCATTTCAAGTATTCTAGATGCAACATCAAGTCTTACGGAAGCATTTCAAATCTTTTGGAAGCAGTATCAAGTCTTCCAGAAGTATATCAAATATTCTAGAAGCGGTATCATGTCTTCTAGACGCATTTCAAGTTATCTAGATGCTGTATCAAGTCTTCTGTAAGCATTTCCACTCTTCTGGAAACGTGTGAAATCTTTTGAAAGCAATATCAAGGCTTCTGGAAGCATTTTAAGTCTTCCTGCAGTGGGGTCACAAACTGACGTTATATGTGTCATAAAATATGATGATTGTATTAGCGATGAGATTACGTCCGAACAATCGCTATCTAGAGCAATACTTATGACCAGCTAAATATTGTTAAATACTCTTTAAATTTTATTTTTCTCAATTTTAGTTAACAATTTCAAAAAATTTACCCATTTTTATAGTTACAATTAGTAGAATTCAAGTTAAAGCGTTTTGTTCAAAGAGAATTTGTTTTTTTTAATAATTTGACACTTTTTAAAGTTTTAATTCGATAAAATCAATATTCAATATAAGATCAATATTTTTATAAGATCAATATTTTTGTGCAATATCGTGTATAATATTGCGATATTGATGATTGTTTGGTGATCGTATTGAAATATAATAATATATTGTGTAAATCAAAATGGGTTCTATTTTAATTGCACAATATGATACAAATTACAATGTCAATGGATAATATTGTGCAATATACGAGAAAAGTTCCACCTAACAAATCGAAAATATACTGCCAATAAACGAAGATGAGAGAAGTTTTATTTTAAATATCACTCTTTATCTGCGATGTGGATAATAAAGGGCAAGAATACCATAAAGAATCTAAAAAAATATTACAAACAAGTTTTCTCCATTCATTTTCATTCAATAAATTTTCATGTGTGTATTTATTTCTGTTTATAACCATCTTTTGTCCATCTTCGCTTTTTCTCCTTTTATAGAAAGATTGTCCAATAACCACTCCAATAGCTTGATTATCATTCAACAAATTGTCTACAGAAGTGCTAAACGTTAATATTGAGTTAAAGTATTAAACAATAATGTTGTACCGTCTAGAATAATGACAAAATAATTCTGTACAATATATTGCACAATAAGTTTGACCGTCTAAGGGTCGCTTGAAGAATAAAATGAGAAATCATCATTTTCAACAGAAAAATTTAGCAAACAAATATCAAGAAAAGAAAAAAACATAAAAAGTATAAAGATGTTGACTTAGAACGCCCTGAGTTAGAATTTTTCAACCCAACTCATTATATTAACCAAACATATTTGCAGCGTTGTTAAATGACTGTCATCTTCAATTAACCAGAGGCAGGTTCTTGTAGATATGTTTGTAATTCTCAAAAAAATGCTAAACTACAATGACTAGTTGATCAATGTGGAACAAATTTCTAAATCACAATAGAATAGTACTTCGCATCATCGTTATATATATCGTTATTATTTTGTTTTTATCACTTGTTTTTCTCATTATCTATATTATTACCTGTTTTTAGGCTAACTTGAGTTCAGCTCCGTCCTAAACCAACGGACTAATAAAATATTTATGTTTTTGCAATGAAATGCATGGTGTCCTCATCATACATGTACCCAGTGTCCCCTCTGAGTTGCAGACCTTTTTTGTCTTCAGACGCACGGCTAAACCTTAAACTTTCCACATCTAGGTCTAGTGTTAGTTCTAGTTTTATATCATTAGACCTAACTCCAGATCTAGAACTAGAAACATTCGGGTTTAGCCGTACATCTCTTAAGACGGCTAAACCCGAATGATTCTAGTTCTAGGTCTAGGTCTAGTGTCAGTCCTAGTTTTACTTCAATTCTGATATACAGGGTTGGGTTGGCTACAATAAGTAGCTTCTGAAATAGATTACTTTTTTTTATATATATCACGGCTCTTCGGGATCCTAGCCCATAAGCCACTGTGCAAAACTACTGTCGTGTTGCATCATCGTTCACAAAAAAACACATCAAATAACAATAGAATTTCTCCTCATAAAAACAAAGATAATTTTAAAAACATCAAAACAATTTTTGTTTAAAATCGTTACGATATCAAGTGGCAAGAAGAAACCATGCGACAGCAAAGAGTTGATGAATTCCGGTCGATGTAATTCGTATTTATCACAGTTGAAAAATATGTGATTTAAATCCCCTTTCTCAAACCCGCATGAACAACCGGGAGACTGCAAAATATTAATTTTATTTAGGTGGGCACTGTAACATCCATGGCCGGACTTCAGCCTGACAATAGTTGAAAAGAAATGTCTAGGAACGTCATGCCCTGTATACCATTGGTGGTAAAGAATACGGGGATTAACTCCTAGATAATTAATAGATTACTTTACAAATTGATTTCATAACTTTGGATATTTTGAATTGAGATAAAACTAAAACTAATAGTAGACCTGGAACTAGAATCTAATTTTTTTTAACAAAGCTAGGTTGGGTCTTCAGTTATTTGGGGCACCAAACATCTTACGATGGCACTTGTTGGATTTATGGACCTGGTTTCTAGGTTGCAGCCATAAAGCCAATATTTGTCAAATTTGGATGTATATCTTGTATGTTGTATATTATATGTATAATCTTTTCTATTTTGTTATTTTAATTTTTATTTACGCTTAATGTTGCACTAAAAAAGAAAAAAATACTCAAACAACTATATTATTATTTTTATTTCATTATTTTTTTTTGCAATCTATGATTAACAAAACACTACATTATTAAACACGCCATACACGTGCGGTTTTAATTTTTATCTTTTTATCGATAATTTTATTATTCGATATGGGGCCTCTATAAATTATTTCGTGTAGATGGTCAGTTTATTATCTATTTTCAATTTACACGATCGAAAAATCCCAAAAAAATTCTTATTATAATATCCTATGAATTTACGGAACACATGTTTTCATTTTATCGTGACTCAGTCGATTTAAAATGGCCATCTTGAGGTGTAACACTCCGATGCGTGAGTCATACTGACAATAAGTAAAAGAGTATGGTGAAGTTTTCGAATTCTTTCCACTAGGTACTGACTTCGTAGAATGAATCAAAAAAAATCATACAAAGAAATCCATAGCGCCGGGTATTGTGGCAGTAAATTGCTCAACGTAACGCTACAATACTGCTGTAATACTGTGAAATCAGGCCAAGTGGATAGGTTTTGCGCTGTTGCCAAGCACGAGACGTAACTGTACAATTTAGGAATTAACAGAAATGATAACGAACGATTTCGAGGAATATAAAATTTATTTGTTTATTTATTTACCAAGTTCAGGAAATTTATTTAATTGAATATGTGATTATTGCTTTTCTGTGCCATAAATCAACCTTCTCATAAAGTTTATACGGCTGTGGCACACTTAGTTTAATGCCGACACATAAACTGAAGCACAAAAATTGTATTTACTTACTTCTCATTGTCAGTGTTAGATTTCATTGCTTTAAACTTTAACTAGGTGGGAATCTGGTTTTATGGTGTACGTTATGCGTTTTATGAAACCTGTTGCAACCTTCCAACTCTATAAAACCACAAATATAATAATAAAATAAAACAAAATAAATCAAAAACAATTTATCCATTTGAGAAAATTATAACCTTTTAACTGTTACACTTTAAAACGAATTTAGTGAAAGTGAGGGGAAGAGATATTAAATACTTTCATAATGACTTTCACTCCGTCAAATGCTTAAACAAACTACGATCGCCATAAAGCCTTTCAAATAAGTTCCACGCACAATTTTTTGACTACATATTGTAATAGAATTATTTTTATATTTTCTCTTTTAATACTCAAAACTACATTGTTTTTAATTTTAGAAACTTTAACAATAAATAATACTCGTATGTATTCATCAACTTTCTCGGCGAAATAAAAGAAAAAACTAAAATTTTAAAGATACCTTAGAAAGTAGATTACAAAACTTTCTAAGCGTTGAATTATGCATCCGCCCGTTGGCCATTTTTCAAATAACTAAATATTAATTTAATTTTTTCTTCTAGATTACGTCGCCGGTGGTGAATTGTTTACGCATTTATACCAAAGAGATCATTTTACGGAGGACGAAGTTCGAATTTATATAGGAGAAATTATTTTGGCATTGGAACATCTTCATAAGGTGAGCGCCGTAAACGGAAAATTATCCATTAATAATTAAGTAGAGGAAACGCGAATGTGTCATTATTAAGGATAAAATTAATTAGTTAACGTAAAATTAATTGAGGAAATCCTGCGAATGTTGGTATTTAAAAAGATTAACAAGAATGGGTTTTACACACATTTTAAGTCATCTTATTTTTTTGAAGGTTATTGGATTTTTGTGAGATGTAATCAATAAAATACCCATTCCATAAGCTGTTGCATAAACTCCTCTAATAAGAGCGTTATGTAAAACTAATTAAACACTTCAGGCCGGTACTTGGTTTAATAAGACAAAGTTGTCTCACAGTTTTTGTTGCTCTTGTATAATAATACCAGTTCAGCATCGGTTTCCCTTTCATTTTGCGATTTGAAATTAGTTTTTTTGTATCGAAACGATCTTAAAATATCATTTACGACCGGTTTAAAATAGGAATGTTAAATTTTGCTTGGAATGTTTTTAACATTTAAATTTCAATTTAAATTTTGAAATGTTTTATATTATTTTTAGGCTGGGCAACTCAAGGTTATTGCTATGTGAATATAATTATATACAGAGTGATTAGTCTATAATAATCTAGCATTTTTCAAACGTATATCTAAGAAAAGAAGGGTGTGGTTCGTTGGATAAAACATTTCCAATTTTATGGATGGTTTTTAGTAACAGTTATATCGGTTTTGTATTGGTACACTATCTATTATTATTATTTTTTTATATTACACTTTTAAATTAAGACTACCTTATAATTCATAAACTATCAATTTCCCTACATCATATAAAGGGGAAAATATTCTGCATTATTGATAGTGGATTTCAGAGGCGCCATCTGTGTCATTGTAATTGTTAAGTCTATTATTTCAAATGAAAAAATAATTTTTGTCTAAAATATTTGCATAATTATTCACTTTATTGCCCAACAAAGTTCAACTAAGGAGTAAAATTACAAGAAAACAAGAGATATAACACATGCTACAAAACACATGTAACTCAAAACATTCCTACTCGACTATTGTTTTCTATTATTGTTGTTAATGTACGCATCCAATACACCGGGGAGTTTGCTCAAACATTTAGCAATATTTGCCTCTAAATTACAGAGAGATCTAAGTAAACGAAGCATCCTCACTGAGGAAGACGCAATATCTTCAATATATGGTACAATAGACAATTTGCGATCACAAGGAAGGTCCCAGATCCTTGAATGTTGATAGTTTCTCAAAAAGAACTCTTATATAATAAGGAGAGAGGAGAGGAGATACCTTGCGTGGAAAACTAACAGCATCGCGTTTATTGCCATTAATTTTTAATTGATAACGTAACATCATTCCATCGACACGTCCAAACCCGACTGAAGACTGACAACATGACTTGATACCAACAACCTTGAAATGCTTTCAGAAAACTAAAAAGAAGAAAATAGCTTCATAAAGTTCAGAAATAATCCAAAAGCTGTAATTTTATGCAAGATGAATCATATCAAATGCTTTAATGACGTCATTCTCCACAACATCCACCTGACCACCCCTATCCGAGAATTCACAAATCACGTCAGTAAGCACCTCAACACTGATAATCGTTGAACTATGCTTAATAAATCCTATAAACCTGTTGATAAGGTTGTACAATTAAGGCGATAGAAATTACCAAACTTGTGGATAAAGCATCATGGAAATAATCTGCTCAAATACTTTAGCAAAATTGGACAATAACGATATCAATAACGATATAATGTTGGTACACAGTCAAGTTTGAATTCAGGAACACTGCGTGAGTACTTCCAATGTTTAGGAAACGAATCAATGCTTAAGGATAATTTAATTATTAAATGAAGTGGAATTGTAAAAACTTCACAGCAATCATGAATGAAAAATGCAGGGGGATAGTCATCACCAACAGTAAATTTATTAGGTAATCTCTTTAAAAAATTGAGAACCTGTTTTTCAGCAGCGCCAGCAACAAATACTGAAGGATACCAGTAGTGCTAAATGAATTTGTTAACTTCTTTGCTTAGGTGCACTATATTCATCGTTCATGCATGGTTCATCCTTTCTTTCAGGAATATTCTCATGAATGGTCCATAAATATGTATAAAGACCGTTAGGAGAACTTGGTCCTGTTCATGGTCCAGTGATCCTGTTCATCGTACTCCTTTCTGTATTCATTAAAATTCATTAAAATTTTACTTAAGTCCTGTCATTAAGTTGGGTTGGATTAAATTTAGCTGAGCTGGGTTGTCTTACATTGGCTTAGGTTTTGTTATCAATTATTGAATGAAGAAGTCGGTAGTCAGATCCTGTTGTGGTAATGAGTAGGATGTGAACAGATATTGGGTTCGGTTGGGTTGGCAATTTATAAAAGAAGAGTTGCAGAAGAGTTGATATTGCTTCGAGATGACTTGATACTGCTTCCAAAAGATTTGAAATGCTTCCAGAAGACTTGGAATGCTTTCACAAGACTTGAAATGCTTCTAACAGACATGATACTGTTTCCAGAAGACTTGGAATGGTTCTAAAAGACTTGATACTCCTTCCAAAAGACTTGAAATGCTTTCAGAAGACTTGATATTTGTTGCAGAAGACTTGAAATGCTTCCAGAAGACTTGATACTGTTTCTAGAAGATTGGATTGAAACACTTGGAATATTTCCAAACGACCTGAAACTGCTTCTATAAAGCTTGAAATGCTACATAATGCTTCTAGAAGACGTGGTACTGGTGGGAAAATTGTTTTCAGCACATTAAATACTGCTGGACTTATTACAGAACCTTGACGTAAGTAATTCAAAAACTTGCAATTATCAGAAGACAGTTTTATTGCAAAAGGCAAGAAACAGTGAATAAAATTTTGCCTTCAAAATATCAATTACTATTGGCAAAATACAAATCTCCATGGCAGCAGTTCAAAAGTGCCAATTAAAGACTGAAAACTGCTTATTCAAGTGTAAGCACTTTTGGCAGAAGAGATTTCCATTACAAATGAACCATAAATGCCAGATACATAAGCATTTCTTCACTTTTTTTTTGAAAACCGTCATTCGTTCTTTCCAATTCAGGTTTTACGGCATCCAACATCCATACATATTTCCAAAAACCGCCTACATGCTATTTACTCTTCATTTTCATCATCAGAAAGTTGCGCAAAATCAACTATTAATTACTTGGTTTTGGTTGTTGTTCCGATTTACTTATTACATCCAAGATTGATTTTTTTAGTTGTGAGAATTATGAGGTTATCGATCTGTCTCAAGTTTTAAAGATCTTTCAGTTTTCGCCGACAAAACTCGTGTAGTTAAAATTCTTATTGCAACTTTCGATAACGACGTTGCACCACATAGACTTTTTCACCAAGAAATTGGAGATGTTGATGGAACCCCAGAAGATGCTTTTGACTAAAATTTGTCCTCGTCATTCACATCTGCGATTATTTTTTTTATATATGAGCATAATGGATAATTTAAATCAAGATGTAATGACACAAATTTTTAAAAATTACAAATTTTTCGATTGTATTTAATTTCAATCTTCTACAAAGCATTTTAGTGTTGTTTTATGAGTTTAATGAAGGTTGAAAAGCAACTCATATTAAAGATCTAATTAATATTTAATAAAATTAAATAGTAAAAGTTACAGAACGCAATAATTGGACAAAACAAGATGAATCATCTTGTAATCTCTAAATACAATCGAAATATTATCAATTTTTAAAAAGGTGTTTTATTAAATTACACTCATTACCCTATTTTCTATATGAATTCCATTTTGTCATTTTGCTGTTCGTGAATTCCATCGAAAACTCGACTCGACAGAAATAATTTAATAAATTAGGGAAATACCCTAGTTTTATAAGGGAATTATAATATGAGGTATTTACCCATCGCCCATCACTGGTTTGGCCAGATAATTAACCTTTCGATGGTGAAGATACTCAAAAAAGCTTTGTTGACAAATCTTTTGTTTATACAAAACATGTCCTATATACAGTATGTCCTCGGATCGAGTTACAAAGAGGGAAAAAAATTATTGTTAATTTTTCAAATCAAATCAAATTCAAATCACTAAATCAGACGAATTTTATAATCTAACTATAGCAGTTCACTAATCATTCCCATTTTTATGTAAAAATTGAACTGTTTTCTCTAGATTGAAAATTTTTCAAGTTCATTTTATGATACGTAACTATAAAAACCATATGATAATCACCATACTACAATAACCATATGAAATCATCAAAAACTGCCCAAAATATGCCTCTATTTGTCTATAATCGTCTAAAGTTGTTTAAAATCATTAATAACCGTCCAAAAACATTGAAAATTAGTTTAAAGTTATGTATTAATTAGTCTAAATTAATCCAATTGTCTAAAGTTGTTTAATATCATCAAAAACTCTCTAAAATATGTGTCTAACCGTAGATAATTATAGGCTATAATTATCTACGGTTGTCTAAAATCGTCCCGAAGTTGTTTAAAATCACCAAAAGTTTGTCTAAAATATATCTTAATAGTCAATTATTATCTAAAGATGTCTAAAATGATCAAAACTGTCTAAAATATGTCTCTAATAGTCTAGGCTAAAGTGTAGGCTAAAGTTGTTATAAATCTTAGAGATTTGTATGGTAATAAAACCCAATACTTATTATTCAAATAAATCACAGCAAATTCTGAGAATAAACTGAGAAGATTTTTGTATGGGCCTATATTGTCAATGATATTACCATTTTGAACATGATAACCTTTGAGTTTTTGTGATATGTGCAAGATTAGCTAAAATTGACTTACAAATTCCTAATAAATCGGTTTCTAAGAATATCATCATGAAACTTTATTCAATTATTAACAAAAGCAATCTCATTTCAATGATAATGTTTATTTTGAAGTTTATATCAAAACTTTTTAACTCAATTACTTTTTATCAGAGGTTCAAGTTGGGAGGATTTATTTTAAAAATTCCTGAAAAATCGGTTTCTTCATATTTTATTATGAAACTTATCTCAATTATTATCAAAATCATCTTCTTTTTAATGATAATATCCGTTTTGAGCTGATAACTCGTTTTGTTTTTCAGATATAAACCTTTGAGCACGATTACTTTTTGTGACAAGATCTCAGTTTGGCAAAATTGACTTTCAAAAATTCGTAAAGAATCGATTTCTTGGAATATCATTATGAAACTTTATTCAGTTATAAACAAAAGCATTCTCTTTTCAATGATAATGTTTATTTTGAAGTTTTTCATCTTATCTTTCAGATATAAACCTTTGAACATTATCGCTTTTTGTGGTAGGTTCAAGTTGGTAAAATTTATTTTTAAAAATCCCAAAAAATCGGTTTCGTGGTATTTCAACATGAAAGTTTTCGCAGTCATCATCAAGAGCATCTGGTTTTAAATGATAACGTTCATTTTGAGTTATCTCGTTTTGTCTTTCTGATATAAACCTTTAAACATGATAACCTCTGAGTTTTTGTGATATGTACAAAATTAGCTAAAATTGACTTACAAATTCGTAAAAAATCGGTTTCTAAGAATATCATCATGAAACTTAATTCAATTATTAACAAAAGCAATCTCATTTCGATGATAATGTTCATTTTAAACTTTAGACATAAACTTTTTAACTCAATCGCTTTTTGCCAGAAGTTCAATTTGGAAGGACTTATTTTAAAAATTCCTGAAAAATCGGTTTCTTCATATTTTATTATGAAACTTATCTCAATTAACATCCGTTTAGAGATGATAACTCGGTTTGTTATTCAGATATAAATCTTTGAACACCATTACTTTTTGTGATAAACTCAAGTTGTGAAGATTGACTTTCAAAAATTCCTGAAAAATCGGTTTCTTGGAATATCATTATAAAACTTTATTCAATTATTAACAAAAGCATCCTCTTTTCAATGATAATGTTTATTTTGAAGTTCTTCATATTACATTTCAGATATAAACCTTTAAACATAATCCCTTTTTGTGGTAGGTTCAAGTTGTCAAGATTTATTTTAAAAAATCCCAAAAAATCGGTTTCGTGGTATTTCAACACGAAACTTTTCGCAGTCATCATTAAGAACATCTGGTTTTAAATGATAACGTTCATTTTGAGATATCTCGTTTTGTCTTTCAGATATAAACCTTTAAACATGATAACCTTTGAGTTTTTGTGATATGTACAAGATTAGCTAAAATTGACTTACAAATTCGTACAAAATCGGTTTCTAAGAATATCATCATGAGACTATTCAATTATTAACAAAAGCAATCTTATTTCAATGATACCGTTCATTTTAAAGTTTAGATAGAAACTGTTTAATTCAATCGCTTTCTGTCAGAGGTTCAAGTTGGAAGGACTTATTTTAAAAATTCCTGAAAAATCAGATTCTTCATATTTTATTATGAAACTTTTCTCAGTTATTATCAAAAGCATCTTTTCAGTGATAACATCCGTTTTGAGCTGATAACTCGTTTTGTTTTCAGATATAAATCTTTGAGCACGATTACTTTTTGTGGCAAGTTCTCAGTTTGGCAAAATTGACTTTCAAAAATTCCTAAAAAATCGATTTCTTGAAATATCATTATAAAACTTTATTCAAATATTAACAAAAGCACGCTCTTTTCAATGATAATGTTTGCTTTGAAGTTCTTCATCTTACCTTTCAGATATAAACCTTTGAACATTATCGCTTTTTGCGATAGGTTCAAGTTGTCAAGATTTATTTTTAAAAATCCCAAAAAATCGGTTTCGTGGTATTTCAACACGAAACTTTTCGCAGTCATCATCGAGAGCATCTGATTTTAAATGATAACGTTCATTTTGAGATATCTCGTTTTGTCTTTCAGATATAAACCTTTAAACATGATAACCTTTGAGTTTTTGTGATATGTACAAGATTAGCTAAAATTGACTTACAAATTCGTGAAAAATCGGCTTCTAAGAATATCATCATGAAACTTTATTCAATTATTAACGAAAGCAGTCTTATTTCAATGATAACGTTCATTTTATGGTTTAGATAAAAACTTTTTCATTCAATCGCTTTTTGTCATAGGTTCAAGTTGGAAGGAATTATTTTAAAAATTCCTGAAAAATCGGTTTCTTCATATTTTATTATGAAACTTATCTCAGTTATTAAAAGCATCTTCTTTTTAATGATAACATCCGTTTTGAGCTGATAACTCGTTTTGTTTTGCAGATATAAATCTTTGAACACGATTACTTTTTGTGATAAACTCAAGTTGTGAAGATTGACTTTCAAAAATTCCTGAAAAATCGATTTCTCGGAATTTCATTATAAAACTTTGTTCAGTTATTAACAAAAGCATCCTTTTTTCAATGATAATGTTTATTTTGAAGTTTTTCATCTTATCTTTCAGATATAAACCTTTGAACATTATCGCTTTTTGTGGTAGGTTCAAGTTGGTAAAATTTATTTTTAAAAATCCCAAAAAATCGGTTTCGTGGTATTTCAATGTGAAACTTTACGCAGTCATCATCAAGAGCATCTGGTTTTAAATGACAACATTCATTTTGAGATATCTCGTTTTGTCTTTCAGATATAAACCTTTGAATAAGATAACTTTTTGTGGCAAGTTCTCAGTTTGGCAAAATTGACTTTCAAAAATTCCTAAAAAATCGATTTCTTGAAATATCATTATAAAACTTTATTCAAATATTAACAAAAGCACGCTCTTTTCAATGATAATGTTTGCTTTGAAGTTCTTCATCTTACCTTTCAGATATAAACCTTTGAACATTATCGCTTTTTGCGATAGGTTCAAGTTGTCAAGATTTATTTTTAAAAATCCCAAAAAATCGGTTTCGTGGTATTTCAATGTGAAACTTTACGCAGTCATCATCAAGAGCATCTGGTTTTAAATGACAACATTCATTTTGAGATATCTCGTTTTGTCTTTCAGATATAAACCTTTGAATAAGATAACTTTTGACTTTTTGTGATATGTGCAAAATTAGCTAAAATTGAATTCCTGAAAAGTCGGTTTCGAAGAATATCATCCTGAAACTTTATTCAATTATTAATAAAAGCAATCTGATTTCAATGATAATGTTCATATTGAAGTTTAGGTACAAACTTTTTAACAGAATCGCTTTCTGTCAGAGGTTCAAGTTGGAAGGACTTATTTTAAAAATTCCTGAAAAATCGGTTTCTTCATATTTTATTATGCAACTTATCTCAATTATTAGCAAAAGTATGTTCTTTTCAATGATAACATCCGTTTTGAGATGATAACTCGTTTTGTTTTTTTGTTAAGATATAAATCTTTGAACACGATTACTTTTTGTGACGAGTTTAATCCCTATATAATTTAAATACCCATACATAAACACTTCAAAACATTTTTCTTTATTCAAGTAATGGTAACAAGTCCCGTTAAATCCCCATTTCAAGTCAATTTAATTAAATACGTGTCTTCATATATCATAAATCACTTCATTCTGAGCAATGTGCAAGTAAAGTAAACATGTTTGTTGGCTTTGTCAAGACACTAAAATGTTACTTCTTTATTTTTTATTTCTTGGGTTGCAGCTGCATCTAACATTATTAACACCAACTTAAGGTAGAACGCGATTACCAACGTACAAGACGCGATTATTAAAATCAATTTTGTTCAATTTAAACTATTAAAACATCAATTTACGTAAAAATAAATTGTAGGTTTTTCTGTTCATTGGCCTTTTAAATAAAGAGGTATTATAATAATTATAATGTTCAAGGTTATTCACGTAACGGCCTCGTTTAACGATTGTTCATTTAGTGGGCGGTTGTCACGATATTTTAAATCGAAAATTATAATTATTTCTTATTGATTTATTAATATAATTCACCAAAAAAAAAGATAAATCGAAAATCACTTTATTAAGCGATGATAATAAAGATAAAGGACAATAAACTTTTTTAAAGAAAGATTTTTAAGCAATAAAATTAAATTGAAAGTAGAAAAGTGAATCACCTTTAAAATTATTTAAATAATTTTGTTGTAATTGCCCTACAATTACGGAAAAAATGTTTACACGATAAACACAAAGCGCCTATTTTTGGATACATATATTTTAAGCATTTCACTCCAGTTAATTGAGTTAATTACCAAGGTGTTATTTAGAACCAACAAAATAAATAAATAAAATGTTATTGTTTTTATTATTTCCAGACATTTTTTGTGATGATAACTCCCCGAATCGATAGATAACAAACGCTTCATTAAAACTGCATTAATTTTATGATGAAATTAATAATCGAGTTCGTAAAACTGTTTAATCGCGTTTAACACAAATTCTCGGATTTCAATAAAAAGAAAGAAATTACCAGACACGCCATTCTCCGTAATCGCTCAACGAAATCAAATAATAAATTCGTGTAAAGAAATAATCGTCACGATTGAGGTACTGGATTTCGTATAACGCAACAAAGACAACACTTGCGTTGGTAATCGAAAAGATAAAAATATATTGACGCGTGGCTTGGTGTTTGCAACATGTGTTAAATAAAAGGCATGTGGTTCATACGGTTATTATGCAGCAGCAACCGAAACCGCGTTGAGTACGAAACGGTGATTGAAACCCAAGAATTCCTTGATAAACATTAACGAAACTACAACAAGAAGAGTTAGTTGTAAACATGTTTGTTCCTGACTATGATAATAAAGTTTTATTTCTACATCTTATTCAAACATTCAATTTTAGAATTGAAAATATAGCGCTATTAAAGTTAACCTAGATGCGTATTCTGTTCCACGTGGAATATCTCTTTTTTAATAATTAATATAGAGGTTAATGCGTGTACGAGACGAGATGGTTAAATCGATATTTACGACCATCCAAGATACACACGTGCAAAATTAATAAGTCATCAATTTAAACGAGTTTGATTCAAAAATTTCCATTAAAAAAATCGCCGTAATTTGCAAAATTAACACCTCACCTCACCAAAACCAATAAATCAACAAAGAAACAAAAAGATGGTAGTTTTACTTGGCACGTGGAGAATACTGCGGATAATCATAAGGGGTCAATATCTAAGCACGAGTCGCATTGTTTCGTTTTCCAATGCTATCAGTCGACCTCGTTTTATACATTTCGATAAATCACCAAGTTTTGTAGTGTCTTTAAGTAAATTTAAATCACAGAAACCGTTAATTACATCGTCAAACGACCTTCCTGTGTAATTTTCTAAACGTGTCGTTGTAATAATGTAATAATGGAAACGAGTATGTCCTATCGTTTTGTTTTACTAGACGTCGCGTGTCTTGTTCTCCTCCACGTTTTCAATCGAACAAAGCGAACCAAGTTTAATTTAAACCCTTCCGAGCTATTTATAACTGTGCCACTGCTAGCACGTGGTGCTAAAATAGAATTAGAACATCTTCAGGTTGTCGCAACACTCGCAACTTGCGAGAAGCCTTGAAGAGCGTTTATTATTAAAACCTTCATGCGATGTGGTTAATTTTTTTTTATATTTCGATGTAAGTACTTTAATTATTGAGATGATTAAAGTATTTTAATCGGGATGATTGTGAATTATCGATTGTTTCGAATTGTACAAAATTAACTTTAACTAGTATTGATCACAACGAATGGCTTTGAGTTCTAATAAATTATTTCTAGTACATCTGATTGGTTTCTAACGCATCTCACCAGAATACAATGTTTCCTAATTGCTTCAAACTTGGATTGTCAATACTTTTTAGCTTGCTTTATAAGTGTATATACAGTATGTCCCTGGATTGGGTTACAAAGAGGGATAAGAATGTTATTACTGATTTTTCAAACTTCTAGAACTATAAAGATTTGAGTTTAATCTTACGCCTGTTAAGAAAGAACCGAACCCAAGAAAACCTAGCATCAGAACTAACACTAGGCTTAGAACTAGAAATATTAGGGTTAGCTGTCTTAAGAAACGTATGGCTAAACCTAAATATTTCTAGTTATAGCTTTAGTGTTAGTTTTAAGTGAGTTGTAGGTCTTGGATTAGTTATACCTTTAGTTCCAGAATAATTTGAAACAATGTTGAGTTAAACAAAAATTAAAACTAGAACCAGCACTAGACCTAGAACTAAAAAGATTTTAAAAAAAAGTTTCTAGTTCTAGGTCTAGTGTTGGTTCTAGTTTTATTTTGACACGCACATACAATAATTTAAAACCGAATAACCGGTTAAGGTGGAACTAATACCAATACTAAAACAAGCACTAGACCTACAATTAGAAGAAACATTTGGGTTTAGCCGTTCATCTCTTAAAACGGAACCGAACCCACTACAACCTAGCTTCAGAACTGATTCTAGACCTAGAACTAAAAATGTTAGAGTTGAATCATCTTTAGAGACATACGGCTAAATTCCAATGTTTCTCGTTCTAGATCTAATGTTAATTCTAAAGTTGAGTTGCAGGTCTTGTATTAGTTATACTTTTAGTTCCAGAAGAATTTAAAACAATCTAACACTAGACATAGGACTAGAAAGATTTAGGTTTAGCTGTACGTTTTCAGATCATCCAGAGACGCTGTATAACTACACTCAGCGGCATAAGAAAACGCAACATCTAAGCGATGAGAAGGATCAAAAACAATGACTTTATTTAAAAAGCCAATATTTCCGTAAGTGCCTGCTCCATTTTGGCATTCTTCAACTATATAGTGAATAACTCTAATACTTTTTTCTTCCTACACTTTGAAGATTCCTAAGGAATGTCTACAAAAGAATTAATTTAAACATAGCTTGTAGTCTCATTCGTACTGATCTTCTTTCAATTCAACAGATTCACTTTCAAAAGTGAATCTGTTCTGGTCAATTTTATATTGCTGTTAATGCCAAAGTTACAAGCTCTAAAGCATAATGTAGCTTCTTGAACAGCACCATAGAACTTGAGGAAATCATTTCAGTGTCGTTAACTGTTGCTAGAGGAGAAAATTGCCTTGATATCTTGCAGAAATTGCTTAGGCAGCACTTCCTATGCTGCTCGTGTTTTTGGCACCATCCAAACATTTTATACATGATGATTTCGATCTACAAAATAAGTTGATCGATATATTGTAACAAACGTATTACAAGATGGATGAGCTTGAGTGACAGTTATTTTGAGCACATTGTAATGCTCGATTATAATTTGCACGAGATCATATTCAATGGACCGATGCACAAAACATACTGTTCTAAGTTGAGTCGAAGTTTATCTTGTACTATCCAGTAAGAGAACGTTATCGTTAATATAACTTCTCTGCAAGACTACAGTATCGGGGAAGATCTGTAATGATTTGGGTAGAAATCTACTTCGAAGCACGTACGGAGCTTCTCTTAATCAATGGCAATCTAATCATGGCACGGTATATTGAACAAAATTTGATTGAATACGTGGTTCCCTTCGCCCCATTTCTTGATGATAACTTCTTGTTTATGCATGATAATACAACTCTCACAGTGTCTCATTACAAGCAGTCTCGACAGAATAGAATAACCTGACAGTAGCTCTGTTCTGAATCGCATAGAATACATGTGAGATATGCTAGAGCTAGGGAGAAGAATTAGAGCCCATGGTGCCATTATGCAAACGTTAAATTATGTCCGAATAGCACTAGAAGAAGAATTGAGTCAGATTCTCCAAAATGATATTCACCTGATTCTATTTTATTTGATACACATCGACATTTATGACCAATTTGTGATGAGGCTACCACACAAGCTGTGTCATGTAATGTTGGTGTTAACTATAGTAACTTGAACAAAAACCAGAAGCGAAAATCAGAACAGACAGATATATACATCGGGTTGGATTGGAGTTCTAACCTAATCGAATAGGTTAGAAGTAGGGTTGAGTTGGATGTAAGTTACATTTGTTAGTTGGGCTGAGTTGAGTATAAACCTTAACTCAACCCAGCCTAACTATGCTTCATTATAAACTCCATTTGTTAGTTAGATTGAGTATTGAGCTTAACTCAATCAATGCTTCAAAGGCTCCAAAGAGTCAACCCAACTATCTAGTTGACACTAGATATTGGTTGGGTTGGTTTGAGTAACAACCTTAACTCAAACCTCCAACTTTGTCTCATGAGAGACGTTGGGTTGAGTAAAGGTTAATACTCAACGCAACCGAAATTTGCTTGTTTATATACTCCATTTGTTAGTTGGGTTGGATTGAGTATCAACTTTAACTAAACCCAACCCAATTTTGTCTCTTTATAAGCTCCATTTGTTAGTTGGTTTGAGTTGAGTATTAAGTTTAACTCAATCAATGCTTAATAACTCAACATCAATGCTTCAAAGGCTCTAAAGAGTTCCACCCAACTCAACCCAATTAGCTAGTTAGCCCTAGTTGGGTTGAGTTGAGTATCAACCTTGACTCAACTCTCCAACTTTGCCTCTTTATAGACGTTGGGTTGGGTTCAGTTAAGGTTGATACTCAATCTAACCCAACTTTGCCTGTTTATACACCACATTTGTTACTTGGATTGGATTGAGTATCTACCTTAACTCAACCGAATCCAACGTCTATAAAGAGACAAATTTGAACGATTGAGTTAAGGTTGATACTTAAGCAAACCCATCTAGCACTAAGTAGCTAGTTGAGTTGGATTAAACCCTTAGAGTTACGGTTGTTACTCAACCCAACCCAACTACTATCTAGTGCCAACTACCTAGTTGAGTTGGGTTGAAGCCTTTGAAGACAAATGTCTAGTAATTACTAGCTAGAAAAGTTATCCCTTTGAAGTACTGGTTGAGTTAAGGTTAATGCTCAACCCTACCCAACTAATATTTAGTGCTAACTAAGTAGCTAGTTGGGTTGAGTTGAACACTTTGGAGTTTAATGAATTCAAAAATCGTACAAAAATCACCAATTTAAAGAAAATTATAACACTTTTTGATTGTATTAAAAGTCGATCAAGAAACTTAAATAGGGGGTTGGGTTGGGTTGGGTTGATAGTTAACTTCACAGCCTGCTAATGTCGTGCTAACATAAAATAAATTTTTGGTTCATATCTCTGGTATAAATAAAGATTTATAAAAAGCTCCCTATTAACTAATTAAACATCCAATATGGTCGCCATACAACAACAAGGGTCCCTAGTCTAAAAAAAGTTCCTTGTCCTAAAAACTGTTTTAACAGAATGTTATCAGTTTATTAGAAAAAATTAAAAGCAGCAAAAACTAAAGCAAAAGTTTTAGTATTTTCAAAATATTTCAAAATCAAAAAAAAAAGAAAGGATGAATTTGAAAAATGTGTCGTTCCAAGCATTAAATTCTGCGAAACATTCCTCATTTAACCGTTGCTCGATCTCTTATAAAAGCCGAGATACCAACGGTTAACATTGAAATCAGGACACTGTATACTCCTATAAATAATGGAATTTATTGTTAAAGTTAAATAATAGTGTCTTGAACGACATATTAATTTATGTGAATTATATTATATTTTTTAACAAATAGAAATTGAAAACCTTAATTCTTGATTACAATAAATCTTGAGAATCTATAAATTTGCAATTAAAGCAAATATTAACAGATATGAGTACAAGAACATCTGCCACCTGCTATAACCACCTTAATATTTCCATCTACTTGATGTTAATTTTGGTATTCTCTGGTAGCACTTTGCATTTCTTATTTGCATAATATTTATTATAAAAAAAATCGAACAAAAGTTAAGTATTTTATTATGCGAAATAGCATAATGATGAAAAAATTCTCATTTAAAAAAACTTACTTAAAAATTTAAATACATAGATGGCACTTCTAAAACACAATGATAATATAAAATAGTGTCCCCCTTTATTTGATGAAAATTTCATTTGTAACTGGTTTCGATAAAATTGTATTTTATGAATTATAAATAAAGCTATACCAGATGTTTATGTAAATAATGGCATAATTTTAACCATTAATACTAAAGTAAAAAGTAAGAAATAGTGAAATGTGGACACGAAATTTTTAGACACTTTTTAAATATTTTCAACATGGTTTGTTTTAGATAATATTTTGCAGTTTGTGTAGTATTATTATGATAAATAGTATATGATCACTTTTGAAAATATGCAACCATGGGAACATTGCTGTATAGGTGTTTAGAAAGATTATATCCTTAAACCTTTTTTATTACGTCATAAACCCTTAAATTTTCTAGCCTATTCTAAAAGCTTATTACTTGAACTAAAATTAGAAGTGACACTAGAACTATGACTAGGTCGTATACTAGAGCTAAAACTAGAAATTTTTAGGTTTTATCGTGCTTTTTTTCAAAAAATTTTTGACGTTTCGGATGCCATGTTGCAACCCTCTTCGTGAAATGATACATTTGTTAATCAGTTATTCCTAAAATACTCAACCTCATTCTCGAAATATATTCAATAATAGTAGGCGTCCATAAAAGCAACGAATAATAAGCAATTTTTACTTCTTATTTTGTCAAGTAGCACCATGATCTGCCATGAAATCTAAAATGCTTTGTTTCCTTCTAATTTCGGTCTAAAATCTTGCCTCTGATTCCCGTTATTACTACATATTTAGAACTGATTTTAATCAGCTTGCTCGCCGCTTCGTTTGCATTGTCTAAACACCCTTCCAACGTTAAAAGCAAGCACAGTTGGCTCACTAAAACTGTAATTATTTACCATTTTAAAGAACTATTACTCATCAACGTATATTGTGTATATAATAATATAGCTGTTACTATTATTTTTTTTATGAATTTGTTTTCATACGTCCACGAATTATAAAATTTTTCAAAATCAAATATTGAAAAATGTTGTGTTTAATCCAAAATTTATTAAGAGTAGAAATACCTTTCAAAAGGAATGGGGTTTAGTAAAAAACGTTTAAAAAGTAAACTTTATGAACACCTGTATATCATTTACCCCTTAGGCTCGTTACTACCACCTTCTGGTTAAGCTATCTAAAAGATTGTTGCCATAGTTACGGCTATTTTACGCATTCTGATTGGCTAGTGGATGGGTTTATCTATAAGATAAATTTAACTAAAAGATTGTAATAATGGGCCTTAGTCTCATATTTTCGAAATCAAATATTGGAAAATGTTGCGTTTATTCCAAAGCTTATTAAGTGTAGAAATATCTTTAAAAAGGAATGGGGTGTAGTAAATTTTTTTTTAATAAACTTTATGAAGGCCTGCATATCATTTACCCCTTAGTCTAATAATTTCGAAATCAAATATTGGAAAATGTTGCGTTTAATCCAAAATTTATTAAGAGTAGAAATATTTTTAAAAAAGAATGGAGTTTAGTAAAAAACGTTTAAAAAGTAAACTTTATGAACACCTGTATTTCATTTACCCCTTAGTCTCATAATTTCAAAATCAAATGTTGGAAAATGTGTTTAATCCAAAATTTATTAAGAGTAGAAATACCTTTCAAAAGGAATGGGGTTTAGTAAAAAACGTTTAAAAAGTAAACTTTATGAACACCTGTATATCACTTACCCCTTAGTCTCATATTTTCGAAATCAAATATTGGAAAATGTTGCGTTTAATCCAAAATTTATTAAGAGTGGAAATATTTTTAAAAAGGAATGGAGTTTAGTAAAAAACGTTTAAAAAGTAAACTTTATGAACACCTGTATATCACTTACCCCTTAGTCTCATATTTTCGAAATCAACTATTGGAAAATGTTGCGTTTAATCCAAAATTTATTAAGAGTAGAAATATCTTTAAAAAGGAATGGGGTTTAGTAAAATAATTTAAAAAAATAAACTTTATGAACACCTGTATATCATTTACCCTTTAGTCTCATATTTTCGAAATTGATTTTAAGCGATTTCTCATGATATCCATTCAGATCGTCATCATCATTTTTGCTTTAATTTATTTTCGTTGTCATCGATTTGTGCAAATTTATAATCAAGAAATATTGAATAAAATCAACAGAAATTTTATACGAATTAAGATGTTAATAATAAGCTAATAAATTTATTATATTTCCGCTATAAAAAAAAAACTCTCTCGTAATTTATTTGTATAAATTTTTACATTAATTTACAAATTATGATAATCACTTCTAGTTTATCTATGTTAATAAATTGTGAACGTTTTATGTTATTAAAAATAAACGTACAATTCGCGGACGTAAAAGGCTCTCCTTTGCGTATATGCAAAACTAGTTTCATTAAAAGAAATAATTGTTGACGTCAAATATGAAATTGTCGTCAGAAACATTACGATTTTTTGCAACTTTTTGTAATTAAGACAAATTTCAATTTTCGAAAGTTCATCTTTAATCCCATGTAGAAATGTTGCTGCGCCAAAAACGATAACCTACGTCGATAATGTGTTATCGAAGATATCGTAATAATTTATTATGACAAATTAAAAAAAAAAAATAAGTTAAATAATTTAAGATTCGACTCGTTTGTTGTAACAAGAGCATCGTCACCCCTAAGGGTACTAAGGGTAAAAGAAGGTAGCGAGGGCATTGTATCTTAGGCACGATTCCAACGAAGATGTTGTTGACCAGGTGTTGAGAGGGCTGAATTTCTCGGGGAAAAATAGCTCTTATATCCGAATGAAATACGGGCTATATTAAGAACACTATACACCTGGTGTCTTCTGTCTGGCTTCTGGGTGCAGATGCTGGGTTGTTGCTGCTGCTGCGTGTACCTTTAAGCGAGAATCTCGATCTCTTAGGAGCGGAGACTCATTTTGGTTCATTGGGAACACCTGCCCCTTATTATTACATAGCATGTGCCTGATGTGCCTTTTGATAATATTGAAAAAATTATGACGCGAAAATTGATTTTAATTTATTTATTTTCATTCTTTTTGTTTCAGTTGGGGATAATTTATAGAGATATCAAGTTGGAAAATATTTTAGTAGACGAATCCGGTCATATTGTGTTGACCGATTTTGGGTTAAGTAAGGAATTATCAAGAAATTTAGAGCGGGCTTATTCATTTTGTGGCACAATAGAGTACATGGCACCGGAAGTGGTGAAGGGAGGAACTCAAGGACATGATATTGTAAGTAAAAAAAAATCTTTTTTCGTTTTTAGTAAACACTTTCGAACCGATTTGATTATCTTAAATTTAATCGAGTAAACACAAAATAAACAAAAAAAGATAAGATAAAATATTCACGTTTCGCGAAATAGATTTGTATGGAAAAAAAATGATGTAGGTTAAATAATCAAAAACCGTTATTTCCTATATGAATATCTAACCATTCGAACGAGCGAGTGTAGGTCTTTGATTACGATTAATGACACATTAATATTAATTTTCATAAATTGACGTAAGATATACAGCGAGATTACGCGAATAAATTTAAAATTCTAATCCCCTTTTCTCTTTAATCTCCAGATAAGACGTAATACATAATCTCTAAATTTTATAACATTCCAACAATAACAATTGTCTCTTCTTGATTAAAACTAATCAAGGAAAAACCTCTCTCGCGCACTTTACTTTGTTTCACTTTGTATACATTTTTATCTTATCAAACAGAGATAGTCACATGCACCCCCTCCCGAATAATATTTTATTTAAATGCTCGTTTTCACTACAACGCAAAAGCTAATATAGTAGTGAACTTCGAAATTCAAGTTTTGAAAAGATAAGATTACCACGCACCCGTCTATTTACACAAAGAATATTACATTAACCAAAAAAATGGAATAGAAAAAAAAGAACCGAGTCGTTATCGTTTCAGATAACCCACGTAATGACATTCACCGAAGAATTTCAACTTGACTGTCGAAATTCATTAGGTGTAATCTAAAATTTAAATCGCAACAATGATAAAAGTAATATTACTCCGTTTAAAACTTAGAATGAACTCGATGCATTTGCTTTTTTAGATAACGTTATTTATCGACTCAGCTGTCGGTTTGTTTTTAAGGGTATAATGAAGGTTTTATTAGATTTGATGTATACAGGGTGTATCAAATGTCACGAATGTTTTATTAATTTGTTTTGTTGATTATTTTAAATGGAATGATTATGTTGTTTGCATATTTTGAGGAAATAAGTCCCTATCCGCGATGAACACAAAATCATATATGTATACGAAAAAAAAGTGAGAAATAATAAAATATAATAGATAAAAATGTTAAGTCAGCAAGTAATAATAAAAGTAGGCGTTGAAATGACGTTGTTAACAACTTTAAATGTCAAAAAACTGCCGGCAGAACTGCATAGAAAAAATATAATATACTATACAGGAGGAGATTTTTATTCTTCAATCCCGATAGCTTCACGCGGAACACGTGTTTTATTAAACTTGTTTTCGCATAGTCGTTGACTGATGTTCGACCTTTATGGTTCTTAAATGAAAATTAATTGTGCATGGTGGTTGATTTTCAAGAGTGTTCGCCTATTTCAAGTTCAATTAGTAAGTTTTTGTGAAAATAGCTTTTAGCTATTTTAATTGAGCTGTTAATTTGTAGAAATTCAAACCCTGAAGAAGCTTCAATAAATGGAAGCGAAATATTGGTCATGAAAAAAAAATTGCGTTCTTTTTGTCCTCAATCCTATCCTGGAAGTAGAAATTTACTCGATACTATACAGGGTGATCCACTACTAATAGGACACAGAGCAACAGTAAATTCCTTACATCAAATTATTACAATTTAACCTAATTTATCTTAGTCCAATTGTAAATAATAACGAAGATACGAATCGTTAAAGTTAATACTTTATTTTCGTTTTTCGTGAATAATTTCATTTCCTCTTACATTATTTGGACTTAGGCCCACTTTTGCCAACCTCTAGTTAAACCAACCAGCGGTGGTTAAACCGATTTTAAGCGCTTTCATTGGTTAAGAGCCGGTTTTTAACTGTTAGATAAATTTATCAAGAGGTGGTAAAAGTGGCTCTAAGATAAATTGGGTTAATTCGTAATAATTTTATGGAAGGAATTCACTGTTGTTGCTCTATGTCCTATTAGTAATGGACCACCCTGTATAATAGAAGGATTCGCTATCTCACGGAATGAGTTACTCTAGTTTAGTTAATCGGCAAAACTTAGTTAATTTTTAATTTGTTTTATACTATTAGCTCGTCTTAAAAACTCCAGTGAATAAGATTAAAATTTCTCAACGAATTAAATACTTTTAATTCGTGATACTTCAACAGTGATAAAAATTGTGAACAATTTTATAATGTGTTATGATTTCTTTCAAAATTCTGTTGTAAAGTAGTGTACATTATATCGAATCTTTTATTTGAACTATTTAAAAGTGTTGGCACCATATTCTTTGGCTATTAAAAATCTATTTTCTGTATCGTTTCTATTAATAATATGGGTAATGTAGAATTTGGTACTTTCTTATGGTTTTGTGGCACGCAAAAATGCAACTTATCAAAATATATTCTTCTGATGCAAATTATTTAATTTTGTACCCCTGCATTTATTTTAAAAAACTGGGTTTTAATAAATTTTTGGACTGATCCTCTTCGTAATTTCAACCAGCTAAATGAAGAGATAACATTCTTCTCACAAGAAGCGATTTAAATGCATTTCCAAATCCTTAGCAGGTGGGATTAATGTTTCGACCCCTCATTTGTTTTATTTGTCCGAACATTTTTTCCAAAGGGTCTCCACATAATAATAATATAATATTGATAACATTCCTTTCAATGTAGATATCAAATTCTTCAATGAGAGCGGTATTGATCATGATTTTTTATGTGGTCTTCAAACCATATGTTCCCCACGTGCTTTATACTGCCCGAAAAAAGTGTATCAAGTTTGATATTACAATTTCAGTAATGGAAAATATTTGTTGTTGCTTGACGTCTAGCTTGAAACATGTTCACGCATGCCTGTTGACTTCAGGCGTGCATGCGCACTAAATTTAAAGTTCCTAGATTACTAAAGTACCGCGGTTCATGAAGTTTATATATTCAAACTATTCGACCCAAAATGGCGGTTTGATAGCTTGTTGTTGCTCTCTTTTTTGGCTGAATTCTTAAGAATTGCGAAAAAGCTTTGTGATGTTAGTTTATTGTTAATAAACTCTTAATCCTTTTGATAAAATCGTCATGTAGAATTTAAAATTAGTTAATCTAGGCAATTTAGGGTTTTTAACTTCATTGATATTTATGTTGCTTTATTAAATAATCTTTTATTGGTATTTTAAATTTGGTGCGTGATTTTTCGAGCCAAAATGGCGCCAAACCGCGGTACTTTAGAAATTTAGAGACTACCAAATATCGGTTTAATTTTTATTCCGGATAAGTGAACATACCGTGGCAGAACTGTTACTGATTGATAAAAGATTTCAGCATCATTGTCAAGCTGTTTAATCAGGAAGTGATATTCGCCTCTAGACTCTTTCTATTCACTGGACTAACCCAATATCTTCTCTCTCCTCCTTTTTTTAGAAGAGTTTCCAATATTATAAAGTGAATATCTTCTCATAGTCTTGACCAGACGCAAACCATTCATATGGAAACATTAAAAACTCATGTATGAATTCTCTGAGTGCTACGATTCTATGCGGCTATAATGAAGAGGTTTTGAAAAAAATACTTTACAAACTGACATGGTAACCATTTAAATTTGAAATGAAGTAAAACTGGAATTAACACTAGACCTAGAAGTTGAAAGTTTTATCTTCAGACGCACGGCTTAACGCGAATTTAGTTCTACTTTTATATCATTAGATCTAACTTTAGATCTAGAACTAGAAACATTCGGGTTTAGCCGTATATCTTTTAAGATGAGTAAACCCGAATGATTCAAATATTCAAAGTTGGGTTGAGTTGGGTTTAGCCGTGCATCTAAAGACATTTTTTTAACGAAAGCCTCTACATTGAATAGTTTTTGAAATAAAGTGCTTTACAAACTGATTTGATAACCCTGCATATTTGAAAAGAATGAAAACTAGAACTAACACTAGACCTAGAAGTGGAAAGTTTTGGGTTTAGCTGTGCGTCTTCGGAGTCAAGTTGATTAACAATTTTCAGAGGCAGTGAAATCACAAGCTGACATAATGTGGCATAGAACCTGATGATCGCAATAGCGATGATACTACCTCCGAACAATCACCATCTAGAGCTGTGCTTACGAACAGCTAAGTGTTGTTCTTGAATGAACATTTTTATAATTATAACTAATAGAATTATAGCAACAATTTAGTTTTCAAAGAGTATTTGCTTTTCTTATGAAATAATTTGACAATTTTTTTGGATTCATTAATAAAAATTATTTATTTAAGTCTTAAGCGGCTTCTTTCGATCAATATTTTTATGCAATATCAAATATAATATTGGGATATTAATGATTATTTGGTAATCGTATTGAAAGTTTGTGCAACATATTGAGTAAATCATAATGAGTTTTATTCTAATTGCACAATATGATCTAAATTATAACAAAAAAACGTCTATGGATAGTGTTGTGCAATACTAGCTCAGTTCTATCTCAGCTAAATACGGACAATTTTGGCATTAACTTTCGTGTGAAGAAGTGGCGCACTTGTTACGTTTGTCCAACCCAACCCTAAGGCATTGAATATCTTAATACGACTCTGGTACAAATATACAGGGTTGGGTTTGGTTTAGCCGTACATCTGAATACAATTTTCAACAAGGCCTTTACAATGAATAGTTTCTGATATAGAGTACTTTACAAACTGATTTGGCAACTCTGTATATTTTAATTGAAATAAAACTTGAACTAACACTACACATAGAAGTGAGAAAGTTTGGGTTTGAAGACACATGGCTAAACCCGAATCTTTCCACTTCTAGATCTAGTGTTAGTTCTAGTTTTATATCATTAGATCTAACTCTAGTTCTAGAACTAGAAACATTCGGGTTTAGCCGTACATCTCTCAAGATGGCTAAACTCGAATGATTCTAGTTCTACGTTTAGTGTTAGTTCTAGTTTTACTTCACTTCAAATACTCAGAGTTGGGTTGGGTTGGGTTAAATTTTCAACTACTAGTTCTAGTTTTATATCATTAGATCTAACTAAGATTTGGGTTGGGTTGAGTAGGGTTTAGCTGTGTATCTCAAGACATTTTTCTAACAAATAGTTCTTGAAATAGAGTTCATTACAAACTGATTTGGCAACTCTGTATATTTGAGTAATCGTAAAACTAAAACTAGAATCTTTTTTTTTAATTTTGTATTTATGTGTTATGTGGTCTACCTTCAAATACCAAATTTTTGCTTTATCGACAATGCTTAAGATAATGTGGAACTCGAACAAACAAAACAACAAGTTTTCTTAAAAGACTGTCGAAAGCATATTGTTGTAAAAAGAAACATTGATCATGCAAATGTTGTTATTACATATGCATATGTTGTTTGAATGGCAAAATTGCATCTGAATACAAAAAAGACGACTCATCGGTCTAAGTATAATCTTTCTTCCTTATTCTTTCAATCAACAAAAAAGGAAGGATGAGTCTCCGCCAACATATATCATCACGTTGGACAACATTAACATTGAAAATAATGAAAAAGCCACAATTGTTACAAAAAAATTTTGTAAATTCTCAATACTCTCATAATTGTGCGATGGACGTTTTTATTAAATTTACCATTTTTGTTGTCATTCTTATAGAACTTTAAAAACACATCATTTCTTCAAAATATTTTTATCAAATTTCTTTGATCTTGAAAGGACAACTTTAATGTTTCTTGAAAGAAGAAAGCTTAAGCTTTAATTTGATTCAAAAATTATTTCTTAGTTGTCATAATTATGAGATGGACGATTTTTTTAAATTTACCATTTTGTTGTCATTCTTATAAAACTTTAAAAACATCATTTCTTCAAAATATTTTTATCAAATTTCTTTGATCCTGCAAGGACAACTTTAATGTTTCTTGAAAGAAGAAAACCTCTCGTATAAAACCTTAAAAACGCATCATTTCTTAAAATTTTTGTTTTTAAATTTCTTTGGTCCTAAAAATATAGCTTTAATGTTTCCTGAACGAAGAAACTTTAAGCTTTCATTTGGTTAAAATATCATTTCTTATTGCTTATAATTCTGAGAATATAACTTTAATATTTCCTAAGAGAAGAAGATTTAAGCTTCAATTTGGATAAAAAGTTATATCTTAACTCTTAATTATCTCCTAATTATTATATAAGCGATTTTTTAAAATTTACCATATTTGTTGTGATTTTCGTAAAACATCAAAAAAGCGCATCATTCTTTTAAAACTCTTTAACAAGTCTCATTGGTCCAAAAAGAATAACTTTAACGTTTTCTAAAAGTACAAGATTTAAACTTTAATTTCCAATTTTTTTTATATTTATCATAATAATAGCTTATTAGCTTTAATATTTCCTGAAAATATATCTCATAATTATGAGATAAACGATATTTTAAATTTACCATTTTTGTTATGATTCTCGTAAAACCTCAACAACGCATCATCTCCTCAAAACTTAATTTATGAAATCTCTTTTATTCTAAAACAACTTTAATATTAATGAAAACAGAAGGAAATTTTAATATTTCCTAAAAGGAGAAGATTTAAGCTTTAATTCGGTACAAAAGTTATTTCATATCTCTTATAATATCTTATAATTGTCTTTTTTATAATTATGTTGTGTTTTTCGTAAAACATCAAAAAAAAATTTTTTTTAAGTCTTATTGGTTCTAAAAGAATAACTTCAATTTTTTCCTAAAAGTAGAAGATTTAAGCTTTAATTTCAAAAAATTTTTCACATCTATTATAATTATGAGATTTTTAAAGTTTAAAATTTACCATTTTTGTTGCATTTCTTGAAAACTTTTTTTTAAAGGCTTCTAAAAAATACCATTAATCAGTTATGGAAGAGAATAAGCTTTGTAATATAATAAATCTCAGTTGAAGTTCTTTTAAGTAGAATCTTCCATATCTCGGCTTAGGTTTTTAAAGAATTTTAGTTTTTGTAATCGATGGCTGTTTTTGGCAGTCCACTTTTTGTATTTGTTATTAATATTTACTGTATAGGTATTGTTTTAGAATTAAAAAGTAAACGTTTTGATAACATTTTCAAACACCGCCATCTACAGTTCGTCCATAAAGTCAAAGCTCCTGAACTATTATGTCTCTAAAATCAGGCTCACAAATTTGAAGTCTGCTAACTTGTTGGCAGCATGAGTTATTGCTGTTTCACACACTATAAATTATTTTCAAAACCGTCAACTTGTTGGCAGCATCAGCTATTGCACCCCAAAAGTCTATATATCAGCTTGAAGTCTGCCAACTTGTTGACACCATGATATTTATGAACAGTATTTTAAAGACTGCCAACTTATTGATATTATGTCTCCAAAGAGCTGTTCATCAGTTTAAAGTCTGCCAAAGAAGAAGACCGCATCCTACTAAATCGCGATTTTCTGCGAAAGTATAAGGAATATATAATAAAAGAAAAACCAAAGACCTGACAATTTCCAATTACCATATGATATGTAAGAATGTTCACTGATTATAATAAACTTTATCGCAATTTCTTTTATTGAGCAGTTACAAAGATATTGATCTATAAAGTGAGGGGCCTTGACATTTTGCACAAACTTTAGTGTCATCTAATATAAATATTTTGTTAATATGGTATTTGATGGCAACATTTGAAAATTTTGTGTAAAATCCCTAGATTATCAAAGTACCATGATTTACTGCTCTTTTAGCTCAATTATTTTAGCTCTTAATTAAAATATGTAGTGAAACTTTCTATTTATCTAAGCAATAACAGTTTTATTATTATTATTTTTTGATTAAACATATATTTCTATAACTTTCTTCATTAATTAATGTTTAACGTTTTATGTCGTATTTTATAAGAGATGTTAAGTTTTAGAGTGACATCTACATATTTTATACCTAACTGTGAATAGAAAACAAAGATTAATTAAAAAAAAAATATGAATGTGATTTAAATGTGTTTTTTAACAAATTATTTATATAAAATGTTAAAATTATTGAATTATTAACTAAAGAAAAGTATTTATTTGTTAAAAACGACATTTGTATTTCAAAATTTTTGCACTAGCTATTAGTGTTTGGATATTTTATAAAAAAGCTTTATTAGACTTATCGAACCTTACATTTTTGAAATCAAAAAATAACAAATACAGGGCCATTTTTGCCACCTCTTAATTTATGATATTTTCAATTTTGACGTCTATAAAAGAAATAAAAGTCGATACTGTTTTATACTTTTCGGCATCGAAATTTATTTAAAATAGAAGATCGACACGTGTAACCTACTTGTTTTCTAACTCTAACAGTTTCCGATACAGCCTATTCTTACATCGAATTAGAACCACCCTGTACACTTGGCGACATTCTGCGTTCGATTCTAAAAAATCTTTATTTTAAAGTGTTCTATCATGTTTCATGAGTCATAATGTCTTTAAATAAAATTGGAGTGCCCAGATTTGTATCTTTTTTATTTCAAACTTATTAGAATATTGATTATTACAAACGATATCTCGTACATTACAATTGTGTTTAGATACAGAGAGGTTCCAATTCCAACAATTATTTAGTTGATAAAATGTAAATAAAAAGTATTGATCATGTTAGGTATATAATTTATGTTTTGTTATATGAATAGACATTACTTTGGCTATAAATAATAATGTGTCTAATACTACAATACAACGAAATGACGAGTAAAATACTTTCGTAGATTGAAATTCAGACAATTACATTATTACATATTTAAAATGATGCCGCGTGTACATTTTCCGATAGTTTCTAAACACCTGTATACGGGATGTTAAAATTTTATTAACCTCTACTTTATTCGTAGAGGTTTCAAATTTTGGAAACATGGGTTGTTCATTTTAATCTTTCGATGTAAAGTATTTTCAAGATTGCGGCCACATCCGGGATATCGAAGAAATATGTTGATTTTTTTTAATTAAGTGAAAAAGTTCTCTGCATTGGTACGATTACTTTTTAGATGCTGTCAAATAGATTATCATTTGTTTTATCAGAGTATCTTATATAAGAATGTCCTATATTTTTTTTTACTCTTTACAAACTTTCTATAAACATTCCTCTTCCTATTTATTGTATGTAGTTTCCTTCATATTGAGATATTAATCAATTCATGTATGGAATACCGGAAATCGTTTGTTTTTTGTTAGAAAGTCATGGAACTTTTATAGTTTTTGGTGCATATTTTTGTTATTTTTATCATTACTTACTTTTAATCACTAATGAGTCATTACATATTGCAAATAATTCCAACACCCACAAATTTAGGGCCACTTTTGCAACCTCCTAAAATAAAAATAATCGTAAAATCGATATAACCAGTTAGGGTTTTTTAATTTTATTTTTATTTTTAGGTGGAGTAAAAGGATTTTTCAAATACATATATAAAGGTTTTTCTGTGTAGTTAATTTGGTCATTCAAACATAAAATTTGTGAATGATTATGTTTAAATTTTCTAATTTCATAAAGTTCAAGTATTTCCAAAAGATTACTTTTATTTTTCTTATGAAGTAATGTTGTGTTTTTTGTTTCATTAAATTGGTGTTCTTTGTTAAATATTATATGTCTTCCAAAGTTAGATCTCTGTTGTGTTCTATGTTCTTTTATACGAGTTTTTAAGCATCTCCCTGTTTCACCAATGTAAATGGCTTTACACGTATCACATTCTAATTTGTAAATCCTTCCAATGGGATCATCACTAAGTGGATTACTAGCTGATATATTCTTAGACAAACTGGAAAAAGAACTTATAATAAACAATAACAACCCATATAGACACAACATCATAACATGGTTAAGATATGTAGATGATATCATCGTTTTTATCGACAATGACAGACAAGAAACAATAACCAACTTACACAACTACATTAATAATTTACATAAAGACATCAAATTTACAATCGAAATAGAACATAACAACAGCATAAATTTTTTAGACTTAACAATTTTAAAAACAGACAACGGACTTCAATACAGTATCTATAGAAAACCAACGCAAACAGATACTATCATCCCAAATGATTCTTTTCATGATTATACTCATAAAATGGCAACTTTCAACGCATATATACACCGTGCCTTCAACACAAAACTTAGTGAAAAAGAACTTAGAACAGAAATATCCATTATCAAACAAATTGGCCAAAATAACGGATATAAACCACAAATCATCCACAAAATGATTGACAAATACAGAAACAAACAGAATCACATAAAACTTACCACTCTTACAAATATAACAAATAACAAAAACAATATTTATAGAACAATAGAATATCAAGGTAACATACATAATCAAATCAAAAAAATTTTTAAGAAACACAATATAGTTATAACATCCAAAAGCAACAACACACTAGATAAAATTTTAATTAACAACAAAGATAAAATCAATAAAATGAACGATAATGGAGTTTACAAATTAGAATGTGATACGTGTAAAGCCATTTACATTGGTGAAACAGGGAGATGCTTAAAAACTCGTATAAAAGAACATAGAACACAACAGAGATCTAACTTTGGAAGACATATAATATTTAACAAAGAACACCAATTTAATGAAACAAAAAACACAACATTACTTCATAAGAAAAATAAAAGTAATCTTTTGGAAATACTTGAACTTTATGAAATTAGAAAATTTAAACATAATCATTCACAAATTTTATGTTTGAATGACCAAATTAACTACACAGAAAAACCTTTATATATGTATTTGAAAAATCCTTTTACTCCACCTAAAAATAAAAATAAAATTAAAAAACCCTAACATACGCAATAACATTTTCCCATATTTCCCTTCCCAAATTTATAATAGATATTTGAACTTTTGGTTTGGGAAATATATTTTCACATTGATTTTTCACATTGACACAACATGACATTAATCACAAAATAAAATGTCAATAACATCAACAATTTTCTTTAAAATATATTCCTGAAAATGGTTTAAACGTAACCGAAACCGGTAGTAACATTGTGTAAAATACTATAATAAACATTTAATTCAAGACGAAAAACATTCGTATAAAATAAAAAATGAAATAAATGTTTTATTGCTTACCCAAATTCTTGAGTTGGTCGATTTAAGCAAGTCATTTCTGCTAAGGAAACTTCCTTAATAAATAAAGTGAATGAACTCTTTAGGAATATCTTTATTTTTATTTCTGTATAAACTATTTTGTTACAAAAAAATGATAGAAAGTCCAAAACTTTTTTTGATTGAACTTTAGCTGAGATTAAATTTAATTTAACTGATAACAAAAAACCTCCCTGTATATATTTTTATGTTTTAAATATTATTTAAAATAATCGTTTAAATGTTTAACAAAATCCATTTTATTCTGAACCTAAATAAACTTTCCAAGTGAATAACCCAAGTTCAACAACTTCTTAACACAGGGGGGAACAGCAACAGTAATTACAAGAGAATAACGAAGACTTAGAGCGCGTAACAGGTATCAAGTAGCCTTTTGTCTCGGACTACCACGTGACATAATTAGCAGTCTGTTAATAGCGTCAAGTTCGGGCGCGTGCATCCGATTCGTTTTGTTTAAAGTGTTGGTGATGATTCCCGTGGACGACCTTTTTAATAAAAATCGTCGTCGTCGTCGTCGAAGTTTTCAGGCGACGTCGCGGGGCGGAACGGATGAAAGGGGAAACGAAGGTCCCTGGTATAAACGTGAAGGGTGGAGGTCGGGTCGGTCTCACCCCTCAATTCCCTAGGGTGGAACCAGGTCTGACCTAATACCGTATGGCCTCGATACCAGCGCCGCCCGTCGACGTCGACGTCGTTTCTATGTGGGTTATTACAACGGCGCCCACTTGTTTTACGTTTCCATCCTCTCAGGGTTAATGAAGATTATGTAGATATACAGGGCGATTAAATAACCCACCATAAATTTTTTTTGTTCACATTATATATTTACAGTTTTCCTTGATATGGTACTTGTCGTAAAAACGGTTACGTGTGGTACACTTGCATGAAAACGGTTTACATAACACGCTACTGTCTGTCGAGCGGTGTATACGTTTTCATAATCGAGTAAAGGTCACAAAAATAACTGTTTTGGAACGACGTTTGCATACCAAAACGCTTTTCTTAATAAAGGAAAAAGTACGGCTCAAATAAACACAACCGGAAATTTACGTCTTGCTTTTTAAAACATTCAATATCTTCGTTTTCTTTTTACCGCATACAATGAGGTTGTTTTTAATTAATTATTTAAAAGTAAACGTAAAAATCCGATTAGTGTCATTTGTAACGGCGCTTAACCGTAACTGGTAGTGCAGAACGAAAATTTAATGAAGATTTCACTTGACGAAGCGAGCGGGACTCTACGGTCATCGCAACAATACCCACTTTCACAGAGAAAGTTTATAAAAAAGGCTATATCAAAGAAACTTGGTGATTTCCGTAAAACGGTGTTGGATTTATTTGAAACAAACTGTTTTTTGTTTTAATATATTTGAATAGATGGTGATAAAAGCTACTTTAAAGGCTTTTGTAGCAAGATATATTTAACGAGAGCTATTAATTGGAACCATTTAAAAGAGTAAAGTATTAAGAAATTTTAAGAATTAGTAAATTTATAGTTAATGAGAGCTATTGATGTATTGAGAGCTTTTTGAATCAACAATTTTGTGAGAAAAAGTAAAGCTAAAGAATAGAAAATATTTACGACCTTTACGTGATCTGAAACTTTTTTCGAAATGTTATGAGTTTTCTCAATTTAAATGTTTTATCCGATATATAATGTAATAATATAATTTGAGAAGTTATAAAGCTGTTACATTCTCCAGGATTATCATAATCGGGTTTATGATTAAAGATGGGTCTTAAATGACAATCTCATCTTAATAACATCAACACAAATTCTTGTCTTATCTGTAACTTGCAAATTAACATCAAATTTATATGTTATTAATTTATAAACATCATAGAAATCATAAAATTAAGTTTTTCCATATATTAGACTTCCATTAGACCTGGAACTAGAAATATTTGGGTTTAACCATCCTAAAAAACTTGCGGCTAAATCCAAATATTTTTAGTTCTTGGTCTAGTGCTTGTTTTAATGTTGATATTCCTACACTATTAGTTGTATTCTAGCTAATAGTAACTAACACTAGACCTAGAACTACAAAGACCGCACGGCAAAACCTGAATCTTTCTAGTTCTAGGGCTAGTGTTAGTTCTAGTTTTAAATCTTGTTTACTTCTAGATTGTTACAAATTCTTCTAGAAGTAAAAGGATAACTAATACTAGACCTACAACCCAGTTTTAGAACTAATACTAGATCTAGAACTAGAATCATTAGGGTTTAGCCGCACGCCTCTTATGACGGCTGAACCCTAATGTTTTATGTTCAAGGTCTAGTGCTTATTTTAGATTTGGTATTGGCTTCACTTTTAGTTATTATTCGATTTTAGATTATTGTATATTTGTATCGAACTAAAACTAGAACTAACGTCTTCAGACGCACGGCTAAACCTGAATCTTTCTAGTTCTAGGTCTAGGGTTAGTTCTAGTTTTAAATCTTGTTTAATTCTAGATTGTTTCAAATTCTTCTGGAACTAAAGGTATAACTAATACTAGATCTACAACCTTTAACCGTGCGTCTGAAGACGCAGGGCTAAACCTGAATCTTTCTAGTTCTAGGGCTAGTGTTAGTTCTGGTTTTAAATCTTGTTTACTTCCAGATTGTTACAAATTCTTCTAGAACTAAAAGTATAACTGATACTAGACCTACAACCCAGTTTTAGAACTAATACTAGAGCTAGAACTAGATCATTAGGGTTTAGCCGCACGCCTCTTATGATGGCCGAACCCTAATGTTTTAAGTTCAAGGTCTAGTGCTTATTTTAGATTTGGTATTGGCTTCACTTTTAGTTATTATTCGATTTTAGATTATTGTATACTTGTTTAGCCGTGCGTCTGAAGATGCACGGCTAAACCGAAACTTTCCAGTTCTAGGTCTAGTGTTAGTTCTAGTTTTAAATCTTGTTTAATTCTAGATTGTTTCAAATTCTTCTGAAACTAAAGGTATAACTAATACTAGACCTTACAACCCTTAACCGTGCGATGAAGACACACGGCTAAACCTGAATCTTTTTAGTTCTAGTGCTAGTGTTAGTTCTAGTTTTAAGTATTGTTTACTTCTAGATTGTTACAAATTCTTCTAGAACTAAAAGTATAACTAATACTAGACCTACAACCCAGCTTTAGAACTAATACTAGACCTAGAACTAGAATCATTAGGTTTTAACCGCACGCCTCTTAAGACGGCTAAATCCTAATGTGTTAAGTTCTAGGTCCAGTGCTTATTTTAGTATTGGTATTGGCTTCACTTTTAGTTATTATTCGATTTTAGATTATTGTATACTTGTATCGAACTAAACCTAGAACTAACACTAGAGCTAGAACTAGAAAGATTCAGGTCTGAAGACGCACGGCTAAACCGAAACTTTGTAGTTCTAGGTCTAGTGTTAGTTTTAGTTTTAAATCTTCTTTAATTCTAGATTATTTCAAATTCTTCTGGAACAAAATGTATAACTAATACTAGACATACAACCCAACTTTAGAACTAACACTAGAACTAGAATCATTAGGGTTTAGCCGCACGTCTTTTAAGACGGCTAAACCCTAATGTTTCTAGTTCTAGGTCTAGTGTTAGTTCTGAAGCTAGGTTAAGTTAGGTTCAGTTCCGTCTTAAGAGACGTACTACGTAAAACCAAATGTTTCAAGTTCTAGTGTTAGCTCAAGCGTTAGTGTTGGCTCTATTTTTAGTTGTAAAGTGTACATTGATATGGTACTGGTATATGTGATGTGTTATAACATATCACACAGTAATTGGCCCACGAAATCGTTATTTATCATTAATC
This sequence comes from Onthophagus sagittarius, assembly GCA_036711965.1. NCBI lineage: Eukaryota > Metazoa > Arthropoda > Insecta > Coleoptera > Scarabaeidae > Onthophagus > Onthophagus sagittarius. Next base: position 19,259,164 of record JASERS010000001.1, on the reverse strand, counting down.
GAACTTAAAAAGTTATAATGATTGTTATACAAGACTTATTATAAAGACCCATTATGTATAAAATATAATACGTCTATATTTTGGTAAATATCCACTTTTCAAATAATCTTTTTACTTACAAGGTGTTCAGTATTTTATTTGCCATAATAGGACAGTATTTAAATGTTTTTATTTCAGAACACAAATGAATAAACGTCGATTTTTGTTTAATTACAATGTACCTTTTCATTAGACTCATTTAGTCGAGATTTTTATTCTCTTTACAACGACTTAAAATTTTAGTACCTTTATACTAAAAAAATTAAAAACAAAAAGCAAAATTAAATTAATTTTATAAATATATGAATTTAATATGATTTTAAGATAATATTATTATTAAATATGACATAAACTTATTTATTTAAGTTCGTAGATCTAAAATTAAAAATGCTGTATTTAACAGAAAGTGAGCCAAGAAAAAAATTTGAGTTATAGTTAATTATCAGCACATGAAATTTGCAATGTTGGAGATGTGCAGAAGTCTGGTCCGCAGAGATTTGCAACAAATTAAGATAAAACGTTCGATATTTTCTTAGAAATCCCAAAACTTTTTTTAAATGATTAAAAAATTCTTGCAGTCTTATTATGGCAAATGAAATACAAAATTTTTATATAAAATGATCTTTTATAAAATCAATATTTACATAAAGATATATTATATTGCATACATAATGAACAACCTGTATAATAAGACCCATCTTTAATCATTAATCCGATTACAATATCCTAACTATTATTTCTAGTTATTTTAATTCATCATTGTTAATTAATGAAAAAGCAACACCATAATAAAAATTAACATTACAAATGTACCTTGAGTTATGAGTTATAAACATTACAGTATACAAGGTGATTCATAACTCGTGTGCAATATTTTGGATTCTGATATACAGGGTGATGCAAAAGTCTGGAATATAGCAAATAACTTCGCTATTTTTACTTTTAACAAAAAATCTTTCTTATAAAAGTTTTTAGGTTTATTATAACGCATATTTCGGATAAGTTTGATTGTTTGCATTGTTTATAGCTTGGTTACCATGATAACAATTTTTTTTTATTTGAAGTGCGACGTAGTTTTTTTTCGTGTCTTTTTGATAGAGCATATTTTTCTGTATGTGTTGAGTATATTACATCATAAAGTTACATAATGAAAAAATCTAATGAATTCATTTTTTTTAATTATCATGTCAGTCATTTTAATCAAAGTAGCCACTGAAACAGCGTTAGACTCTAGATTAATGCATTGGAAGGATAGAAATAAGCGGTAAAATGGCATTACTTATTGAATTATTAATCAAAACGCCGTTTCTGTTCCAATAATCATGGCGAATTAATTTAAAAAATGTCAATGTTAACTGATATGTTTGCAAAAAAGAACTTTTCAAAAAAAAAAAATAACAAACAAAACTAAAACTACAACAAATGTTCAAATTGGGCACAGTTTACTATTAAACAAATGTCAAGACGTTTTCTAAAATTATATACACATATGAAATTTCTCGTGTTTCAGCATTTATTTATAGTTTATAAAACCACCACTTTTTGACGTTTAGTTCAATTGTTTACGCCATGTTAACGCTTACTTCGTTTCTTTTTACTGTATTAATTTAGGTATTAACGCTGTTTCAACGCCTATTTTGATTAAAATGATTGTCTTACTAATTAAAAAAAAAATAATTTATCAGATTTTCTCATTACGTAACCTTATGTTATAATATGCTCAACACATGCAGAAAAATATGGTCTATCAAAAAGACACAAATAAAAATTTCGTCCTACTTCAAATAAAAAATTTGCTACCATGATAACCAAACTATAAACAATACAAACAATCAAACTTATACTAAATATGCTTTATAATATACTTAAAAACTGTTTATAAGAAAGATTTTTTTGTTAAAATTAAAAATAGCGAAGTTTTTTGCTATATTCCAGACTTTTGTGTCACCCTGTATAATAAAATTTTAAAGAAAATAATAAAAATAAAATTTTCCCGTTTTTGCCTTAATTTATGAGTTATATAAGTTGAAAAATTTATATTTAAAATTTTTCAACAGACATTTTTGGTACACAATATACAGGTGTCCCGAAAAGAAGGGATCAAAACATTATCTAGTTCAAAAGATTATTGGTTTAAAAAATATCTCGTTTGATGGTTATTGATGGTCGTGTGGAATATTTTGGATTCTAATATAAAATAAAACTTTAAGCAAAATAATAACAATAAAATTTTCCCGATTTTGCCTTAATTTGTGAGTTATACAAGTCAAAATATAAATTTTTCAACATAGTAATTTTATATTATTGTTTTGATTTTTATTTAATATCGTAATTGTTATTAAAATAATAACAAAGTTATCGTTTTGTATTTTAACGATGAATTTTGATGATTTTATTTTTTATTTTCTACCGGTTTCGGCTTCATTGGCCATCCTCAGGAAACCACGTTTTTTTAAATGATGTTTAAACATATTCCTTCTTTAAATTTTGTTTATTTGTTGTAAGAACTTATAATAATTTTATTTATGGCTATTAACTAATTTTATTAGTTTTAGCTAACTAGTGTTAGTTCTAGTTTTAGTTTGGATAAAAGTATACAACAATTTAGAAAAACGTCCAATTTTTACATAAAAATGAGAATAATTAGTTCACTGAACATATCCGATGCATTATTTATGCTGAGATAAGTTTGAAAAATCAGTAATAACATTTATTCCGTCTTTGTAACTCGATACGGGGACATACTGTATATGTGAAGACCTTGTATAAGTCGTAAATAAATGCAAAAATTAATTTTTTGCCGATATCCAAAATATTGCACACGAGTTATGAACCACCTATATATAAGGTGATGCTAAAGTAACAATGATACCAACAAATATTACAGTAAAAATAAAATTTGCATGAAAATTTTGGGTTTGAAACAAATTATAGTAAAACAACATTCTTTCTCTCCAACCCTACATCTATCCATATTCAGCATAACCAAAAATCATGGAGGTTATCATATCTAAACAAATTGTGGAAAGATAAAGGATAATCGGATAACTTATTAATGGGAATATAATTCTCATAGAAGGTGTGTTAGGGTGGTTCTTATCATTATTAACGATACCCACAAAATACGATTATAGCCCCCTATCAACGTAATAAAGACATTACCCGACTGAAAATAATTACTTTCCGTCACGCGCATCGTCATTGTTATAAATATTTTTAACCTACTCCAACACAAATTATTGTTACATTATTACCCTGTATTCTAAACATTTCTATTAATTCACTCTTCAATTTATTTCACTCCTCAAAATAACATCAGTGTTTTAAGATGATCTCTCCTGTTTGGTTACTTTAGGAACATTTTATCTATTTAAATGTTAAATGAAACGTTCTTTATAAAAGACTTGACTGTAACATAAAATTTATTTGAGTGAATTTTTAACCTATAAACCTAGTTAGGAGGCAACCGTGAAGACAGCCGGGTTCCGTTGCAAATAGACGCCGTTATAGACTATAAGAGAGTAGTAGGAGATAAAGTAAACACGAGGAAAAACGAAAGAAGAGAGAATCGGTGGAAAGTATCCATCCGGAGGCACGAAAGTGTTACAACAGTTACTCGACATTCTGTTCGTCCGAGGAGGTAGAGGCCAATTACGAAAGTACCGAAACCGACAGCGCCGACCGCATAGAGACGGAACCGGAACGTGGGATCTCCTTGAGATCGCTTAAAACACGTGGAGGGAAAATCCCCGCCGCGTGGAAAATGTCCGGTTTTACCTCATCCAACAATCGAAGGAAAAAAGAAAAAATGAGAACGAAACGGAGAGGAATGGGAGGAATCGGCAGAAGGAAGCCATTTGCATAACTGTTCCACGTTTTAAAACGGTATCGATTTCGCTAAGCTGAGTTTACAAGATAAAGGGGCCGAGTTATTTGTAAAAATAATAAAGAAAATGACCTGACTTAACAAAACAATTTATGATTATACAAAAATATTTTCCAAACGTTTTAAGACGTCTTAGTTTAAGCCAAACAATTTATAAAACTAAACTGGCTCGGTAAACATCCAATGTTCATAAAGTTCACACATCAGCTGAGATTATCGTGTCAACATTGCGCAACGGGATCGCGAATCTTATCTATCAATAGGCTTTGAAAACGCGAACCTTTGAACCAAAAATAGTAGCAGGTCCGTCTGTAGGCGCGCAGCGGGCATAGCTGTTTTGTTAAAATGATCACGTTAAAACGATAAACTGTTTTACGGCGAAGAAAAATATGGAATTCCCAATAAACAATGCGATTCTATGTATTAAATGTTTCGTTGGAAATAATTATTCTCTGAATTATTTGTACTCGGAATGAAAAGTAACATATTTTGATACTTTTTTTGTATAATTACAATACATTATATAAGATGTAAAAAAATTATGTTGGGATATTTCACCTACGTATAGTTGTTATCGAGATAAACAAAGAAGTTTGTAAAGCTAGGTCCTAAGAGCAGTCTTGGTCTTCAAATGTTTATTTAATTGGAGAAACTGCACGACAATGCTAACCTGACCACACTCCATTTGAAGACATGCTTGACATTTTCATACAAAAGAATCGCACACAGTATCCAGTACTCATACGATTTGTTGTCTCGATCCTTTGCTCGAGATTTTCCAAGTTATTAACAGGTGCTGAATACATTAATGATTTTAATTGATTCCACTCAAGAAAGGCAGAATGATTTAAATCAAGTGATTTAGGTGGCCAAATAATAAAATCTTCAATAAAATCTCCCATGAAATGCAGTATTAAGAAAATTACGAACAATGATTATAAAAAGTGCATGCGCCATCATGTATAAAGCATATTAGAACAGTGATGGATATTGGCTAAATATCCGGCGGATATGTATTTATAATATGGGTATTTATCCCGGCATTTACATCAACCTAGGGTAAATGCCGAAGCAATATAAAAATGATACAAGTAAAATATAACAGATTCGAAAAAAATGAAGAGTAAGATGATTAAATCAGACGAATCTGTCGTAATTTGGATTATCAAGTTAGTATGATTTAAATCTAATATATTATTTAGCGTTTATTGTTTCGTTTAGCATCAATTTCATAACTCCAAGGCTATCCGAAATAACTACCATATCATCCGCGTAACTTAAGTTACTTAGATAGATAATAAAAGATCTTGCACATTAAGATGTATTATTTATTCATTTTTCTGAAAAAATTTTCACTTTAATATTTTGAATTATACGATGTCAAAAAAGCAAACCATCAAACTATCAAATTACTTAGCTATTTGCCACCAATGTTTGTACTTTTTTGAGTCTAATTCAGATGTTTAGATGCACTCTTCAGGACTGTGATGAACAATTTGGTACTTTAAAATGCATACATACATTCCATTAAAACTTTTACGATAAAAATGTGGACTATTTACGTGAAAACTTTACATTTTGTTTAATAGTATTTAATAAAAATATAATATGATCAAAAATTGTCTAAAATATGTCTCTAATAGTCTATAATTGTCTAAAATCATCTATGAGTTGGCAAAATGATCTGGACTTTGTCTAAAATATCTTTCTAATATCCTGTAATTATCTAAAATTTGTCTAAAATATGTCTGTAAAAGCTAATAGTTGTCTAAAATTGTCTAAAATGTTCAAACACTCTCTAAAATATGTCTCCAGTAGCCTACAATTGTTTAGAATCAGCTATAAGTTGGCAAAATGATCTGGACTTTGTCTAAAATAGATCTCTATTAGCCTATAATTATCTAAAATTGTCTATAATCGTCTATAATTTTATAAAATGATCCAAAATGTGTCTAAAATATGTCTGTAATTGCTAATAGTTGTCTAAAGATCTCTAAAATTATCAAAAACTGTCTAGAATATGTCTCTAATAGCCTATAATTGTCTAAAGTTGTCTAAAATCATCTATGAATTGGTAAAATGATCTGGACCTTGTCTAAAATATCTATCTAATATCCTGTAATTATCTAAAATTGTCTATAATCGTCTATAAGTTGATAAAATGATGCAAAATTTGTCTAAAATATGTCTGTAATAGCTAATAGTTGTCTAAAGTTGTCTATAATTGTCTATAAGTTGATAAAATCATCTAAAATATGTCTGTGAAAGCTAATAGTTGTCGAAAGATGTCTAAGATGAGCAAAAACTGTCTAAAATATGTCTCTAATAGGCTATAATTGTCTATTATCTATGACTTGATAAAATGATCTGCAATTTGTCTGAAATATTTCTCTAATAGCCTACAATTATCTAAAGGTGTCTATGATTGTCTATAAATTGATAAAATGATCCAAAATTTCTCTAAAATATGTCTGTAAAAGATAATAATTGTCTAAATATATCTAAAATGATCAAAATTTGTCTAATATTTTCTCCAATAGCGTATAATTGTCGAAAGTTGCCTAAAATCATCTATGAGTTGGAAAAATGATCTGAAATTTGTCTAAATATCTCTCTAATGGAAACGAAAAATCTTTCAAATGATAAAAATCTTTCAAATGATCTCTCTAATAGTCTATAATTATGCGAACTTGTCTATAACCATGCATTAGTTGATAAAATGGCCCAAAATTTGTCTAAAATAGCCTGTAATTATCCAAAGATGTATAAAATCATCAAACACTGTCGAAAATGTGTTTGTAATAGGCTATAATTGCCTAAAATCATCTATGAGTTGGTAAAATGATTTGGAATTTGTCTAAAATATGTTTGTAATAGCTAATGGTTATCTAAAGATGTTTAAAATGATCAAGAACTGTCGAAAATATATCTCTAATAGCCTATAATTGTCTAAAGTTGTCTAAAATCATCTATGAGTTGATAAAATGATCCAAAATTTTTCCAAAATATGTCTGTAATGGCTAATAGTAGTCTAAAATGATGAAAAACTGTCTAAAATATGTCTCTAATAGCCTATAACTGTCTAAAGTTGTCTAAAATCATCTATGAGTTGGTAAAATGATCTGAAATTTGTCTCAAATATCTCTCTAATGGAAACGAAAAATCTTTCAAATGATAAAAATCTTTTAAAAGATCTCTCCAATAGTCTATAATTATGGGAACTTGTCTATAACCATCCATAAGTTGATAAAATGACCCAAAATTAGTCTAAAATAGCCTGTAATTGTCCAAAGATGTATAAAATCATCTATGAGTTGGTAAAATGATTTGGAATTTGTCTAAAATAGTCTGTAATAGCTAATGGTTATCTAAAGATGTTTAAAATGATCAAGAACTGTCGAAAATATGTCTCTAATAGCCTATAATTGTCTAAAGTTGTCTAAAATCATCTATGAGTTGATAAAATGATCCAAAATTTGTCCAAAATATCTCTGTAATAGCTAATAGTAGTCTAAAATGATGAAAAACTGTCTAAAATATGTCTCTAATAGCCTATAACTGTCTAAAGTTGTCTAAAATCATCTATGAGTTGGTAAAATGATCTGAAATTTGTCTCAAATATCTCTCTAATGGAAACGAAAAATCTTTCAAATGATAAAAATCTTTCAAATGATCTCTCTAATAGTCTATAATTATGCGAACTTGTCTATAACCATCCATGAGTTGATAAAATGACCCAAAATTTGTCTAAAATAGCCTGTAATTGTCCAAAGATGTATAAAATCATCAAACACTGTCGAAAATGTGTTTGTAATAGGCTATAATTGTCTAAAATCATCTATGAGTTGGTAAAATGATTTGGAATTTGTCTAAAATATGTCTGTAATAGCTAATGGTTATCTAAAGATGTTTAAAATGATCAAGAACTGTCTAAAATATATATCTAATAGCCTATAATTGTCTAAAGTTGTCTAAGATCATCTATGAGTTGATAAAATGATCCAAAATTGGTCCAAAATATGTCTGTAATGGCTCATAGTAGTCTAAAATGATGAAAAACTGTCTAAAGTATGTCTCTAATAGCCTATATTTGTCTAAAGTTGTTTAAAATCATCTGTAAGTTGGTAAAGTGATCTAAAATTTATCTAAATTATGTCACTAATAGATAATAATTGTCTAAAGATGTATAAAATCATCAAAAGCCGTCTAAAATATGTATCTAATAGCCTATAATAGTCTTAATAATAATGTAATAATTTCTGTCGGCACTTTTACAAACAGCATCAAGTCTTCTAGAAGCTTTTCAACAAATCATTTAGAATCAGTATTAAGTTTTTTGGAAGCAGTCAAGTCGTCTAGAAGCAGTATCAAGTCCTCTAAAAACACCTCTGACGTCCTCTGACAGCATTACATATCTTTCAGAAGCAATATCAATTCTTCTGGAAGCAGTGTTAAGTTTTCCAGGAGCAGTATCAAGTCTTCTGGAAGCATTGCAATTCTTCTGGAAGCAATATCATGACTTGTAAAGCATTGCAAATTTTCTGAAAGCAACATTAATTCTTGTAGAAGTAGTATCACGTATTCCAGGGACAGTATCGAGTCTTCTAGGCTAATTGTAAGTCTTCTAAAAGCATTTCAATTCTTCTAGAAGCAATAGAATGTCTTCTGAAGCATTTCAAATCTTCTGGAAGCAATATCATGTCTTTTGAAGCATTGCAAATATTCTAAAAGGAATATCAACTCTTCTAGAAGCAACATGAAGTTTTCCAGGGACAGTATCAAATCTTCTGGAAACGTTTCAAATCTTCTAGATGCAATGTCAAGGCTTCTTTAAGTATTTCAAGTCTTCTAGAAACAGTATCATGTGTTTTAGAAGCATATCAAGTCTTCTAGAAGCATAGCAAAGCTATATCATGACTTGTAAAGTATTGCAAATCTTTTGAAAGCAATATCAACTCTTCTAGAAGCAGTATGAAGTTTTCCAGCGACAGTATCAACTCACCGGAAGTTATTCAAGTGGGCTGAACCACTGCAAGTTTTCTGAAAGCATTACAGGTCTTCTGGAAACAGTATCGAGTCTCCTAGAAGGAATATCATGTCTCAATTCAAAATACTTTGTCTCCAAAAAACCATTCGTAGCATATATTGGGACTAAATTGGGGGAGAAAATTTAATAATGCATTAAAATTTAAAAAATAATTGAAGAGGGCAAATTCAATCCAGATACAGCCAGGAACAATGTTTATGGGTTGTTGAGCTCCCAAAGAAAACAAACCATGAATGTTAGTTAGTTAGTTATTAGTTAAGCTATAACTGAAAATCTGAGGAAATTAACATCAAGATAAGGAAAAAATATGAAAGTTCAAAATTCCATCTTCTGTAAATGCAGCTTCGTCAATGATTAAGACACTAACATAAAATATTGGATTTGGGCAAAGCTTCTGCAATATCACTTCAAGCAAAGCAACAAGTTCTTGCACTCGTCGAACATGTGATGACGTAAAATTTCTGTCTGCTGCAGTAAAGATCCTTCTTTTACGGGTGCCAGGTTTTTCTTCTACCCTTCTCAAGAAGTTCTCTTCTATCTGAAGTGCAAGATTTATTTCATGCTTACATGAAATAAAAATAACTCAAGACAAATGTGTTCAGTTTTGCATGGGTATCACGATTAAACGACTAAATATGAACTGTATTGAAAAACAATTGAGTTTACTAGAATTTTTTTGTTTACCTTGACAAGAAATATAAAAAGGTAAAATATCCTAACATAATATTTAAACACCTGTAGAGATGATCGTCGTAAATCTATATTTATTTAAATTAATAATGCTTTTCTGAAATTTGGTAAATAAAATAGAAATTAAATAATTTATGTCTCAATAAATCGAAAAAATAATTCAAATAATTGTAATAAAACATTGAGGACACAGTAGAGGCTGTAACGGTAACTATCAACCAACATTAATGTTCTAGTTACTGATTTATACCAGGTAATCCAACTCGTTTATAAAACTTTCTCGTAAGCACAATGAGTGCTTTCTCAAAAAAGAATTTACAATTCGAAAAGTAGCAATTCAAGCTCATCAGCGAGTCTGAAAGGTGTAATAAGTTAGCCATTCAAAAAAGTACTAAATTAAGAAATGTTTTGACACATTAACCTATTAAAGGAAAATAATTCATTTCACTTGAAAAAATAATAGTCCTTGTAACAATTTCTCCCATTTAGACACGTTTATTTTCGGTGCGTAAGGTTTTTATGATGGTAATATCTCTTCTCTCCAAATATATCCCGGGTTAAGACTCGTATAAACAGTAAATAAAAATGTTGGGACTGCACGTGATTAAAGAAGGCAATTTCTAATTTTAACTCCGTCCTTGTAACAATTATTTCTGTTTTTTTTTCTCCTCTTCTTTTTATAGAAACTTATTTTTTTTCTTAATTACATAACGACCTATTTTCTTTTTGCGTCCAAATTTAGAGGTAAAAAGGTTTTGTTGAATATTAAAAAGTAATTCCTTCGAAGTGACCTTTAATTTTTCACCTTCGTCGTTGGTATTTTTCTATTGCTTCTGGAAATTCTAATTTTCCCAGGAAGTTGCAAATTGTTTGTTTTGAATCGTTTGTAATTCCGGGTAAGATTTTCTCGCCGTATATCTTGTCCTCCCTTAAAAATATCAATTATCCCGTTGGGGATTTTCGCATACAAGGTTGTCGAAGAACGAAGGTTGCTATTCACGGCGACGATTAAGTTTTATGATTCTCTGAAAAACACCAAGCACACGGTCGGGACAAGCACACGTGCAGATTTTTTAATGCTTCCGTAAAATCGTTGTGAAATTACGCAAAACTAAATGAACTTTTCACTCGAACAATGTTCATTTAAAACGTTTTACGAAATCTAAAATGCTACTATGTGTAATAATGTATGTTGAGTAATACCATAAGTTGGTTTAAAATGAATAACTTTGATAGGACATTCTTTTTCGGTTTGTAAATACATATTTACAAAGTTACGTTATGTTTAATTATCATGCTTAAATATTTCGTTCATTACTTACACATACAATTAAGTATATTTTACACAAGGTTATAGATAATAATTTTTAAGGTTTTCTTACTTAACTGAAAATGTCGAAGTCGTTAGATTAAATTAACGTTCACAAAAGAGTTTGGAAATTGATTTAGGTACAAAACGAAAGAAAACGTTTCTATCTTTATTTCATAAGATTCTTTGAAATGAACAGCTCGCAGAGCGCACCTGAGAGTGTTACACCTAAATGGGTCGCTCAAGAACGTAACGGTGTCGCAAGTGGGACAAAGAGAGTAACGGAATAGCGCGCGACGACGGCGCAGTGAAAGTAGAATAACGGCCCGTCGGGGACTGAAATTCGCAAATCCGCTTCCACCGATGGCGACAAATTACGAAACTCCTTAACCACTTAAAATTATGCAAAAGCTCTTACTACAATAAGTAGAGCAGAGTCAATAATTACTAATTAGAACAAGAATTGCAGGGATATTAGTCTTCCTACTATCAATTTTTGTACGATTTCATAGAGGGACAATTAATTGTGTTGGATAATTATGTAATCAATTAATGTTATAGTGTGTACTAATGCTGCCAATCATTCAAGCTGATGCAAAGTAATTTTAATGAACATCTCGAGATGTTCAAAGACTTACGCTTGAATCATTTGATTTCATAATATATAGTTAATGGTTCATGCTTGAATCATTATACTGAGAGAATACAATTTCGACTAGCTGCATAAAATAATATTTAGAAGCAGGGATTATTGGACGAAGGATGAGCCTCAACTAAAAAAATAAGGTAAAGGGGCCTGGGACATTGATGCTTCAAATTGCTCAGTCAACTCAGATGCAACCGTTTTTCAAGCAGGTTTTGCTATAAACTTTTGCACCGCTTTGAACTTCACAGAAAAGTCACAGAAAGATGCACTCATAAATATATTCAGATGCAGTCTGGGTGCCCTAAAAGCAATTCAAGTTTAAATCTTACTTAGCATTATCATACTTAATCCATTTTGGAACCAATTTTGTTTCTTGCTCCCTGGATCCTTGAACCAATACAGTACTATAATGTTTGTAGATGGTACAATGTTGGTTAACAAAGTGTTGTCTAATGACAAATTATTAGAAGATGAAGTTTTTAGTCGGATGGTCGCTTTCAACTGGTTTAAAGCAAATAGACTACGACTGTATAAAATAATATTTAGAAGCAGGGATTATTGGACGAAGGATGAGCCTCAAATAAGAAGGCAAAGTGCCCTGGGACATTGATGCTTCAAATTGCTCAGTCAACTTAGACGCAACCGTTTTTCAAGCAGGCTTTGCTATAAACTTTTGCACCGCTTTGAACTCAGAAAAATCACAGAAAGATGCACTCACAAATATATTCAGATACAGTCTGGGCACCCTAAAGGCAATTCAAGTATAAATCTTATTTTTATTTATTTATTTATTTTATTTATTTATTTTATACAAGTAGGGAGCCAACACGGGACGAACCCAAAAAACGTGGCTCCACGAAATTAATACAAAAAAACAACAAATATTTAAGGTCTACATCGAGAAAATTAACAAAATTAAAAAAAAAAAAATTAACAAAAAATAATACAATTAAAGCGAAATAAAAATCAAATCAAATTCAAAACAACGAAAACGAAAAAGCATGCTAAATTACAATAAGATTATCCATATTTACGTAAGCCTAAAAATAAATAATTACTATAGTAAAGACTCGCTAGTAGAGACGATGGCGTTACGGATAAGGGACCTATATAGTTGTCTGCTAAACCGGAACAAATCAATGCCGAGACGGTCCACCGTTCTCTCCATTCTAATGATTGGCGAGTTTCTGTATGCATTTGTGCGCATCGTGGGCGCATAAAAAAGAAAATCATACCGAAGCTGACGAGGAGGAACATGGAGATCGACACGTGATAAAAGATAGAATGAATCACAGTGGCCATTTAACAGTCTGTACAAGAATAGAGCATCAGTAAGTACTCGTCTCTGACGGAGGGTGAGCAAGCCGTACAATCTGCAAGCGGAATTGTAATCTATGTAATTACCACTACATCTATAAGAAAGAAACTTCAAGAACTTCTTCTGAACTTTCATACTCACATTCAAGTTTAAATCTTATCATACTTAGTCCATTTTAGAACCAATTTTGTTTCTTGTTTCCTGGATCCTTGAACCTATACAGTACTAAACTGTTTGCAAACGACACAATGTTGGTTAACGAAGCAATGTCTAATGACAAATTATTAGAAGATGAAGTTTTTAGTCGGATGGTCGCTTTCAACTGGTTTAAAGCAAATAGACTACGACTGAATGAGGAGAAACACAAAGAACTGAGCTGCTAAACCACAGGGAGTACTTCTAGAAAGTTCTTTGAAATGGAATGTACACATACATGTAGCTGGACAGAGCTTATGTTCGATGGTTTTCCAACTAAGAAGAGTAATAGACTAACAGATCGACATACAGCAATAGTGGTGTATTACACCAATTTCCAAAGTGTTAAGTCTTATAATGTGCCGTTCTGAGGAAGTATCTTAGAACAGCAGAATGTATTACCCGAGTAGCGCATAAGTAGAGTCAATATGACATCGTATAGACTCGATGTGTTCTGTCATGAACGACTTGCGTGTAGTTGTTATATGTATTACGCCAAATCTTACTTAGTTCTCTAACCTATAAGATTTATCTTTGCCTTATTGTTAAAGCAAAGTATTATCGAATATGGTAGCAATCTCGTCTCTATTTTGGAGAAATTTCCTCCATAATAGGCTATTACCTCCCATCTCTAATATTCTTTAATACTCCTATATTTCTTTACGTTTAATGTGAAAGGCAATTTGGACCCAAACGAGAAATAAATCGTGCATTAATTTAGTAAATTCAGAATTACAAAAATTCTACGTTTTCAAAGTCAACTGTCCAAATATTTTGCTTATATTAAAAGTAAATAGCTCTACATATTATTTACGATACTATTTGAATCTCATCCTAGGTAATATTCATGATATAAAAAAAATATCATAACCCATGCTGCCAACAAATAGACAGATACTGGTTAAATAGGTGTTGAAACTTATGCTGTCTCTCATTCAAAATATAGTTATCAGGAAGTCATAACTTATATTGCCAATAAGGCTATAAGGCCGATCTTTACTACCGGCTTCGATCTACCGGCTTCGATCTTTAGAGGCGTCTGAGGCTGTCTCTTTGTGTTTTTTCTGATGCGCTCTGGTCATACCTTACGCTGCGCTCAACTTGGTAGCCTCTCATTCAAAGCACAGGCATCAGGATGTCATAACTAGATGTGCACGTAAGTGACTTTTTATGCCCACTCACGATCTAGACCCATGCGGATCATGCACGCCACTCACGTGAATACCATACATAAATCCCGTAACTCACGCGTGAGTCACGTCAATTCACGTGACTTATGCTCGATCAGATGATCAAATGTATGAATCATGTTTGCTTACTTGCGATTAAGCGTTTGGTAAAATATTATTAAGGAAATGTTAAAAATTGCCGTTTCGATAGAATTGTACTGAGTTCAGTACAAATTTTTCAAATTCAATACGTCAGTACTACATTTTTATAAAAGTATCAAATTCAATGCAAAATTTTAAATTCGTTAATTTGACTGATTTACATCTTCTAAAGCTTCTGCCGCTTTGCCGAATGGAGTGGAGAATTTTGTAAGAAATATTTTAAATTATTTTTTCAAAGCTCAAAACTATAAAATAAGCAATACCTCTCGTTTTATTCTCAACTTATCCAATATGGAAAAGGTGGTATGTGAGGAGTGCATAGGAAGTTTGAGAACGTCCTTAAATCCTTTTTGCTGACGCATAAAATCTCTTGGATTTGTTTTTTGCAAATAAGTTATCACACTTTTCGACAACCTGGAAGTTCTTTCCAGCGTGAGACTACCTTTAACGCTTGATTTATGTGACTATTTTGTAGTTCACAACTTTATTAGAGCCGCATAAAGGGCGTTTTCGTTTCCTCTTTGGCCAGCTTGTCTGTCGTCTCATTACCCTCAATGTCACTCTGATCCGAAACCTACCATATAGTAATATCATTGTTCTTGGCGAGTTCTGTCAAGTTGCTGGTACATTCTCTGATCAGTGCCGAGTAACACGTGATGGATTGGGTTATCTGGATGCACAGTTTTATCCTTTTTGCAGGTTCAAAGCGGTGCAGAAGTTTATTAGGCAAGAACTTCTGCCTGAAAAATGGTTGTATCCGAGCTGAATGGCAGTTTAACGCAGGTGTTTGACCAATAATGCCCATGCATATTTTGGATTCAACCGTCTTTGAAGCATCGGTACACCCAAGCAAAGGCTCCTCTTTTTAATTGATGTTCGTCCAGTCATTCAAGGTCGATGTTGTATCTGTTAGAATAAGATCCGTCCTAATGTCGAACAAGTGATTTAGATTGGAGTGCTTGAGGATTTCAAGGTGTCCTCTGAGATTACCCTGCAAAACTTGAGTGAAAACCATGTTCTCATTTAATTATAAGGCACTCAAGGCGGCCTCCTTTTGTGTATATACATAGTGTGGTGTGAGACCGAGTAGAGAAAGATCTGATGATACCTGTTATGTTATAAGACTTACAGATAGCAGCTGACAATGCTGTTATACTGTTTTATGATTCAGTTTTGGTCACCAAACCAGGCATAGGAGACCGTGATGTCTGATTACTGCTACATATCATTAAACTATTTTTCAATGCAAAGTTCTTGTTGAGTGTTTATGGTGCACTGGAAAATTGAATGAAGTGAACAACGCAACTACTTACAACAACAACAGTATGCTTACTTGCAGTAGTACCAACGTAACTACTAAATAGAAAGATGATAAAAATAGAATATCAAATCTGTATTGTAATGATTATTTATTGCTTTGTTATAATTGTTGTTTCATAATTAATTTTTTTAGAAGGGTATTTTGCTTGGAACGATGTTTATAAAATAATCGTAGGCGATTTTAACATTTATCATAAAAGTTTTGTTCGTTAGTGGTACTGTTTAAACAACTTACATTTTTCAATAATAACAAGTTAATAAGAACTCAGCAATCATTATTATTATATTTGATTTTATTCCACATCTCGATATTTAGTACCATTTTTATAAATTCAGTACATTTTCATTGATAATTTAAGTACAAATTTTAAAATCGTTGTAACAACATTGTTCCAACCGGGTCACGCCAGGTCCGGTCGAAACCGAAGATGTTCACGATCACACACGTTCACGTCAGTGGTACAAAAATTTATGCCACTCACGGTGGGTCACGCATGACCGATCGTGACCCGGCGGGACTCACGTAATTTGCACATCTCTAGTCATAACGGATGCTGCCAATAGGCTGGAAGACTTATAAATATATAAGTATAAAATAAAAGTTTCAGAGTATAGAAAATCTTGCTGCCAACAAGTTTTTAGAGACAGACTTTATCATACAAGTTGGTAGATACTCACTGGTTGAATATGATGTCATAACTCATGCTGCCCTGAAGTTGGCAGTCTCATTCAAAATATAACCACCAAGATGTCCTAATTCATGCGAAAATTACTTCTTAATCACGAATAATACTTGGAGAATAATACTTCCATCTATTTGTTAACATTCGGAGAATGAAACCAAGTTTATCCTGCTTAAAGTTCTTTTCAGCACGAAGCTACCTTTGAGTGTTTCCATGTGCTAATTAACTATTGTAAAGTAATTAAGTAACTAACTTCTTGCAGTTTACAGGATTAAGTTTAGTTGAGTTGGGTTAGTTTCCACTAAAAAAATGTGCTCGATGCCTTTTCAATTCTGGGTCGAAATTGCTTCCTATATCAAAAGCAATATTTGCCCCAAATATTGTTCGTAATTAAGAAGCATTGTTCTGGAAGACCATTTCAATTCATAAATTACCCTATGATTTTAATTGATATTTCTTTACACTGTACTAAATTGCAAAACGTTATCATAAATAGCGATGACCTGTATCTTAGACCAATTTCTTAGCATGAATCATCATCATTTTCACTCTAGCACACCATGTTTGTGAATTTACTATATATTTTTAAAAAATCTCCAGTACAGTTATTTCTAAAAAAAGGAATACCGTTGAGAGGTGTGTAGAAAATGTTAATTCAGTGTTAAATCACTATGCAATCGTGAACGATTTACCCAATTAGAAATGTAGGAACGGATGTTCTTATGAACGAGTAGGGTTAAATCTGGATGAATCGAGTAAGCATTGTAAACGCACCTCAGGAGTTAAAAAATACTTATAACACAAAACGGAGCAATCAGAGAACCTTGATGAATGCATATCGAATTAGAGAGATTAAAAATCTCTAGCTAATTCATCAGATAATGATTCCATATTTAAGAATAGAATCTACATTGCTAGTAAATATTTCTATCTGTAACATTTCTAAGGAGATAAAGGAGATTAAGTCGAAATATTTAATTTATTTACACTTCCAATTATTTGCAATTTCCAAATCCTTACTAATTTAATAAAAAATATCCAAGTATTAAGACTTTTTTCCTCTATAAATTTCGAATTAATTTACTGCAATCAAGATGATGACCTAGTTAAATACGGAACTTGCAAACTATGTCACAAGAGCTAAAAACCAGTTCCAACTGTTGTGTTCTTACAACTCTTACCAATAATTCGAATTGCCTCATTTACCAAATCAAATCGATCTATAATAAATCTATTGTAGAGTCCAAAAAGTCAGATAAACTCTCTGAATCACGGCGGTGTTTACAAAATGGGAGTGTGACACTTGTTGTATACTATACATTGAACGTCGGGACGAGAAAATCAATAAAACAAAGAGTTCATTTCAAAGTTTTCTCATCAGTTAATCACGGAACGGGCGCAGACGTTTGATGGAACTTTGAAACATTGAAACGATTAAATTTCGAAACATTTCGCAATGAATCAACGATCAAGTTAAATGACAAGAAAATCAATAATAAGATTTTAGTATTGCTTATGTATTTATTTAGTGAAATTGTAATGTAAAGAGGTGAGAAATGGAAATCAAGCGCGAACCATAAAACACGGTGGTGGAGGAATTATGGTTTGTGGGTGTATGTAATTGAGGTGATTTGGTTATAATAGAAGGATATAAATGGGCCTTCCAAACAATTTCCAATTTTATCAGGATAACTTATAGTAAGGTCTTTAATATAAGGCTATTTTTACTTTACAACTGCCCAAAAGACATCCAGATAATAGTCGCTTTTTGATAATATATATAGGGAACTAAGAACTAAAAAAAAATGTACTTTAAAGACGAATGACAACTATCAAAGGAACAGTCGGAATTGATTGAAGAATCTTTTATAGGCAATACTCAGTGCTCCGTAAGCTTCTTTTAACTTTTTGTAATATTATTACAAATCTATTTAGTCTTTCGCATAGACATTGTTATTAAATTAGCGTATAGTATCTGCTTTTTACCAGTAATATTTAAACATTGATTTGGAGGCAGTATCAACTTTTTCACAAGAGTATTTAGTCTTCTGATTATAGTATCTCCGTTTTGAAAGCAGTATTTAGTGCTCTGGAGCAATAGTTAAACTTCTATAGTCAGTATTGACTTATTGGTTGCATCGGTGGAGATCTAGAAGCAATATTTAACCTTCTGGTAGCAATATCTACTTCATCTCAACTTCAATTCAGATAAAACCATTAATAATATTCTATGACTGTTCTTCTGTATTTCAATTCTTCTGGCAGCATTTAAATACTTCTAAAAGCAGTATCAAGTCTTTTGGAAGCATTTTAAGTCTTTCAAAGGCCAAATCTTCTAGAAGCAGTATTAAGTCTTTTATAATCATTGCAGTTATTGTAGAAGCAGTATCAAATCGTCTAGAAGCATTTCAAGCCTTCCAAAAGCAATATAAAATCTTTTGAAACCATTTCAAATATTCTAGAAGCTGTATAAAGTCTTTTGGAAGCATTTCAAGTCTGCTGGAAGCGATATCAAGTCTTCCAGGGGTAGAATCAAGGATTCTGGAAGCATTTCAATTCGTCCAGAAGCAACATCAAATCTTTTGGAAGAATTTCAAATCTTCTAGAAGCGGTACCATGTCTGACCAAGACTTGAAATGCTTGCATCTTCTAAATCAATATTTTTTTAAGCATTTCAAATCTTACAAAGATAGCATGAAGTCTTCTAAGAAAGGAAGCATGTAGCAAGTAAGGCTAGTCTTCTAGAAGCAGTATCTAGTCGTCTAGAAGCATTTAAAATCTTCCAGAAGCAGTATCAAGTCTGCTGCAAGCGATATGAAGTCTGCTTGAAGTAGTATCAAGTTTTTTGAAAGCCTTTCAAGTCTTCCAAGGCAATATCGAGTCTTCTGAAAGGATTTCAAATCTTCTGGGAGCTTTATAAATCTTCTAGAAGCAGTATCAAATAATCTAGAAGTCCAAATATAACACTTCATTCTTCATGTTCTTTGCCAATCTTAGCTTTTTTCGTTTATTATGGACTAGATGTCATCTCAATTAGAGCGCGTTAAGTGAACTTGTTCGTCCATCAACATGTGCATTTTGAAAATTATTCAATATTTTTTTATTTCGTCTTTTACTTCTCGTTTCTACATTTTGCAATATTATCACAGATCCATTCAGTCTCTTATACAGACGTTATCATTAACTTCGGGTACAGTATCGACTTCTTGCCATTAGTATTTAGTGATTTAGAAGCAGTATTAACTTTTTCATAACAATATTTAGTCTTCTGAATGTAATATCTACTTTTTGAATGTAGTATTATGTGCTCTGGAAGCAGTATTTAAACTTCTAGAAATAGTATAGATTTCCTTGTTGCAGTATTTTGAGATTTGGAAGCAGTATTTAATCTTCTAGAGGTAATATCTACTTGATTTCAACATCAAACTAGATAAAATCATTAACAATAGTAGATGAAAGCATTCAAGTCTTTCAGAGGCAATACCAAGTCTTCTGGAAACATTTCAAGTCGTCCAGAGAGAATTTCAAATCTTCTGAAAGCATTTTAAATCTTTCAGACGCAGCATTAAGTCTTTTAACTAGAAGCACTAGAGGTGCTGGGTGTTGAAAAAAATTGAAATGGGAAAAGCCACAAATCAAGAACGACAGCTTTCAAAACAAAAGTTTGAATTGGGTCTAAAAAATTCAAAATATCTCCTTTCAAAAAAAAAGTTTGCTTTAGATGTTTGGACTGAATTTAGAAGATGTAATTAAATGCACATTGGAGAAGGAAACGCTTAAAGCTGCCTTTAGTGCGAGAGAAAATTGGGTATTTGTGTATCGGGTATTTCGTTTTGATTGGCTGATGGCGAAGGTCCTGGCATTACGTGGTCGCCATCAGCCAATCCGAACGAAATACCCGATTCACAAATACCTAATTCTCCCTCGCACTAAAGGTAGCTTTATAGTCATTAAAATTTAAAAATTATTTGAAAATGGCAATTTTAATGCAGATAAAACCATGAACAATTTTATATGGGTGCTCTGTTGGAAGCAAATCAAGTCTTCTGGAAGCCTTTCAAGTTTTCCAAAGACAATACCAAGTTTTCTGGAAACATTTCAAGTCGTTTAACAGCAATTTTAAGTCTTCCGGAAGCATTTGAATTCTTGTAAGTCTTCTGGAAACAATATCAGATCTTCTGGAAGCAATATTAAGTATTCTGGTAGCATTTAAAATGCTCTAAAAGCAGTATCAAGTCTTCTAGAAGCAATTTCTAGTCTTCTGGGAGCATTTCAAGTCTTCTGAAAGCGATATCAAGTCTTTTGAAAGCGATATCAAGTCTACTAAAAAGCAGTATCAAGTCTCCTAGAAGCAATTTTAAGTCTTATGGGAGCATTTCAAGTCTTCTGAAAGCGATATCAAGTCTTTTGAAAGCGATATCAAGTCTACTAAAAAGCAGTATCAAGTCTCCTAGAAGCAATTTTAAGTCTTATGGGAGCATTTCAAGTCTTCTGAAAGCGATATCAAGTCTTTTGAAAGCGATATCAAGTCTACTAAAAAGCAGTATCAAGTCTCCTAGAAGCAATTTTAAGTCTTATGGGAGCATTTCAAGTCTTCTGAAAGCGATATCAAGTCTTTTGAAAGCGATATCAAGTCTACTAAAAAGCAGTATCAAGTCTCCTAGAAGCAATTTTAAGTCTTATGGAAACATTTCAAGTCTTCTAAAAGCGATGTCACGTCTTTTGAAAACGATATCAAATCTACTAAAAAGCAGTAGCAAGTCTTTTGAAAGCATTACAATTCGTCCAGAAGCAATATTAAATCTTCTAGAATTAGAATCAAGTCTTTTGGAAGCATTGCAAGTCTTCTCGAAGCAGTGTCAAGAAGTCTAGAAGCATTTCAAATCTTCTAGAAGCACTATCAATTCTTTTGGAAGCATTTCCAGTCTTGTAGAAGTATTTCAAGTTGTCCAGAGGCAATATCATATCTTCTGGAAGCACTTCAACTCTTGAAGCTCTTTAGAAGCAGTATCAAGGCTTGTTGAAGTATTGCAAGTCTTCTGGAAGTATCCAGTCGTTTAGAAGCATTTCAAACCTTTCCAAACGCAATATCAAGTCATTTCAATTCATCAAATCTTCGAGACGCAGTATAAAGTCTTTTGGTGGCATTTCAAGTCTTCTGGAAACATTTTAAGTCTTCTAAAAGTAGTATCAAGTCTTTTGGAAGTATTTCAACTCTTCCAGAATCAATATCAAGTCTTTTGGAAGCATTTCAAGTCTTTCAGAATCAATATCAAGTCTTTTGGAAGCATTTCAAGTTTTCCAGAATCAATATCAAGTGTTCTAGAAGCATATTAAGTCGTCTGTTTAAATTTAATGAGTTATGTTTCATTTAATTTTATATTATAACTGTGTTCTCTTATTAACGATTGCTTATTTATGTATTTATGCACGCTGTGTATGCCAAAGTTAATAATAAACTTTAAAAAGCCACTCAATAATTGATAAGCAATCTGAATTTCATCAGGGCCACCTCGACTACATCATAGAAATCATAATGTAGAAGGTCGTTAAAAAAATCGGTTTTAACATTTTGTCTAATGAAATATATTAATCTACGTTACTAATCTTTGGGTGTGTTTAAGATAACCTGGTTTATTGGTTTCATTTAAAGGCGATGTTCTTAACACCGTCATTTTTCAGTTAGATTTTTTATTTACTTCGTCTTCTACCATATCTATAATTATAAGTAAAAAAGTTTGCTTCTTCATATCCAAATTAAGACATTTTGCTCTTTGTTCGCCTAATTTTTTCTTATTTATTTATGATTTTGCAATTTAAATAATGGAATTGCTTTGTTTATGTTTATTCCGTCTTGATTTATCTCTTTAATTGCGTAATAAGCTTTGAAATTACAAAATGTGTTAATACGTTTTATATTTGATCTCGATATTTATCACGTTACTTTATTGTGTTCAGTTACATTTATTTACATACGACAATTCACGCTCTCTTCTTGTTAATGTTGATAATTTTATATAAAATTCATCATACCGATATCCCCTCGGATTTATTTATCACTACAAAGCTGGTTTTAAAATTTACAAAAGCATTTTGTAGCAATAAAATCATTTTATTGATTTGTGTGATAATTAAGTCTCAATCAAAAAAATTACAATTTTTTTTCTAATTTAATTTTAACCTCGATATTTATTTGCATTATTTATTTGTGTAATACTGGTTATGAATTGCTAAATTCCTTGCAACCGAGAAATTACGGGCACACGGTCACAACATGAAAAAAAAAACTTCTCGCCGTGACACAGTTATTTTAGTGTTAAACAAATATGTACATACTCTCCTTAAATCGAAATCTCAAAAAAATTAAAAAGATGTTATTGCTATTTTAATTTGCCTCGTACGACTTATTAACGTTTCTTAGCGTTTATTTATCGATGTAATAACGCGAGTAATTAACGATAGGAAACAACCTCGTACATTGTTCGTCGGTATCAACCAGCTAACGTAACTGTACTTTTTGCTAGAATATTGTACACTTGTCACGTAGTAACTTGTTGTATTTACGGGATGTTCATCGATAATGTATATATTTTCCGCGTCCGCACACAAATATTTCAAAACGATAAGAGTTGGGCGCAAAGTTCATATTAAAAAGAATGATTCAAATCAAAAATGGTTAAATAAATTAACACTTCGTAAATTATTTCCAGGAAATTCTTTTCGATTGTCAGGTTTATTAATTAATAATAAGTGAATAGCAAAAAATTGCGATTCACCTTGAAAACTTTTGGGAAAATTATCTTGATGTTGATGTTACAAAAACAACATTTCGGAACAATAAGTTATAAATAATTTATATATAAATTCATTTAATGTTTTAAAACATTCGATTTAATTAGTATTATGAGTTTATCAGTAGGTATTAATTGGTAACAATTTGAGATCAATTGAGGTATTTGAAAGGGTTGATTAAGGGCGTTGTTTCACAATTGATTTATTACCGCTTGTATTTACTACTCTATTTTAGATATTTCCTTTAATATTTTAGTAAACTTTTCTGTAAATTTACATAAATTTGCAAAATAAATAAAATAAATTGAATGTCGAATAGACTGGAAGTATACACGCATTAATCATGAGACATTCAATTTGCTACTTTAATTTAATTAGCTACGTAGATACAGATGGTATTGGATGGTACCACTAATGATAAATTTGATTGTTGTTAATATCAGAAAATAACAATATTATTTGTATTCTTGACAACAATGGCACCGAAAAGAACAGAAACGAGCATTCAAATAAGAAAGTGATTATGCCCATCATAAAGAAAGAAAAATTCTAAAATTGTGAAAATTTCTGGTTCAATTGTCCATGACGTAATAAAGCGGCTTAAAGATGAAGGAAAGGTAACAAATAAACCAAGAAGTTGTGTACCAAGTATTTTGAGTAAGGCAGAAAAAAGAGTTATTATGCGAGAAAATAAAAAAAACATCCTCCATACTCCGCATTAGCAGAAATGATGCATTATAAACGAAGGAAATCGTAAACTTGATTTAAAATTTGAAGAATACATCACGCTATGGCGGGATAATGATTTGAGTTATGGTTTGGGGGTGTATCTCGCCATCTGATTTGGGTGTTTCGGTTATAATAGAGAACATAATGAGACAATATTGTTATTTGAATATGTTTAAGAACCTTTTAAAATCGTTCATACAATGGCACTCTAAACAACTTTTGATTTTATCAAGATAACGATGCGAAACATAAGGCCCATAATGTAAAGCAATGATTAAGAACATTTGCTGCAGATTTGCTTGGACTGGATTGAGAAGAAATAATTAAATGCATATTAGAGAAGCAAAATCTCAATAGAATATCAAAATTTTAAAAAAATTGAAAATTGCAACATTAATCCAGGTATAACCATTAACAATTTTATAAGGGTGCTGTGTTGAAAGCATATGAAGTCTTTTATAAGCATTACAAGTCTTCCAAAACCAATATCAAGTCTTCCAAAAGCAGTATATGACACTTACTTCTATAGCATATAGGAAGTGCTGTTCTTTGCCAATCTTTTTTCGTTCATTATGGACCAGACGTTGCAACATTTTGCAATTAAAATGCATTTGCAATTAATTATCTACTTTTTGCCAGTATGTTGTAGTGATTTAGAAGAAGTATCTACTTTCTACCTTTTTCTACTATCTACCTTTTTGAATGTAGTATTTAGGGCTTTGGAAGCAGTATTTAAACTTCTAAAATCAGTATAGATTTCCTGGTTGCACTATTTTGAGATTTTGAAGCAGTATTTAATCTTCTAGAGGCAATATCTACTTCATCTCAACATCAAACCATTAACAATAATGGATGGGTGCCCTTTTGAAAGCATTTCAAGTCTCTCAGAGGCAGTACCAAGTCTTCTGAAAACATTTCAAGTGGTCAGAAGGAATTTCAAATCTTCTAAAACCAGTATCAAGTCTTCTGGAAGCAATTCAAATCTTCTACACGCTGCATGAAGTCTTTTGGAAGCATTTCAAGTTTTCTAAAAGCAGTATCAAGTCTTTTGGAAGCGTTTCAAATATTTCAGAGGCAATACCAAGTCTTCTGTCAATATTATCTGTGGTTACCGTTTCACTACACTTTCCAAAACAACTCTTCCTATTCGCAACAAACTTTGGGCAGAGGAGAATCGTGTAGCCAGTAACCCACACAACTAACATTCTTCAAATGACTACACTCCCAATCCTGTATGAATGTTTTCATTTAAACACCATAGCCCGTTATTTACGGTATCAGAGTCCATCATAATGGTGTCACCTATCCTGCCATTTTCTCATCAGATTTTCCCTCATTTCATACTTACTCTCTTTTCCTCTCTCATGTAAGGAGCAGGACAAGAATTCTGTCCTGAACCAGTGTGGTGGCATTTCAGCTATCATCTCGATACTCTCCCCCGAGAGCATGCAGTACGCAGATATAACACTTACCACCACCTTCCTTTTTACTGCATTTAGCATTTTCCTGTAGCACTTATATTTTAATGCTCTACTGCACGTCAGCAGCGCATATTGCAAGATTTACGTAACCGCAGTACCTAACAATTTCCTTTTACTGCTTATTGATCCCCCTACCTTCTAAGTAGCTGATCATTTTTAGTTTTTTTTCGGTAGTTTTCCATATATATATACCGTTTAACCTTTCAATAACTACCTCCATTTTTGACACATTTTCTTTTTTTTTGTAGGACCATTACTTCGATCTTTTGAGCACCACTCTAATTTTCATTTCATTCAGTCTACTTTTGCCCTCTTCCTTGAATTTCGCATATATGATAAGGATCAAATCGTCAGCATATGTCACTATTTTTACCTCTCACGCTCTATATCCTCATAAAATATGTTTCACAATGTAGTCTTTTGAGAGAAATCTTTAGGAACCATTTCAAGTCTTCTAAAAGCAGTATCAAGTCTTCTGGAAGCAATATCAGATCTTCTAGAAGGAATAACAAGCTTTTTGATAGCATTTCAAGTCTTCTGAAAACAGTATCAAGTCTTCTGGAAACAGTATCAGATCTTCTGGAAACAGTATCAAGTCTTTTGGTAGCATTTCAAATCTTCTAAAAGCAGTATCAAGTCTTCTAGAAGCAATATCAAGTCTTCTTGAAGTATTGCAATTAGGGATTGGAATTTAAAAGGGGTATTATAATTCTGGGATTACTGGATCATATCTCTGTATCCCGTGTAATCTCGGAATTTATTGGCTACAAGGTTATTACTTAGTATCAATAAAAGTATTCAAGGAATTTTACAAGATGGTGATGCACTTAAGACAAGGGAAAAACGTGATTGGTCCTTTCTGTCTTCATGACGTATTCTCAAGTCTTCTGAAAGCAATATTAAATCTTCTGTCAACCTTTCAAATCTTCCAGAGACAATATCGAGTCTTCTGGAAGCATATCAAGTCTTATAACAGCAATTTTAAATGTTCTGGAAGCAATATCAAATCTTCTGGTAGCATTTCAAATGTAATATTAAGTCTTCTGGAAGCAATATCAGATTTTCTGGAAACAGTATCAAGTCTTTTGGAAGCAATTTCAAATCTTCTAAAAGCAGTATCAAGTCTTCTAGAAGCAATATCAAGTCTTCTTGAAGCATTGCAATTAGGGATTGGAATTGAAAAGGGGTATTATAATTCTGGGATTACTGGATCATAATTCTGTATCCCGTGTAATCTCAGGATTTATTGGCTACAAGGTTATTACTTACTATCAATAAAAGTATTCAAGGAATTTTACAAGATGGTGGTGCACTTAAGACAAGGGAAGAACGTGATTGGTCCATTTTGTCTTCATGACGTATTCTCAAGTCTTCTGAACGCAATATTAGATCTTCTGTAAGCCTTTCAAATCTTCCAGAGACAATGTCGAGCCTTTTGGAAGCATATCAAGTCTTATAACAGCAATTTTAAATGTTCTGGAAGCAATATCAAATCTTCTGGTAGCATTTCAAATGCAATATTAAGTTTTCTGGAAGCAATATCAGATCTTCTGGAAAATATATCAGATCTTTTGGAAGCAATTTTAAGTCGTCCAAAAGCAGTATCAAGTCTTCTGAAAGCAATATCAAGTTTTCTTGAAGCATTGCAATTAGGGATTGAAATTGAAAAGCAGTTTTATAATTCTGGGATTTCTGGATCATAATTCTGTATCCTGGATAATCTCGGGATTTATTGCCTACAAGGTTATTACTTACTATCAATAAAAAGTATTCAAGGAATTCTTGGTGATACACTTAAGACAAGGTAAAAATCTTTCAATTTTCTTCCTTAATAAAATGCAAACTAATTAAATTTATTATGGTTTATTAAAATAAACCAAGAAGTTGTGTACCAAGCATTTTAAGTAAGGCAGAGTTATTATGCGAGAAATTAAAAAAAGATCCCCCTAAGCTAATGGAAAAGATAATGGAGAAAAAAGTGTAACCATACGCCGCGTTATCAGAAATGCAGGATATTATTGTAAAAGTGCCGGAGAAAGATGCTTTGTAAACAAAAGAAATCGTAAACTTGACTTTAAATTTGCAAAAAATATGATTGATAAGATTAATGTATGGATGAAGTAAATTTAATATACCACATTTGGTGAATATATCACGCTATGGAGGGATAATGATTTGAGTTATGATTTGGGGGTTGGAGAACATAATGGGCCAATATGGTTATTTCGATATTTTCAAGAACCCTTTAAAATCGTCCACAAGTAAAATGGCAAAGTATCAAAAATTTTTTCATTGCCAAAACTGGAATATGTGCATTAATCATATTACAAAGGATATTTTACTGTTCGTTAATATCCACTTCATTTAGATAATCTAATTTTGTGTTTATTTAATCTAACAACACTCATGAATCACCCTTGGTAACCCATCTGGTAGTATTCTAGGAACCATTCTCGTAAATTGTGTCACGGTAAAACCGTTTTGATCAAACCATAATTTAAACGTTTCGAACCGGCAATCATAAACAATCGCAAATTGCAGAAACAATAGTACGGCTGGTTTTAAAGTGTGGAGTAACAATTCTCTGTTAACGACTAGACGAGCGAGCGCGCGCACGTATTTAGAACGCGCTTGAAAGAATGTCAAAGTCGACACACGGTGTCCTTGCGCCCGGCGAAATTTGAGGA
Organism: Onthophagus sagittarius; assembly: GCA_036711965.1. NCBI lineage: Eukaryota > Metazoa > Arthropoda > Insecta > Coleoptera > Scarabaeidae > Onthophagus > Onthophagus sagittarius. Next base: position 19,231,011 of record JASERS010000001.1, on the reverse strand, counting down.
AGAAAACGAAAGTGAGTTTTTAATAGATCCAGGCAACGCGAAAGTAGCTAAACGATTGCGGAGGCGTTTCGCAAGCCAACGGCTGCCTGCTGACTGCTGCCAACTTAACGGCCGCCATCAATCGCTGACATACTTTTTCCCGTTTCGACCTAGTTTAACAAATTGAATATTGTGTAGAAATTCTTTACCACATCGATCTTTTTCATCGATCAATATTTACAATCAGGAAAATGAATAAAAAAAAAATTGTTGAAATTGTATTCCTTCAAAAAAAAAGTAAGATTTAATTGTTTAATAAAAAGAAAAATCGACTTTCAAGTATTATTGGGACCAATTAACACTTATAGCGTTTGTTTGGCATAGCATTCGCAAAAATTTAATTTTATACACGTTTTGCATTTAGCCTTGTCGTTCTGCCAAATTTTTACTCTATGTTTAGAGTTATACAAAGAACATAATGATACTTAAAATGAAATTATTCATTTTGAATTTCTTTTTTCCCATTTCGGGAATTTCTATGATTTATAAAAACATCCGAAATCAACATCTTAGTAATAACTTAGAAATACCAAATTTGGTATATTTATGACTCATTAAGAACATTAAGCGTGAAAATTACCTAAAGAATACGATGAGTGCATTCAATTCAAAATTGAGAGTAGGAAATAAAAATACAAAGTTAGCTCTAAATTTGCAGTTTTTGACAAATTTTTGTCTCTATTTGAAATAAAACGATTAACGCACATATTTCAACTTTGGCAATGATAAAATACTTGGTACGTTAATACATTGACTACCCGATACGAAATAACTCGTATTAGTACTCTTCCTCAGAAGGCCCAATCTTGTAGTTTCTGAGTAAGTTTGTTGTTTGTAAGTGAAAATATGCCTCTCGGAGAAAATAAACAATCAAGCTTCGTTTATATGAATAGAAATTTTATTGTAAATGAACCAAAAATATACACTCAATGTTTTTTTTTTATTTATTAGAAAAGAAACATATTTATTTTTCTGATAAATTTTAAAACTATCTTTAACACTGAGAACACAAACTCTGAAGAACATACTCACTTGAGCAATCAAAGCTTGTTTTGTACAAATCAACTCGTGATGAGCATCAGCGGAGAACTTTGCTTACTAACTTTGCTTTAGTTTTTATTTGTTCTTAAAATGTTCCAAGAGCTAACTACGAAATAATTCGTACGAACTTTTATCCTACAAAGAAGACATGCTGTAAACTTCTTAATGATTGTTACTTTTAATGATCATAATTAGGATTTTTAATAATATTGTGTGATTAAATCGATTTGCCTTCTCGGACCGGAATCCGAAAAGAAAGGATCAACGTGTTAACTTCCAAATCCGGAAATTTAATTTTTGCGTTTTTTATTGTTCCTAGAATGTTCAAAATGACCTAAAGTACGCTATGAATACATTCAATTCAAATTTGGCAGTGGCAAAAAAAATTACAGTGTTGTAAAATCTGATTTCATTAGTTCTAAATTAGCAAATTTGCATTTTTTGGCAATTTTTTATTACTAAATTATGTAAAATAAGCTTTGTAGCACGATTAAGACACAGATTTCAACTTTGGCAATAAAAAAATGCTTAATACCATAACTTGCAAATTTGCAATTTTAATTTTAATTTTCTATTTGTTCCTAAAATGTTCAAAATGAGATGATGATTGCAAAATGTGATTTGATCAACACTAAATTTGTAAATTTGCATTTTTCGACCATTTTTTGTTTCTAAATTATGTATAATATCCTTTGTGACAGGATTAACACATAAATTTCAACTTTGGCAATGAAAAAGAAATAGTTTACATAGTTTAAGATTTTCATGTGGAAACGGTAAACAGCGTAGAAAACCAAATATATATTGTATTTATGTTGTATTTATCAATTAGTTTAACTGACCGCGGCTATATACAGCCCCGAGAATTACTGTGTCAGACATCATAACTTACTTGCGGAACTTGTCTAGGTCTTAAAAATGATCTAAAACAATGAATCATATGATTTTTTTTGTTAAAAATAAACGTACTTCTGGAATACACCAAAGAAAACTAATTTGAATAAATTCTTTTAAAATGGCAACATTTCACAAATAATCTTAAATTTTGACTAAAAATATTCAAAACTTTTGTATTGCAAAAAATAAAACAGTTCCAGAGATCGAACTATTTTTAGTATGTGAAAAAAATTCATTTTTGAATAAAATGTTTAAAATAACCTAAGGAACATGATAAGTACATTCAATTCTGATTTGGCAGTAAAAAAGTATACTATTGCAAAACGTGATTTGATTATCTCTAAATTTACCAATTTTCTTTTTCTTATATTTTCTTACACAGAAATTTCAACTTTGGCAATAAAAAAGTTAGTACCTTAACTTTCAAATTTGCAACATTAATTTTTGATTTCTTTTTGTTTCAAAATTTTTTAAAAATAATTTAAGGAATACGATGAGTACAATGAATTCAAAATTGGCAGTAGCAAAAAAAAATACATTGTTACAAAAGTGCTCTAAATTTGCAAATTTGCATTTTTTGACAATTTTTTGAAAATTTTTGTTTCTAATTTATGTAAAATATCCTTTGCAATACGATTAATACACAAATTTCAATTTTGGTAATCACAAAATACTTGGTACATTAACTTCCAAATTCCCAGTTTTAATGATATTTTTTTTTGTTTCTAAAACCAAGCAAACTGGACTTAATTACTTCGAAAATAAATGGTCCATATGTTCCATATCGTTTAATGCGATTAATTTACAGGTTTAAACTTTGGCAATAAAAAATGCTTTCTTCTGTAACTTCCAAATTCACAACTTGAATTTTTGATTTTTTTTGTTCTTAAAATGTTTAAAATAACTTAAGGAACACGATAAGTACATTCAATTCAAAATTGGCAGTAGTAAAAAAATTACACTGTTGCAAAACGTGGTTGGATTAACTAATTAACGTTGCAAATTTGCATTTTTTTACAATTTTTCGCTTCTAGATTATGTAAAATATTTTTCGCAATACGATTAATACATAGATTTCAACTTTAGCAATCAAAAACTGCGTAGTACCTTAACTTCCCAATTTACAAGTTTAATTTTTTATTTTTCTGATCCTAAAATATTCAAAATAACATCAGGTATACGATGAGCACATTAAATTAAAAATTGGCTAAACTCTAAATTGGTAACTCTAAATTTGTAAATTTCCATTTTTTTACAATTCTTCGCTTCTAGAATATGTAAAATATTTTTCGCAATACGATTAATACATAGATTTCAACTTTGGCAATAAAAACTTCTTGGAGCCTTGCATATTTGGAAGTTTAATTTTTTATTATTTCTGATCCTAAAATATTCAAAATGACTTCAGGAACACGATGAGTACATTAAATTCAAAATTGGCAGTAGCAAAAAAATTACTCTTTTGAAAGTCTTTACATCAATTTTAAATTTGCAGTTTTTACACTTTTTTATTTCTAGAATGTGTAAAATATCCTTGGTAACTCGATTAAGATGGAGATTTCATGTTTGGCAATAGAAAAGTGCTCGGAACCTTAACTTCCAAATTCGCAATAAAATTTTTTGATCTTTTTTTGTTCCTAAAATGTTCAAACTGACTTAAGGGACACGATGGGTATGCTCAATTTAAATTTGGCAGTAGCAATAAAAATTTCACTATTTCAAAGAGTCTTAACAAGTTACAAATTAAGATTTCTTTGTCAAAATTTTTGTTCTAGAATGTGTTTTTTACAATACGATTCACAAATTTTATGTTCGGCAATGAAAATATTAAGGTACCAATGTTAACTTCAAAATTGTAATTTTAATTTTCCATTCTTTTTGTTTCTAAAATGTGCAAATACTCTAAGGAATTAGATGAGTTAGATCAGTTAGATCAGTTAGATCAATGTGTTATGTAGTCTAAGATATTTTTTCAAAAAAATCTGTCATTTTGATTTGAGTGGCATATTTTCTATTTTTGTTTAATTATCTGGCATATTTTAAGCAGGTTTAAAGATCCAAAGATTCCTACTGTGCAAACTAGTCTATCAGAATATGACTAATACCACGTTACTATGTTATTTCTTCAAAACTTCTTCAACTGTATCGTCATTGAAGCTAAGAAGCTGATAACCTAGCTTATTTTCGTCACACTGGATCCTTTTTCGTTCTCATTATCATCACTTCCCTTGGACTTATAGACGTTCAGCACTGATGCAATTAATTCGGATTTGATTGCTTCTTCTTCATCAGATACTAAGACAATAGTTGTTATTTCTATCATTCTTCAAAACCTCTTCAACTATATCGTCGTTGAAGAAGAAGCTGATACCCTGACTTATGTTCGTCACACTGAATTCCTTTTTCGTTCTCATTATCATCGCTTCCCTTGAACTTATAGGCGTTCTGCACTGATGCAATTAATTCGGATTTGATTGCTTCTTCTTCATCAGATGCCAAGACAATAGTTATTTTTATCATTTCTTCAAATCTTTTTCAACTATATCGTCGTTGAAGAAGAAGCTGATGCCCTGGCTTATGCTCCTCACACTGGATCCTTTTTTTTTGATCTGATTATCATCGCTTTCCTTGAACTTATAGGCTTTCTGCACTGATGCAATTAATTCGGATTTGATTGCTTCTTCTTCATCAGATGCTAAGATAACAGTTGTTATTTCTATCATTTCTTCAAAATTTCTTCAACTGTATCGTCGTTGAAGAAGAAGCTGATGCCCTGGCTTATGCTCGTCACACTGGATCCTTTTTTTTTATCTGATTATCGTCGCTGTCCTTGAACTTATAGACGTTCTGCACTGACGCAATTAATTCGGATTTGATTGCTTCTTCTTCATCAGATGCTAAAACAATAGTTGTTATTTCTATCATTTCTTCAAAACTTCTAATGCAATTAATTCGGATTTGATTGCTTCTTCTTCATCAGATGCTAAGACAATAGTTATTTTTATCATTTCTTCAAAACTTTTTCAACTATATCGTCGTTGAAGAAGAACCTGATGCCCTGGCTTATGCTCGTCACACTAGATCCTTTTTTTTGATCTGATTATCATCCCTTTCCTTGAACTTATAGGCTTTCTGCACTGATGCAATTAATTCAGATTTGATTGCTTCTTCTTCAACAGATGCTAAGACAATAGTTATTTTTATCATTTCTTCAAAACTTCTTCAACTATATCGTCGTTGAAGAAGAAGCCGATGCCCTGGCTTATGCTCGTCACATTGGATCCTTTTTTTTTGATCTAATTATCATCGCTTTCCTTGAACTTATAGGCTTTCTGTAGTGATACAATTAATTCGGATTTGATTGCTTCTTCTTCATCAGATGCTAAGACAATAGTTATTTTTATCATTTCTTCAAAACTTTTTCAACTATATCGTCGTTGAAGAAGAAGCTGATGCCCTGGCTTATGCTCGTCACACTGGATCCTTTTTTTTGATCTGATTATCATCGCTTTCCTTGAACTTATAGGCTTTCTGTACTGATGCAATTAATTCGGATTTGATTGCTTCTTCTTCATCAGATGCTAAGACAATAGTTGTTATTTCTATTATTTCTTCAAAACTTCTGATACAATTAATTCGGATTTGATTGCTGATTGATGATTCTTCTTCATCAGATGCTAAGACAATAGTTGTTATTTCTATCAGTTCTCCAAAACTTCTTGAACTATATCGTCCTTGAAGAAGAAGCTGATGCCCTGGCTTATGCTCGTCACAGTGGATCCTTTTTTTTTATTTGATTATCATCGCTGTCCTTGAACTTATAGTCGTTCTGCACTGATGCAATTAATTCGGATTTGATTGCTGATTGATGATTCTTCTTCATCAGATGCTAAGACAATAGTTGTTATTTCTATCATTTCTCCAAAATTTCTTGAACTATATCGTCGTTGAAGAAGAAGCTGATGCCCTGGCTTATGTTCGTCACAGTGAATCCTTTTTTTTTTTGATCTGATTATCATCGCTGTCCTTGACCTTATAGACGTTCTGCACTGATGCAATTAATTCGGATTTGATTGCTGATTACTGATTGATGAATCTTCTTCATCAGATGCTAAGACAATAGTTGTTATTTCTATCATTTCTCCAAAACTTCTTGAACTATATCGACGTTGAAGAAGAAGCTGATGTCCTGGCTTATGTTCGTCCCACTGGATCCATTTTTCGATCTCATTATCATCGTCCTTATAGGTGTTCTGCACTGACGCAATTAATTCGGATTTGGTTACTTCTTCATCATCAGATGCTAAGACAATGGTTTCATCTTCCTCCAGTGTCTTTTTACTATATAATGATATAGTAAAAAGATTTTTTTTTGATGGTGGTCTCATTCACTCCATTCAATTCATTTGCCACTGTGAATATTGCATATTTGATCAAAGCAAAAGAACAAAGAAATTTTCATCGGCAGACTGTTTCTTCTAATATATCTTTTCTTTAAGAAGAAGCTTCTTATGATACCAATCTTGGAAGATATTACAAGTTATCCAAGCAGCTTGTTGACTGTAATAGTGAACTGGGGAGAGTGTGTGCATTTATACTTTTAAAAGCACGTGGATTTTTTGACTTTCATATCATAGTCATAGTACCATATCATAGTAGTTTTTTTCATCATTTGCAACCAACGTTTTAGTAGATATTACGTCAGTAAGGCCCCGTTTCGTTTGCGTTTTGAGTAATAAATATTAGTATTATAAGTATTTAGTAATAAATATCTTTTTTTTAAATTTTAGGCTGTAGATTGGTGGTCGGTTGGAGTCTTAACTTACGAACTTCTAACAGGAGCTTCCCCGTTTACAGTAGAAGGCGAAAAGAACACCCAACAAGAAATTTCAAGAAGAATCTTAAAAACAACCCCGCCAATACCAAGCTGTAAGTATAAAAACCCACACTCATCAAATATATTATAACTAACCCAGCTTATTTATCAGCTCTAGGCAAGGAGGTGGCCGACTTCATAAGCCGACTTCTCGTCAGAGATCCAAGACAAAGACTCGGCGGAGGAGGAGAGGATGCCAAAGAACTGAAACGACATCCCTTCTTCAGACACATGGACTGGAAAGCATTATCGCGAAAAGAAATACCGGCTCCGTTTAAGCCAGTTATTCGATGTGAATTGGACGTTTCGAATTTCAGCGAGGAATTCACTCAAATGCAGCCAACGGATTCGCCAGCGGTCGTGCCGCCGAATTACGATAAAATTTTTAAGGGGTATTCTTACGTCGCTCCGTCAGTGCTTTTTACGCGTAACGTTATTTCGGACGAATTATTAAAACCAGTGGAACGACCGGACGTTACATCCACTTTAGTACAGTGCCAAATCAATGACTCACCGTTTTTTCAACAATACGATATTGATTTGAACGAGGAAATCTTGGGCGACGGTTCGTTCTCGGTTTGCAGGCGATGCGTATGCAAAAAAACCGACCAAGAATACGCCGTTAAAATCGTTAGCAGAAAAACCGATTGTACGCAAGAGATCAATTTACTTCGAGCCTGTCAAGGACATGATAACATAGTCAATTTACACGATGTGATCATCGACGACGCCCACACCTATTTGATATTGGAGTTTTTGAGGGGCGGCGAACTTTTAGATAGGATAAGGAAAAAGTCGAAATTTACCGAATCCGAAGCGTCCGGTATTTTGCGAAAACTTGTTTCCGCCGTTAGTTTTATGCACACGCACGGCGTCGTCCATAGAGATCTCAAACCGGAAAATTTATTGTTCACGTCGAACGATGAAAACGCCGAGATAAAAGTCGTCGATTTCGGCTTCGCCAGGCTTAAAAAGGAAAAAGAGCCGATGCACACACCTTGTTTTACTTTGCATTACGCGGCGCCGGAAGTTTTAAACGGCGATCCGTCCGGATATGACGAAACTTGTGATTTATGGAGTTTAGGGGTGATCCTCTACACGATGTTATGCGGCAGAGCTCCTTTTCATGCTCGATCTAGAGATGATAGCGCCGCCGCAGTTATGGCCCGAATAAAAGGGGGCGATTTTAGCTTCTCATCAAGCGCTTGGAACGGCGTTAGCGAAGAAGCAAAAGCTGTTGTACTCGGGTTATTAACAGTCAACCCGATGCAGAGATTGCGCATGGTCGACTTAAGAAACAACTCTTGGGTACAAGGAAATCAGCGTTTCCCACAAACCCCTCTAATGACACCCGACGTTCTCGGATCGAGCGGATCGGCCGAACGAAACCTGCAAACGACCTTTAACGCTTTTCATCGCGCGCAAAAAGAAGGATTCAGATTGCAGGATGTTTCTAGTGCTAAATTAGCGCAAAGACGCCGATTGAAAAAGAGCTCTTCGGATAATAATAGTTCCTCTTCGAGTATCGCAAGCGATGGTTCCATGAAGTCGACTCCAAGTACACCAAATAAACCAAAGTCCGCCGTTAAATCAAACTCGAAAAGTTCTACTGAAAATAATGTATTCACGTTCGCGGAAGAGGATGTACAAGATTTTATTAGATCGACCAGTACGAGTCCTGTTAATAGTAATAATATAATTGAAGTGCAACCTCTCGAAGAACAACAAATTAAGCGTAAAAAAGTGAGAAAAACTTACGAAAAAACGCGGCAAAGCGAGCGAATTAGAAACCAGCAATTACGAAGACAACAAAGACAAGAAATCGACATCGATCCTTTATGTCCACCCACACCCAATCGCAAAAGGAAATTAATCGAATCCTCCAGCGATTATTTGGAAGAATACCCACAAAACAAAATTAGAAAGAAAGCAAATCGCAAAAACATTAATCTCCGTTCTTAAGCATAATTAAGTATTTATTTTTTATTAATTTTTTTTTGTTTATTGTGACCTGTGATCGCGTGTTACTGCTATCAGATTTAAGGAGTCGCATAATTATTAATTAATTATTAAATTGTCGACGTTTTGTTGGCGAATTGTTTCGTTATGATTATTAATTTTCTTCTTTGGGAATCGGATGCCTAATCTGATAGTTGTTCATGATTGTGATAAGATTTTAAAATGAACATTTGAACTTTTTTTTTTAATTTAAACCTAATTTTGTTCTTGAAACGGTCACAGTTACCCCGTTGTTCCATGTGAAGGCTGTTGAAACGTATCTGCTCCCCTACCCCGGGATATCAGTTAAAAATATTTTAATATTATTACAGGGGATGGTTTCGATTTTGGTGTTAATGTAACAGATATAAAAAGAAATTATTAAGTTACTTAAAAGGTTGTGTTTGGTTATTAACTCATTCAATTAGATTTAAAGGATAAAAAAAATTTATTGATTAATATTATATTAATTTTTTTTTAAATTTAAGTTAATATTAAAGTAGTAAAGAGAGTTAAAAATTAAGATCGAGATGCTTCCTTAATGAGATATAAGGCGTTAAAGGTTCTTTAAAATTAAATATTACTTGCAATAAATTAATAATTTCGTATAGTACTTATCATTATTGATATTAGTGCCAGATTAAATCAAATTTTATTTTGAATACCACAACCCTACTATGAAAAACATAAAAGAATTGGATAAACAAATTTTCAAAAATTAGTAAGTGGCTATTTTGTTAGATAATTGATCATTTTATGGAAAAATGTGGCATTTTGACAAAATTATTAGTGTAAATGTGGATAATGTTTAATTTTAAAGAACTTGTATCAACCTATATCTCGATAAAGAGGCATTTTGAACTTCTCTTAGAGGTCTTTGACTTCTACTCTAGAAGTCAATCAGCGGTTTTTTGAATCACCCTGTATAAGTGGTGGAATATCGGTTTTATTTTTTAAATAAAAATGAATGGCAATAAATTTAACATTGCTTGATGTCGAATTGTATTAATAAATACAAGATTTAGTGAAAAGGCATCTAATAATTGAGTAACTTCAAATGCAATAAAATAAGGTTTGGAGGCTTTAGAACTTATAAGCGCAACCAAAATGATCTAAGGAATACAACTAGTACATTCAAATCTGATTTGGCAGAAAAAAAAATTATACTATCAAAAAACGTGATTTGAATATCTCTAAATTTCCAAATTAACATTTTTTTTAATAAATTTTTTTTTCTAGAATCTGTAAAATATCATTTGCAATACGATTAATACACAAATTTCAGTTTTGGTAATGAAAAACTGCATGGTACCTTAACTTCCAAATTCGCAATTTTGATTTTTGAATTTTTTTTGTTCTTAAAATGTTCAAAATTGTGTAAGAAACACAATGAGTACATTTAATTCAAAATTGGCAATGGCAAAAAATATTACGCGATTGCAATAAGGCATTACATTAATTCTAAATTTTCAAATTTGCATTTTTTAACAATTTTTTTGGTTCTAAATTATGTAAAATATCCTTTGTAACACAACTAAAACATTCAAAATGACCTAAGGGACACGATGAGTACATTTAATTCAAAATTGGCAATAGCAAAAAAAATTACGTAATTAGAACAAAGCTTTACATTAACTCCAAATTTGTAAATTTGCATTTTTGACAAATTTTTGGTTCTAAATTATGTAAAATATCCTTACAAATACAAATAATAGAGAAATTTCCATTTTGGCAATGAAAAAATGCCTAGTACCGTAACTTTCAAATTCGAAATATTAATTTTTAAATTGTTTTTGATCTTAAGATATTCAAAATGAACTGAGGAACACGATGAGTACATTTAATTCAAAATTGGCAATAGAAAAAAAATTACGCGATTGCAACAAAGCGTTACATTAACTCTAACTTTGAAAATTTGTTTTTTTTTGACAATTTTTTGGTTCAAAACTTGTAAAATAACCTTTTTAATACAAATAATAGAGAAATTTCAATTTTGGCAATAAAAGAATGTTTTGTACCGTAACTTTCAAAAATCAGAAATTTAATTTTTGAATTGATTTTGATCTTAAAACATTCAAAATGACCTAAGGAACATGATGAGTACATTTAATTCAGAATTGCCAATAGCAAAAAAAATTACGCCACTGCAAAAAAGCATTATATTAACTCTAAATTTGAGAATTTGTATTTTTTGTCAATTGTTTGGTTCTAAATTACGTAAAATATCCTTTGTAACTCAAATAATAGACAGATTTTAATTTTTGCAATGAAAAAAATGCTTGGTACCTTAACTTTCAAATTTGGAAATTAAATTTTTGAATAGATTTTGATCTTAAAACATTCAAAATGACCTAAGGAACACAATGAGTGCATTCAATTTAAAATTGGCGGTAGCAAAAAAAAATTACGCGATTACAACAAAGCGGTACGATAACTAAATTTAAAAATTTGCATTTTTTGACAATTTTTTGTTGCTAAATTATGCAAAATATCCTTAGTAATACAAATAATAGAGAAATTTCAATTTTGGCAATGAAAAATTGATTGGTACCGTAACTTTCAAAGTCAAAACTTTAATTTTTAAATTGTTTTTGCTCTTAAAACATTCAAAATGACTTAAGGAACACTATGAGTGCATTCAATTCAAAATTGGCAATAGCAAAAACAAACAATTTTTTGGTTCTAAACTATGTAAAATATCCTTTGAAATACAAATAATAGAGAAATTTCAATTTTGGCAATGAAAAAATGCTTGATACCCTAACATTCAAACTCAAAATTTTAATTTTTAATGTTGGTTTTTGATCTTAAAATATTCAAAATGACCTAAGGAACACAATGAGTGCATTCAATTTAAAATTAGCGATAGGAAAAAAATTACGCGACTGCAACGAAGCATGACATTAACTCTAAATTTGAAAATTTGCTTTTTTTGACAATTTTTTGGTTCTAAACTATGTAAAATATCCTTTGTAATACAAATAATAGAGAAATTTCAATTTTGGCAATGAAAAATGCTTGATACCGTAACTTTCAAAGTCAAAATTTTAATTTTTAAATTGTTTTTGCTCTTAACACATTCAAAATGACTTAGGGAACACGATGAGTGCATTCAATTCAAAATTGGCAGTAGTAAAAAAAATTACAGTATTCCAAAACGTGATTTTATTAGCTCTAAATTTGTAAATTTGCGTTTTTCGTTAATTTGTTGCTTCTAAATTAAGTAAAGTATCATTTGTAATACGATGAACACACAAATTTCAAGTTTGGCAATGAAAAAATGTTTGATACCTTAACTTTCAATTTCGAAATTTTAATTTTTGATATTTTTCACTTCCTAAAATGTTCAAAATGACTTAAGAAACACGACGAGTACATTCAATTCAAAATTGGTAATAGCAAAAAAAGGTACACTCTTACAAACAGTGTTTTGATTAGCTCAAAATTTGTATTTTTTGACAATTTTTTGTTTCCAAATTATGTAAAATATCCGTTATAACACGAATAATGCACAGATATCAACTTTGGCAATGAAAAAATGCTTTGTACATTAACTTACAAATTCGCAAATTGAATTTTTGATTTTTGTCTGTTCCCAAAATGAACTTGAAATTTTAATTTTTGATATTTTTCAGCTCCTAAAATATTCAAAATGACTTAAGGAATAAGACGAGTACTTTCAATTCAAAATTGGCAGTAGCAAAATAAATTATACTGCTGCAAAAAGCTCGAAATTTGCAAATTTGCATTTTTTTTGTCTGTTCCTAAAATGTTCAAAATGATGTAAGGAGCACGATAAGTACATTCAACTCAAATTTAGCAGTAGCAAAAAATATTACACCATCGCCAAATTGATTTATTTTGCTCAAAATTTGCAAATTTACATATTTTGGACAATTTTCTGTTTCTAAATGATGTAAAATAGCCTTTGCAACACGAATAATGCTTAGGTATTAATTTTGGCAATGAAAAAATGTTTGGTACCATAACTTTCAAATTAGCAATTTGAATTTTTGATTTTTTTTGTTCCTAAATTGTTCAAAATGATGTAAGGAGCACGATAAGTACATTCAATTCAAATTTAGCAGTAGCAAAAAATATTACACCATCGCCAAATTGATTTATTTTGCTCAAAATTTGCAAATTTACATATTTTGGACAATTTTCTGTTTCTAAATTATGTAAAGTAGCCTTTGTAATACGGTTGATACTTAGATATCAATTTTGGCAATGAAAACATTTTTGGTTTCTTAACTTTCAAATTCGCAATGTGAATTTTTGATTTCTTTTCTGTTCCTAGAATGTTCAAAATGATGTAAGGAGCACGATAAATACATTCAACTCAAATTTAGCAGTAACAAAAAATATTACACCATTGCCAAACTGATTTATTTGGCTCAAAATTTGCAAATTTACATATTTTGGTCAATTTTTTATTTCTAAATGATGTAAAATAGCCTTTGTAACATGGTTGATAGTTAGATATCAATTTTGGCAATGAAAAAATGTTTGGTACCTTAACTTTCGAATTTGCAATGTGAATTTTTTATTTTTGTCTGTTCCTAAAATGTTCAAAATGATGTAAGGAGCACGATAATTATATTCAATTTAAATTTACCAATAGCAAAAAATATTACGCCATTGCCAGATTGATTTATTTTGCTCAAAATTTAGCAATTTTCTTTCTTTAAATTATGTAAAATAGCCTTTGTAACACGGTTGATACTTAGGTATCAATTTTGACATTTGCACTTTTAATTTTTGATACTTTTCTGTTCCTAAAATGTTCAGAATGACCTAAGGAACACGATGAGTACATTGATTTTAAATTTGGCAGTAGTAAAAAAAATTACACTCTTACAAAAAGCGATGTGATTAATTCTGAATTTGCAAATTTGAATTTTTGACAACATTTTGTTTCTAGAATGTGTAAAACATCCTTTTCAATATGATTAATATTCAAATTTAAACTTTGGCAATGAAAAAAATACTTGGTACCTTATCTACCAAATTCGCAGTTTCAATTTTTGATTTTTGTTTGTTCCTAAAATGTTCAAAATTATCTAAGGAACACGATGAGTACATTGAATTCAAATTTGGCAGTAGCAAAAAAAATTACACCGTTGCAAAAAGCAATTTGATTAGCTCCAAACTTGCAAATTTACATTTTTTGACATTATTTTGTTTCTTGAATGTGTAAAACATCCTTTTCAACTTTATTAATACATAGATTTCAACTTTAACCATGAAAAACGCTTTGTATCTTCACTTCCAAATTCGAAGTTTTAAGTTTTGATATTTTTTTATTCTTAAAAATGTTCAAAATGAACTCAATGAGTCCAAATTTGGCAACAACAAAAAAAATGCACTGTTGCAAAAACCGATTTGATTGGTTTTAAAGTAAAATATCCTTTATAGCATGATTAATAATCAGATTTCAGCTTTCAAAATTCAAACTGATAATTGAAAGTTTCTTAAAAATGATCTAAAAAACATCAAATTTAAACTTGGCAGTAACAAAAAAAATTACACCCTCTTAAAAAGTGTTTATGTAAACATTTTTTTAATTGATTACTTTCTTTATATCTCTTCCAACTAAAATTGAAACCACCCTGTTCGTTTCAAAAGTAGTACACAACATTCCGTACTTTTGGAATATTACAACAAATTCGATCAAAAAGAAAACAAAATATACCAAAAATAAAATTGCGAAAATACACGCTCCATAAATATAATTGTAATTAATTTTAATTTAAACAGTATTGACGATCAAACAAAAACAAATTAATAACATATTCGTTTTTATATTAAAAACAGCGTGTATTTCCACATTTTTGTTTTTTAAAAATATTTTTATACTTTCTACACAGTATTAATTGACAATAAATGATTTTTAAGATACAAAAAATTGAAAGGAGCAGCATGCAAATAAAAACAAGCCATTTAGACAATTGTTATATTTAAGTGCACTTGATAGAGTCGGAAAATACCAAAAAATATTGTAAATATATTATATATACACACATAAAATATATTAAATTAGAATTCTTTTTTTTTTCGTTTGTACGGTAATCGAGGAATTTTACATACTTTTTTTTAATGCAAAGAAAGAGAAAAAAAAACAATTTATTGTAAGGTAGTTAAACATTACGAAAGATAAAGATAATATCATTATTACGAAGGGGAAAAAATGAAAAAAAAAAAATGAGAATAAAGAATTGTTAATTAATAATATTATTAATTGTAGAAAATTTCAATGTATTTTCATAAACATCTTTTGATTGTTAATTAAGAGAAAAATTAATTTGTTTCTTTTATCGTAAACTGTTATTAAATTTGTTCAAAATAAATTTAAAGAAAAAAAAAATTAAACGTGGGGAAGGTGCAAATCTGATGTGAGACAGCAGCTGTATAAAAAAATATATATTATATATTTATAGGGACCTGATAAGCGAAATAATAAAATAAGTTGTGGGGGATGATTGTCTCGCCTCAGTAACCGAAATCCGAAAAAAAAGCAACCTTCCCACGTCGCTATTTTAATTTAAATAGTTTTTAAAAGCCATAAGTACATCTCAATTCCACTTATACTGGTCTATTTTAGTCACGTGTTATATTATTATTATTATAATTGTGTAAAACGGTTCTCTTGTACTATTAATTTTCCATTTTATCATTTAATTAAATAAATTAAATTAATAACATTAAATCATAACATTAAATCATAAAATCAGATTTAGTTATCGTAGATTTTTGTTCGTTTTCGTAAGCACTCAGGTATTTTCGTTATTTTATTATTTCCGTTAATTCATTTGGATTTTGCTCACTTGAATCAATCGAGGTTTAACGCCGTTTTTTTGTAAGTCCAAAGTATTTTCGCTTGTGTATATCTATTTTGTATTTACTATGTTTTTTTCTTTTTCATTTATTTACGTTTAACATGGATTTTTATGGGTATATTTATATACTACTACAGTTAATTATGAGACCAAGTGGACAGTGCCTTTACTCCTTATCGCAACTAGAGGCTGTCTTGCTTGAACGCAACATACATATAAAATATATTATTGTCATAATTGCCTTAATTTTGTTAGTATTAAAAATCATACAATCCTTTAAAATTGTTGTTTTATTCGTGTTATTTATTCCTCCGTATACAAAAATGTATACCAAGCTGAAGGTTGGAGGTAAGTAAAGTTAGACTTCTACTTATGTTAAGAACATTTCAATTTAATTTTTATTTTATTTTAATTTATTATAATGTAAGGGTTGTTGTCTACCCAAAAGGAGATTCAGTTTCATTTTTGTATTTTTGCCTTTTTGTTAAGCACACGTGCGTCTATATTTTCTTTTAAAGGGAACAACTTATTTAAATGCTTAACATTCGCATTCGCAATTCGTCGCTCGGTTAATCTTAAACTAAAATATTCGTTTCATATTATAAATAAAATTCTAATTTGTAAATATCATTCAATTTATTAATTAAACATACGAAAAATAATTGGGTTTTTATATATAACAAAAAAAGATGTTGAGAACCAGCCATAATCAATTATCCCAGAATAAGTGAAACTAAACAACTTAGCATGACAAGTTTCATAAGTAAGAATAGAAAGTGTTGTAATGTTGTCTTATTTTGAGTCTGGGCGTAGATACAATTTTAGATGGAACAATTCTACTATTTCTATATCCCTGCAGCACTCGTGCTATATATGAGGATTTCTCACATGACTTCCACTAATCTGAAGTGAAGAATAATTAAATGGTAAATATCGCGTCGCCCGGCCCATACATCTAGCTTACTTTTCAATATAGTTATGTGCACATAAGCCATCATATTTTGTACACCAATGATGCGACAAATGTTTGCAAAATCAGGGCGATGCCGTACTAAAAAGAGCCAGAAACTTGAAGATGATGATCGATTTAACATTGAAAGGGACATTTCTAGAGTTTGAACCTGAAGCTAATGAGAATCCTGCATACGGTTTAAGACATCAGTGACATCACTGGAAAAGATTAAAAAACCTACCTTGATACCGACTTAATACCGTTTGTAAAACTGCTGGCAAAAAATGTTGTTTGGAAATGCAAACTCTTAAAGAAGACATTTTTATTGCAAAAGGCACGAAAAAATGCTTAGTACCGTAACTTTCAAATTCGAAATTTTAATTTTTAAATTGTTTTTGATCTTAAAATATTCAAAATGACCCAAAGAACTCAATGAATACACTTAAGTCAAAATTGGCAATAGCAAAAAAAATTACGCGATTACAACAAGGCTTTACATTAACTCTAAATTTGAAAATTTGCTGTTTGTGACAATTTTCTGGTTCTAAACTAAGTAAAATATCCTTTGTAACACAAATAATAGACAATTTTGGTAATGAAAAAAATGCGTGGTATCTTAACTTTCAAATTCGCAATTTTAATTTTTGAATTATTTTTGATCTTAAAACATTCAAAATAACCTAAGGAACATAATGAGTACATTAAATTCAAATTTGGCAATAGCAAAAAAAATTATGCAGTTGCAACAAGGCATTATATTAACTCTAAATTTGAAAATGTGCTTTTTTTGAAAATTTGTTGGTTCTAAACTACACCCAACTCTTTTTTACACGGTCTTTTTTAACACGATTTTAACAAAAAATAGTAAAATCGTGTAAAAAAAATTTATTGGTGAACCGTGTCATTTCAAAATCGTGTTAAAAAAGACCGTGTAAAAAAGAGTTGGATGTATGTAAAATGTCCTTTGTAATACAGGTGATAGAGAAATTTCAATTTTTTTCAAATAACATTTTTTGGCAATGTTTTGGTTCTAAATTATGTAAAATATCCTTTGTAACACAAATAATAGACAGATTTTAACTTTGGCAATGAAAAAATCCTAGGTACCGTAACTTTCAAATTCGAAATTTTAATTTTTAAATTGTTTTTGATGTAGTAAAAAAATTACAGTATTGTAATAAGGCATTAGATTAACTCTGAATTTGAAAATTTGCATTATTTGATAATTTTTTGATTCTAAATTATATAAAATATCCTTTCTAATACCAATAATAGATAGATTTCAATTTTTTTCAATGAAAAAACGCGTGGTACTGCAACATTAAAATTCGAAATTTTAATTTTTGAATTGTTTTTGATCATAAAATATTCAAAATAACCTAAGGAACATAATAAATACCTTTAATAGAAAATTGGCAATAGGAAAAAATTACGAGACTGCAACAAAGCTTTACATCTACTCTAAATCTGAAAATTTGCTTTTTTGACAATTTTTTGATTCTAATCTATGTAAAATATCCTTTGTAATACAAATAATAGAGAAATTTCAATTTTGGCAATGAAAAAATGCTTGGTACCTTAATTTTCAAATTCGAAATCATAATTTTTAAGTTGTTTTTAATCTTAAAATATTCAAAATGACTTAAGGGACACTATGAGTGCATTCAATTCAAAATTGGCAATAGCAAAAAAAATTATGCGATTGTAATAAAGGATTATATTAACTATAAATTTGAAAATTTGCTTTTTTTGACAATTTTTTGATTTTAAATTATGTAAAATATCTTTTGTAACACAAATAATAG
This sequence comes from Onthophagus sagittarius, assembly GCA_036711965.1. NCBI lineage: Eukaryota > Metazoa > Arthropoda > Insecta > Coleoptera > Scarabaeidae > Onthophagus > Onthophagus sagittarius. The sequence goes on along the minus strand of JASERS010000001.1, from coordinate 19,212,564 downwards.
ACAGATTTCAATTTTGGCATTGAAAAAATGCTTAGTATCTTAACTTTCAAATTCGGAATTGTAGTTTTTGAATTAGTTTTGAGCTTAAAACATTCACAATGACCTAAGGAACACAATGAGTACATTCAATACAATTTGCTTGAAAATTTTCTTTTTTGACAATTCTTTGATTCTAATTTATATAAAATATCCTTTGTAATACAAATAATAGAGAAATTTCAATTTTGGCAATGAAAAAATGCTTGGTATCTTAACTTTCAAATTCGGAATTTTAATTTTTGAATTATTTTTGATCTTAGAATATTCAAAATGACCTAAGAAACACGATGAGTATATTTAATTCAAAATTGGCAATAGCCAATCATCCTTTGTAACACAAATAATAGATAGATTTTAATTTTGGCAATGAAAAAACCCTAGGTACCGTAACTTTCAAAGTCAAAATTTTAATTTTTAAATTGTTTTTGCCCTTAAAACATTCAAAATGACTTAAGGAACAATATGAGTGCATTCAATTCACAATTGGCAGTAGTAAAAAAAATTACAGTATTGAAAAAGGTGATTTTATTAGCTCTAAATTTGTTATTTCTAAATTAAGTAAAGTATCATTTGTAATACGATGAACACACAGATTTCAACTTTGTAAAAATGTTTGATATCTTAACTTTCAAATTTGAAATTTTAATTTTTGATATTTTTCACTTCCTAAAATGTTCAAAATGACTTAAGGAACACAACGAGTACATTCAATTCAAATTTGGCAATAGCAAAAGAAGTTACACTCTTGCAAAAAGTGTTTTGATTAGCTCAAAATTTGTAAATTTACATTTTTTGACAATTTTTTGTTTCTAAATTATGTAAAAATCCATTATAACACGAATAATGCACAGATATTAACTTTGGCATTGAAAAACTGCTTTGAACGTTAATATCCAAATTCGCAATTTGAAATTTTGATTTTTTTTTATTCCTAAAATGTTCAAAATGCTGTAAGGAGATCGATATGTACATTCAATTCACATTTAGCAGTAACAAAAAAATATTACACCATTGCCAAATTGATTTATTTTGCTCAAAATTTGCAAATTTACATATTATGAGCAATGTTCTGTTTCTAAACGATGTAAAATAACCTTTGTAACACGGTTAAGTCTAAGTAGGTCTAAGTAATAATTAGATATCAATTTTGGCAATGAAAAATATTTGCTACCTTAACTTTCAAATCCGCAATTTGAATTTTTGATTTTTTTCTGTTCCTAAAAATTCAATACAAATTTAGCAGTAGCAAAAAATATTACATCATTGCCAAATTGATTTATTTTGCTCAAAATTTGCAAATTTATATATTTTGGGCAATTTTATATATCTAAATTATGTAAAATAGCCTTTGTAACACGGTTGATACTTAGGTATCAATTTTAAATAAAAATAAAAAATAAATTAAATTAAATTAATAACATTAAATCATAAAATCAGATTTAGTTATCGTAGATTTTTGTTCGTTTTCGTAAGCACTCAGATATTTTCGTTATTTTATTATTTTCGTTAATTAATTTGGATTTTGCTCACTTGAATCAATCGAGGTTTAACGCCGTTTTTTTTTGTAAGTCCAAAGTATTTTCGCTTGTATATATCTATTTTGTATTTACTGTTTTTTTCTTTTTCATTTATTTACGTTTAACATGGAATTTTATGGGTATATTTATATACTACTACAGTTAATTATGAGACCAAGTGGACAGTGCCTTTACTCCTTATCGCAACTAGAGGCTGTCATAATTGCCATTATTATTGTCATAATTGCCATTATTATTGTCATAATTGCCTTAATTTTGTTAGTATTAAAAATCATACAATCCTTTAAAATTGTTGTTTTATTCGTGTTTTTATTCCTCCGTATACAAAAAATGTATACCAAGCTGAAGGTTGGAGGTAGGTAAAGTTAGACTTCTACTTAGCATGACAAGTTTCATAAGTAAGAATAAAAAGTGTTGTAATGTTGTCTTATTTTGCGTCTGGGCGTAGATACAATTTTAGATGGAACAGTTCTAGCTTTGATTATACATATATAGATAGCCCACCTAATGGTAAAATCGGGAAACAAATAATTGCATATAATGGGACGCGAGTATAACTGCTGTGGGACGCGAGTTAAAGTAGAATAAAGTAGTGTAATCGGCGCTGAATACAAAGCTTCTCCTATTCAATACTAGATGTCTAGAAAAGTACTATTAAACATTCTGTTTTGAGTGGATTATGTAATACCTAAACCCACAAATAACTCTTTATTCAGCAATTGCTTAATTTTTATTATTTTTATTTTATTTTTTATATAGTTTTTAGTTTTTCATAAAAATGTATCCCGCTTGACGCGAGACAGCTTACTCTTTGGCGCGACGTATCGATCGATTCATAACTGGTATCGAGATTTGGAGCGTGTTTACCACCGAATTTCATTTCGATTTATTCGCCAGTTAGGTAGGCCTTAAAGGCGAGAGTGGTCTTACGATTTCAAATGCAATTCCTAATATGAAGTATTGTGATAAAATTTGTTCAAGTGTGATGACGTTACTTGATAACGTAGCTTATATTTATAGAATATTAATTGTTACAATTAGTTATTAAACCATAAAATGATTTATGATGATAAATTATAAAATAATAATAATTCATAATTTTATATGTTAGTACCTACAACATTATTATTAATTTTTTATTAAAACAATAATAAATAAAGACCGGATTTATAGAAAATATTCTTATGCTCAAAATTAAAGGCATTACAAATATATTTAAATATCTTTACGAATCAGCTAAAAATAAATGAAATAAGACCAGGTTAGTTATGCCTTTTTTGAATTTTCATGCCTATTATTTTTTTTTATGCCTATTATGGAAAAAGGCTTTATTTTTCCAACTTTTTGGCGTCTTTTCCCCAAAAATTGGTTGAATTATGAAAAAATATTTCGCTGCGCCTCTATACATTTCCTCGTTGTACCGCCTGACGTAAGATCCGCGTTTTTTATCGATCCGAATTTAAGCTTTGGAATTCCCTGTTGTGCCGTGTCGTCTTACACGGGATTCCCCGTATGTGGTTTGACTTGCGTCGAGTCTTCAATTCATTTAGTTGTATTAAAGTTACTCGAGTGACTGTGTGAAGTTCTTGCGTAGTACAATGCCGAAACAAAAGCCAACCGTAGAAGAGTGGATTAAAGATTACAAGGAATTGAAATATGAACGCAATCGTTTATTTGCCAAGCCTGTTCAAAAATCGTAAGTATTGATGGAGTTAATCGAGTAAAAACAATTAATTATATTAATTATATTTTTAAATAATGATTAAATTAAATCTTTCTATCTAATCTTCGAAATTTAAATCTTTTTACGGTAAAAATTGGAAATTATAATGAATAGCATGTCCCAAAATTAACTAGAAATAAAATATGTGGCTGAAGTTAGATTCAGATTCGAATCTGAAGCAGATTCAGATTCGTTTTTTTACAGTCGACCAGACAAATACTTATAATGAACATTAAATAATTATATTTCTTATTATTTAGGGAATGTGGCACCCTGAAACCATGTTAGGAAATTGACTTAGCGATCTTTTAACCCCTCTGCAAAGGGACAGATGTGGACAGGGCGGGGGATTAAGAACTATAACTCGGTATTAGGTGTAAAACGTAAATAATTTTTTTCTCAAAATCTGGGAAGTGTAGCACCCTGGAAACATATTAGAAAATTCACTTAACTCTTCGAGAATCCCTTTGCAAAGGGACACACAAAGATTTAGAGGTGGGGGCGGGGGATGAATAATTTAAATTAACTCGGTTTTAGGTGTAAAACGTAAATAATTTTTTTCTCCAAATCTAGGAAGTGTAGTACCCTGGAACCTTATTAGAAAATTCACTTAACTCTTCGAGAATCCCTTTGCAAAGGGACACACAAAGATTTAGAGGTGGAGGCGGGGGATGAATAATTTAAATTAACTCGGTTTTAGGTGTAAAACGTAAATAATTTTTTTCTCCAAATCTAGGAAGTGTAGTACCCTGGAACCTTATTAGAAAATTCACTTAACTCTTCGAGAATCCCTTTGCAAAGGGACACACAAAGATTTAGAGGTGGGGGCGGGGGATGAATAATTTAAATTAACTCGGTTTTAGGTGTAAAACGTAAATAATTTTTTTCTCCAAATCTAGGAAGTGTAGCACCCTAGAACCATATTAGAAAATTCATTTAACTCTTCGAGAATCCCTTTGCAAAGGGACACACAAAGATTTAGAGGTGGGGGCGGGGGATGAATAATTTAAATTAACTCGGTTTTAGGTGTAAAACGTAAATAATTTTTTTCTCCAAATCTAGGAAGTGTAGCACCCTAGAACCATATTAGAAAATTCATTTAACTCTTCGAGAATCCCTTTGCAAAGGGACACACAAAGATTTAGAGGTGGGGGCGGGGGATGAATAATTTAAATTAACTCGGTTTTAGGTGTAAAACGTAAATAATTTTTTTCTCAAAATCTGGGAAGTGTAGCACCCTGGAACCATATTAGAAAATTCACTTAACTCTTCGAGAATCCCTTTGCAAAGGGACACACAAAAATTTAGAGATAGGGGCGGGGGATGAATAATTTAAATTAACTCGGTTTTAGGTGTAAAACGTAAATAATTTATTTCTCCAAATCTAGGAAGTGTAGCACCCTGGAGCCATATTAGAAAATTCATTTAACCCTTCTAGAACCCCTCTGCAAAGGGACACACAAAAATTTAGAGGTGGGGGCGGGACCTAACGAATATTTCGCTAGAGACGGTCGCTATCCAACTTTATCCAATAAACATGAGACCAGTTACAATAATTTGTGCTTATAGACAACCAAACCGTAAATTGATAAAAGAAGACTTTAGTCAACTATTGAATAATTATCCTCTTTTAATAATTGGCGATTTAAACAGTAAATTGAAAATATGGAGATGTATAAAATATGATTTTTTTCTGTAACTACTGTTTCTGTTTTGTTAAAGCATATTTTGTTAATAGAATTATATGTAGCTAATAGACAAAATAAAAAAAATCAAGTTTATCACATTAGATTATGACTCTTATTTTTTCAATCTGCTAATATAATTGACACCGATTATCTTTTATTTAAATCGGAAAGCGTACATCGCCAACTACGTATTTAAGTAAATAAGTATATTTTGGAGAAGGCGTCTTTATTTGTACGCAGATTTTTGCATACGCATTATTTGGAGAATTTTTAATTTTAATTTTTTTTGTAACTAATATTTCTGTTTTATTGATGCATATTTTGTTAATAGGATTATATGTAGTTAATATACAAAATAAAAAAAAATCAAGTTTATCACATTAGATTATGACTCTTATTTTTTCAATTAAAGTATTACAAGTTTTTTGTACGCAGACTTCTGCTGCTGAGTGTATGAATGGTTTTCTAACAGCATACCGACTTTTAAATCCAAATTTTTTTATGTAATTTCGCACCGTTTGAGGAGTAACGCGAATTCCAAAATCTTCTTCAAGACTAGCAGCTAGTGTTACACCACTTACGGAAGGATCCTTACGGATTTGACGATGAAAGAATGAACAATGTCTTCTCGTTAGCTTCGACCGATTTACGTTTCGTCGTGCTTTGTTAACTTGGCCTGTCTTTTTATAATTCGATACCACGTATTGCATAGTAGAAGGACTGCGTTTAAATATTTTTGCGATTTCACGCAAAGATTTTCCTTCTATATGAAAATTTATTATTATTTTTCTTTGTTCATCTATAAGTTCAGCCGACTTTTTACCCATTTCGAATTTTCCGGAGATTATATAATAATTCAACTAACTTTGAAATCTTTTTAAAACACAACTCTTAACAAGCTAGGTAACCAAGATGTTTTAGTATTGTTTCTATTTTCCTAAGTGAAATAAATCAGCAACAATATTTGAAATTTGTACTTTGTTTCTTGAGTAGTTCGCGATTTTCTAATTTTTTGGTGGGTGTATGAATACGGTTTTTACATACTGTACGTACTATGAATTGTCAGATTCCTCATCCTCATCGCTGCTGTGCTCTTCTAATTTTATCATAAGGGGTTCTTCCTCACTCTTTCGTTCTCGATTCCACCATCTTACTATTTCTTCTTCTGTGTGCCTTATAAAGTTCGCCAATCTTCTGCTGTAACTTTACATAAAGCTTCATTCCACATTGACAAAACTTTTTCATCCCCATATCCATCTCTGCCAATATGTTTGTTATAATATTGTTTGCTATTCGCCCAAACCAATTCAATAGCATTGAATTGACAATGATAAATAAATAAATAATAAATCTTTATATCCATAATGCTATCTGCAGGGAAAAAGTCAGAACAAAAAAAAAAGAAAAATATAATACAATGTCGTAACAAAAAATACGGACTCAATGTTTAATATAAACAGGTTTAGAAAAGAAATCATCTACTCTATAGAAGGTCCCTTCGATTAAATAAGCTCTTAAACATTTTTTGAATTGCTTTGTAGGTAACATTTTTAAATTCATTGGTAAAAAATTGTATAATTTTATACAAAAATACACAACACTCTTTTGTATTCTAGTGTAACTTGTCTTAGGTGGCATTAGATATAACTGCTCAGTACCTCGCGTTTGGTGACAGTGATACAATTCATATTGTGAGAAAAAGTGCACATAATTATTTTTAACAAAAAGTGCACATTCCAAGATAAACAACGACGGAAACGTAAGTATATTTTGTTGTTTAAAAATAGGTTTACATGATTCACGCGGACACAGGTGAAATATCGCTCTCATACATTGTTTCTGTAGGATGAAAACGCGTTCAGCACTTGGAACATTTCCCCAGAAAATGACCCCATATCGTAAACGTGACTCGACGCATGCATAATAAACACTTAAAGCGGCACTCACATTTACACCTCTTGCCACAGTACGAAGCGCATAACAAGTTCTTGATAACCCGAAAGCTAACCCTTCGATGTGTTGTTTCCATGACAAACGGGAATCAAGCCTTAGCCCCAGGAACTTAATTTCTCGGTCAAAATTATGTATTTCCTCTTGTAAGTTAATCTTTATTTCTGGTGGATTGTTTCCAAAGGTCATGAAACTTGTTTTGTCAATATTGAGATGTAAGTTATTCCCTGTAAACCATTGCTTCAATTTTTTTAAGATGTCTTCTGCTTTTCTTGAGACATCTTCTACGTTTCTTCCAGTTACCACACACGTGGAATCATCAGCAAATAGCACCAATACGCTATCCAATATATCAGGCAGATCATTAATGTATAGAAGAAACAGGAATGGTCCAAGTATAGATCCCTGGGGTGCCCCATGAACCACCTCTCTCCACTCCGATTTCACTTCTTCACCGGAAGCGTTGTAAGACACAACGCGTTGTCTTCTGCCAGACAAATAAGACTTGAACCATTTTAAGACTATACCACGGAAACCCATGCATTCCATTTTACACAAAAGAGTTTCATGATGGACACAGTCAAAGGCTTTGGTCAAATCCATAAAAATACAGCCAGTGATGTCATTGTTACTAATAGAAGATGTAATTTTTTCCAATAATTGAAATATTGCTCGGGTGGTTGAACGTCTTTTAATGTAGCCATTCTGGGTATTATTAAGAATCTTGTTTTTAGTTATAAAATCAGCCATTCTATTTAACGTAATCTTTTCAAACATTTTTGCAATATTTGGAATTAAAGCAATAGGTCTGTAATTCATTAGGTCAGATCGATCACCTTTCTTATATAATGGTTTTATTATTGTTTGTTTCAGAGCTTGTGGAAACACACCCGTTGTAAATGACATGTTGATGACATCACTCAGCGGTTCGGAAAGAATATCTGCACATGTTTTTAGTACGGTCACCGGGATTTCATCAAAGCCCACCGCCTTAGTATTATTTAAATTTCTTATTGTATTTTCTACTTCTGCTCTGTCGGTTAAATAAAAAACGAATGATTTTGACATGTGTTTGTTCATTACATTCACAGTGTTATTAGATGTTTTTATGATATCAGTAAAATGTATATTAATTGCATTAAGAATATTGACGTCATTAGTATGTATAGATTTGAAATCAGACTGAAACCACTCATCTGCTTTTGTCCCCGGAGTGCATTAACAGTTTTCCATGTAGCCTTTATCTTGTTATTGGAATGTTCAATATAATTCGAATATGATAATTGTTTAGATATTGCAATCTCGTTCTTAAGATGTTGACAATAATGTTTATACAGTTCTGCTGTAACTTTTCCATTTAATAGTCCTTCATATAGTTGCCTCTTGATCGCAGTTTTATTTTTTATCTCGTTTGTTAGCCACGATTTCTTCTCAGATCCTTTTGAAATGTCAATTTTTTTAAATTTGGTATGATTGTTGAGGCTATTTTGAATAGTGCTCAAAAAAATGTCATAACATTCTTCTGTGTCATGCATATTTTTTATAAAGGACCAATTCATAGCATTTATGTCTAGTTGAATATTTGCTAAAGCAGTGTTGTTAAAAATACGTTTTTTTACTTTTTTACTGATTTTCTTTTCATCAGCATATACGGGAAAAATTATCTGTAGCGCCAAGTGATCTGACAATGCGGACACCCCCGTTTTTTTCTCATACATATCTAAATTGGTAAAGATATTGTCGATAATAGTACTAGATCGATTGGTTTTTCTAGTTGGTTCCATTATTGAAGGGTATAGATTATATCTTGAAAGAATATCCAATAATTTAGACGAATTCTTGTCATGTATCCCTATATCGATGTTAAAATCACCAGCTAGGAAAATGGTGTATGTTAAAAATGTTGATAAGTGATATAGTATATCTTCCAATATGACGAAGAAATCTTCAACCTCAGACAATGGAGAGCAATATATACCGAGGATAATTATTTTTAGTGGTTTGAGTTTTATAACGCTACATTCAAAGGTCAATTCTGTACTCTTGTCATTTATTGATACCAATTCCTCATATTCAATTCCTGATTTTACAAATATACATGATCCTCCATGTTGGTTATCCTTTCTTGTAAATATAGAAGCCACTTCATAACCCTCCACCACAAGTGGTTCATTGGGTTTTAGCCAATGTTCCGTTAGAGCTATTACTTGTATTTGTTCATGTAGTTGATTAACAAAGATTAGTAATTCATCAATTTTATTTCTAATACTCTGAATATTCTGATGTATTATACTAAAAGATTGTGCTTCAGTCTTATTAATAGAGCTGTATTGGTATGTACTGGTTATTTCATTACGCTGGTTTTCTTGCGCGGGTGAAAAAACCTTGTTACATAGGCACCATGGGGCCATAATTTTGGATTCATAATTTTGTCATAATTTATCAAATCCACAGTGAGCTTAAATTATGCATAATATTCAGGATATTTTGAATTTATTGTTTCACATAACACTTCTGGAAAATCTTCTTTCAAATGATGGATCACATCTTCCGCTTTTGTTATTGGATCAAGCCTGCCAACGTAAATAAAGGCTTTTTTTGGAGCTGTCTTTAATGTACTATCATTCGACTCCCCAATAAACGAATACTTGTTATGTGATTCTTTCTTCTTTTTCCTTTCATTTTTCTTAATTTTTTTCGATTTCACAAGTTCCCATTCTTCCCCCATTGAATTTTTATTTGAAAATTGGCTTTCCATTTTTTCCTTATTTCTTATAATATCCTCATTTAAATAAATTATGTCATCCATAAGATTTTTTTGTTTCGCTACCAGTATTGAATGATTCGAATGTTGAATATGGGGGTAATCGTATAACTTTGTGGCCCCATTCATTGGCAACTTCATCAATTTCATATGTTTTTGTTGTTGGGTGAGTTTTGGCGAGAGAACATAATTCTGCTTTTAACATGGTTTCTTGATATGAAATATTTTTAACGTTTAAATATTCAGTTAATTCTTTTTTGCACCATGTTAAGGTGGCCAGTTTTTCCTTCAATCTGGGATGATATGATGCATTATCAAGGATTATCAGACTTGGCCTTTCTAAATTAGGAATTAACTGCTCTGTAAACCACTTTTTAAAAAGGCCAGCATTCATATTGTCATGATAATCTGCTGTTTTACATGTGGAAGAAAACAATAGCTCTGCACCCTTTATAAATCCTTGAGAGTTTCCAGCATGAAGAATTACATACCTATAAATTATTCATGTTAAAATATAAAAAACATTATTTTATTCTTAGACATACCTTTTTCCTCCTCCAATAGTTTTATTCCTAACAGATTTACTGTCATCATCATGCCAACTTTTACGCGGAGAGCCTTTTCCAAAAATCCAGGTTTCATCGATATACACAGGATCGAACAGCAATTTCTCTTTATTTTCTATAAATTTTCACAAAAATATTGCTCTTAGAATTGCTATATGTGGCTGTTCCAGCAAACCTCTTCTTTGATCATCCATTTGATAGTAAAACCTATTGTTGGTAACAATCTCTTTAAGCTCATTGTGGAGAACTCATATATGCCATCATCTTGGAGATCTTTTACAGTGTAATAGGCAGACCTATAAAAGGAAACATATAATAAACCTTTACCACATTAAATCCTCTAAATATTTTATTTACATTTCTGATGACAATCATATATTTTGCGACCTACTGCATCCTTCACAAAATCATCCACATCTGCTGATTTAGTTTTTTGTCGATTTACTGTCCTGTGAGGTGTTTATACAGATGTTACTGATACCCCGCAAGCCTCGGCAGTTCTCTAAATAAATATAATTTAAATTTGTCTACACATTATCATTCTACATCTCACATTATCTGCTCGTCTTCGCTGCCGTAATTAGCAATATAGAGTTAAATAGAGCAATATATCACTAGCCTTGTGTTAGTTATTAATTTTTTAAATATAATCTGTTGCTGTCACTATGGAAGAAAATCTGGATAACGAAATGCTCATTTCATTAATTCAAACGAAATCAGCGTTGTGGGATAAAACGCTACCAATTTATAAAGATAGAAACGCTACAAAACATGCGTGGAAGGAAGTCTGCTGCGAAATAAATACCAATTTTGAAAACATGGAAGACAAGGAAAAAAACGAGTTCGGTAAGTTCATTTTGATTGTTGGTTAGGCCAAAAATCTTCACCTTAATTATTTTAATTGTTATACCTTCTATATCAGTACATCCGCCTATAATTACGGCATTCTATTTTATTTGTGAATAATGTTAAAATATTCTGACTTTGCGAGTGTTGATAGGCTACTTCATTTTTCATATTTTAGTCATTTGCCAGGGAACGGCACCAACGCTTGTTACAAAATATTTACTTAATAAATTTCTGATATTGTTTGCTTGAAGACCACCTCGTACTATGCTCTCTTCTGGTAAATCTTCCAGTTCGGCTATTGTTGTAGTATCTTCAGCCAAAAACCCGTCCCGGTCACGAACAAAGTTGTGAAGAACAACACAAGCTTTAATAATGTCAACTGCAAAATCAGGATCTACGTCAATAGACCGATGAAATATTCGCCATTTATTGCTCAATATCCCAAAGGCGCACTCGACATAACGTCTAGCTCTGCACAACCGGTAGTTAAAAATTCTCTTCTCTTGCGTTAAGTGTGCTCTTCCATATGGCCGCAACAAATGTGTATGTAGCCCGAACGCTTCATCTCCAACAAAGAAGTATGGAACTTTTGGACTCTCTGTGCCCGGGAGACATTTCTCATCTGGTAGTTGTAGTGTATTTGATATTAATGAGTTCCAAAGGGCGGTTCGTTTGAAAATGGAAGAATCGCAATCTTTACCAAAGCTCCCAATGTTAACATACACAAAGCGGTATTTTGAGTCTGCAACTGCCATTAACACCACTGAATGATAATTTTTCTAATTAAAATACATGGATCCACTTTTCGCTGGACTTATTATGCGAATGTGTTTCCCATCGACGGCGCCTAGGCAGTGTGGAAAATTGGCTGTTTTTTCAAAATCATTAGCAATTGATTCAAATCTTTCTTTTGAAAGTGGAGGTATGCATTTCTCTCTTAAGGCCGACCAGATAGCTCTGCATACTTCTTTAACTATCTTTCCTGCTGTGGTGGTGCCAATTCGAAATGAATAATGTAGTTCTTTGAAAGAACATCCGGTTGCTAGATACCTGAAAATAAATAACTGGTAAAACACTGTTATTATTACTGTATAGTAGTGTGTTTCATCACGAACTAGATAATTGTTAAAAACTACATAAGATAATTTAATAGATTTTAAATTATTATATCTGTCATTGCTTCAGGGAAAGCAGTTATAAGAAGATGGACAAATCTGCGAGATACATTTTCTAAGTCTAAAAGAAAACAGCAGGATTTCAAGAAAAGTGTTTCGGGCGCACCAAACATAAAGAAATATGTGTACAACGACCAAATGCAGTTTCTAAATAAAGTGTATGACTTAAGAGAAACTGCAGACAGCATGAGAAATAGCGAAGATGGACTTGCTGATAATACCGAAATTCAACCTGCTTCAGACAAGAACGAAGGCGTAGATCGCCACAATTTAGTCACGAATGAAGAGAAAATGGCCGAGAGAGTTCGCAACAGAAAACGCCGCAATCAGGATGAAGTGGAATTAAGGATATTAAAGGCACTGGAGCCAGAAAAGCCAAATACCCATATGGCATTCTTTCAAGGCATAATACCTCATTTAAGCAAATATGACGATAGCGAAGTTTTGGAATTCCAAATGGGTGTTCTTCGACTAATTTCGAATATCAACGAGAAGAAAAGAACATCTCATCCACCTATATTTCCCTATCATCCTCAACACCATTCTGTCCCTCAACCTCCTTCATTTTCCAATACACAGCCTTCGTGTTCAAACTATGTTAGCTCACTTTCCACTTATTACACCTCATTTACTCAACAGCATCAGTCATTTGATTCACAAGATAATCCCAATCCAAACATCCAAAAAAATTACCCCTTCCAAAGCGAGCCATCTATCACCCAGCGTACGCAGCCAGCTGCGCAATATTATCATGACTTCAGCCACTCGTCAGCAGCCACGTCTCCCGATATTTATCCAAGAGACGATCCGTCCTCAGCTCCATCTGGATCTTCACAAAATACAATAGATTTTACCACTTGAAATTGAAAACAATAACGTCTTTCTTTCTTTTTTTATTTTTACGTAGTAAAATAAATAATGCGGCATATGACACATTTTTTTGTATCTCCTTTAACGACATATTGTAACACTAATTCGATATACTAACTTGGCCTACTGGAAACTTACAAAGAAGTTCAGAATTTACACTGATGCAAATTTCACGATATTAGAGTATATTACATCAATAAATTAAAAGTAATATAAACAATTAAGAGTACATGCAACAATTAAAATTTTTTTACTGACCTTAACGTTACAGCAAGTCTTAGGCCAGGCGCGCACATGCGATTTTCATGCGATTATTTGTCGCAGCGACATAAAAGTAGTAGTCGCAAAAAATTTGTATGGTCGCGCATTTGCGACTGATTGAATCGTGACTAGAGCCTAGTATCAACATGGACTTCATAGAAACCGCTTGTATAGTGGCTCTGTTATTACGAAAGAAATTAAGAAAGCAACGGAAAAGAAAATTTTGGGTGCATCCAATTTTATCTGACAGAGAACATCGGGGTCAATTTAGTAGTTAGTAGTTATTTAGTAGGAGACGAAGCATTCGCGTTATCACAAAATGTTTTACGGCCTTATCCTCGAAGAAACTTAATAATGAAACAAAGAGTCTTTAATTATAGACTGACTCGTGCACGGCGTATGGTAGAGTGTACCTTTGGTATTTTAGCGAACAAATGGCGTATTTTGCATCGATCATTAGACGTACGAGTCGAATTTGCCGACCTTATCATTAAAACATGTTGCATTCTACATAACTTCGTGCGAAAGAAAGACGGTGTGCAAATGGAGGACGAATTTTATGAGTGTTTATTACAGAGCTGTCCTCCAGCTGGAATAAGACCTAACAGAGTTGGTCTTAATATAAGAGACTATATGGCAAAATTTAAATACTTATCTGCACAACATTTATTACATAAGATTATTAAAAACTATTAAATAAAAACAATATCACGTACCTCTCTTGTGTTTTTCTTCGGCCGATAACTTGTTCCAAGTGGATATAACTTTGCTATACACTTCTCCCCACAATTTTTCCTTTAAATTTCGGTCACTATACTCTTTCAAATGTTTGTTGTAAAGAGCTGGTCTTCTTTCTACTTCGATAATAATAGTTTCTGTGTCTAAGACACTAGATGTCAAGTCATTATCACTATTATCAGACACTTCTGAAGATTCAGCCATTTTTAATAAATTTGTTGTAATAATTATCCTATACACCAACTTCGACCTGTGCTGCGACTACGACTGAACAGTCGCATGTGCGTGCATGTTCATTCTTGTTTATGTGATACATTTAAAGACGCGACAATCGCGTCGTTACAAAAATGGAGCAGGTTACATCTTTTTAATCGCTGCTATTATTTAGTCTCATATGCGCGCATTTGTATTTAATGCTATGTGTGTTATTTTTGCGACCAAACAGTCGTGCGACAGAAAATCGCAGTGCGCGCCTGGCCTTTCTTCTGATGGAATACTGTTTCTCATTTTCGTATTCGTGTGCTCGATTTTACTCTTAAGTCCTTCATGCAATTCATTGAAAGATGATATTGACATCCGGAAATAATTGAAGAATTTCTTTTCGTCCTTTCGAAGTTCTTGCACAAGTGTATAAAATGTTCCTACTTTTTCTCTTTTTTCATTAATTGGATGAACCCAATACCTTCGGTTACACCTGCGCTGTTTGAATCGACGGTACAACAACCACATGGCAATGACACGTTTCCAATTCATTTTCGCAGGCAAATTATTACTTTATGTGCAGACAAAATCATAGTTAAAATAGTGTACGATATTTTCTCGTACGTTCGAAAATCGAATGTGTGTGCAAGTCGTACACAGACGATAAAATAACGTACGATATTTTTCCGTACGACCGAAATCGATGCGTGTGCGCTTACACTAAGGCCTGTTTCACACACAACGGTTTTCGCCGTACGGCAAAAAACCGGACGGTTTTAAATCGTCAACGGTCGGTGGTAAACTAATAAAGTAAATACACTCTTTCACACCGGACGGCACCCGGTTATTTTTCGTACGGTCGAATCGAAGCAGCCGTCTCAACGACTGAACGGGACGGCGCCGGAACGGCTCATTTTTTGCAGTGGTGTATGCGATTTTATGCAAGCTTACACACGTTACGATTTTAGTCGTGTTCTTTTAGCCGTCTTTAATAGTCACTTAAAAAGTTTGGTAAATTTGCGAAGAAAAAATTATTAAAATGGATATTGATACCGACCTGCTAATTACCCTTGTAGAAGCCAGACCCGTGTTGTGGGACAAAGGTGTAAATCATTATAAAAATAAAACTGACACAACGAAAGCTTGGGAGGAAGTATGCAATACGTTAAATGCAGATTATTGCAAGATGCAGGAAAAAGACAAAAATATGTTCTGTGAGTATTTATTGTTTTTGGTTTTCCAAAATCTCATCGTATAGAATTTTGAGTGTTAATTAAAAAACAATACCTCTTTCACACTTTATTTATTTGCCATGGAACTGATCCAATTCCTACAAAATAATCACATAAGTGTTGCCTTATATTGTTGGGTAATAAACCTCCCCGTGATCTTTGTTCTCTTAATACGTCTTCGAAGCCTGTAATTGCAATAGTGTCATCAAAATTTATTCCATCCCTTTCTCGCACAAAATTATGAAGTACGATGGTTGCCTTTGTAATATCCACAGCAAAATCTGGCTCTACATTAAACGGTCGGTGGAATATTCTCCATTTATTGCTTAGAATCCCAAATGCACATTCGACGTATCTACGAGCTCTAGTAAGACGGTAATTAAAAATTTTTTTCTCAAAAGAAAGGTTTGATCCGCCGAAAGGACGTAAAAGGTGTCTATGAAGTGCAAAGGCTTCATCACCAACGAAAAAATAAGGAACTTTGTTGTTCTCTGTTCCTGGCAAATATTTGTCCCCTGGTAGCTGGTGCGTTCCGTCTACAATTGATTCCCACAACCGACTTCTTTTAAAAATTGCAGAATCACAATCTTTGCAATAACTTCCTATATTGGCATAAATGAATCGATAATTTGAATCAGCAATTGCCATTAAAACGATCGAATGGTAATGTTTGTAATTAAAATACATTGAGCCACCACCACGTGGACAAATTAAGTGAATATGTTTTCCGTCGACGGCTCCTATGCAATGAGGAAAATTTGCGTTTTTTTCAAAATCCAATGCAATTTTCTCCCATTGGTTCTTCGAAGGCATTGGAAGAGTTTCGGCTTGTAGTACCACCCAAATCACTTTACAAACTTCTCTTACTATTAAGCTAGCTGTGGAAATTCCAATTCTGAAGATGTAATGAAGATCAGTGAATGTACACCCACTACCAAGATACCTGAATAAGAAACAAAACCGTTAGAATGTTTTATTTTATTATTTCTTATAAAAAATCATATTCTGTTTCGGTTAAGATAGGTATACTTATTTATTGTTACAGCAAAAGAAGTCATGAAACGATGGGCTAACGTTCGCGATTCTTTTGCAAAAAGTTGCAAAAAAGAAAAAGAGAAAAAGAAAAGTGGTGCGGCAAGATCTAAAAGCAAACAATATGTTTATAGCAAACAAATGGACTTTTTAAGAAAATTATATGTTAATAGAGAAACCAGTGATAATTTCGAGACAGAGAAGGATGTTTCTATACAAGATGATGAAATCTTGAATTCTGAAAACGAATCAGAAAACCGTGTTGATTCTCTTCCATCAACCTCGTCAACAGATAATTTATCCACACGACATAAGCGGCGTAAGATTGACGAGTTTGATGAAAGAATATTAAGGGCAATATAAGCTGAAAATCGCCCAAATCGGCATATTTCATTTTTTAATGGGATTGTACCCGCTTTGGACCAATTTAATGAAGGGGAAATTTTACAATTTCAGATGGGAGTGTTGCAACTAATTGCAAACATTAATCAACAAAGAAACTCCAACACTCAAGTTCAATATTTACATCAACAATACAGTCAGCCACCTCCACCCCAACCTAACAATGAACATTTCTTTAATTTATGAATAATTTAAGTTTGTTAGTTATCAATAGTATTTTGTTTTGTTAGTGTTTTTATTAGATAGAGTATTTTTATTTTTAGTTTATTTGTTTATAAAAGGATTTTGTTTTTGTTATATTGACATATATTTTTACTTTAAAATGTTGATCGTTGTTTTATTGGGATGAACCCTGTGTACCTTCTTCTCTTAAACTGTATACACTCAGCAGCAGAAGTCTGCGTACAAAAAACTTGTAATACTTTAATTGAAGCAATAAGATTCATAATCTAATGTGATAAACTTGATTTTTTTAAATTATGTATATTAACTACATATAATTCTATTAACAAAATATGCTTCAACAAAATAGAAACAGTAGTTACAGAAAAAAATCAAAACTAAAAATTCTAGAAATAACGGGTATGCAAAAATCTGCGTACAAGTCAGGACAGTATTTATAAAAAATTCATAAATGAGACCATTGTTTCTATATTAATATGAGGTCGGATAACTTTTACGTTTAATGACCTCCCTTAAACGTTTAGGCATGGAGTGCACTAATTTCTTCGTTTCGTCCGAACTGATTTTGGCCCATTCCTCAATCATAACATTTTTTAACGTTTCCTTCGACGTTATGTTGTGTTGCCGAATCCTGCGTTCCAGTAAATCCCAGAGGTGTTCGATGGGATTCAAGTCCGGCGATTGTGGAGGTGTTTTAAGTTGCTTTGGGGTATTGTATAGTAGCCAAAGCTTAGTGTTGTGGGCGCAATGTTTGAGGTCATTATCTTGTTGAAAAAAGTATTCGGGCCCCAAGCCCAAGTTTTCGATGCTAGGCTTCAAATTTTCTTTTAAAATGTCTATATACATTTTATGGTCCATTGTCGATGTTATGACCACCTCCGTGTTTTACAGTCGCT
Organism: Onthophagus sagittarius; assembly: GCA_036711965.1. Lineage (NCBI taxonomy): Eukaryota > Metazoa > Arthropoda > Insecta > Coleoptera > Scarabaeidae > Onthophagus > Onthophagus sagittarius. Next base: position 19,194,457 of record JASERS010000001.1, on the reverse strand, counting down.
TTCAAATTTTCGGGATTAAGGGCAGTATTAGGTTTTCTCCATACAAGTTGTTTACCCTTAATGCCGAAAATGCAAAATTTGCTCTCATCTGTAAAAAGAACTTTCTCCCAGAATTCAATGGGCTTGTCTAAGAGTTTTTTTGCAAAGGCGATCCGCTTCTGACGATTGACCTCTGTCACAAATGGCTTTTTTCGTGCAACGCGACTGTGATAGTTAGCTTTTTTTAACGTCCTTCTCACCGTATCTTTGCTGATAGTTTTATGAAATACTTCTTGTACATTTTCTACTATTTTTTTGCCGTCAGCCTAGGTTCTTTTCTAACCTGCTGTGAGAGGACGTGAGAGGTAATCTTCAGTGTCTTTATAATTATTAATTACTCTTTGAATGGAAGAGTGTGACCTGCCGACAGTTTCTCCTATTTTTCGAAAAGATTTTCCCTCTTTCCATAACTTTACAATAATTTTTCTCTCTCCCAATTCAATTTCCTTTCCTTTCGTGTCCATTCTAACTTTTAGCTTCTAAGCCTCTGCTAATATAATTGACACCGATTATCTTTTATTTAAATCGGAAAGCGTACATCGCCAACTACGTATTTAAGTAAATAAGTATATTTTGGAGAAGGCGTCTTTATTTGTACGCAGATTTTTGCATACGCATTATTTGGAGAATTTTTAATTTTAATTTTTTTTGTAACTAATATTTCTGTTTTATTGATGCATATTTTGTTAATAGAATTATATGTAGTTAATACACAAAATAAAAAAAATTTAAGTTTATCACATTAGATCATGACCCTTATTTTTTCAGTTAAAGTGTTAGAAGTTTTTTGTACGCAGACTTCTGCTGCTAAGTGTATGTATGTGTGGTTGCATATATAACATAAATAATCGAAGACAAACTTTCTTTCAAATTAAAATTTGTTAATGAGAATGTTTAACGTCGCAAGATGGCGCTGCGATCGATTATAATAAAATATATTTTTATTTAATTTCATCCATCATAATGATTATTAATTACTCTATTTAAAAACATGAGCACAACTTATAAATATTCTAAGAGTCATAGATAATCATCGACATCAAATTCCCTTTCAAAATTAATATTTAATGTTTGTTAATGATAAGTTACTGAGAGATTACAATTATTTTGACGTCACAATCAAATAATCACAAATATTTATCAACATTTTTTAACAAACCGATTTTCCCGGTATTTTTCCATCATCTTCGTCCTTTTCTAACATAAACTGCGATAATGTGGCCCCCTCATTCGAATAAAATGTCAAGTTTCGTGCAGCGTGCTGTCATTTCAAACAAATTTTCCCGTCAAAACGTTTTAAGTGCGGTTTTACACATTTAAAGAATTATATGCAAAAAGCTGAATAAAAATGTGCGATTCGACGCTATTACTTATTAAGGAAAAGATAATACACACAGAGTAAGTTAAATCCGTAACATAATCTATTTTTACAATTTTTTTATGAAATTTTTTTACAGTGCTATCATAAAGCTGCTTTCGGACAAAAATACTCAAATAAATCAACTAAAACGCCAATTAAAGTTCCTTTATAAAACGTACTTGGCTAAGACGAAAGAGTTGGAAATTTGTAATCTTAAAGAGACAACTAACCCATCTTATATTAATGAGAAAATTCTTCTTGAAAAATATACTAAATTAGAGGCGATTCATCAAGATTATGTTAACGTTTCAACAATAAAATATCAAAATATTTGTAAGGAATTAGAAGAATCGAAATCGTCGAAACCTATTAAAAATATTAAAACGATTAAAAAATGTAATAAATGTAAAGATGAGGTTGAAAATAATCGGGTATTAAAGAGACAAATCACTCATTTGAAACAGAACATTGCTCAATTAACAAATAAGGTGGAGTCGAAAAACAAAAACAATTTAAAAGACTTTAAATATTCGCCTGAATATAAACGGTTAAAACAAGATCATGACACGGAAATTGAGAGCCTTATGACGGAGCATATGATGGAGTTAGATAAGATGAAAACAAAATTTAAAGGCGAAATTAATAACTACCAAGAGAAAATTATTTCTTTGGAAGCCCAACATATGATTTATAAAGATAAAATTGATGAGTTAAAGTTGGAGTTAAGCGAAACAAAAATTTTAGTTATGGAGAAAAATACGGTTAAATCCAAGAACAAAATTAGTAATGAAATAAAAGGAGGTTTATATGATTTATTGAGTGATTGTGATTTGGATGCACCAAAACATGATTTAATAAGTAAATTGGATCAATCATCTCAAACAGACGAAATATTTTATCATATTTCGAATGATATAAATCAGCACGAAAATGTTGATATTGCAAGTTTATTTGGTGATGATGTTTCTGACGTTTTAAACGATCATCAAGAAAATTTTGTAGAATTAAGTAATTTAGATCGTAATCAAACAACCTTAAAATGTTTAGAAGAAGTTAAGGAAGACTTAAATGATGAAAATCTCGATGATGATGAAAATCTCGATGTATGGAGATGTATTCAAGAAATGAAAGAGATTCCAGAACCTTTAAGTTCAATGAGTTCATCCGAAAATGAAGAAGAAACAACACCAATAAAAAATAAAAAAGAGGAAACAACAACATCAAAGAAAAATAATGAAAAGGAAACTACAACATCAAAGAAAAACAATGTCTTTAATAAAAGATTAAAATTAAAACGACTGGCGCAAGAAAATCGCCGAAAATTTATCACCAACATGAAAAAAGATCTATTTAAATCGATAGTAAAATACGTAGGAAAAATGATAAAATCAAATGATAGAGAAAATAAAACCAAAAAAATGTCGAAACGATTTAAAAATAAACGCAAATTAGAAATGCTTAGGTGGACGGCTTCACGCGAAATATCAAGCACCGACTCGGACGTATCTTCCACTTCAAAATCAAAAATTAAAATGAGAAAGCTTAAATACAAACACTTAAAAGTAAATAATAAAGAGGAGTACAACAAATTTTGCGAAAAACTTAACACAATGACGACATTTTATAACTCTTTGAGTACCGATGAAAATGAATTATTTGAAAATGAAAAAGAATTTTCACAAAATTGTAATTCCAAAAAGTCATTTGGACAGAATTTAAGTTCTGATATAGATAATTTAAGTTCTGATACAAAATTATCTTCTGATTTGGTAGAAATGACATCTTTAGAATCCTCTGAAAATGAATTATTTGAAAATGAAAAGGAATTTTCACAAAATTGTAATTCCAAGAAATCATTTGGACAGAATTTAAGTTCTGACATAGATAATTTAAGTTCTGATACAAAATTATCTTCTGATTTGGTAGAAATGACATCTTTAGAATCCTCTGAAAATGAATTATTTGAAAATGAAAAAGAATTTTCACAAAATTGTAATTCCAAGAAATCATTTGGACAGAATTTAAGTTCTGACATAGATAATTTAAGTTCTGATACAAAATTATCTTCTGATTTGGTAGAAATGACATCTTTAGAATCCTCTGAAAATGAATTATTTGAAAATGAAAAAGAATTTTCACAAAATTGTAATTCCAAGAAATCATTTGGACAGAATTTAAGTTCTGACATAGATAATTTAAGTTCTGATACAAAATTATCTTCTGATTTGGTAGAAATGACATCTTTAGAATCCTCTGAAAATGAATTATTTGAAAATGAAAAAGAATTTTCACAAAATTGTAATTCCAAGAAATCATTTGGACAGAATTTAAGTTCTGACATAGATAATTTAAGTTCTGATACAAAATTATCTTCTGATTTGGTAGAAATGACATCTTTAGAATCCTCTGAAAATGAATTATTTGAAAATGAAAAAGAATTTTCACAAAATTGTAATTCCAAGAAATCATTTGGACAGAATTTAAGTTCTGACATAGATAATTTAAGTTCTGATACAAAATTATTCTTCTGATTTGGTAGAAATGACATCTTTAGAATCCTCTGAAAATGAATTATTTGAAAATGAAAAAGAATTTTCACAAAATTGTAATTCCAAGAAATCATTTGGACAGAATTTAAGTTCTGACATAGATAATTTAAGTTCTGATACAAAATTATCTTCTGATTTGGTAGAAATGACATCTTTAGAATCCTCTGAAAATGAATTATTTGAAAATGAAAAAGAATTTTCACAAAATTGTAATTCCAAGAAATCATTTGGACAGAATTTAAGTTCTGACATAGATAATTTAAGTTCTGATACAAAATTATCTTCTGATTTGGTAGAAATGACATCTTTAGAATCCTCTGAAAATGAATTATTTGAAAATGAAAAAGAATTTTCACAAAATTGTAATTCCAAGAAATCATTTGGACAGAATTTAAGTTCTGACATAGATAATTTAAGTTCTTGTACAAAAGTATCTTCTGATTTGGTAGAAATGACATCTGTGACGTCTTTCTACAAAAAAACAAAACTAACAAATCAACACGATCGAACCCTAAAAAAATAAACACACAGATCTGCAACACCTCGGCTTCCCAGTGAAGATGGGGTGGGTCTGAAATTATAAGGCGCCACGCAGTTTCAGTTGCAGATCGCTCTAACTGCGACGAGGGCTGGAAAGAATGAGGTTCGACGAACATCAACATATACACAACACAAGAAATCGGCAAAATTATATACCACCAAATATTAAATTTATTAAAAAAATAAATGGTAAACAAAGAAATATATATATATAAAAAAAAAATAAACAATAATAATAAAAAAATATAAATATCGAAACTGTTCGACAATAATAAAAAAAAATCAGATTGTCTCCGATGTTTAGGGGGGAAGACCTGAACTGAAATATAATATAAAAAAATGAACCTGAATTTTTGACCGCGACCCGTTCCCGAATGACGCGAGCGCTCGATCAGGTGAACGTTAAAGAAAAACAACAAGAATGTATAATCAAAACTAAAATGAACAATCCCCCTAATACACAGACGTATCTTTACAAAACTAATAATTAAATAACGAATTTCGAAAAATAAAAAAATTAATTAACAAAAGAATAATTAAAATCCGGAGAATTATTATCAAATAAGTGAAGTAAACAAAATTAAATCGGTAAGTATAAAAAAATAAATCCTGATTTTATTGATGATACAAAAAAAATAACTTAATTGAATTGACTTTTTTTTTTTTTAGCGAAACAAAAACATCTGACCTTATTCCAGATTCTTCACACACATAGAACTATGGACGTAGACACGAAAATTCTGCAAACTTCCTTTGGAAACACCGGCCCAAGGTGGATATGGGAATTATAGTACTGACGAAAAAGCTTAACGTCTTTTTTCCAGGATAGGAGTTTAAAGTATAAAAAAAACCTATGTTTCAAAGAGAAAAAAAATTGTAAATAGTTGTATATATGTTTGTTTAATGAAGAATGGAGAGTGAGTGATTTTTATTTAGCGTGGATGGAGGATTCTTTTTTTTTGTTAAGTAGTTTAGGATAAGTTAGTTGGAATTAGAATTGTAAAATATAAATGTTTAAACCTACCTCAAGATGAGGTTTTTCTCTCTTTTTTTGTTCTTAACCAGTAAAATTATTTAAATTCATAAACGTGCGTAGAAATCCGGTAGAACCGTAATCGTAGGAAACAATTCCGTACGAAAAATTAACTGATTGATTAACTTATATCCTGATGAAATCAGATATAGCTCGCTCGACTCAAAATCCAACAACGTGAAAAATTCCAAAATGTCGACGACTATAAAATTGTTAACAATCGTTGCACTATGAATGCTGGCTACAAAAGAGGAAGAATCAAATCGCGCACGGGTATTCATTCCCCAAAATTTATCAAAAAACTCGATTTAAAATCGCGCCGTACCAAAAATTCAAACTCACTCCCTCCCTCTATGATTGAAAGTATGAAATTTAACAAATGTAAATAAAGATGAATAAACCGAAAAAAAATGTTTGTGGTTAAAAATCGAAAGAGAAATGTGTTTAAATAAAAATCAAAGGATAATGATAACGAAGTGGAAAGGATTCTATAGGATACTGTTTGTGTTTCCAAATTCCGTTTGCTGCAAACAAAATACAACCATAAACAAGGTAAATAACAAACAAAATGGTATATAAATTCTACGATTTCTGTAACAATTTTAGACAAAACACAATAACACAAAAGTGGACGTTACACATCTTTAGAATCCTCTGAAAATGAATCATTTGAAAATAAGAAAGAATTTTCGAAAAATTATAATTCCAATAAATCATTTGGACAGAGTTTAAGTTCTGACATAGATAATTTAAGTTCTGATACAAAAGTATCTTCTGATTTGGTAGAAATGACATCTTTAGAATCCTCTGAAAATGAATTATTTGAAAATGAAAAAGAATTTTCACAAAATTGTAATTCCAAAAAATCATTCGGACAGAATTTAAGTTCTGACATATATAATTTAAGTTCTGATACAAAATTATCTTCTGATTTGGTAGAAATGACATCTTTAGAATCCTCTGAAAGTGAATCATTTGAAAATAAAAAAGAATTTTCACAAAATTATAGTTCTAATAAATCATTTGGACAGAATTTAAGTTCCGACATAGATAATTTAAGTTCTGATACAAAATTATCTTCTGATTTGGTAGAAATGATATCTTTAGAATCCTCTGAAAATGAATCATTTGAAAATAAGAAAGAATTTTCGAAAAATTATAATTCCAATAAATCATTTGGACAAAGTTTAAGTTCTGACATAGATAATTTAAGTTCTGATACAAAAGTATCTTCTGATTTGGTAGAAATGACATCTTTAGAATCCTCTGAAAATGAATTATTTGAAAATGAAACAGAATTTTCACAAAATTGTAATTCCAAAAAATCATTCGGACAGAATTTAAGTTCTGACATATATAATTTAAGTTCTGATACAAAATTATCTTCTGATTTGGTAAAAATGACATCTTTAGAATCCTCTGAAAGTGAATCATTTGAAAATAATAAAGAATTTTCACAAAATTATAGTTCTAATAAATCATTTGGACAGAATTTAAGTTCTGACATAGATAATTTAAGTTCTGATACAAAATTATCTTCTGATTTGGTAGAAATGACATCTTTAGAATCCTCTGAAAATGAATTATTTGAAAATAAAAAAGAATTTTCGCAAAATTATAATTGCAATAAATCATTTGGACAAAGTTTAAGTTCTGACATAGATAATTTCAGTTCTGATACAAAAATATCTAATGATTCCTTAGAAATTGCATCTTTTAAAGGATCCTCTCAAAATAAAATTGAACTTTCACAAAATTATAACTTTAATAACTTATTTGGGCAGGATTCAAGTTCGGAAGATGATAACTTCAGTACTCATAGAAAAGTATCTGATGATTTGTTAAAAATTACTCCTTTTAAAGAAACCTCTCAAAGCGATTCATTTGAAAATGACAATTTAAGCTCCCATACAAAAGTATCTTCTGATTTGTTAGAAATTACATCTTTTAAGGAACCCTCTCAAAGCGATTCATTTGAAAATAAAATTGAATCTTCACAAAATAAGAATTTAAGTTCCCAAACAAAAGTATTTTCTGATTCCTTACAAATTACATCTTCTAAAGAAACCTATCAAAGTGTTTCAGTTGAAAATAAAACTGAATTTTTACAAAATTATAATTCCAATAAATCATTTGGAGAGGATTCAAGTTCTGAAAATGATAATTTAAGTTCCCAAACAAAAGTGTCTGATGATTTCTTACAAATTACATCTTTTAAAGAACCCTCTCAAAGTGATTCATTTGAAAATAAGATTAAATCTTCACAAAATGAGAATTTAAGCTCTCAAACAAAAATATTTTCTGATTTTTTAGAAATAACACCGTTTGAAGAACCCTCTCAAAGCGATTTATTTGAAAATAATAATGATGAGGTTTCAATTAAAAAATCAGAAACATCGCCCTCAGAAACGAATAGTTCTCAAAGATATGATAATTGTGTTAAAAATTCTTTTAAAAATGATAATAAAAAGGAGAAAGATCGCCGATGTTCACCAAGAATAAATAAATTAAAACGCCAACAAAACAAAAATCGGACAAAAGAAATAATTAAAACTAAACAATTAACAAATTCAATCTTAGATTTAATTCCCATATGTGAACCAACCAAACCAAGTATTTCTTCAAACAATAAAATTTCTGATACACCACAAAATAATTCTGATGAATCAAATAAATTGGAATTAGCAAATTCAAAGTTTCCGTGTGAACTCAATGAAAATGATGTTCCTGTTAGACCGGTGAAAAGAAGAAAGGCTAATTTAAAAAGAACGATAGACGTATCCGATGCGAAAATAACGAGTAATGGTGAACCATCGAAGAAATTGAAAAAGGTTAAAGATGGTTGTTTGAAAAGATTCGAAAATGATAGTGTGATTAAAGAAGTAATTAAAGTGGAGAGGAAGATAAAATTGGAAAAGACGTGTTTTAAAAGGCCGGTGAAACGGAAATTGTGTACTTCTATGTCGCCCCCGCATTCGACGGTTTGTGAATTTGTACCACCAAAGATTATTCCGTTGGATGTTGTAGGACAATTACATGCAGGTATTTATTTTAGAATAATATAAAATAATAAGAAAGATATTGAATTAAGATGATTTATCACACAATCAATAATACATTAAGCTGGAAAAATTACATTTGTTGTAATGAACTTTAATGGTGAAATATCAACTTTAAAATGTCAAAAAGTGGCTGTCATAAAAATTACGTTTTAACTAATAATTTTTTTAATATTTTTTAATAGATTATATCTGGCTTTTTATTTTAAGCAAAAATCGATTTCGTCCTTGAAACTTATCATTATTTAATTAAAATAGGGAAGAATGTTTTAATTCTAAAAAGTTCTAATTCTAACCTATTTGTCAAGTTTGAGAATTTCACAGCTAATTACTAAATTTTCGATGATTTAAGGTAACATTAATAAAATTCGCAATTTTTAAATAAACGAATTGTTTAAATGGAGATCTCAGGGAAATCGTTTGAAATTTGTAAAATATTAAAGATGGAACGTTTGCAGAAATCCGAATTTAAAGCTAATTAAATTAAAAATTATAATAAAATGGTATTTACCTTTAAAGTAAAACATCATCTTGATAGTTCCTCTTCGTCCAAAATGGTTTGGTTTTTAAAACAACTTATTAATTAAATAACAATTTGTTGTTCATTAGTTGAAAACTTTATGTCAATGTCAACTTCATTAATAGACTTTATATGAATTGATTGAGATGTAATGGAGGTTTTAGGAAAAATAGTTTGAAATAGAAAAATGTTTAATTATTAAATGTTAAAGAAGAAACATTGCTAGAATTTCGAATTTAATGTTAATTTAATAAAAAAAATATATAAAAATTTAATTAAGCTTAAAGGTGAAATGTCAAAATGTAGCTATCATAAAAGTGACGTTTAAATTAAGTGATTTGAACTAATTGTAACTAAAAGTCAATTTTGTCGTAAACACATCATTATTTAATTAAAATAGGAAAGATTATTAATTAGTAGCAGAGCTGGGCAATAGTTAACTACAGAAGTTATTACTTAAACGTAGTTAAGTCGACTACTTTTTGTGTCAACATAATCGTATTCTAACTACTTTTGTTCTATGAGTTAGTAGTAAAGCTGTGGTTAACTCATTCATTGTTAACTATTTTAGCTATTCTAACTATATATGTTTGTTTATTTTAATTCCTTTTAAGTAATTTAACTACTTTTAAACAGTTTTGTTAAATAGCTGGGTATTTATTTTCAAGAGAATGTATCTGATGTACCCTGGGTATTTTGAAGTATTTATGAAATTTAACAGAACTACAACAAAGACAAAGACCACTAAAAAAAGTAACCATATTTAATCTAAAAATACGAATTCTTTTTTAATAAGAAGCTGATTGAGAGAGTGAATGTTAGTGCTAAAGTCTGAAACTAGGTTTCATTGAATTCGATTGGGTTTCGTGTTAAGAGTGATATACACTCAGCAGCAGAAGTCTGCGTACAAACAACTTGTAATACTTTAATTGAAAAAATAAGAGTCATAATCTAATGTGATAAACTTGTTTTTTTTTTATTTTGTATATTAACTACATATAATTCTATTAACAAAATGTGCTTCAACAAAACAGAAACAGTAGTTACAGAAAAAAATCAAAACTAAAAATTCTACAAATAACGGGTATGCAAAAATCTGCGTACAAGTCAGGACAGTATTTATAAAAAAATTCATAAATGAGATCATTGTTTCTATATTAATATTAGGTCGGATAACCTTTACGTGTAATGACCTCCCTTAAACGTTTAGGCGTGGAGTGCACTAATTTCTTCGTTTCGCCCGAACTGATTTTGGCCCATTCCTCAATCATAACATTTTTTAACGTTTCCTTCGACGTTATGTTGTGTTGCCGAATTCTGCGTTCCAGTAAATCCCAGAGGTGTTCGATGGGATTCAAGTCCGGCGATTGTGGAGGTGTTTTAAGTTGCTTTGGGGTATTGTATAGTAGCCAAAGCTTAGTGTTGTGGGCGCAATGTTTGGGGTCATTATCTTGTTGAAAAAAGTATTCGGGCCCCAAGCCCAAGTTTTCGATGCTAGGCTTCAAATTTTCTTTTAAAATGTCTATATACATTTTATAGTCCATTGTCGATGTTATGAAAACCAACCTTCCCACCCCTTTGGTGCACATACACCCCCAAACCATAACTCCACCACCTCCAAGTTTTACAGTCGCTTTCAAATTTTCGGGATTAAGGGCAGTATTAGGTTTTCTCCATACAAGTTGTTTACCCTTAATGTCGAAAATGCAAAATTTGCTCTCATCTGTAAAGAGAACTTTCTCCCAGAATTCAATGGGCTTGTCTAAGAGTTTTTTTGCAAAGGCGATCCGCTTCTGACGATTGACCTCTGACACAAATGGCTGTTTTCGTGCAACGCGACTGTGATAGTTAGCTTTTTTTAACGTCTTTCTCACCGTATTATTGCTGTTAGTTTTATGAAATTCTTCTTGTACATCTTCTACTATTTTTTTGCCGTCAGCCTAGGTTCTTTTCTAACCTGCTGTACAATTTTTCGCTTCTCTCGGTTTGTTAAAAGGGGTGGTCTACCAGATTGCGGACGTGAGAGGTAATCTTCAGTGTCTTCATAATTATTAATTACTCTTTGAATGGAAGAGTGTGACCTGCCGACAGTTTCTCCTATTTTTCGGAAAGATTTTCCCTCTTTCCATAACTTTACAATAATTTTTCTCTCTCCCAATTCAATTTCCTTTCCTTTCCATGGTGTGTGCACTTAAGTAGCCTAAACAAAACCGTGAAACTCTCAAGGGGAATAACTCAACAGATGGCGCTGATCTGAAATAATTTTTAGATCAGCGCGTGCGTTAATACGCATGCGCACATATGTCATTTTACTGTTTGACAGTTTGACTACAAATACGAAAATTGACGTGATTTTTTTATTCAAAATGCTGCGCTGTATTCAAAAATATCTGAAAATATCGTTGTTGTGCTGTTTTTGGATGTACAGATAGTACTTCCAGCCGTCATTGCTTTCCTCATCCGCAAAAGAAGACGGAATTGTTTAATGAGTGGGTTTTAAGATGTGGAAATCCAAAGATCTCCAATCTGCGTACAGAACTTGTATATAGATCACATCGTGTGTGTCACAATCACTTCGAAAATAGTGATTGTGCTTCAAATTCCTATTTAAAGGCAAACGCTGTACCAAAACTAGGTTTACCATCAAAAGGTATGTATAAAATTACTACTACTATAATATTATCACATCAGATGAAATAATCTTTATCAAAACTAGTATAAAATAAAGTTACGTAAAAAATAAGGATATTTTTTGCGTTATTCAACCGAGAGAGAAGTAATTTTATTAAATAGCATTTCATTTTACTGAATGTATAATTTTTCAGTAACTGATGTTATTGGAGAGAATCTACAACAATCAATGTTTAATGACTATATACGTCCATCATCTGTAGTATCTCTAACTCAATGAAAAGATGACCCTCAGCCATCCACATCAAGTGATGTTTCTGTAATTGGTATGTATTCACAAGCTATTAATTTTCTATGTTGTATTTCAAAAATAAAAACAATGTTATATTTGTTTGAAGAAATACATTGAATATGGGTTGCTAAACTGTAAGTAATTAGAGAAAAACTTATTAACTGTTTCAAATTTTTTGTTTAGGATAGGATTTTTTATAAGTATCGTTTGTCTAAGATATTATTTCATTACTTTATGATTAACCTTGGATAATATGTGTATATTACACAAGGTTAATATTCAATCGACCTTTGATGTAAAGTCTTGTATAGCATTAATGGTTTGAATTACACTCTTTCAGCACAATCATCAAGCGGTTTACTGAAGGCAATTGGTGTGCGCAAATCAAATGAATTGTCGCCTAAATCAAAAATTATGTACAAGAGATCTACGTATCTTACGAAAAAAGTGACAATTTATAAAAAACGCACTCAGTCTATAAAGGAAAGATTGAAAATGGCTGCTACACAATTTTTGTTTAGCCCAGTTAAATTCGAAAAAAAGGAAACCCAGAGGAAGGCGATATTCTATCGATGAAAAATTAATGTGTTTGGCACTGTATAAACACTCAGGGGCGTCTTATAAATTTTTATCCAAAATGTTCATCCTCCCTTCAAGGCGAACCATTATGAAACTGTTATCAAATATACCCATAACTACTGGGATAAATTCAGCTTTGTTTGAAAATTTAACTAAGGCAGCAACTCATTTAAAAAGAACAGAACGCCTTTGTATCTTAATGTTTGACGAGGTGGCACTCAAACCACATCTCGAATATAATAAGCACAGTGATAACATTACTGGTTTAGAAAATGGCAATATTGTGGATCATGCCCTAGTTTTCATGGTACGTGGGGTGGTGCGGAAATGGAAGCAAACAATTGCATATTTTTTCTGTAAAGGAATGACAAAGGCTGAGGAACTAAAAAAATATTTAAAAGAAATCATTATAAAATTAAATAATTCAAATTTGAGAGTGGTAGCGACAGTGTGCGACCAGGCGTCTACAAATAGAACAGCAATAGAAAGTAAGAACTAAAAAATATTATGTATAATACCGTAGTTATATTTTTTTATTGTTGTAGGTCTCATCGGAGAAGCCCGAGTTAAATATTTAAAAAATAATGAAATACCGAGAAGAAGAATAAATATTGGAGGAAACGAAATCATTCCATTATACGACACACCCCACCTTTTAAAAGGTATCCGGAATAATTTGTTAAAAAAAAACTTGGTCTGGGAGAAAGATGGGCAACTATTAATTGCCAAGTGGGGTGATGTGGAAAAGGTTTATGATATCGACTCTGGTAGCGGCGAATTTAGGTTATTACCTAAAATTACGGATTTCCATATCCGACCAAAGAAAATGAAAAAAATGAAGGTGTCTTGTGCCGCCCAAGTTTTCAATCATACAACAGCTGCCGCTATAGCGTATATGGCCAAAACAAGTATGTCATATATTACTATTTGTATTGCCATTTTTTTAAATAATTTTACTACTTTTACAGATGCCAGTGATGTTACGGGAGAAATAATAATGGAAACACGTGCACATGACACAGCAAGCATATTAAAATTTTTTGATGGACTGTTTGACAGTCTTAATGGAGGAAGCCGTAGACCACCTCCTCTCCGTGGTGCGGTTTCCCAATTATCGAGCCATATTAAATTTTGGAACGAGTCAAGAGGTAAGTATTGCACATCACATTAATGTATTATGCAAAACACTAAACATCATTATGAATGAAATTTCTCCTTGATAATAATTATCGAACATATTTTAATTCAAGTATATATTTTCAGATATGCTTATCAACGCATATCAACGCTCTAAATATCAACGGTTTCATTGACTTAACCCATGAACTCTTGGCATTGGGTATAACCTATTACTTTCCTCGCACATTGAACCAAGATCCTCTCGAGAATTATTTTGGACAAGTGCGTCAACACAGAGCTCGAAACAATAATCCAACTGCAAAACAATTTGAAGAAACATTTAAAACGTTGTTGGTGAGGAAGATAGTGAGTACGCATTCGGTGGGGGCAAACTGTGAAGAGGATTTTGATTCCTCATTGCTACAATTAAGGCAATTTGTCATGACCAGCAAGGATCCGCGCATGAGAGAAGAAATTGTAGAGAGTGAAGCTGTAAGCCAATGTATATATAGAAGAGAAATTGTTATTAGTAGACCAATTGATAATGCAGCAATCGGTTATATTGCCGGTTTCATTTCAAAAAAGCTTTTAAAAAAAATTGAATGCAATTTTTGCAGATTGCATATTATTAACAAATATGAAACACAATCTCAATATTACGCCTTTATAAAAGAAAAAGAATATCATGCTTATAGATGTCTACTATATTGTCAAGACTCTTTTATTGAAACATTGGAAAAATGTTATAACATTTCAAAAATGTTATTCTTAAAATATAAATTTAATAATAATATTAAACGCACGATTGTCTTATATTTAAAAAAACATGTTACATTTACATTTATGTGTGAGAATAAGTGTGACATTATTGATTATATATTAGATAACATTGTAACTATTACTATACATTGCCTGTGTACCGGATTAAATCGTATCATGTGTGGAAACGATACAAGGCAATGCAATTTTTCCACAGATTTGTATAGACAGGCTAGGCTTATATATAGTAATAGATATAGAAAATAAAAATTATTTAGTATAAAATACTTGATTTTCTATTTTATGACTTTATTTATACATCTATTATTTTCAATTGTGAATTTTGTTAGTGTAATTCGCAGAATGTGTTACTCTATATAATTTTTTTTGTATACTTAAATTTACGGGTATAACAAAAAAGATTATAAAAATAAGGAGGTATGCATTAAGCGAATTAAAATAATTTATAAAATTATATATATATATAATTAAAACTGCTGTCAAAAGTTTCACATCGAGGGGAATAACTCAACAGATGGCGCTTACGCGGTAACAAAAAGAGATAATAGAGTTGCATATCTATCTTTCCTTTTTTATCTATGTTTCCTTTCGTGTCCATTCTAACTTTTAGCTTCTAAGCCTCTGCTAATATAATTGACACCGATTATCTTTTATTTAAATCGGAAAGCGTACATCGCCAACTACGTATTTAAGTAAATAAGTATATTTTGGAGAAGGCGTCTTTATTTGTACGCAGATTTTTGCATACGCATTATTTGGAGAATTTTTAATTTTAATTTTTTTTGTAACTAATATTTCTGTTTTATTGATGCATATTTTGTTAATAGAATTATATGTAGTTAATACACAAAATAAAAAAAAATTTAAGTTTATCACATTAGATCATGACCCTTATTTTTTCAGTTAAAGTGTTAGAAGTTTTTTGTACGCAGACTTCTCCTGCTAAGTGTATTGTACTTTGACAGAAACATAACTTTGACTTACTTTAAAGTCACAGCTGGCATTTCTATTGGCTGAATAACAGTTCCTCATCTTAGTATTTTGTCGCTGAATAGTGTCTTTAAGTCGGTTGTGAAGCTCATCAAATGAGGCAACGGACATTCGAAAATAATTAAAAAACTTGGACTCATCTGCCCATAGTTCTTCAAAAAGTGCTACGAATGTTCCAACTTCATCCCTTCTTATGTTGATGGGATGTACCCAGTAACGACGATTTCTTTGCTTTCCTCTACGATGGTGTAATAACCACAGTGCTGCAATTTTCTTTCGATTCATATTATTTAAATAGGTATAACACATACGAAAAGTCCCACAAAACTAACCGAATCTACGAAGACGGTACGGTGAAATACCGTCGCATGTGAAAGCAAACCGTTCACGGTAAAAACCGTCCGGTTTTTTGCCGTACGGCGAAAACCGTTGTGTGTGAAACAGGCCTAAGAGTCATAAATAATCGAAGACAAACTTTCTTTCAAATTAAAATTTGTTAATGAGAATGTTTAACGTCGCAAGATGGCGCTGCGATCGATTATAATAAAATATATTTTTATTTAATTTCATCTTCATAATGATTATTAATTACTCTATTTAAAAACATGAGCACAACTTATAAATATTCTAAGAGTCATAGATAATCATAGATATCAAATTCCCTTTCAAAATTAATATTTAAAGTTTGTTAATGATAAGTTATTGAGAGATTACAATTACTTTGACGTCACAATCAAATAATCACAAATATTTATAAAAATTTTTTAACAAACCGATTTTCCCGCTATTTTTCCATCATCTTCGTCCTTTTCTAACATAAACTGCGATAATGTGGCCCTCTCACTCGAATAAAATGTCAAGTTTCGTGCAGCGTGCTGTCATCTCAAACAAGTTGTGTGACTTAACCTAAAAATTTTCCCGTCAAAACGTTTTAAGTGCGGTTTTACACATTTAAAGAATTATATGCAAAAAGCTGAATAAAAATGTGCGATTCGACGCTATTACTTATTAAGGAAAAGATAATACACACAGAGTAAGTTAAATCCGTAACATAATCTATTTTTACAATTTTTTTATGAAATTTTTTTACAGTGCTATCATAAAGCTGCTTTCGGACAAAAATACTCAAATAAATCAACTAAAACGCCAATTAAAGTTCCTTTATAAAACGTACTTGGCTAAGACGAAAGAGTTGGAAATTTGTAATCTTAAAGAGACAACTAACCCATCTTATATTAATGAGAAAATTCTTCTTGAAAAATATACTAAATTAGAGGCGATTCATCAAGATTATGTTAACGTTTCAACAATAAAATATCAAAATATTTGTAAGGAATTAGAAGAATCGAAATCGTCGAAACCTATTAAAAATATTAAAACGATTAAAAAATGTAATAAATGTAAAGATGAGGTTGAAAATAATCGGGTATTAAAGAGACAAATCACTCATTTGAAACAGAACATTGCTCAATTAACAAATAAGGTGGAGTCGAAAAACAAAAACAATTTAAAAGACTTTAAATATTCGCCTGAATATAAACGGTTAAAACAAGATCATGACACGGAAATTGAGAGCCTTATGACGGAGCATATGATGGAGTTAGATAAGATGAAAACAAAATTTAAAGGCGAAATTAATAACTACCAAGAGAAAATTATTTCTTTGGAAGCCCAACATATGATTTATAAAGATAAAATTGATGAGTTAAAGTTGGAGTTAAGCGAAACAAAAATTTTAGTTATGGAGAAAAATACGGTTAAATCCAAGAACAAAATTAGTAATGAAATAAAAGGAGGTTTATATGATTTATTGAGTGATTGTGATTTGGATGCACCAAAACATGATTTAATAAGTAAATTGGATCAATCATCTCAAACAGACGAAATATTTTATCATATTTCGAATGATATAAATCAGCACGAAAATGTTGATATTGCAAGTTTATTTGGTGATGATGTTTCTGACGTTTTAAACGATCATCAAGAAAATTTTGTAGAATTAAGTAATTTAGATCGTAATCAAACAACCTTAAAATGTTTAGAAGAAGTTAAGGAAGACTTAAATGATGAAAATCTCGATGATGATGAAAATCTCGATGTATGGAGATGTATTCAAGAAATGAAAGAGATTCCAGAACCTTTAAGTTCAATGAGTTCATCCGAAAATGAAGAAGAAACAACACCAATAAAAAATAAAAAAGAGGAAACAACAACATCAAAGAAAAATAATGAAAAGGAAACTACAACATCAAAGAAAAACAATGTCTTTAATAAAAGATTAAAATTAAAACGACTGGCGCAAGAAAATCGCCGAAAATTTATCACCAACATGAAAAAAGATCTATTTAAATCGATAGTAAAATACGTAGGAAAAATGATAAAATCAAATGATAGAGAAAATAAAACCAAAAAAATGTCGAAACGATTTAAAAATAAACGCAAATTAGAAATGCTTAGGTGGACGGCTTTACGCGAAATATCAAGCACCGACTCGGACGTATCTTCCACTTCAAAATCAAAAATTAAAATGAGAAAGCTTAAATACAAACACTTAAAAGTAAATAATAAAGAGGAGTACAACAAATTTTGCGAAAAACTTAACACAATGACGACGTTTTATAACTCTTTGAGTACCGATGAAAGTAAAATCGAAGATAATTGTAATGTTGGTGAAGAATCCGGGCAAGATTCCGGTTTTGGAAAGAGCGATATTGAATGTGGAAGAATTAATAAATGTGGTGATGATAAACGTGATAAATTAGGGTTTGGTTGTGATAAAAAAATATCTCACGATGATTTAATTGAACATCAAATTGATACGATTGAAAATAATTTGAATGAAATTGAATTTTTACAAAATTTTGATTCTAATAAGTCGTTTGAGCAGGGTTCAAGTTCTGAAAATGATAATTTAAGTTCTCATACAAAAGTATCTTCTGATTTGGTAAAAATAACATCTTTAGAATCCTCTGAAAATGAATTATTTGAAAATAAAATTTCACAAAATTATAATTCCAATAAATCATTTGGACAAAGTTTAAGTTCTGATACAAAAGTATCTTCTGATTTGGTAGAAATGACATCTTTAGAATCCTCTGAAAATGAATTATTTGAAAATAAAATTTCACAAAATTATACTTCCAATAAATCATTTGGACAAAGTTTAAGTTCTGACATAGATAATTTAAGTTCTGATACAAAAGTATCTTCTGATTTGGTAGAAATGACATCTTTAGAATCCTCGGAAAATGAATCATTTGAAAATAAAAAAGAATTTTCGCAAAATTATAGTTCCAATAAATTATTTGGGCAGAATTTAAGTTCTGACATAGATAATTTAAGTTCTGATACAAAATTATCTTCTGATTTGGTAGAAATGACATCTTTAGAATCCTCTGAAAATGAATCATTTGAAAATAAAAAGGAATCTTCACAAAATTATAATTCCAATAAATTATTTGGGCAGAGTTTAAGTTCTGACATAGATAATTTAAGTTCTGATACAAAATTATTGTCTGATTTGGTGGAAATGACATCTTTAGAATCCTCTGAAAACGAATCATTTGAAAATAAAAAGGTATCTTCACAAAATTATAGTTCCAATAAATTGTTTGGGCAGAGTTTAAGTTCTGACATAGATAATTTAAGTTCTGATACAAAATTATCTTCTGATTTGGTAGAAATGACATCTTTAGAATCCTCTGAAAATGAATCATTTGAAAATAAAAAGGTATCTTCACAAAATTTTAGTTCCAATAAATTATTTGGACAGAGTTTAAGTTCTGACATAGATAATTTAAGTTCTGATACAAAATTATCTTCTGATTTGGAAGAAATGACATCTTTAGAGTCCTCTGAAAATGAATCGTTTGAAAATAAAAAGGAATCTTCACAAAATTATAGTTCCAATAAATTATTTGGGCAGAGTTTAAGTTCTGACATAGATAATTTAAGTTCTGATACAAAATTATCTTCTGATTTGGAAGAAATGACATCTTTAGAGTCCTCTGAAAATGAATCATTTGAAAATAAAAAGGAATCTTCACAAAATTATAGTTCCAATAAATTATTTGGACAGAGTTTAAGTTCTGACATAGTTAATTTAAGTTCTGATACAAAATTATCTTCTGATTTGGTAGAAATGACATCTTTAGAATCCTCTGAAAATGAATCATTTGAAAATAAAAAGGAATCTTCACAAAATTATAGTTCCAATAAATTATTTGGGCAGAGTTTAAGTTCTGACATAGATAATTTAAGTTCTGATACAAAAATATCTAATGATTCCTTAGAAATTGCATCTCTTAAAGGATCATCTCAAAATAAAATTGAATTTTCAAAAAATTATAATTTTAATAACTTATTTGGGCAGGATTCAAGTTCGGAAGATGATAACTTCAGTACTCATAGAAAAGTATCTGATGATTTGATAAAAATTACTCCTTTTAAAGAAACCTCTCAAAGCGATTCATTTGAAAATGACAATTTAAGCTCCCATACAAAAGTATCTTCTGATTTGTTAGAAATTACATCTTTTAAGGAACCCTCTCAAAGCGATTCATTTGAAAATAAAATTGAATCTTCACAAAATAAGAATTTAAGTTCCCAAATAAAAGTATCTTCTGATTCCTTACAAATTACATCTTCTAAAGAAACCTATCAAAGTGATTCAATTGAAAATAAAACTGAATTTTTACAAAATTATAATTCCAATAAATCATTTGGAGAGGATTCAAGTTCTGAAAATGATAATTTAAGTTCCCAAACAAAAGTGTCTGATGATTTCTTACAAATTACATCTTTTAAAGAACCCTCTCAAAGTGATTCATTTGAAAATAAGATTAAATCTTCACAAAATGAGAATTTAAGCTCTCAAACAAAAGTGTTTTCTGATTTGTTAGAAATAACACCATTTAAAGAACCCTCTCAAAGCGATTTATTTGAAAATAATAATGATGAGGTTTCAATTAAAAAATCAGAAACATCGCCCTCAGAAACGAATAGTTCTCAAAGATATGATAATTGTGTTAAAAATTCTTTTAAAAATGATAATAAAAAGGAGAAAAATCGCCGATGTTCACCAAGAATAAATAAATTAAAACGCCAACAAAACAAAAATCGGACAAAAGAAATAATTAAAACTAAACAATTAACAAATTCAATCTTAGATTTAATTCCCATATGTGAACCAACCAAACCAAGTATTTCTTCAAACAATAAAATTTCTGATACACCACAAAATAATTCCGATGAATCAAATAAATTGGAATTAGCAAATTCAAAGTTTCCGTGTGAACTCAATGAAAATGATGTTCCTGTTAGACCGGTGAAAAGAAGAAAGGCTAATTTAAAAAGAACGATAGACGTATCCGATGCGAAAATAACGAGTAATGGTGAACCATCGAAGAAATTGAAAAAGGTTAAAGATGGTTGTTTGAAAAGATTCGATAATGATAGTGTGATTAAAGAAGTAATTAAAGTGGAGAGGAAGATAAAATTGGAAAAGACGTGTTTTAAAAGGCCGGTGAAACGGAAATTGTGTACTCCTATGTCGCCCCCGCATTCGACGGTTTGTGAATTTGTACCACCAAAGATTATTCCCTTGGATGTTGTAGGACAATTACATGCAGGTATTTATTTTAGAATAATATAAAATAATAAGAAAGATATTGAATTAAGATGATTTATCACACAATCAATAATACATTAAGCTGGAAAAATTACATTTGTTGTAATGAACTTTAATGGCGAAATATCAACTTTAAAATGTCAAAAAGTGGCTGTCATAAAAATGACGTTTTAACTGATAATTTTTTTAATATTTTTTAATAGATTATATCTGGCTTTTTATTTTAAACAAAAATCGATTTCGTCCTTGAAACTTATCATTATTTAATTAAAATAGGGAAGAATGTTCTAATTCTAAAAAGTTCTAATTCTAACCTATTTGTCAAGTTTGAGAATTTTACAGCCAACTACTAAATTTTCGATGATTTAAGGTAACATTAATAAAATTAGCAATTTTTAAATAAACGAATTGATTAAATGGAGATCTCAGGGAAATCGTTTGAAATTTGTAAAATATTAAAGATGGAACGTTTGCAGAAATCCGAATTTAAAGCTAATTAAATTAAAAATTATAATAAAATGGTATTTACCTTTAAAGTAAAACATCATCTTGATAGTTCCTCTTCGACCAAAATGGTTTGGTTTTTAAAACAACTTATTAATTAAATAACAATTTGTTGTTCATTAGTTGAAAACTTTA
Organism: Onthophagus sagittarius; assembly: GCA_036711965.1. NCBI lineage: Eukaryota > Metazoa > Arthropoda > Insecta > Coleoptera > Scarabaeidae > Onthophagus > Onthophagus sagittarius. Next base: position 19,172,698 of record JASERS010000001.1, on the reverse strand, counting down.
TGTCAATGTCAACTTCATTAATAGACTTTATACGAATTGATTGGGATGTAATGGAGGTTTTAGGAAAAATAGTTTGAAATAGAAAAATGTTTAATTATTAAATGTTAAAGAAGAAACATTGCAAGAATTTCGAATTTAATGTTAATTTAATAAAAAAATATATAAAAATTTAATTAAGCTTAAAGGTGAAATGTCAAAATGTAGCTATCATAAAAGTGACGTTTAAATTAATTGATTTGAACTAATTGTAACTAAAAGTCAACTTTGTCGTAAACACATCATTATTTAATTAAAATAGGAAAGATTATTAATTAGTAGCAGAGTTGGGCAATAGTTAACTACAGAAGTTATTACTTAAACGTAGTTAAGTCGACTACTTTTTGTGTCAACATAATCGTATTCTAACTACTTTTGTTCTATGAGTTAGTAGTAAAGCTGTGGTTAACTCATTCATTGTTAACTATTTTAGCTATTCTAACTATATATGTTTGTTTATTTTAATTCCTTTTAAGTAATTTAACTACTTTTAAACAGTTTTGTTAAATAGCTGGGTATTTATTTTCAAGAGAATGTATCTGATGTACCTTGGGTATTTTGAAGTATTTATAAAATTTAACAAAACTACAACAAAGACAAAGACCACTAAAAAAAGTAACCATATTTAATCTAAAAATACGAATTCTTTTTTAATAAGAAGCTGATTGAGAGAGTGAATGTTAGTGCTAAAGTCTGAAACTAGGTTTCATTGAATTCGATTGGGTTTCGTGTTAAGAGTGATATAGCTAAACAGTTAGAAAGCTAAACAACTTTCATTTACTTTGATGTATACTGGAATGTCTTCTATTTTGTGCGGAATTTTAATAAAAAGAAAAAACAATAGTGTATTATTTAATAAATCCATAATTACTGAGTTGAATTCTTCAAGTGGGTTGATAAATAAATAATAGACCTCTTACTCAGTTAAAAATTAAATTAACAATTATTAATAAACAATTCTATGGATGAAAGGATTTTATAAAATTAAATTCATGTTGAATAGAGTTTTTCTTAATGGGATATCTAAGCATTCTGTAAATGTATGATTGTAAGGCAGAAAGTTTATGGTTATTTGGGTGATGAGAGTCATAAGGTATAATGGTGTTTAAGCTAGTCGTTTTTCTGTATATATCAAAATTGAGAGCATAATCATCTCTATTTATAGTTAAGTCGAGAAAATTTTGTTTTTTATCAAGTTCAATTTCTAACGTGAATTTCAAGTTGTCATGTACACTCAGCAGCAGAAGTCTGCGTACAAAAAACTTGTAATACTTTAATTGAAAAAATAAGAGTCATAATCTAATGTGATAAACTTGATTTTTTTTATTTTGTATATTAACTACATATAATTCTATTAACAAAATATGCTTCAACAAAACAGAAACAGTAGTACAGAAAAAAATCAAAACTAAAAATTCTACAAATAACGGGTATGCAAAAATCTGCGTACAAGTCAGGACAGTATTTATAAAAAATTCATAAATGAGATCATTGTTTCTATATTACCTTTACGTTTAATGACCTCCCTTAAACGTTTAGGCATGGAGTGGACTAATTTCTTCGTTCCGTCTGAACTGATTTTGGCCCATTCCTCAATCATAACATTTTTTAACGTTTCCTTCGACGTTATGTTGTGTTGCCGAATCCTGCGTTCCAGTAAATCCCAGAGGTGTTCGATGGGATTCAAGTCCGGCGATTGTGGAGGTGTTTTAAGTTGCTTTGGGGTATTGTATAGTAGCCAAAGCTTAGTATTGTGGGCGCAATGTTTGGGGTCATTATCTTGTTGAAAAAAGTATTCGGGCCCCAAGCCCAAGTTTTCGATGCTAGGCTTCAAATTTTCTTTTAAAATGTCTATATACATTTTATGGTCTATTGTCGATGTTATGAAAACCAACCTTCCCACCCCTTTGGTGCACATACACCCCCAAACCATAACTCCACCACCTCCGTGTTTTACAGTCGCTTTCAAATTTTCGGGATTAAGGGCAGTATTAGGTTTTCTCCATACAAGTTGTTTACCCTTAATGCCGAAAATGCAAAATTTGCTCTCATCTGTAAAGAGAACTTTCTCCCAGAATTCAATGGGCTTGTCTAAGAGCTTTTTTGCAAAGGCGATCCGCTTCTGACGATTGACCTCTGACACAAATGGCTTTTTTCGTGCAACGCGACTGTGATAGTTAGCTTTTTTTAACGTCCTTCTCACCGTATCTTTGCTGATAGTTTTATGAAATTCTTCTTGTACATTTTCTACTATTTTTTTGCCGTCAGCCTAGGTTCTTTTCTAACCTGCTGTACAATTTTTCGCTTCTCTCGGTTTGTTAAAAGGGGTGGTCTACCAGATCGCGGACGTGAGAGGTAATCTTCAGTGTCTTTATAATTATTAATTACTCTTTGAATGGAAGAGTGTGACCTGCCGACAGTTTCTCCTATTTTTCGAAAAGATTTTCCCTCTTTCCATAACTTTACAATAATTTTTCTCTCTCCCAATCCAATTTCCTTTCCTTTCGTGTCCATTCTAACTTTTAGCTTCTAAGCCTCTGCTAATATAATTGACACCGATTATCTTTTATTTAAATCGGAAAGCGTACATCGCCAACTACGTATTTAAGTAAATAAGTATATTTTGGAGAGGGCGTCTTTATTTGTACGCAGATTTTTGCATACGCATTATTTGGAGAATTTTTAATTTTAATTTTTTTTGTAACTAATATTTCTGTTTTATTGATGCATATTTTGTTAATAGAATTATATGTAGTTAATACACAAAATAAAAAAAAATTGAAGTTTATCACATTAGATCATGACCCTTATTTTTTCAGTTAAAGTGTTAGAAGTTTTTTGTACGCAGACTTCTGCTGCTAAGTGTATGTCATTTATATAACTTAACATATTAGCTAAATCTTCTTCTGTACCTTCCCACAAGCAAAAAATATCATCTACAAATCTAATCCACTTTTTGATATTGTTATAGTATGGATTTTGTTTATTCATGATATAATTTTTCTCTATATGATCGAGATAGATATCGGCGATAAATCCAGATGTAAATATTATTTCGTTAAATTTACAATAATTTTGTTTGATAATAAATTTAACAAGTGATGTCTAATCAGAAGCTATCTTTGTGTCTTTATATTGTTCCGCAAATAGTTTATAAATGATATCAATAATAAAATTGGCATTAACATTTGTATAAAGATTAGTAACATCAAATGAAATCAAGTGAGTTTTTTAACTGTGAATTGAGGATTAAAATTTAATTTTTTAAAAATATCATGAATAATATTGGTGATTTTTGATGCTGGAGAATCATAAAATGCAGTGATAGGTCTTATAGGTAGATTAGATTTATGAAGCTTTATAGTGGTATATATTTGTGGGACAAAAGAATTCGCAGGAACCAAGTTATAAGTATTTATTCCTAGTTTGATTTGAGTATCTTTAATTTCTTTGATTATATTTCTAGTTCCAGAAAGGATCAAATTTAGGGGGTCTTTAGGTATTTCAATATATAAATTGTTTTTAAAAATTCTAAAGTTTTTGAATCATAGTCATTTTTGTATATTATAACACAACCAGCATTTTTATTAGCTTTTACGAATAGTGCATTGTTACTTTTAAGTTTTTGTTTTATAGATTTTATAATTTTTATATGTGGACAAGGATGTTCATGATATTTATTATTTAGTCTTTCCTTCTTTTTTATAATAGGTATTATTTCGTTTTTGATATCAACATAGTTAAGTAATTTATTAATACTGCAATCAATTTCTATGGCGTTTAGATGTAAGTTAGTTATTGGTTTTAAAGCATGTTTATGTCCTTTAATAAGCCGATTTCATTGTTATTGAAATGTATATTGGTTAGATTAGTAACATATTTCAGTTTTACCTCATGTTTTTCATCTATGGAATTTAAAGTGTGGTTGTCAGCTTCACTTTGTATAGCGCTAACATTTTTAGTATTATCTTTAATGTTTTTATTAGATATTAGTAATGCTTTTCTATTTTTCAAAACATTGAGTTTTTTGTTCTTATTTACTCGATCTTGAATACTATATAATGTAGAATCTTCTTTGATGTTAATTATTATTTCTTCCATTTCTAGAAAGTGAAACTTCTTGTTTAGTTCCCTATGTAAGTATGTTAATTTCGTATAACATTCGTTGAGTTTCTTGAAATGCCTTCTCTTTTCCCTCATTATTATCTTTTTCTCCATATTAGATCTGTCGATATTGTTGATGTTCTTGGATTTTATTATTGCAAAATTCGAAGTGAGTTTATTCTTTAAACATTGATTTACAAAATAAATATGGTTTTTAATAATCGTAATACGCTTGTAGACTTTTTGAATTTATGGATGGTGGACGAGGTTATATCCATTCTATAATTTAATAAATCCATAATTACTGAGTTGAATTCTTCAAGAGGGTTGATAAATAAATAATAGACCTTTGAACTAAAACTAGAACTAACACTAACACTAGAACTATAATCAGAACTATCACTAGGACTAACACTAGATCTAAAGCTAGAAACTTTCGGGTTTCGCCGTGCGTTTTTTGAAAAAATGTTTGACGTTTCGGATGCCATGTTGCAACCTTCTTCAGAAACTGGTTCTAACTGACAAAAACGGGGATCGTAAAACAATATATAGGTCGAAAAACTAATTAATAATTAATTTATATTAATTACAAGCTAATTACTAACTAATTACTGCGTCGCGTCCGGTTTGGGAGTCGTGATCGTCTTCACCACCATCTTCCATGTTCTGCTGAGTTCCCAGCCATCTTCTCTGTTGACGTTGTTTTTATGTCGGTGGATTTCTATGGCTTCTCTTGTCAGCTGTTGATGATATTTATTATTCCTAGCCAGAACCTTTGTTTTGTCGAAGTTTATTCGGTGTCCCTCCGAATGGCAATGTTCCGCAACCGCCGACTGTTGAATCTTCCTCAGCCTCACATCCCTCTCGTGTTCCTTGATACGGCATTCGATGTTTCGTCCGGTTTGGCCAACGCAAAACTTCCCACAACTGCATGACAGCCGATAGACACCCGCTCCTTTTAATAGAGGTAGCTTGTCCTTGGCTACCGAGAGTGTATTCCGAATTTTGGTGACCGTTCCGAATCGCACCACGATGTCATTTTTCTTGAAGTGTCTTGCAATTCGTTCCGTTACACCGGAAACGGAGGAAGACAGATGAAACCAGCTGGTTCTGTACTTGCTGCAGTTTCTTCTCCCTGCTTCCGCTGCTTGGTGGCTCGGTTGATGTCCTTTAAACTATATCCATTTTTCTGTAGTACGTTCCGTAGAAACCGTTCTTCCTTCTTTAGGTTATCTCCTTTACATATTCTTGCTGTTCTCTGAAACAAAGTGCGAATTACGGACCTCTTCTGTTGGGGATGATGGTGCGATGTTGTCTTTAAGTACCTATTGGTGTGGGTTTTCTATCGATACATCCCCAGTTCCATATCACCATTTGTCATTCTAGTGACCAATACATCTAAGAAGGGCAACTGCTTGGCGGATTCTGTTTCCATGGTAAATTTGACCGTTCCCTACCATGTTGCCATACCACAAACGTGTCGTCCACATATCGGAGCCATAGCTTTGGTTTCCATTGGCTCTTCTTCAGAGCATTTTCTTCGAACAATTTCATGTAAAAGTTAGCTATCACCGGCGACAAAGGAGGCTGCCCCCTCAAACTGTTCGTAAAACTCTCCTTTCCAACTGAAATACGTCGACGATAAACAAAATTCCACTAAATCTGGCACGTACTCTGGCAAACCCTCCGGAATGAGTTTTTGGCGAAGACCCTCTAACGCATCCTTAATGGTACCCTAGTAAAAAGAGATTCTTCATCGAAACTAACCAAAATATCCTCAGCATCTAACTTTACATTTTTCACTGATTCCACGAAATGTGTCGAGTCCCTAACATATGATTCCGTGTTGCCTATAAAAGGAGAGAGAATTTTAGCGAGATGTTTGGCTAGTAGGTACGTTGGGGAATTGATGGCACTGACGATAGGACGAAGGAGGACGTCTGGTTTATGGATCTACGATAGTCCATAAATTCTTGGTGGTACCGGAGCCTGCACAAACAAACCTTTCTGATGTTCTGGTGGAATAGCTGTGGATTTTACAAGGCTCTTCATATTCCTTACGATCTTGTCTGTAGGGTCCTTCTTGATCTTCTTGTAGGTGGCCGGTTCCAGTAGGTCTATCATTTTGGCGTCATATTCTTCCTTGTCCATCACAACGGTGGCATTCCCCTTGTCTGCTGGTAACACGACGATTTCTGACTTTTCTTTAATAGATCGGAGTGCCTTCTTCTCACTAACTGTCAAGGTTGGATTTTGGTGATTTTGCTGATTTCAATACCCTGGCAACTTCTTGTCGGATCTCTTCGGCTTTCAGTGTGGGCATCCCTCGAACTGCTGCTTCCACTTCGCAGATTATTTCTTCCTTCGGAACCTTCTTTGGGGCGATTGCGTAATTTAGTCCTTTTGCCAATACCATGGTTTCTTCCTTCGTTAGTAGGATACTCGATCTGTTGATGACGATTGTTTCTACTGGTAGACTGTTATTGTTTCTCTTCTGCTGCATCCGGCGTTCCAATGTTTCAAATTTCTTGATATGTGTGTCGCGGGTCTTCTTGAATTCACAATCGGCTTTCTCCATTGTTAGTCTATCTACTTTATACCAGTCTTCTCCGGACATACTATTGGAAAGTGAGAGGTGGAGTCGTAGTAACCTCTCACTTACCTTCTGTAAATCACTGTAGGTCTTATATATCCTTTCTCGTAGTAATGCCTGTTCTGTCCTAATCAAGATTCTACGAGTCAACATTTTTCCAAAAAACGCACAGCGAAACCCGAAAGTTTCTAGTTTTAGATCTAGTGTTAGTCCTAGTGATAGTTCTAGTGATAGTGCTAGTGTTAGTTCTAATTTTAGTTCAATTAACACCGGTCGTGAAAGCCTTCGTACTTAAATAATAGACCTCTTACTCAGTTAAAAATTAAATATACTTAGGTCCGGTTTCGACAAAAAAAATTTTATTATCCTCAGCTAAATCTACAAGCGAATGTTTAAAATGAACACAAACGAAAAAAAAATATATATATAAATAAACTTACAGTCAATAATTTAAAAAGTCTTACACATTAAAACGATAAAATTAAGTACAAATTTAAAATATAAAAGTAGAAAGGACAACACTGAACGATACGACAACTTAAAATGAAGTGAATACGCTTGAGTAAAACAAGTTTAATGGAATGCAAAAGAGAAAAGTGTACAAAAAAAATATTTTCTTTTGCAGAAATTAGAATTTTAAGCATGAATACAACGGTTTATAGATTGAATAAAATTGATCATTCATTAATTTCTGATTTTTGTATTTATGTCTGTCTATCAAGTTGTTCCAATAGATCTAATTTTATACCTTTCTTGCAATTGTGTATAAGAGAAACATTATCATAATCGATGTTGTGATTATGTTCTATTTTATGTTGGTAAACATTAGATGAAGTTGTATTTCTATGTTCGTAAACCCTCTTTGTAAGTTGAGATAGACCTGTTGTCCTAAGTATATTTAATTTTTAACTGAGTAAGAGGTCTATTATTTATTTATCAACCCACTTGAATAGTGTGTTAGTGTTCGTTCTGAAGCTAAGTAGGGTTGGTTGGGTCCTAGGTGTAGTATTAGCTGTAGCGTTAATATTGGCTCTATATTTGGTTGTTATTCAGTCTTAAATTATTGTATACTTGTATCAAACTAAAACTAGAACTAACACTAGACCTAGTACTAGAAAGTTTCGGTGCGTCGATCTTCAGACGCATGGCTAAACCTGGATTTTTTTAGTATAAGATCTAGTGTTCTAGTTTTAATTGCCATTCAGTGCTTGATATGTATGAAGAAGTGGTCTTGTAGTTGCTTCCAAATTTACAAGATACTGCTTCGATTTGTTTATTATATTTTTGTTTTTTAAATACTTTAAATTTTTATATAAAATGTTTGTTGTCTTTTTTTACTTTGTTTAAAGATTGGTGTATAAACTATTTTCGTTCAACCGGTTTCGATCTCTACTAGATCATCTTCAGGAACTCCCGGGAACACGTCTTTTATCAGCATCAGAGTATTTCATGTAACTATCTATTTTATATGAAACTTTTTTAGTTAATGCCTGTTAAGTGTTTTTGTAATTGTCTCTCTGTTCAACGATCTTTTTTTTCAAAAAAAAGTGTTTTTGTAATTTCTCTCTGTTAAACGTCTTTTTTTTTAACAAAAGCACTTAAGAGGCTTTAACTAAATAAGTTTCATATAATATAGATAGTTACATGAAATACTCTGATACCAATAAAAGACGTATTCCCGGGAGTTCCTGAAGATGATCTAGTAGAGATCGAAACCAGTTGAACGAAAACAATTTATACACCAATCTTTAAATAAAGTAAAAAGGACAACGAACATTTTATATTAATAAAAGAAGGAAAAAAGAAACAAACTTAACAATTTAAATTTTTAAATAATCTTAATTTTATTTCTCTAATTTCTTCTTAATTTATCCTAATTTTAACACTTCAAATGTTGTTAACTACTAACTAGAAACTAAAGTCCGTGTAAAAAGTCAGGGCTCACTGAAAAAACTTTTTTTTATCGCGAGTTAAGTGAAACCCTATTTTAGGGTTTCCTAGTTAAGGTGTACCTTATTTTTGAGAGCGCCTGCAATTTAGTCCACTTAACGATTTCTTTTCTCAAAAATTATTTAATAAAAATATTTTAAATTTGAACTGATGGTAACACAATGTGTTCTTAATATGGGGCATATTTTATTTTATCGATATACAGGGTTCTTCACCTCAGCTCCCATTTTCTGTAGCTCAGTTATTAATTAAGTTAGGAGTTTAATATTTTACAGACTTATACTGTATCTCAGATCCAAAAAAGTGTGACGCCATGATGATTTATTTTGTCAATTGCACGATATATCTTTTCTCACATTTTTGGGTGCCTTTTATGGGTGCTTACGCACCTCTAAAATTTTATTGAAATCGGTTGAAAGACAGCAGTACAAAAAAATGAAAACGAAAAAAGATCGTATTTGCATCGCTGGTTTTAAAAATTAATTAAAATTACAAACAGCATCTCATGAATGAAATTTCATGACAAACTTATTAAGTAAGGTCTAGTGGTATCGTTATCCAAGTTTTATTGGTTCAAAATTATACAGAATAAGAAGCGCTTTTTTGGGACAGCCTGTATAGTCATTCATTTGTTTATAAATAAATATAATTGTTTTAAACGTTATTTTTTCGAGGACAGCTCAACCGATATAGGTGAATTAACATATATGAAAAATATTCAAAAGTTAACGTAGAATCTATAATTGTATCAAAAAAATGTAGGTTTCTATTTAAGAATGTCAACTTAAGCATAGTGGCTCAATTCTGGGACAGCTGTATATTTCGATTTTGTCTCAAAAAGTGCGCGTTAAAAAATAGAAAAATGATGTCCATCTTGTTTTTAATTGATTCCATACTTTATGTACGAAAGTACATAAAGTATAGCAGAATATCAACATTAGATGTGCTACGTGAAAAATACACAGAATTTTGCATAGTCAATAAATGAATTGAAAAATGGGGGTTTCTATTTAAAAAGGTCATCTTTTTTTTGGATCACCTGAATATTTCAATTTTAGCTCAAAAAATATCGTTCGAATTCGAAGTCTGGATAGGCTATCTCGAAAACTAAGAGTTAGATAAAAAGTGGCTTACATGTAATGATTCTTTTTTTAGGAAAAATCCAATGCTGAAAGCTTCAGAGCGCTATCGTCTTTTGTTTTTCCGCTAGACGCCAAAAGTGAAAATATCGTAAAATCGGCAACTGCTATATTAAAAAAAAGAAAATTGTCATAATATCTCAAAATCTAAAAGCGAAAAACATTTTCAAGTACGTCATCAAATTCTCCATAAAAAAGTAACCCTATAATGTCTTAGTTATAATACTCCACCAATAATAATAACCAAGATAATTGTAGTTACTGATTTTACGATATTTTCATTTTTGGCATTTAACGGAAAAACAAAAAACGATAGGAATTGGTCGATAATCTACACTAGCAATATTCTTTGTTCAGTTCTGAAACGAAAATGTTAATGCTAAAATATTGTACCATGCTTCATACATCTTCACGAGGTGGTCTAAGTTCGGATAATTTGTTAATAATTATTTGCGAATAATTATTATTGTTTATAATTATTCGCTGATATACTCGCAATTCGCAAAAAATCGCGAATTCTTATTGATCTTATTGGTATTCAATATTTGTTGATGGAAGTGGCTATAATTTAATGTGTAAAGAACTTTAAATTGATTTTTTCTTACTGTAGTTATTTTATTTAGGTTTTAAAGTTTGTTTTTATCATTCCTTAATTTACATTCATTTTCGTAAAATACACTTGACAACATTGTTTACAGTTTTGTGATACAAAAGTCATTAAAAATATTGAAAAAATGTGAATTATTTTTTTTAATGTACTTAATTAGCAATATTGTAATTTTGATTAGTAGGTATTTTAAGATTGCCGGAAAAATGTATTCATAGACTGATTTTCAGAAAGTATTGCATCTATCTAACAGTGTACAAATGCAATGTTGTCACATATTTTCCTTTCTTTTAAATGCATTGTGAAACCATACAAAATGTGATACTACACTTTAGCATTAAGATTTTCCATTCATAGACTATCCAAAAATGTCGCAACCAATTTCTGAACATCGTATACAGGCTGTCTCACGTAACTGGTTCATTAGAATTTGTTTAGGTTCCACTATTCGTAGAGGTTTGAAATTTTGGTGGCATGGGTTGTTATTGATAAATAACAAATATCAATTGTTATTCATATTTGTAGAGAATTAAATTCCCTTTGACAGTTTGACAAAATATGGGGCGTTTCATTTAAAATTTTTGATTTTCTCAATTTTTCATTCAATTTTTGACCTCTCTATATAAAATACACTGATACAACAAATGACAATCTATATAATTCTGAAGTTAGTTTTGAAGTCAATTCGAACCAGTTTCTGAAGAAGGTTGCAACATTGCATCCGAAACGTCAAAAATTTTTTTCAAAACGCACGGCAAAACCCGGAAGTTTCTAGTTTTAGATCTAGTATTAGTCCTAGTGATAGTTTTAGTGATAGTTCTAATGTTAGTTCTAAGATCCGATTATTTCGAAGACGATCTTATGGATTTCAACGTATTTTTTTAATATGTTAAATTGTTGGATTGTGTTGACAGTTTTTCAAAATCCATATGTTAGTAAAAACCGAGTTGAAAATCGTCAGGTTGTTCTTGAAATAACTGCATCGTATTAAACCGCAACTTTCCACGAAACTACATGGAAAATTGATGAAATAAATTATGCTCCATATTGAGAACACATCGGCTTACCACCACATCCAATTTGAAATGTTTTCGTCAAATAGTTTTTGAGAAAAGAATTGCAAAGTAAACAATGTTGCTGGCACTATTAAGATATCCCTTCAGTGAAGGCCATTGACTTTTTGCACGGATTTTAGTTTATTTAGTTATAAATGCTTTATACAGGGTGTGACAAATGTACCCTGTATAATGTATATTCCAAATGTATGTGGAATATAGGGAATAACTTCGCCATTAGTGGTTTCGGATTAAAACATTTTTAGGCGATATTCGTTTATTTGAATTGTTTTTTTTATTTCGTTGCTATGGCAACAAACGTGCGTAAATATTATTGACTCAATTCTAGGAAACATGTTTATGTATCGCAAAACATCAGAACGAATCAGTTGATTCCTTGAAATAACACTTTCAGATTTCCGTCCACCTCTTTGAATTCGTTTACTTTCTCCTAAGATTGTTCTCACTCTCCGTTTTGATATATCCAGAATATGAAAAAACTTTTTGCAGGCAAGAATACGAGTTTGGTTTATCAGGAAATAATATTTAACGTCGTTTCTGTTTTTGGTTAGTAACTTGTGTGTTTCTCACAATAAATTCTCGTTTTCGATTTATCTCTGGTAGTTCATAATATTCAGTAAATAATTCAAGTCTTTGCGCCTCTTCTATTGTTGAATAAATTCTTCCCAACTTCTTTGAAATGGTGTTGTTACATCTTGGTTTTCTTCTCCTACAAGGTACAGGTACTCCCTCCTTCACCGTTGAATACTTCTTCCTTAAATTTCTTAAAATTTTTACATTTCGTTTTGTTTATTTTGTTTAATAAACGTACTTTCTTTGGGATCTGTCCTTCTCTTTGAACTCCCTCCATATTGGTCCGAGTTATGATCAACTTTAGTAATCTTCTCAATTTAACTTTCTTTTTTGCTCTTTTTATGTGTTTGTCACAATTAGGATTTGTCATGAAATGGGCATGATGTAGTAATCTTATTGTTAGACAATGAAAACTAAAAGTAAATACATCTTTGCAGTATTTTGCCTCACATCCTGCAGAATAAGCTGGATCCGTATCCAAATTGAGTACAACAATTAGATTAATCTTCTTTCGGTTCTTGCTGTGCTTTCTTTTTTCAAAAAACTAAGACATCATTTTGAATAAACTATCCCACTGATGTGAAATACACACTGCTAGACTCCACATTTATGCGCATGTACATTAAATGACTTGTCTGAACTTACATAGTTTAGATAAGTCAGGAACCCAAGGAAATTTTATTGAAGATATTCTCACAAGCTGACGTATGTTGAGTTACACCAGTTTGTGAAATAACTGAGTTCAAGAACTTACCATAAGCGGCGCTTAAGCTTTCCTGTATCTCCAATATCACTGCAAATTTAAGTACACCGTTTTTTGAGAAAAAATCTATGCCTACAGAAATGTACTTATGTATCTTATCCAAAAAATCGATTTTTTCTAAGATATGTCAGTTTGTGATATTAACGACGAAATGCCGATGAAATTTGATAGTTAAACGTTAAACTGTAGTTGTCATAAAAGTGACGTTTTAACGAATTAATTTATTAACTTCCTTTTTATAAATTATAACGTGTATGTTAAGTTTGACGTTATCATAGCCAACTACTATCCGTTCCAGAAGTCAAGGATCGTCACTTTTGACATCGATATCTTCGCAACTGTTCGATGAAAATAATTACGATAAAGTTTATTATATAAACTTTATTGCAATTGTAATACGATTGTAAGTAATACGATTCTAATACAATTGAGGAGCTCGCGTGCAAAACCGGTTATATCCACATTTTGACGAAATTTACCGCTTGGTAAATTCAATTACAGGAAGAAGCGGACATATCACACTCTAATAACTAGTTAAAAATATGCATTGCTTATCTTTAAAGGCAAACTGTCAAAAGTTTTTCGCGTTTTCTGACACTTTTTTAAAAATGGATATATCCGGTTTTGCACGCGAGCTCCTCAATTGTAAGTTTATTATACATATTTTGGTAGAAACCGCATAGAAGTCCACCATGTCGTTCTCATACCGCGAAACAATGTGGAATATCGATAAAATAAAATATGTCCCACATTAAGAGTTTAAATTTGAAAATTACGAAGTGCACAAAGTTTCACTTAATTAGCGATACGACAAAAACCACAAAACCAATAATTTCCAAATTAACATATGATACGTTTCTTACAATTTTTATCATTGAGCGATTACAAAGATACCGATCTCTAAAGTGGGGGGCCTTGACTTTTTGCACGGACTTTAGTTACCTTTAAAATGCTTTTTATACAGGGTGTATAGTCATAATGTAGCAATTCTGACCAAAGGCGAAAAATCTATCAAGAATTACGGTACCATCACCTTTGATCAATTTATCTTAACCTACCACCAATTAATATGCTTAACACACTCATAATGAATACAAAATTTGGTTTTTCTAGCTTAATGTATTACTGAGATATCGAATGTTTTAAAAGTTGAAGAACCATATTTGGGGGGATAGCCCTTATCCCTTCTAAGAGATAGAACTTAGTAAGGAGATGATTTGCGTTAAATTATGTTCATTTATCGTCATTTATTCCCTGTTCTCATGTTATTGTTTTAATCAATATCTAATAATATTTTAATTCAATTTTTAGGAGTGGGAAAAAAATTACTTAAAAAGTTAATCCAATTTCCTGGTGAATCTGTGATACTACAAGATATTATTGATAAGTTTTCTAGTCAAACACAAAACTATGTTATTAGGTAAGTTAAAGAAAAATTTTCTCAAATTAAAACAAATAAATTAATTCATTGTTTTAGCGTAATAATAGAAGAAGTATTAATTGATACAAGCAAATCAGACAATAAATTCACCCCACCAGCACCAATATTAACCCCAGTTCAAAGAACTTTACTAGGACTTACAATAAAACTACAAGAATCTTTTCCTGACATCTTAACAGAAATATTATTTTCTTTAGAACGTAGTATCCTATCTGAAACTGGTTTAAATAGGTTGATATCCCTCGCCAGATTTTATACGGGAATTTGTAAATTAAAAAAGGAGTTGCATCGAATGCGAAGAATGATTGGAGACGTTTTCTTCATTTTAAATGACTTAGCAATTCCATTTCTTTACACCGTATTGAGTACATGGACGGAAATTTTACCACTCGAAGCCGAATCGCACGATAATATGCTTGTCAAAGTGTTAATACAAATTATTAACATGAAAAATTGCGAACCCGGGTATTGCTTAACAACTTTAAAGGGGTTATTACAAAATTATTATGGATACCCGAAAGAAAGATGGAAGAGTGAAGATGTTTTTAACGAAACTTTTATGAAGTTTAAAGGTAAATTAATTAATTTAAAATAATAATTATTATAAATTTGTTTGTTTTAGAAAATCCTTCGAAATTTTTGGAGTTTGCTCTATTGATATTATTTAAAAATCATCCCAATAAGTGGGTTTTTGAGCAGATGGGGGCACATTTGAAGCCATTATTGAACAATTCGACTGATAATCATATTAAAAAAGCAATTGTTGTATTAATTAGTAATACTTTGCCTCAATTTGGCAGTGATAATTGTCAATATGTACAAGAAATTGAGACGTGGCTCAAGAATCTAAATAGTGTTATGTGACGATTTCTATTTTGAAATGATTTGTAAATATTGACTTTGTTGATTCAAATTTTGAATGTTTCTAAATGGTTGATAAACTGACAGGATTCAGATTTTGGGATTACCACACAATAAATAAAGATTTTTCTTTGTATAATCGTTTTTTTATTTCTATTAAAATTAAAACCAATAAGATATATGTTTTAATTGTAAAAAAGGCCACCACAAAATATACAATCTGATTGTTCAAATAATTAATACCAAAAATTATTTTCAACAACCTAGTTCTATAGAAACATGCCAGATTGTGAAAAATTTAAATGATTAAAACTAATTTCGCAATCCATTTTACCAGTAAATTGTTAAGAAAGGATATATAATTGATACAGTGGACTCGCGATAACGTGAACTGAATAAAACCGTGCCTGTTCAAGCTACCGAACTTGTTCACCTTAAAGAATGTCTTTTCTTCTATTTACATTACTGCAAATTTACAAATAATAATGTTTGTTGACGTAATTTTAAAAGTTTTATTTATAATTTTTAACAAAATTTATATATTATGTAAAAAATATGAAGTTATCTTCGCTTGTACTTTCTTGCTTGTAATGCTTCTTAGGACAGCTTTTTCATGAATACGTTTTAAAACAATTATTTCACTAAAATCGATATTATTGTTTTCGGCCCATTGTATTGCAGTTTGTAAACACTTAATTGCGTTAGCATGGGTTATTGTATGGGTGGTATCCACTCTGGAATCGTTTTCTTCTTCGAAAATATCGGCTTCTTCTTCAGTTATATTTTCTTCTTCTGAAATGTTTTGAATTTCACAAACGTCGCTATTCCATAGCTCAACAGCTTTAAAATTGTAGTTGGCCTAAAAATTATTTGGACAGATTATAATTTCAACTGAAAAGTGTGTAACCAAATTGTGCACTACTTACAGGTTGAATTTCTTGTAGAAGTGATAGGGTGTCTTGAACGATGTGTTCCGTTTCATTTCTCCAGATTTCTTGCAAAGTTGACAGCGGTAGTTCATCTTCATCATCATACTCTTCATTACTTCTTATTTTTTTCCAACATTTTTGTAAAATTGTTGGTTCTAATTTCTGCCATGCTGCTGCCAAAGTTTCCACAGCAAACTTAAGTGATATTTTTTTCAGTGCACTTCCAACTTCTTCTTTACTATGACACAAAATAAAACTTAACAAGCTATTTCTGTAATGCAGTTTCGTGATTTTTAATGCGTTTTGATCCATAGGCTGGATCAAAGCAGTTACGTTTGGTGGTAAGAACATGATAGATATCATTCCATTTTCAGTTTTAAGTTCTTCTTCGGAAGGATGTGAAGGCGCATTATCTAAAAGGAGTAACGCCCTTTGTGGAAGATTTTCATTTTTTAAATATCTTTTAACCTACAATTCGATCAACTATAGGAATATTTTTTTCACCAACACATCTAATAATTATACCTCTGGAACGAAATTGTCAAAAAACCAAGTTTTAAAAACTGCCGCCGTCATCTAAGCATTTTTGGTATTGGTGTAAATAACTGGGTTATTAAAATTTTTAAAACATCTGGGATTTTTTGCTTTGCCAATTACTAGAGGTCGTAATTTATGAGATCCAGACGCATTTGCACATCCAAGAAAAGTTATCGTCCAGAGAAACGTAAGTTTAGTCTGGTAACAGTTGCCAGTATAAACCCGTTTCATCAGCATTGTAAAGTTGATGGTCACATAGGTTCAGTTCATGAATCTTATTCTCCAATTTACGTTTAAAGGGCTGGACAAGTTCAGGTTGAGTTGACAGTTTTTCTCCACAGACCTTTAACAGCCTTACTCCATATCGCATTTTAAACTTTTGAAACCAACCATCACTAGCGTTAAATCTTCCTGTATAATATTTGTTAAAATAATATATGGCTCTTTGTTTCATTAAGTTTCCGTTAATACGCGCTTGCCCCTCGCGCTGGCAACGAAACCATTTGTACAACGCTTTCTCCATTTTTGGATATTCTGCTTTTTTCAATGTGCATTTTCGACTTGATCTTAATGGTTGACCTAGCATTGCTAATATTTTTGATTTTTTGTTTTTTATTGAACACACGGTTGATTTTGCTATGCCGTACTTTCTAGCTAACGCGGAAACACTTACTCCTTTCTCATATTGTTCAATTACTTTAGATTTTTCGCAGAGAGATAAACACTTACTTACACAGCAGCCATCACTTTTCTAACAAGACAAAACGTGTTTGACTTCGTTATTATGAACCACGTTATCGAGATTACGAATTCATGTTATAGAGTAGTATATACAAAAATTTTGGTGTTCACGTTATAGAGTTGTTCACACTAGCGTAAGTTCACATTATCGCGAGTCTACTGTACTTGTTTTTGTACTTTTAACTGGTCGTTTATTAAATTAAAAATTCTGTTTATCTGACTAGTTTCGGTTACATAACCATCTTCAGAGATAAAATACAAGAAAATATGATAGATGATAATTATGATTGATGAAAATAAATTGTCAAGAAATAAGCATAAAAAACTTTACAAAAAATATTACTTACAGTCAAAGTTTCAAGAAAATAACATTAAAAGCATATCCAACTCCATTATTACATTTAATTAATATATATTACAATGATAGAAAATAACATCACACTTTGTAAAAAAAAATTACCAGTTAACAGTACACAAAGAAGTATTATATATCCTTTCTTAACAATTTACTGGTAAAATGGATTGCGAAATTAATTTTAATCAATTCAACAACCTTGGTACAGACGAACTAATCCAGAACTTCAAGAAACTAACATTCAAAATTCTGACAGAAAATCTGACTCCTAATTACACTAACTATAAATTACCACATCTAGCATCTTCACAAATCAAATTTATACGTACAAACCACATAAATAAAGAAATAAAAAATCATCATCGAAAATTATATTTTATTAACAAAAAAAATTAACTACTTTTATAATATTTTGTTTACAAGATTACACTTTCTGGAAATACAAGAACTAATAGAACAAGCAAAATCTTATAAAAGAGTTGAGCACGATGGGGCATGGAGGAGGAAGTTTAGGAAACTTGAAGAACTAAGAAAAAACAAACAGAATATCAGCCAAATAAACTTCAATCACTTTCAACATAAATTTCATCCTCGTATCACGAATCTTTCCAATACTCAATTTACCACAGAAGAATGGAACTTGCTTAATAAAGGTCATAAATACACTATACCTCCTAAGAACCACAACTTACCGAATCATAGAGGAAGACAGCTTGAGGAACGATCTCATTGAATTATTGAAGAAGACAGGGAGAAACAATATACATAACAACAATAAAAACTAAAATAATTGGGAAGAACATAAAACATTACGTAAGATTAAATATAAAATCAAAAACAGTTCACTTATAATAACTAATGCAGATAAAAAATGCAGGTCTAGTAATACTATATAAACCTTTATATATCTCTAAACCCTTAGATTTTTTTAAATGAAAATAACTATTGAAATTAATAGGAATCGCACCACCGCATTTCACAACAAAGTAAAGAAAATAGTTAAAAACTCCGAAACATTTTCAAAGATCAAAATATTCCTTTATCTAGAATCTTACCTATGAATCCAAAAACACCTTTACCATATTCTTTGATTAAACTACATAAACAAAACTTTCCAATTAGACCCATTATTACATCTATTGATTCAAGTACTTACAAAATTTCTGAAGACAATATTCACTTTAAGGCAAACTATACAGTAACTAATAGGAATGATTTAATACAACTTTTACAAAATTTAAATTTACCTATCAATTTCACTCTCTTATCTTTTGATATAACAAACCTATATACCAATACCAGAAACTTTAGAAATAATAAAAGAGTTATTAAGAAATAAATTAGACCCTATAGACACAGATTATATATATTCTTTACTAAAAGTTTGCACTGAACAAAATTTTTGTCAGTTTAATAACAAATTCTATAAATATAGCAAACGTTTACCGATGGGATCGCCCTTGAGTGGTCTTCTTTCTGACATTTTTCTTAACAAAATAGAAAATGAAATTTTAAAATATGACCACCCTCATAATGATAATATACTATTATGGCGCAGATATGTAGATGATATTTTAATAATCTGGAATAACGAAGGACATAATGATATAAATAGTTTTCACGATTACATAAACAATCTACACAATAACATTAAGTTCACCCTTGAAATAGAAAAAGACCACATTTTAAATTTCTTAGACATAACCTTAATTAACAAACAAGATAATGTAACAAACCGCATTACACCTAATAGATATAAGAAATTGTTTAGTAGAAGTTAAGCGAGTTAATTTGATCGTTCTAGACTGACGGCGTTGGCTTCACGGTACGGGATGAAATCCATGTCATTTTTTTTAAATTAACTGTTTGGTTCAGTTCCGTAAAAATTGAATACTTTGTCCTTTCCTTAATGGATTAATTTGTTATCGCTAAGTTTCGTTTAGTGCGTAGACTAAACGAAACTTAACATTCTTAGGCCGTGGGAGTCGTCGCGTGGGTGGTGATAAGAGGGCGAGATGAAAAGGAAGGGTGAGAAAGAAATAAGGATACGATTATTTTGATATCGCTGAGCTTCGTTAGTGCGTAGGCTAAACGAAACTTAACATTCTTAGGCCGTGGGAGCCGTCGCGTGGGTGGTGATAAGAGGGCGAGATGAAAAGGAAGGGTGAGAAAGATATAAAGAGACGGAGTCGAAAATAAAAGAAAAGACAAGCCGAGAACGCGGGTTTGAGTAGTTGAATTCTAACAATTTTCCGAAAAATAGTAATTTTTCTTATTTCTGTTTGTTGACCGTAAATTGAATTTCGAAGTTTGAGCTGTATTCTTGGAAAAGGTTAATTTGTTCTTTTTTTTTGTTTGTTGTTTACAAGAAAGTGATTCCGTAAGTAGAACGTAAGTAGAATTTTCTCGAATTGTGAACATCCGCGCCTCTTATCGAAGATTACCATCGTATAGTTTAATTGTTGAAGAAATTAATTTGTTAAAGCACATTATATATACTTTTAAACCTTTGTATTGTTTGTTGTTTCACTTATCACCTGCCTTTTTCGAGTCCTGCTGTTCGTTTTCAAACGAGCGCGATAGCAGAGTGCACGACCTTCCCTAGTAAATTACACGAGCCGCTCCGTGTCTTTTACAAACTGGTGTCAGGTGTGGGGTAATTGCACTTTGACTGTTGAAAGGCAGTGTTTGTTTATATTGATAGATATAAATACCTTTTTTATTATTATTCTCGATTTTTGGCGTCGTAACAGTTCTGAAAAATTTGTTTGACTAGTAAATTTCACTTGAAATGATAATAATCAAGTAAGATCTTTATAATCAAGTAGGATAATGAATTAAGTTTGAATGATAACGACTTCAAAAAGAAAGAAAAATTACTTTAAATATTAAAATTAAAACTTTATTTTATTTTAAAATATTTTTTACTACCAATAATTCTTTTTATTATTTATTTGAAATCAAATTTTAAACGTAATAGAACAGATTATTGAAAATGGCAACAAGTAGCGACGTTCCGTTAACTAATATCTTTACCCCCCCGGGGACCAGCACATCTTCTACATCTACACCTTTTATGGTTACCCCGGTCTCTTTGGGAATGTTGGCGAATACGGTGGAATCGTTTACAGGTCGGGAGAATGTCAAATTCTACTTTGAACGACTGGAGCAGCGCGCTATATTAGATAATTGGGATGAAGCACAATTACTACAGATCATTAGATATAGATTGGCGGGAGAGGCCTATAAATATTACAAAGCGGAAATTACCTTGCAGGGTCCTAATGTCACGTACAAAGATTTTAAAAAGCAGTTTATTAAGAAATTTAGTCCGCGAACGCTACCCGGTGAAGCGTTGAGTCAGCTAATGAGAGCTTATCAACGGTCGGACGAAACTGTGTCCTCGTACGTAACATGATTAAAATCGACCGCCAATGAAATTCTTGAAGAAGATAAACAAAAGGTTTCGGCGGCAGAGTTACCAGGGATAATAACAAAAATTAATGAACTAGCGCTAAATCAATTCAAGGTAGGATTAAAGAGAGAAATTAGTCAAATGATTGGTACTGCGATGATGAGAGAAACGGGATTGACGTTAGATAAAGCGGAAGAAATTGCTTCTTTCGAGGAATTGAATCAAGCTACGAATCGAACCCGGCCAGGTAGAATAAATATAGGGGCGGTAGAAACCTACGAGAAGTGTTTTCGATGTGGAAAGCCTGGTCATATTGCTAAATTTTGTAGCCTACCGAGGCCGAATTTTAATTGTTATCGTTGCGGGAAACCCGGACACATGAGTAAAGAGTGCCGATCGGCGGCTGTAACATACGACAGACCAAGGTTTGAGACCGAACGAAACTTTTCTGAGCGTCGGTCTTTTCCTCGACCGAATCGCACAACACGTGCAGGGGGAAGACAGAGTTCGTATCTGCGACAAGATTTTTCAAGCGGAACGCGAGTAGAGCAGAACCGAAATCAACATAACTTTCCGAGGAATGAAGAATCCGCGCCGTATCTGGTAAACCGATCAGAACCTTTAAACTCCAACCGTCCCGCGGTGAATCCCCGACCCGTGGGCAATGCGAACTGAGGGGTTACGATGAAACCATAAATCGCCCAATCCATAATAAACCAACCAAGTTAACTATACCTCATATGAAACATTCACTGAAAACTCCATCACTCGTTGAATTTAATAATAACCATAATTCCATAACTATGCTAGTTGACACAGGATCGCCCATATCACTAATTAAGCATAATATCGTAAATCATTCTTTGGTGAAACCATTGAAGGACGAGTTAGAAATTTCCGGAATAACGGGACATGAGATAAATCTATTAGGTACCATAAATTACAATTTTTCCTTGGGAAACCATTTAGAATTAGGAAACTTTTTATGTTTCGTATGTAGCGATGATTTACCACTATCCGCTGAAGGGTTGATTGGACGAGATTTCCTGGATTATTATGGAGCGATAATAGATTTTAGTAGAAATAGTATAAAAATCAGAGATATAGAGACGAAACTTTCAACTAGTATGACAATTAATTTAAATTTAGGAGACAATACGGTTATAGTTCAGAATGTAAAGGAAGTACGTGGACGTGAAGGATTAAACGGTAGTGTTACGAAAAATCAATTAACGGAAATTGTGAAAGAAAAGATAATCGAAGAAAAATTTCTTACGAATCAATACACGGCAAAAGTGGGTAACATAGAGAATAATTGCAAGATAACTGGAAGAAAAAAGATGACTCCACTTGAGGTAAAAGTGGTGGTAAAAGATTATGGAGGGTTTAGCTCGGACGAGGAAGAGGAATGGAATAGCGGGCAATGGAAGGTTAAGGGAAAAGGAGATACGACGAGTAATAGAAAGGAAAAAGAGGAAAATGGGGTAAAGCGTGATAACCGGGAAGGTGAAAAGGAAGTGAAGGATGAATGTACTAGAGGAAAAGACGAGGACGTGCTTATTAACCATGAGAAAATTTATGAAGAAATAGAAAAAATGAGTAAAGCGGAGATTATTGAGGAGGGACATGTTACGGATAGTAGTGAGAATGATGGTAGATATGGTAGACGTGTGGTTATAAAGGAGAGAACAGTGATTGCGCCGTTATCGGAGAGGATATTAACAGTGGAAATACAAACTAAAGAGAACAATAAGGACTTTATAATAGAACCTAATAGCATATTTAGCCAACAGAAAGGGCCGATAGGTAGAAGCTTTGTTTCCAAAGGAGATAGGCCGTACCTCTTAGTGGCCAATTTAAGAGAAACCCCATTAGAGATCACAAAACATGAAGAATTGGGAAGAGCGTATGAATGCACTGAAATGATGGTGGAGACAAACCCACCGCTGATTAAGGACTCTACAATGGTAGGGTTAGAAGAGCGAGAAGATGGAACGCAATGTAAGGAATCATTTTCGCTTAGTCATTTATCGGCGAACGATCGATCGAAGGTTGAGAATCTTTTAACAAAGTATCAAGACATCTTCGACGAGAATGAAGGAATATTTCCGAAAACTTCGGCAGTAAAACATCGAATTATTACAGAGAACGTAACTCCTATAAGTAAAAGACCATACAGAGTACCCGTGCAACAACGGCAATTCCTACAAGAGGAGATTGATAAAATGTTGGAGAAAAATATTATTGAACCCTCATACTCCCCATGGTCAGCCCCTGTTGTTATCGTTAATCGTCAAATGTCAGACGGAACGGTTAAACCGAGATTATGTGTCGATTACCGCGGCCTTAATGCCGTCACAAAAAAGGATGTGTACCCATTGCCAAATTTACAGGAAACCGTTGACGTGTTGGGAAAAGCCAACTTGTTTAGTGTCTTTGACGTCGCCTCGGCATACCATCAAATAGAGGTGGAAGGCAGGGACAAGGAAAAAACGGCGTTTTCGACACCTTATGGTCACTACCAAAGCAATCGAATGATGTTCGGTTTGGTAAATGCCCCCGCTACCTTCCAACGGTTCATGAACTTCACTTTTGCAGAGTCACTGGGAAAACACTGTTTAGTTTATCTAGATGACATCATAGTTTTTAATGAATCCGGGATAGATGACCACATAGCTAAACTCACAATTATTTTCGACAAAATTAGAAACACAGGACTCAAATTGAAAATAGGGAAAAGTCAAATAATGGTTCCGGAAGTGTCTTATTTAGGGCATATAATCTCAGCGAAAGGAGTGCAGCCAGACCCGGGAAAGGTCTCATCTATCAAAAATTTTCCCTTACCTCGAACGGTTAAAAATTGTAGAGAGTTCCTGGGATTGGTAGGTTGGTATAGAAAGTTCATCCCCGATTTTGCTCGACTGGCGGCGCCACTTACTGTACTGACCAGGAAAGACGTTACTTTTAAAATGGAATCAGAACAGATGCAAGCTTTCGAGAACCTAAAGGCGGCTATAACATCAGAATCTGTACTGATTTTTCCGGACTTCAGTGAGCCATTTATTTTGGCTACGGATGCAAGCGATCAAGGGTTGGGTGCAATTCTAAGTCAAACCAGAGATGGGTATGAAAGGCCAATTGCATTCGCTAGTAGAGGATTGAAAAAGGCCGAACTCAATTATTCGACCACCGAGAAGGAATGCCTGGCCGTGATTTTCGGAATTAAACAATTCCGGTGTTATCTATACGGTCAACGTTTTACGGTTGTGACGGATCACCGACCGTTACGGTGGTTGATGAATATAAAAGACCCGAGCTCACGATTGGCAAGATGGGCCTTATCACTGATGGAATATAACTTCGAAGTTGTCCATCGGCCAGGCCGGAAACATGGGAACGTGGATGCGTTGAGTCGTAACAATATAATTTCCTTCATTCGAAAACCTGATATGGAGATTTGTCAAATTAAAGAGAAGGAAGGAGACCTATTTGACGCACCGAAAGGATGGGTGCTCGCGCATTGTGTGTCTGCAGACTTAGAAATGGGAGCTGGTATAGCAAGGAAATTTAAGGATAGGTTTGGCCATGTGGAAGATTTAAAACGTCAAAAGAAAGGGGTCGGAGAGGTGGCATCATTGGTTGCAGAAAATCGGAAGATTTATTATTTGATAAGTAAGGACCAGTACTACAATAAACCCACGTATTGTACCCTGAGGCAGTGTCTAGAAGCGCTACGAGACGAGATGACCAAGTCGGGAGAAAAATACCTAGCAATCCCCAAAATTGGTTGCGGTTTGGATAAACTAAATTGGGACCAAGTCAAAGAGGAACTGATTGATAATTTCAAAGGCTCGCCTATTAACATAGTCGTATACAAGATACCGACTACGACGAAACAAAATATCTGTGGGGTTCAAGAAGAAATGGTAACCCCGGTTTGGGACAAACAGGTCCTATTAACGGAACAAGATAAAGATGAGTTCTGTCTGCAAATACGTAGGTCTCTATCCATGAATTCTGAACTCAAGGATAGTTACTTTTTGGACAACGATGGAATTCTATACAAAATTGAAGAATCGGGTAGAGAAGTATTAGTTATACCAAAATCTCTAATAAAAAAAGCTATCCACGATTATCATGATTTACCATTTGCGGGTCACGGAGGACGTGTAAAAACACTGGCGTTGTTGAAAGAGAGAGTATATTGGCCGTCAATGGTTCGTGATGTTAACAACTATTGCACGAACTGCGAATCGTGCAACAGGCGAAAAACCTCTCCGCATTTGTCCAGAGTTCCACTTCAGAAATTTAATACCGTTCGGAAACCTTTCGAAAGAACATCAATGGACGTTGTAGGTCCTCTAACAACTACACATAAGGGAAATAAATACATCCTTACCTTCCAAGACTACTTCACGAAGTATCTGGAAGCGATAGCCCTGCCTGATCAAAAGGCTGACACTATTGCGAGGGCCTTTGTAACTCTTATAATAAGCCGACATGGTACTCCTCTCCAGCTTTTAACAGACCAAGGAACAAATTTCGTTTCATCACTTATGAGAGAAATTTGCAAAATCTTATGCATCGATAAGATACGAACCACCCCCTACCACCCTCAATGTAACGGGCTCATAGAACGAAGCCATAGGGTGATGAAGGATATAATGTCCCACTACGTTACAAAAGATCCAGCCTCCTGGGATGAATGGTTACCGTACGTACTACTGGCATACAGATCTACCGTGCATAGTAGCACGGGATACACACCTCATTTCTTACTGTACGGTCGGGATATGGAATTACCTATGGACGCTTTCCTTCGACCTGCTAATCGTCATTACGATTACGATGAAAATTATGCGACAGAGTTAGTAGTACGGATGAATCATGTCTACGATATCGTATACGAGAACTTACAGTTCGAAGCCTTAAGACAAGCCAAATACTACAATAAGAAAAGTAAACCTCGAACTTTTAATGTAGGTGACTTGGTGTTACTAAAAGAGGCAGCTATCAAACCTGGTTTAAGTAAAAAACTAGCTCAACCTTGGGGAGGTCCATACCTAATCACCAAAATCCAAGGACCTGTAAATTATGAAATTATTGCAACCAATGGGAGACACAAATCTGTTGTCCATATTAACAGGTTGAAGCCTTTTAGAACGAACGAAGAATCGACTAGAGAAGAACGTAAGCCGAGGGATGCTAACGTGCAAAGTAGAAGTAAGGATGATGAACCTTGTCACGAACTAAGGATGCCCATAATTCACTTACCATCACCCGATACGATTTCTGGAAAAATTGCTGACACCTCCTATGAAACTCAGATTAATACGCCTTGTCCGACGGTAGTAAAACAACCGAGAAACCTAAATTTTAATTGCACGAGATCAGGTACGCTAAGTAGTAGTAGCAGTGAGCTGGAAGAAGACGACTCAAATGGAGAACTATTGGAGATGGGAGAGGAAACGTTCCGGACGCTAGACGAAATAGTACAAGATTCGCAGGATATGCCGCTAGCAGTGAGGCGAGAAAGGAGGACTATAAAACCTCCAAAAAGATACTTGGAGTAGAGATACATATACATAAGAGAGAGAGACAGAGAGAGATAATTATTAATAATAACCCCGCTTCTTTATAGGTACTCAAATTTTCATAGGTAGGTACAAGTAGTCCTTAGTATTGTAAATTTAAAATTTAGAGAATAAAACAAAATTAGCTTATTAATCCTATGTATTCGATCGATAGTAATATTCCGAGTAACGGAGGTATTAGATATATCTAGTTAAATGTAGAACATTAGAGATGTTAAGGGGGAAAGAAAAAAAAATAGACTGTTTATATGTTACAGCTTACCTTATTGTCTAGTTTGTCATCGGAGTCCATATACATATGGATTTATCTATTATCGCGTATGACTGTGATGACCCTTCAACAAATATTACCAGAATATCCCTAAGGAACGTGGCCGATTGTTCAATTATAGAATCGGCATATATACAGCATGTTACTAATGTACAAGTAATCCAAAGAGCACATATTCATCGTCAAAGGCTATACGGGTGTCTAATAGAAATAACGAGTCAAATTACACACTGCCGTATGCACTGTCATTCCTCCGAAGTACAGGGAGGTTGTTAACATATATATACTCCCTGGGAGCAGACCAGTGTTTTAAAGCCCATAAATATGGCATCACTAACTTGATGGGTACCCATATTTCAAGGAAATTAGAACCAAACTCATAAACAACAATCTCAAAAGTATTTCTTGGGATAATAAATGTGGCCGGCGATTGTGTTGAAGGAGTTTATACAGAGAATGGTGAAACTTGGGAGAATGTGGTTATACAGGGTATAGTGAAAATACTCCGATGATGAAGAGGTAGCTTGGGAACTGAGCTCTACCACAGACTGTCGGGCGCCCTTAATAACTTTATATGAAGAAAAGGCTGGTTATGTAGAAATACGGAATACAAAAGATAAGCT
The DNA here is from genome assembly GCA_036711965.1 of Onthophagus sagittarius. Classification (NCBI taxonomy): domain Eukaryota; kingdom Metazoa; phylum Arthropoda; class Insecta; order Coleoptera; family Scarabaeidae; genus Onthophagus; species Onthophagus sagittarius. The sequence goes on along the minus strand of JASERS010000001.1, from coordinate 19,145,090 downwards.
TGTGGTCGTCGAGAACCAAGACAGAGTATTTGTACTCACTTTAGTAAAATTAGCTTATACTTGTGAGGGGGAAATTTGACTAACCGAACACCCGAGGATCGTGGTTCACAATGTGAGCCAGTTGGGTAGCGTAGAACCCACTCGAGGGAAGATCGCTGAAAATGTTGATCTAACTGTCTACATAAATAGCAAATTTCTGTATGTAGAGCAAGCGTATAAGTGATCAATGGAGAAATTCTACTTGGATACCGTATTGAGACGCTGCCTGGTTAAACGGGAATTGCTAAAGAATAGATTGTTACTGGCTCCTCTGTCCCCGAATACTGTCAGTTAGCTAGAGAAAAATGAATTAGAATACCTAGGTTTGGCCATTGGAGAAGTATTATATGTGCTAAAATGCACACCTAAAAAATGTTCAATTGAGAAGAACCGAGAAATGTTATCATGAGCTACCGGTAGTCGACGCAGCTAACAACTCGTACTTTATGTCGCCCGTAACTCATGTACTACAAAAATATGCAGTACAGATTGACTGTAACCCTATCACACCGCCGATATATCAGCTTGAAGGTTCTTGGATAGCATTGACTCCTAACCCTGTGCCACAACCACCGCCCGATGAGCTGCAGCCCTATGAAAAATTAGAATTGAAGTTCAGTCACGTAATGGATTTGGGAGCTGCTGGTATTTACGACCCGGTAGATGTAAGAAATCCCAAGAAATTTTACATGGAAACATCGAAAGGACAGCTATTAATAATATACTAATCAGAAAATTACAAGGAAAGAAGACCGAACACCAAGGAATAGATGCGAGTCAGATGTTCAACTGGGATGAGTTGCGCAAAATCGCAAAGGATACCCTTTCATATATCATACGCTGGCTTACCGAAATTGGGATGGCCATTAGGGGGGGGGTCATTGGATTACTGTTTCTGTTCCGCTTACTAAAAGGTTTGGCTAGTGTGCTACTAAATGGTTATGCCATCTATAAGACCATGGGCTGTGGGATCGTCACCTTAGCAAGTTTTCGAAACAACCTAACAATGTGGTTACTTAATAAACAAGGCAAAGCTGGGTCTACCACACCAACCACGCCGGTTTTGCGAACGCCAAAACTTACAACCAAGTCGGAGACGACCGAGAGCCCCTCCTATCCAAAAGAATATCCGAAATTACCTACAACCCCCAGCTGGATGGGAATTGGAACTATACAATGAAGATAATCCTGATACTCCAATCTCCGATCCGACAGTGATGGACCCTAAAACGGAGTGAGTGTAGATGTGCGAGCATGGTTAACGATAAGTGCGGCAGTGTTACCTAGAATTCGATCAGTGCTGTAACAAGCTGAATATTCGTGTGAAAGAAAAACAAATTGGTACATGGGGGAAAATACACGTGAACTGTAGGGGGGTCATCAGTTAATGGTCATCGGCGCGCGTTGTTACGTTAAGATTTTCTTGTTTTGTAGTAGATTAAGCAAAGTGTAGTGCGGTTTGTTAGTAATGGTTTCAAGCAAATAAGGCTAACAGTGGTAGCCTTCTTTCAGTAAGGCGGAAGGGATGTAACAAACCGCATTACACCTAATAGATATAAGAAATTGTTTAGTAGAAGTTAAGCGAGTTAATTTGATCGTTCTAGACTGACGGCGTTGGCTTCACGGTACGGGATGAAATCCATGTCATTTTTTTTAAATTAACTGTTTGGTTCAGTTCCGTAAAAATTGAATACTTTGTCCTTTCCTTAATGGATTAATTTGTTATCGCTAAGTTTCGTTTAGTGCGTAGACTAAACGAAACTTAACATTCTTAGGCCGTGGGAGTCGTCGCGTGGGTGGTGATAAGAGGGCGAGATGAAAAGGAAGGGTGAGAAAGAAATAAGGATACGATTATTTTGATATCGCTGAGCTTCGTTAGTGCGTAGGCTAAACGAAACTTAACATTCTTAGGCCGTGGGAGCCGTCGCGTGGGTGGTGATAAGAGGGCGAGATGAAAAGGAAGGGTGAGAAAGATATAAAGAGACGGAGTCGAAAATAAAAGAAAAGACAAGCCGAGAACGCGGGTTTGAGTAGTTGAATTCTAACAATTTTCCGAAAAATAGTAATTTTTCTTATTTCTGTTTGTTGACCGTAAATTGAATTTCGAAGTTTGAGCTGTATTCTTGGAAAAGGTTAATTTGTTCTTTTTTTTTGTTTGTTGTTTACAAGAAAGTGATTCCGTAAGTAGAACGTAAGTAGAATTTTCTCGAATTGTGAACATCCGCGCCTCTTATCGAAGATTACCATCGTATAGTTTAATTGCTGAAGAAATTAATTCGTTAAAGCACATTATATATACTTTTAAACCTTTGTTTTGTTTGTTGTTTCACTTATCACCTGCCTTTTTCGAGTCCTGCTGTTCGTTTTCAAACGAGCGCGATAGCAGAGTGCACGACCTTCCCTAGTAAATTACACGAGCCGCTCCGTGTCTTTTACAATAACATAGATTTTCAAATTTACAGAAAACATAAACAAACTGATTTCGTTATACCAATAGATTCCTTCCATCATAATAACCATAAAGCTGCAGCTTTTAGAGCTTACATATATCGCTGTTTTAATACACCTTTATCAAAAGAAGAAAGATCAAAAGAAATAAACATAATAAAGACTATTGGTTTAAATAATGGATTTTTAACAACATATATAAATTCTCTAATAAATAGATTCCTCAATAAACAACAACTTAACATATCTACTGGATTACAGAACATATATCTATAGATCTATCAACTACCCAGGTAAAATAGCTTACAACATTCAATCTATTTTTAGGAAATATAATGTCAATATCACCTTCAAAAATTCTTTTACTCTTCAAAAAAGATTATTTAACGCTAAAGACAAAATTAATCTACTAGATAAAAATGGGGATTACAAACTTGAGTGTGGTACGTGTGGCGCATCATGTATAGGAGAAACAGGTAGATCTCTAAAAGTTAGGATAAAAGAAAAAAGAAAGGCTTTAAATTGAATTTATTAGAAAGTTATGAAATAGAAAAATTTAAATTTAACAATGATCATCTAGAATGCCTCAATGATCAGGTTCACACCAACAGGACTCCTTTATATAAATATTTATCCCCTAAGATACTGAGGATTATTATATTCATGTCGCATATAATATTCGCATTTTTGGGGTCCCTGCCACATACCACTTTCCTCTTCCATGAATCCTCTCCTTTTTCAAAATTTGGTCTAAACCAGTCTTTTATGTTTTTTCTCTTCCGCGTCGCGTTTGAGGTCGATTTCATAACTTGTTCTACACGTCGCCATTAAGGAATTTTTACGTCTCAAAAGTCTTAAAACGTTTGTTAAAAATTTTATAAAGTGTAATGTTATTTTAATAAGGGAGTTGGATATGCTTTTAATGTTATTTTCTTGAAACTTTGACTATAAGTAATATTTTTTGTAAAGTTTTTTATGCTTATTTCTTGACAATTTATTTTCATCAATCATAATTATCATCTATCATATTTTCTTGTAGTTTATCTCTGAAGATGGTTATGTAACCGAAACTAGTCAGATAAATAGAATTTTTAATTTAATAAACGACTAGTTAAAAGTACAAAAAGAAATGTCGACGGAACTTTAAAGGTAAATTAATTAATTTAAAATAATTATTATAAATTTCTTTGTTTTAGAAAATACTTTGAAATTTTTGGAATTTGCTCTATTGATATTATTTAAAAATCATCCCAATAAGTGGGTTTTTGAGCAGATGGGGGCACATTTGAAGCCATTATTGAACAATTCGACTGATAATCATATTAAAAAAGCAATTGTTGTATTAATTAGTAATACTTTGCCTCAATTTGGCAGTGATAATTGTCAATATATACAAGAAATTGAGACGTGGCTCAAGAATCTAAATAGTGTTATGTGACGATTTCTATTTTGAAATGATTTGTAATTATCGTTTTTTTATTTCTATTAAAATTAAAATCAATAAGATATATGTTTTAATTGGAAAAAAGGCCACCACAAAATATACAATCTGATTGTTCAAATAATTAATACCAAAAATTATTTTCAACAACCTAGTTCTATAGAAACATGCCAGATTGTGAAAAATTTAAATGATTAAAACTAATTTCGCAATCCATTTTACCAGTAAATTGTTAAGAAAGGATATACAATTGACACTTCTTTTTGTACTTTTAACTGGTCGTTTATTAAATTAAAAATTCTGTTTATCTGACTAGTTTCGGTTACATAACCATCTTCAGAGATAAACTACAAGAAAATATGATAGATGATAATTATGATTGATGAAAATAAATTGTCAAGAAATAAGCATAAAATACTTTACAAAAAATATTACTTACAGTCAAAGTTTCAAGAAAATAACATTAAAAGCACATCCAACTCCATTATTACATTTAATTAATATATCTTACAATGATAGAAAATAACATCACACTTTGTAAAAAAAATTTACCAGTTAAAAGTACAAAAGAAGTATTATATATCCTTTCTTAACAATTTACTGGTAAAATGGATTGCGAAATTAATTTTAATCAATTCAACAACCTTGGTACAGACGAACTAATCCAGAACTACAAGAAACTAACATTTAAAATTCAACAAATTCTTCAACATATCAAATTTAACAAAGTATGTAAATCAGAAAATCTGACTCCTAATTACACTAACTACAAATTACCACAACATCTATCATCTTCACAAATCAAATTTATACGTACAAACCACATAAATAAAGAAATAAAAAATCATCATCGAAAATTAGATATTATTAACAGAAAAATTAACTACTTTTATAAAATTTTGACTACAAGATTACACTTTTTGGAAATACAAGAATTAATAGAACAAGCAAAATCTTATAAAAGAGTTGAGCTCGATGGGGCGTGGAGGAGGAAGTTTAGGAAACTTGAAGAACTAAGACAAAACAAACAGAATATCAACCAAATAAGCTTCAATCACTTTCAACATAAATTTCATCCTCGTATCACGAATCTTTCCAATACTCAATTTACCACAAAAGAATGCAACTTACTGACTCACAGAGAGACTCACAACCACAACTTACCGAATCACAGAGGAAGACAGCTTGAGGAACGATCTCATTGAATTATTGAAGAAGACATTACGTAAGATTAAAAATAAAATCAAAAACAATTCACTTATAATAACGAATGCAGATAAAAATGCAGGTCTAGTAATACTAGATAAACCTTTATATATCTCTAAATTACAAAATTTTTGTCAGTTTAATAACAAATTCTATAAATATAGCAAAGGTTTACCGATGGGGTCGCCCTTGAGTGGTCTTCTTTCTGACATTTTGCTTAACAAAATAGAAAATGAAATTTTAAAACATGACAACCCTCATAACGATAATATACTGTTATGGCGCAGATATGTAGATGATATTTTAATAATCTGGTATAACGAAGGACATAATGATATAAATAGTTTTCACGATTACATAAACAATCTACACAATAACATTAAGTTCACCCTTGAAATAGAAAAAGACCACATTTTAAATTTCTTAGACATAACCTTAATTAACAAACAAGATAACATAGATTTTCAAATTTACAGAAAACATAAACAAACTGATTTCGTTATACAAATAGATTCCTTTCATCATAATAACCATAAAGCTGCAGCTTTTAGAGCTTACATATTTCGCTGTTTTAATACACCTTTATCAAAAGAAGAAAGATCAAAAGAAATAAACATAATAAAGACGATTGGTTTAAGTAATGGATTTTCAACAACATATATAAATTCTCTAATAAGTAGATTCCTCAATAAACAACAACTTAACATATCTACTAGTTTACAGAATACTTATAAAGACAAAACATATATCTATAGATCTATCAACTACCCAGGTAAAATAACTTACAACATTCAATCTATTTTTAGGAAATATAATGTCAATATCACCTTCAAAAATTCTTTTACTCTTCAAAAAAGATTATTTAACGCTAAAGACAAAATTAATCTACTAGATAAAAATGGGGATTACAAACTTGAGTGTGGTACTTGTGGCGCATCATGTATAGGAGAAACAGGTAGATCTCTAAAAGTTAGGATAAAAGAACATAGACATAATGATAATTCTAACTTCGGAAGACACATGTTAATTTACAATCATGATTTCAATATTAAAAATAATGTTTCTATTCTGCGTCAACAAAATGAAGGCTTTAAATTGAATTTATTAGAAAGTTATGAAATAGAAAAATTTAGTTATTAAGTATTTATATAAACACAACTTAGAAAATTTTTCCCAAATGTGGCCACAAGTTTAAAATTTATACTGACAATTTCAGTAGCTGTTGCATCTGGAGAACGAAGTTTTTCGAAATTAAAAATAATTGAAAATTACTTACAAATTTCAATGACTCAAGGACGCTTAAGTAATATTTCAGTTATTTCTTCATTTTCAAAAAGAAGACGATATATATAAAAAAAGACCCCATGATCTTTTTCAAATTTTATAATTTTTTCGTCATTCTACTAAAAGGTCAATAACACATCATCCTTTAACATTTCTTGGGTGGAATCGGTTTCAAATTGACAACGAGTTATTCATCGTTTTGAAAGAGGAAGGTTCAACCTTCATTTTCATATACAAGTCATTTCTTCATTTTCAAAAATAAGACCTTCACGGTCTTTTTCAAATTTTATCATTTTTTTCGCGATTCTATTAAAACGTCAAAAACTCATCATCCTTTAACATTTGCAAAAGCCTGTTGCCGAAGCTTATAAAAACCAGAAAAGTCTCTCATTTTCGTCATTCATACTTGACGACTTCTGTCATCGTCTCTCAAAAATCTTCAACCATAACTATGGTTTAGGATTGGACGCAGAAAATCTTATGCGTTCGCTAACTATTCATCCAAATCATCATAACCATCACGTGGCGGTTCAAAAAAAACTGAAAGCTTACGCCTTATCCTTTTTTTTACCGGCCCTGAAAATCATTAGCGTCGGAATAAGATGTCGGTTCAACGATCGCTTTGGATAAGGACATGTTTCAAGTCAACGTGGATGTTCAACATGTCCAGCCAGAAGAGCTCGAGGTTAAAGTAACCAGCGAACACACGATTACATTCGATGGGAAACACGAGGAAATCGAAGGAATTCGAAAATATATTCTTTCAAAAGGGCTTCAAAATTATCATCGGATGAGGTTTTAACCATTATAGCCCCTACTTTTCATCCAGTTGCTGTTGAGGAGCACAGGAAAATTCTTATTCAACACACTGGAGTTTCATTGAAAGCTGTTCATGCTAAGAAAGATGAGAAAAAATATTAAATTCTTTTTGGCTTTGTATTATTAAATTGTATCATGGTAAAACATAAATTAATAAAAAATTCCAAAAAGCGTAAAAATTAATTAGCGGAGCGAACAACATTTCTTAGATGGAATCCACTTATCATTGAAACAACGGGTTATAAATGATTTGAAAGAGGAAGGTTCAACCTTCAATTTGATATACAAGTCATTTCTTCATTTTCAAAAATAAAACCTTCACGGTCTTTTTCAAACTTTATAATTTTTTTGGTGATTCTACTAAAATGTTAAAAACTCATCATACTTTAATATCTCCTAGGTGGAATCGATTTCAAGTTGGAACAAGGAGTTATATATCATTTTAAACACAAATGTTCAACCTTCAATTGGATACACAAGTCATTTCTTCACTTTCAAAAATAAGACGTCCACGGTCTCTTTCAAATCTTTTTCTTTTTCGTCATTCTACTAAAACGTCTATAACACACCATCCTTTAACATTTCTTGGGTGGAATCGATTTCAAATTGGAACAACAAGTTGTTCACCATTTGAAAGAGGAAGGTTCAACCTTCATTTTCATGTACAAGTCATTTCTTCATTTTCAAAAATAAAACCTCTACGGTCGCTTTCAAATTTTATCCTTTTTTCGTGAATCTACTAAAACGTCAAAAACTCATCATCCTTTAACATTCCTTAGATAGAATTGATTTCAAATTGAAACATCGAGTTATACATCATTTGACAGACAAAACTTCAACCTTCATTTTCATATACAAATCATTTCTTCATTTTCAAAAATAAGACCTGCACGGTCTTTTTCAAATCTTTTTTTCATTCTACTAAAACGTCTATAACACATTATCTTTAACATTTCTTGGGTGGAATCGATTTCAAATTGAAACAACGAGTTGTTCACCGTTTTAAAGAGGAAGGTTCAACCTTCATTTTCATGTACAAGTCATTTCTTCATTTTCAAAAATAAGACCTCTACGGTCGCTTTCAAATTTTATTCTTTTTTCGTGAATCTACTAAAACGTCAAAAACTCATCATCCTTTAACATTTCTTAGATAGAATTGATTTCAAATTGAAACATCGAGTTATACATCATTTGACAGACAAAAGTTCAACCTTCATTTTCATATACAAGTCATTTCTTCATTTTCAAAAATAAGAACTCCACGGTCTTTTTCAAATCATTTTTTTCGTCATTCTACTAAAACGTCAATAACACATCATCCTTTAACATTACTTGGGTGGAATCGATTTCAAATTGAAACAACAAGTTGTTCACCATTTGAAAGAGGAAGGTTCAACCTTCATTTTCATATACAAGTCATTTCTTCATTTTCAAAAATAAGACCTCTACGGTCGCTTTCAAATTTTATCCTCTTTTCGTGAATCTACTAAAACGTCAAAAACTCATCATCCTTTAACATTCCTTAGATAGAATTGATTTCAAATTGAAACATCGAGTTATACATCATTTTCTTTTATTTTATAGGAATGTTTTTCGTCTTGAATTAAAATATTTATTTAATAATTTTTGCACTTTATTAAGACGATAGTATTTCATACAATGTTTCTACCGGTTTCGGTCACGTTTAGACCATCTTCAGGATACACATTTTTGAACTTTTGTTTTGGGAAATATTCAATTTTAATTTTATTTTATTTTATTTTAATCCTATTTTAATATTTCACATTGACACATGTCATAAATCACAACATAAATAAAAATAAAACGTCAATACGATCAACAATTTTTTAAAAATGTGTATCCTGAAGATGGTCTAAACGTGACCGAAACCGGTAGAAACATTGTATGAAATACTATCGTCTTAATAAAGTGCAAAAATTATTAAATAAATATACATCATTTGACAGACAAAAGTTCAACCTTCATTTTCATATACAAGTCATTTCTTCATTTTTAAAAATAAGACCTCCACGGTCTTTTTCAAATCTTTTTTTTTTCGTTATTCTACTAAAACGTCAATAACACATCATCCTTTAACATTTCTTGGGTGGAATCGATTTCAAATTGAAACAACAAGTTGTTCACCATTTGAAAGAGGAAGGTTCAACCTTCATTTTCATATACAAGTCATTTCTTCATTTTCAAAAATAAGACCTTTACGGTCGCTTTCAAATTTTATCCTCTTTTCGTGAATCTACTAAAACGTCAAAAACTCATCATCCTTTAACATTCCTTAGATAGAATTGATTTCAAATTGAAACATCGAGTTATACATCATTTGACAGACAAAAGTTCAACCTTCATTTTCATATACAAGTCATTTCTTCATTTTTAAAAATAAGACCTCCACGGTCTTTTTCAAATCTTTTTTTTTTCGTTATTCTACTAAAACGTCAATAACACATCATCCTTTAACATTTCTTGGGTCGAATCGATTTCAAATTGAAACAACAAGTTGTTCACCATTTGAAAGAGGAAGGTTCAACCTTCATTTTCATATACAAGTCATTTCTTCATTTTCAAAAATAAGACCTCTACGGTCGCTTTCAAATTTTATCCTCTTTTCGTGAATCTACTAAAACGTCAAAAACTCATCATCCTTTAACATTCCTTAGATAGAATTGATTTCAAATTGAAACATCGAGTTATACATCATTTGACAGACAAAACTTCAACCTTCATTTTCATATACAAGTCATTTCTTCATTTTCAAAAATAAGAACTCCACGGTCTTTTTCAAATCTTTTTTTCGTCATTCTACTAAAACGTCAATAACACATCATCCTTTAACATTTCTTGGGTGGAATCGATTTCAAATTGAAACAACAAGTTGTTCACCATTTGAAAGAGGAAGGTTCAACCTTCATTTTCATATACAAGTCATTTCTTCATTTTCAAAAATAAGACCTCTACGGTCGCTTTCAAATTTTATCCTTTTTTCGTGAATCTACTAAAACGTCAAAAACTCATCATCCTTTAACATTTCTTAGATAGAATTGATTTCAAATTGAAACATCGAGTTATACATCATTTGACAGACAAAAGTTTAACCTTCATTTTCATATACAAGTCATTTCTTCATTTTCAAAAATAAGACCTCCACGGTCTTTTTCAAATCTTTTTTCGTCATTATACTAAAACGTCTATAACACATTATCTTTAACATTTCTTGGGTGGAATCGATTTCAAATTGAAACAACGAGTTGTTCACCGTTTTAAAGAGGAAGGTTCAACCTTCATTTTCATATACAAGTCATTTCTTCATTTTCAAAAATAAGACCTTCACGGTCTTTTTCAAATCTTCTTTTTCGTCATTCTACCAAACCGTCTATAACACATCATCTTTAACATTTCTTGGGTGGAATGGATTTCAAATTAACACATCGAGTTATACATCAATTAACAGACAAAAGTTCAACCTTCATTTTCATATACAAGTAATTTCTTCATTTTCAAAAATAAGACCTCCACGGTTGTTTTCAAATTTTATCTTTTTTTCGTGAATCTACTAAAACGTCAAAAACTCATCATCCTTTAACATTTCTTAGGTTTAATCGATTTCAAATTGAAGCAACGACTTATACATCATTTTAAAGAGGAATATTTAATCTTCAATTTGGTATTCAAGTCAATAACAACGTCAGTATAATTGATATCATTTTCTCATTTAAATGTGTCTTTTAATTGCCAAGCTATTTTCTATCATTTTAGCATGTTTAATAAACTAATAAGACTTCTTTATATGGTTTATAGAATCAAAAAAGGAATAAAAAATATTATTCGTGTAAAAAAGGTATATTTATTATTAATTGAAATACAGGTACTTTTTGACAAACATCCTTCTTAAAAATTAATACACGTATTTATAAAACACTAGAATACAATAAATTTCCATTCAAATCAAATTAAATATAAATTTAAATTCAATACTGGAAGTAAGTACATCGACAAAAATCTTTTATAAAAGGTAACGTAATACAAGAATTATCATTTCGCTCCTTATCCGTTATATACAAAAAATTAAAAAAAGAACACATTAAAAATAAAAGTAGGCGCGTAATTTTTAAGTTTTAACTATTAATATACACGACGGGGGTATTCTCTTTCGTACGCACTTTGCTGTATGTGTAAGAATATCTGCTCGACCAAAAAAGATAAACATACCAAACGGCCACAACGCCCCCTATTAAATTCGTCGCAGCAGAGAATATCAATAAAATCGTTAAAACGTTACTCACTTCCGCACAAGATAGATCCTTGTAATGGTAACTTTTAATCGGAATAAATGTGTCTTTATTCGATAATTTACAAACGCAGGTTACGTTGGAAAGAAGCGTGGGCGATTCGCAATTCATCGCTGATAATGAAATTAAATGAATTAAGGCGAAAGTACACGCCGTTAAACACGTTACGCTAGCTAGAGTGCTCAAAAAGATGCTCAAAACCTAAAAATAAAAAAAAAAACAATAAAAATTTATAAATAAATCATTAAGCAACGTGAAACGGATTCTTCGTCTTTTAAGTTCAAGTACATCCAAGAATTCTAATCACGTTGCTCTTTTTACCGTTCGATTTAAAATTTTAAACAATACACACCTTCGAAGAATAAACGCAGTTACCGCCGGGCATTCCGGGGTATTCTTTCCTGCAACAGTACAATAACAGGAGAGCCGCTACGCCGGAACATAAAAGCTAAACAGAAAAATACAAAACGAATAAATAAAAATAAATCCGTTAATAAGAAACGTTTGGTACAAATTTCAGCTTACCGGTAAAGCACTCCAAAAACAATTGTCTCTCGCCTTTAAATTGGGAGTCCAAACAAATAACCACAACGATAAAAAACATAAGGCTACACCTAAAAGGACGTGGAGAGCTGCCAAACCTTTCGCTAATTTGTGAAAACGAATGATGGGCGGTAAGGACTTCTTCGGTACTGAAATAAAAAGAAAAGTCGTTTTGATAAATCTGGTGTCAAAATGGTTTACTTCCTAATTATATAGGGTGATTCATATATGTCCCAGCTCAGAGCAAGGATAATAAATTATAACGATTTAATTTATCTCTACACTAACATCATTAAACATTTGATATCTTAGTAATACATTAAAATAGAAAAACCAAATTTAGTACACGTTTTGAATAAAGTAAGTAGTATCCGAGCGAAACTCAATTTTGAGCCGAAACCGAAAACGAAAATTTTCCTATTTTTAAGCAAAAACTGGACTTTTTCTAAATTAAAAATTTTTAAGTAAAACATTTCGGTTTAACCATTCTAGAGACATCTGAAGACGCACGGCTTTATCATTTATAGAAAAAAGTATAAGTATCTCAATTCGCTTTTGCGGTATCTAATTTTGAATTCGACTAAAATTTGTCGCATTTCATAAAATAAAAAGTTGCCTAAATAATTTTTGAAAAAATAGAATTCTTAAAATAACTTGATGAAACTTTTTGTGAGCTATAAAGGAGAGTATGTAATTTTCCGAGATCAAAAGCACACTTCGAACGAATTCTTAAGGTATCTTGTTGAAATTTTCGTCATTTACAAAGGAAAGTATATACTTTGTCGAGAACAATATAATATTTGAATATCTCAATCCAGTTTTGAGATGTCATGTTTTGAACTCAAGCAAAATTTGTCGCATTTCATAAAATTTACGATTTGGTTAATCATTTTTGAAAATATCTTAAAAAATTGAATTCTTAAAATAACTTGATGAAACTTTTAGTGAGCTATAAAGGAGAGTATGTAATTTTCCGAAATCAAAACGACACTTGAATACCTCATTTCGTTTTTGAGATATTAATTTCTGAAATCAACCTAAATTTGTAACATTTTGTGAAATTAACGATTTCTTTACTCATTTTTAAAAAATCATAAAAAATCGAATTCTTAAGATATCATGATAAAATTTTCATCATTTGTAAAAAAAGTATAAGTAAGTATCTCAATTCGCTTTTGTGGTATCAAGTTTTGAATTCGACTAAAATTTGTCGCATTTTATAAAATTAAAAGTTTCCTTAATAATGTTTGAAAAATTGAATTCTTAAGATATTTTGATGAAATTATTGTCTTTTCGAAAGGAAAGAATGTACTTTTTCGAGAACAAAATGATATTTGAATATATCAATCCATTTTTGAGATATCATGTTTTGAACTCAAGCAAAATTTGTCGCATTTCATAAAATTAACGATTTGCTTACTCATTTTTGTAAATATCTTAAAAAATCGAATACTTAAAATAATTTGATGAAACGTTTTGTGAGCTATAAAGGAGAGTATGCAATTTTCCAAGATCAAAACCACACTTGAATACCTCATTTCGTTTTTGAGATATTAATTTCTGAAGTCAACCTCAATTTGTAACACTTTGGGAAGTTAACGATTTTTTTAATCATTTTTAAAAAATCATAAAATGTCGAATTCTTAAGATATCTTGATAAAATTATTATGATTTATAAAGAAAAGTATAAGTAAGCATCTCAATTCGCTTTTATGGTATCTAGTTTTGAATTCCATTAAAATTTGTCGCATTTCATAAAATTAAAAGTTTCCTTAATAATTTTTGAAAAAATCGAATTGTTAAGGTATCTTGTTGAAATTTTCGTCATTTACAAAGGAAAGTATATACTTTGTCGAGAACAATATAATATTTGAATATCTCAATCCAGTTTTGAGATATCATGTTTTGAACTCGAGCAAAATTTTTCGCATTTCATAAAATTAACGATTTGCTTAATCATTTTTGAAAATATCATAAAAAATCGAATTCTTAAAATAGCTTAATGAAACTTTTTGTGAGCTATAAAGGAGAGTATGTAATTTTCCGAGATTAAAACCACACTTGAATAACTCATTTCGTTTTTGAGATATTAATTTTTGAAATCAACATAAATTTGTAACATTTTGTGAAATTAACGATTTCCTTAATCATTTTTAAAAAATCATAAAAAATCGAATTCTTAAGATATTTTGATAAAATCGTTGTCTTTTCGAAAGGAAAGTATGTACTTTTTCGAGAACAATATAATATTTGAATAACTGAATCCATTCTTGAGATATCATGTTTTGAACTCAAGCAAAATTTGTCGCATTTCATAAAATTAACGATTTGCTTAATCATTTTTGAAAATATCATAAAAAATCGAATTCTTAAAATAATTTGATGAAACGTTTTGTGAATTATAAAGGAGAGTATGCAATTTTCCGAGATCAAAACCACACTTGAATACCTCATTTCGTTTTTGAGATATTAATTTCTGAAGTCAACCTAAATTTGTAACATTTTGGGAAATTAACGATTTTTTTAATCATTTTTAAAAAATCATAAAAAGTCGAATTCTTAAGATATCTTGATAAAATTATTATGATTTATAAAGAAAAGTATAAGTAAGCATCTCAATTCGCTTTTATGGTATCTAGTTTTGAATTCCATTAAAATTTGTCGCATTTCATAAAATTAAAAGTTTCCTTAATAATTTTTGAAAAAATCGAATTCTTAAGGTATCTTGTTGAAATTTTCGTCATTTACAAAGGAAAGTATATACTTTGTCGAGAACAATATAATATTTGAATATCTCAATCCAGTTTTGAGATGTCATGTTTTGAACTCAAGCAAAATTTGTCGCATTTCATAAAATTTACGATTTGGTTAATCATTTTTGAAAATATCTTAAAAAATTGAATTCTTAAAATAACTTGATGAAACTTTTAGTGAGCTATAAAGGAGAGTATGTAATTTTCCGAAATCAAAACGACACTTGAATACCTCATTTCGTTTTTGAGATATTAATTTCTGAAATCAACCTAAATTTGTAACATTTTGTGAAATTAACGATTTCTTTACTGATTTTTAAAAAATCATAAAAAATCGAATTCTTAAGATATTCTGATCAAATTTTTATCATTTATAAAAAAAGTATAAGTATCTCAATTCGCTTTTGTGTTATCAAGTCTTGAATTTGACTAAAATATGTCGTATTTCATAAAATTTAAAGTTTCCTTAATAATGTTTGAAAAATCGAATTCTTAAGATATCTTGATGAAGTTATTGTCTTTTCGAAAGGAAAGTATGTACTTTTTCGAGAACAATATAATATTTGAATATCTCAATCCATTTTTGAGATATCATGTTTTAAACTCAAGCAAAATTTGTCGCGTTTCATAAAATTAACGATTTGCTTAATCATTTTTGAAAATATCTTAAAAAATCGAATTCTTAAAATAACTTGATGAAACTTTTAGTGAGCTATAAAGGAGAGTATGTAATTTTCCGAAATCAAAACGACACTTGAATACCTCATTTCGTTTTTGAGATATTAATTTCTGAAATCAACCTAAATTTGTAACATTTTGTGAAATTAACGATTTCTTTACTGATTTTTAAAAAATCATAAAAAATCGAATTCTTAAGATATTCTGATCAAATTTTTATCATTTATAAAAAAAGTATAAGTATCTCAATTCGCTTTTGTGTTATCAAGTCTTGAATTTGACTAAAATATGTCGTATTTCATAAAATTTAAAGTTTCCTTAATAATGTTTGAAAAATCGAATTCTTAAGATATCTTGATGAAGTTATTGTCTTTTCGAAAGGAAAGTATGTACTTTTTCGAGAACAATATAATATTTGAATATCTCAATCCATTTTTGAGATATCATGTTTTGAACTCAAGCAAAATTTGTCGCGTTTCATAAAATTAACGATTTGCTTAATCATTTTTGAAAATATCTTAAAAAATCGAATTCTTAAAATAACTTGATGAAACTTTTTGTGAGCTATAAAGGAGAGTATGTAATTTTCCGAGATCATAACCACACTTGAACACCTCATTTCGTTTTTGAGATATTAATTTCTGAAATCAACCTAAATTTGTAACATTTTGTAAAATTAACGATTTCCTTAGTCATTTTTAAAAAGTCATAAAAAATCGAATTCTTAGGATATCTTGATAAAATTTTTATCATTTATAAAAGAAGTATAAGTAAGTATCTCAATTCGCTTTTGTGGTATCAAGTTTTGAATTCGACTAAAATTTATCGCATTTCATAAAATTAAAAGTTTCCTTAATAATTTTTGAAAAAATCGAATTCTTAAAATATCTAGATGAAATTACTGTCTCTTCGAAAGGAAAGTATGTACTTTTTCGAGAACAGTATCATATTTGAATATATGAATCCATTCTTGAGATATCACGTTTTGAACTCAAGCAAAATTTGTCGCATTTCATAAAATTAACGATTTGCTTAATCATTTTTGAAAAAATTGTAAAAAATTGGATTCTTAAGATATCTTGATGAAACTTTTGTTATTTATAAGGAAAAGTATGCACTTTTCCGAGAACCAAGCCATTCATAACTATCTCATTTCATTTCTGTAACATCAAGTTTTCAACTCAACTTGAATATGTCCCATTTCAAAAAATTAATGATTTGCTTAAATATTTTTGAAAAAATTATAAAAAATAGAATTCTTAAGATATCTTGATGAAATTGTCCTTGATTTAGAAAGGAAAGTGCATTTTCTTCAGAGTAAAACCATATTTGAATAACTCAATCTGTTTTTGAGATATCAAGTGTTAAACTCAATTTTGTTGCATTTCATAAAATTACAGATTTCCTTAATCATTTTGAAAAACATGTAAAAAAATCGAATTCTTAAGATACCCTAATGAAATTGTTTCATTTATAAAGAAAAGTATTCGTTTTCAATTCGTTCGAAAACAAGCATTACTACCTCAATTCGCTTTTGTGATATCAAGTTTTGAACTAAAATTTGTCGTATTTCATAACGTTAACGATTTCCTCAATAATTTTTGAAAAAATCATAAAAGCCGAATTCTTAAGATATCTTGATGTAATTTTTGACAATTTTGTCAAGTTTTGTCTCAATTCGTTTTTGTGATACCAAGTTTTGAAGTCAACTAGAATTTGTTGTAGATAAACGTTTGTTGTTTTTGTACTTTATTTAAAGAATGGTATAAATTATTTTTGTTCTTCTATTGTACCTATTTCAGGGTTCAACATGTGTTTTAGTCAGGAACAACAAACACATGTTGAACCCTGAAACGATTTTGAAAGTTATTTGACAAACAATAACTGAATATTTTCTGATAGAATAGAAGGATTTCATGAAATGCTCTGACAACAACAATAGACGTGTTCTCGGGAGTTCCTCATGATGATCTGATCGAGATCAAAACCTGTAGAACAAAAATAATTTATACCATTCTTTAAATAATGTACAAAAACAACAAACGTTTATCTATTACTGAAAAGATGGAAAAAAATTGTATTTTAATATTGAGACATCCTGTATACGGAGTGTTTTTCATTGATAAAATTACATTCAAAATGAATGTACTGTATATCGATGGATTCAGAAAAAGAATCTCTATCCATTGACGTCAAGGAAAATATATCGAATAGGTTGAAAAACGAAAATGACAATTGCAATGATAAACATAGAATTTATCATTTCATTTGATGGTTCATGAAAATCGGAATGTAAATGGCAGAAGATACAGCTTGGGGCGTTTTTTGTGTGACAGACTGTATATAAAGTAATATATGTGCAATAACCCTTATACTTAATATGAATTAAGAAGAAAATATAATAATAGTAATTTGTTAAACTTATTTCAGACAAATTTAAATTAAATTGATATACATATGTATTACAGTATAATAGATTAGAAAACATAGTTAACATAAGTTCAGGTCGCTATATTCAATATGTCCGATATTCTGATAGTTCCCACCACCACATACACAGATTATACATTGTGCGCATAAACTATGGAAGGATGAAAAAAATCTCTTTCACTGCTTAATCAATTTGGACAAAATTTTGGGTATACAGATTATGATACCTTGCCAACTGAAATTTTCTATCGACGATGTAGCCATGTTTATAGTTTCTGAGATAGAATTATAAAACTTTCTTTTAATGGATACCCTATATAGCTTTGCATTTGCCGAGAGATATTACTATTACGTATTCAGTGATATATCTGTATTGTAATCTGATTTTGCAAGGTTACGCAACCTAAGGACACAAATTTTTGTCCAAATTGATCAAGCAGTTAAAAAGATTTTCTCATGTATCCATACTTTACGCGCGCACTGTATATAGAGTGTCTCTGATATGTGTGTACAAGGGAAGATCACAGATCCTTGGATTTCCTTGGCTTAAAATAAGTCAACATTAATTGGAATTTTACGTATAATACATATAAATGAAATCAGAAGGAAAGAAATTTTACCTAACGCACATAGAGACAGGAATAAATATGAAAAGAAATAATCCCGCTGTTATCATTTCTTTTCATATTTATTCCTGTCTCTACGTGTGTCAGGTAAAATTTCTATCCTTCCGTTTTCATTAAAAATAAGTCGCTTCCAAAGTTACTTCGTTCTACCGCTAGAAGACTTCAAAGTTAGCAAAGAAACTCCTTTGAAAAATTTCTGAATAACCCATTTACTTCTGAAACTTTTTGGTCTGTTATAAAATTTTGATACATAAGTGGTTAAGTCAGAAAATTGGAATTTTTGAATATCTGCAACCCTTTTTTACGTCGTTGCAGTTACAAAAGCTCATCGTTGTTGGCACTGATTTCTTTGGGAGGCATTGAAGTCAAAAGATCTTACCCCTTTAAGTGATAGCGAAGAGAAATCATAAAGAAAAATGGCCTTAGCATTCAATTCCGTACCTTAGTGCCAACTACGTTGAGATTTTGTAGTCAAAATGACGTTAATAAGGCTTGCAGATATTGAAAATTTTTTCTGGTTCAAATGCTCAAAATCTTATAAGATACAAAAAAGGTTCAGAACTAAATGGATTACTCAGAAATTATTATGATTGTGTAATTGTTGCCTCTTCAGCAAAAAAAGGGTTAATATATGTGTAATACATGAGTTTTCCATTATTTCTGTATTTCCAAAATTGTATCTAAAACCATTAAAAGAGGTAAGTTGAACGTAGCTACTCACATCTCAAAAATGGTTTCAATTGATTAACGCGTTTTAGAGCTATAAATCTTTTTTGCTAACGTTGAAGTCCTCCAGCGGCGATACGAAGCAACTATGGATATAGATAAGTTAACTTAAATCGATCTAATTTGAAGCAAGGAATCTGTGTTCTTCCGTTGTACATGCCCTGTATAAGGTGATTCAGATTTTAATTGGGAAACTTTGTTAGGATGTGGTACCTATAAAAATAACCAAATTTTTTACATGATCATAGGGTCGCAACTCTTTAGTTTTTGAGCATTGAGTGATCAAAGTCGAGATAATAATTCTTGCGAATAAAATGTAATATATAACGTTATGTTTAACTAGTTTCTTTTAAAGTTGGTTCTAAGAACCTGAAAGTTTCAGTTACATTTAGTGCTGGGTAAAATATCGATACCGAGGTATCGATATTCGATGCCAGCAAAGTATCAAAAGTACCGAAAATGAAAGCTTCGAAATGCTCGGCGATAATCGGCTGAACGTAAATTCATCATTTCAAAATGAAGCCAATTCAATCGGGGTTGTCCGCAGCTACTGGATGGTGCGAACCAACACATCTTGTTTCGGAATAAACCCAAATAAATCCAACCCAACTCATCTTGTTTCAAAATGAATTCAACCCATCTCATTTTGCTTCCAGATGAGCCCAATTCAATCTAACTCAACCCACCTTGTTTCACAAAGAAGAAAACTTATCGCAATCTAACCCAACTCATTTCATTTCAAAATGAAGCTAACTGAACCCAATCGAAGCTATCTCATCTTGCCTGCTATTATAATCGCCATTTGCAACGTCCCCACATTGGGCTGTGGGGACGTTGCAACCCAACCCAACCCAACCCAGACTGGAAATGACAGGGATTTTTAAACATTTTTCTTTGTAAATTTTAATTTTCGGGTTAAAATGGCGAAAAAGATAAAGGTAAAAAGAAAGAGAAATAAATTCCATACCCTAACCCTTATTCCTCTATATACGGTTGAAAATTTTCCCCGATTATCGTACTCGTCGCATAAATCCAAGTAAATACGTAAAATTTCATGCTTTTATTATATTGTAAACGCGAAAAAAACAACTTTCAATACCTCGACATTTTCCATATTTTCGATACCTACTTTGAATAGTATCGATGCCACGAAGGTATTGCCCAGCCCTATTTAGTTACTTTCAATGCACATATTTGATAACGATTATTAATAATTTTTGATTGCTATTAAGCAAAAATATCATTTTTTTATTGTTTAAAACGACGTCATTTGCTGTCACAAAACAGAGGGGTGATGCATTTCATTCCTTTAAAGGTTACTGTGGGAATTTAAGGTATTCTATTCTATTCTCGAAAACAAATTAATTGATACAAAAAATAACAATTATTTTAGCAAGCATCACATCTTCCTAAAATTTCCCGATTAAAATTTGAACCACTCGGTATTTATAACTCAGAACATTACAAGTGATATTTTGGTATTGCGATAAATTTGGATCACTTAAATATAATAAAAATAAAAAATTAAATTGAAATGAGTCTATTTCAACGCAGTTATTATTTCTTGTTCTGTCACTGAAGTAGTTAAGTATATTATGTGAACAAAGCTTGCATACACAAGGCGTGTTAGTTTATTTTACACCCGTCTGAAATAGCGGAAAGGAATTGGCTAAGGAGTGAAGAGTATAAGGAGACCACTATGTACGTTTTATTCTTCTTTTAACACTATTTCCGGCACGTGGTGTCGAAGAAACCGTATGGTGGTGTCAAAGACACCTGCCGTTATAATGGTTCTAATGTTTCATTTTCAAAAAAATGACAAGAAGGAAATTGAAAAATAGACAAATTTATTTTTAATTATTTTATAAAAATAATCTAATTTTATTTTAATCAATACCTTTTCCCATTCTGCTCAAGACAATCATTCGACTGTGTCTCAAACTATTTCTTGTAGGTGTATGTCGACCTGAAAAGTTTGGCCCTGCGATATTTTGGGGTACTGTTGTGTTTAAACACATCATTTGAGTTGGGTTTCTTTCCTCGAGGAACGTTATCTCTTTGTGGATTTGAATGTGAGAAGATGTATTTTGAAGCGAACGAGATTTCGATCGTTCCAAAGATCCTGTGTTGTTGTTCCCGTTGTATCCATTTTCTCTGGTGTAGTTATCGTAGAAACTCACCGGTCTACTTCCACCGTTTCTTGCTTCCGATATCGATTTTGGAAATGTTGAGGTCTTTGTTTCCATTATCTATAAACTTAAAAATAAAGTTATTGATGTTATTTATTACGATGAAGTATTAACAAATATTGAAACAAAGTGGACAGAAAATATCAAGAGATTAAATATTTATTTATATTTATTTAGGAGGTTAAATTAATACATATAACATACAAATAATATAAAACCTACATAGTCTTTTGAAATATTAAAATTTAAAAGAAGTTTTAAATTTGACATTTAAAACGTTATTTTAACGTATCAAAAACCAAAATAATGTTGGTATTATTTTTACATTTTGGCATATTCGAAAAAAATACTTTTCTATTTATAAATTTTTGATTTAATTTAGTACATTACGGAAATAATATATATTTATAATCGTCTATTACATTTTAGCAATAAAAGAATTTGATGTTTTATTCATATTGACAGGTAATATATTGGTAGCACTTGCTAGACAATATTATAAATATAGAGAGAGTTAAGATTTTAAAACGAATAAAATTTATGAAAATGAAGAAATGGGTGAGATTGGAATTGGTTATTAAACAAATTTTATACTCTGCTAATAAAGAAATTTGTAATTATAGTAAGGAAAAGATAGAAAAACTTTTGACATTTCAAACCTCATTTGAACGAATTAAAAACCAAAGTAATGTTGATACTATTTTAAGAGAAATCTTAACATATTCGAAAAAAATTCTTTTTCTATATATATATGTATATATATATATATATATATATATATATATATATATTTTATATTTAAATTATATATTTCTACATAATTTTTCTCATCATTTCAAACATAAGCGATTTTTGAAACGAACCAAATTTATAGTAATGAAGAAATAGATTGGATTAGAATTAGTTTTAAAATGGATTTGATTTCGTTTTTGTTGTAAGTCTTATACTGTATTAAGCACCCACTTAGATAATCTTAAAAGGGATGTTTTTAAGTGCTCTTAGAGTGGAGATAACTTTTTATGGTTTGATTCTGTATTTTTATGATAATTTTTATATAAATAATTCTCTTTTTATACGATAGATATGTTCCCAAAATTCTTGTAAAAATTTTTGTAACAGTTCACTTAAAAAATATTTCTTGCTTATACCTGGGGTGTTTGTAAGTTGTGGAATAATTTTAATGAACAATACTAGGAATTGTTTATATCAATTTTGTAGGAAGCATACAAATAATAGCATTTTAGCTTTTCATAAAAATAACAATATAATTATTTAATATATATTATAAATTTAACTTTTTGAAAAGTATGCTAACGGTTTTCTGAACCAACCTGTATATACTCTATAATTATTGGTAAAAAAATTTTAAATTAAATTTAAATCGTGGTTTGTTCGATTATTTGTCTTGTATATCTTCGATTTTTAACGAATCAATACAAGGGAAATATTTTTGTAGCAATTTTTCGCTTAAAAAAAAACGGAAGTGAACCCAAGAAGATTTCGCGTTTTAGGAAATTAAAAATGCTTTAAAATGAGGCCAAACTCGTTTTAAACTGGGTTATCTTAAAAAACAAAAAAATTATGACACAAAATTAAATCAAAAACAAATGAAAATCGTCAAAATGATTTTTAAATTGATATACATCAGTCAGATATATAACAACCGTTTTTGGAGGTAATTAATTCGAGTTTGGACTCATTTTGAAGCATTTTTCGTCTGGATTATGAATTTTTATTCAAAATTTAACATTATATATATATATATATATATATATATATAAAACTTCTTAAATTTAATTTTTTATTCGAAATTGTCAAACAACTGTCAATTTATATTTTAAATTAACAAAAAAAAATTTCAAATTGAATATAAATCGCGATTTGCCCGATTATTTTTCTTGTATGTCTTCGATTTTTAATAAATCAATACAATAGAAATATTTTTGTAGTAATTTTTCGCTTAAAAAACCGGAAGTGAACCCAAGAAAATTAAAAATGCTTTAAAATGAGTCCAAACCCGCTGGGGTTATCTTAAAAAATAAAAAAGTTATGAAATAAAATTAAATCAAAACAAACGAAAATCGACTGTCAAAGTGATTTTTAAATTGATATATAACAACTGTTTTTGGAGATAATTAATTCGAGTTTGGACTCATTTTGAAGCATTCTTCGTTTTGATTATGAATTTTTATTCAAAATGTATAAATTTTGTATTTTTCTTCTGTTCCACTTTTAGAAGGATTGTTCTTAAACAGTGTGAATTAATAATTCATTGTTTGATATCAATTTTCTTACAAAACAAATAAACTCCTTATTTAAGAATGAATTGAAACAATCGAAATTGTCAAACAACTGCCAATTTTCGTTTTAAATTAACAAAAAAAAATTCAAATTTAATTTAAATCGCGATTTGTCCGATTATTTTTCTTGTATATCTTCGATTTTTAATAAATCAATACAATGGAAATATTTTTGTAAAAATTTTTCGCTTAAATAAAGCGAAAGTGAACCCAAAAAGTCGTTATTTTGATCTGGTATAATTTTCGCGTTTTAGAAAATTAAAAATGCTTTAAAATGAGTTCAAACCCGCTGGGGTTATATTAAAAAATAAAAAAGTTATGACACAAAATTAAATCAAAAACAAATGAGAATCGACTGTCAAAATGATTTTTAAATTGATATATATCAGCCGTTTTTGGAGGTAATTAATTCGAGTTTGGACTCATTTTAAAGCAATTTTCGTTTAGATTAAGGATTTTTATTGAAATTTTACAAATTTTGTATTTTTCTTCTGTTCAAGTTTTAAAAGGATTGAAATTGTCAAACAACTGTATTAATTCTGTACTAATTCTTTTTATTTGACATTTGTTAAAAATGTTTGAAAAATCGTAAAAAGTATAATTTTAAAGATATTTTGATAACGTTTTTTCCAAAAACGGCATTTGGAAATAATTAATTCGAGTTTGGACTCATTTTGAAGCATTTTTCGTCTGGATTATGACTTTTTATTCAAAATTTATAAATTTTGTATTTTTCTTCTGTTTCTACTTTAGAAGGATTATTCTTAAATAATGTGAATTTATAATTCATTGTTCGATATCAATTTTATTACGAAACAAATAAGCTCATTATTTAAAAATGAATTGGAACAATCGAAATTGTCATATAACTGTAAATTTTTGTTTTAAATTAACAAAAAAAATTTCAAATTGAATTTAAATCGTGGTTTGTTCGATTATTTGTCTTGTATATCTTCGATTATTAATTCGAGTTTGAACTCATTTTAAAGCAAATTTTCATCTAGATTAAGGATTTTTATTAAAATTTTACAAATTTTGTATTTTTCTTCTTTTTCAATTCTAAAAGGATTGTTCTTAAATAATGTGAATTTAGAATTCATTGTTCGATATCAATTTTCTTACGAAACAAATAAACTCATTATTTAAAAACGAATTGGAACGATCGAAATTTTCAAACAACTGTCAATTTTTATTTTGAATTAACAAAGAATTTTCAAATTGAGTTTAAATCGCGATTTGTTCCATTATTTTTCTTGTATATCACCGATTTTTAATGAATTAGTACAATGGAAATATTTTTGTAACAATTTTTCGCTTAATAAAACCGGAAGTGAACCCAAGAAGTCGTTATATTGATATGGTATGGATTTCGCGTTTTAGGAAATTAAAAATGCTTTAAAATAAGCCCAAACCCGCTGCTGTTGTCTCAAAAAACAAAAAAGTTATGAAACAAAATTAAATCAAAAACAAACGAAAATCGACTGTCAAAGTGATTTTTAAATTGATATATAACAACTGTTTTTGGAGATAATTAATTCGAGTTTGGACTCATTTTGAAGCATTTTACGTTTAGATTATTAATTTTTATTCAAAATTTATAATTTTTGTATTTTTCATCTTTTCCACTTTTAGGAGGATTGTTCTTAGATAGTGTGAATTAATAATTCATTGTTTGATATCAATTTTCTTACAAAACAAATAAACTCATTATTTAAAAATGAATTGAAACAATCGAAATTGTCAAACAACTGTCAATTTTTGTTTTAAATCAACAAACAAAATTTCAAATTGAATTTATATCGCGATTTGTTCGTTTATTTTTCTTGTATATCTTCCATTTTTAATGAATCAATACAATGGAAATATTTTTGTAACCATTTTTCGCTTACAAAAACCGGAACTGAACCCAAGAAGTCATTATTTTCATTTGGTGTTGATTTCGCGTTTTGGGAAATTGAAAATGCTTTAAAATGAGGCCAAACCCGCTGGGGTTAACTTAAAAAACAAAAAAGTTATCACACAAAATTAAATCAAAAACAAATGAAAATCAATTGTCAAAATGATATTTAAATTGATATATATCAGCCGCTTTTAGAGATAATTAATTCGAGTTTAAATTGATTTTAAAGCAATTTTCGTCTAGATTAAGAGTTTTTATTGAAATTTTACAAATTTTGTATTTTTCTTCTGTTCTAATTTTACAAGGAGTGTTCTTAAATAATGTGAATTAATAATTCATTAATTAATTTTTCGCTTAAAAAACCCAGAAAATCGATATTTTGATTCGGTACAATTTTCGCGTTTTAAAAAGTTAAAAATACTTTAAAATGAGTTCAAACCCGCTGTGGTTATCTTAAAAAACAAAAAGTTATGAAACAAAATTAAATCAAAAACAAATGAAAATCGACTGTCATAGTGATTTTTAAATTGATATATAACAACTGTTTTTGGAGATAATTAATTCGAGTTTGGACTCGTTTTGAAGCATTTTACGTTTAGATTATTAATTTTTGTTCAAAATTTATAATTTTTGTATTTTTCTTCTGTTCCAATTTTAGAAGGATTGTTCTTAAATAGTGTGAATTAATAATTCATTGTTCGATATCAATTTTATTACGAAACAAATAAGCTCATTATTTAAAAATGAATTGGAACAATCGAAATTGTCAAATAACTGTCAATTTTAGTTTTAAATTAACAAAAAAATTTCAAATTGAGTTTAAATCGCGATTTGTCCGATTATTTTTCTTGTATATCTTCGATTTTTAATGAATCAATACAATGGAAATATTTTTGTAACAATTTTTCGTTTAAAAAACCGGAAGTGAACCGAAAAAGTCGTTATTTTAATTTGGTATAAATTTCGCGTTTTAGAAAATTAAAAATGCTTTAAAATGAGTCCAAACCCTCTGGGGATGTCTTAAAAAACAAAAAAGTTATGACACAAAATGAAATCTAAAACAAATGAAAATCGACTGTCAAAATGATTTTTAAATTGATATATATCAGCCGTTTTGGGAGATAATTAATTCGAGTTTGGACTCATTTTGAAGCATTTTTCGTCTGGAATATGAATTTTTATTCAATATTTATAAATTTTGTATTTTTCTTCTATTCCAATTTTAAAAGGATCGAAATTGTCAAACAACTGTTTTTTTTGTTTGACATTTGTTAAAAGTGTTTGAAAAGTCGTAAAAAGCTATAATTTTAAAGATATTCTGATAACTGTTTTTTAAAATATATAAAGGAAACTGCACTTTTTCGAGAACAAAACCACAATTGAGTATCTCACTTCATTTCTGAGATATCAATGTTTCGACTTAACCTAAATTTTTAGCTTAAATCAAAACAAAATCTAGACAAACTCTAGATGATATGTATGTATTATTTTAATTGTTTTCGGTGCTATACACGAACTGTATTTCAATTTATTCAATCATCCTCAGGGACGACGTCGAAGTACATCAAGACACATTCCAAACTCTTACATCAACAAAATACTCCTACGTTTTAGGTGTTAAATTTTTTTATAGCTGCTTTACGTAATACCAAAATGTAATCTCATACATTAAACTTAAAATTCACAAAGCAACCGCAGCTAGCGAGATCTTCTTTACCAGTATCTTTTACATATTTTGTTGTTGTAGTGTCTTTTTTTACTTGTATTATTCACATTCAATTCATTAATATCAATTTATTTAAAATCTAATATAGTGCGCCGATATCAATTACAATAATATATACCGAGTGAGGCATTTAAATTGTAACTACCTTATAATTCCTAGACTATGAATATTATAGAAAAAAGTTTTAAATAAGAAGTTGAGATTGGCATACGATTACAGAAAGAATTGAAACAGTTTCTGTTGATGAAGTAGCCAGACCTTAAATTATGAAAATAAATTTCTCTACAGATACATCCTATGCTGTGTCATTTTGTGAAACGATTATTCAAGGTTGGACAACATCAAAGGAGAACAATTCTCTTCAAAAAACCACATGACATTTTTATTCATAAACAGAGTTTCAAACAAAAAGTGTTTGAAACAAAAGCTGTTTATTTTGTCTTTAAGAATAGCGTAGTAAAGTAACCATAGCAAAGTCTCATAAATCAGCATCAACATAGCGTCATCTCTATAAAAGAGTCTTTACAATTTTTTTACTAATTGAAACGTATCTAATAAATTTGTTGCTAACAAACATTTTGACAGATATGGATACGAAAACAGCAAAAAAAAAGAAGCTGGCTTTCTCGCGAACCATTCATTCGACATTGATGATTCTTTTTTTCATTCGAAAAGTTGATTCTTCGATATTAATCCTGCGATAGAAATTTTCATTCAAATTTTAATCTCAGCAAACTTTATTTTCTCGAAATTTTTAACATCCTGTGGGGTGTTGTCAGACCACTTATAACAAGTTTTCAGCGAATGGTTCTCTCACTGACATCAGCAACATGCATCATTTGAAGAAGACGCCGAGCTTCTACAGCTGTCGTTCTACGACAGTCTCTGTGTTTTAAATTTCATAATTTAATTATTAAATCTTCTATTGTTTCTTTATTTATTAGTCTTATTTTTGTATGTTAATTCATATCAATTTTGTATTCAGGAATAATTTTAGTTAATTGCTGTATTTGTTCCAGTTATCTACTATTTACACGTGATGCTTGACTAAAAACTTGTTTAAGTCCATTCTCTGACATTTCATTAACACACATATTATAGCCTTCCATTATAAATATATTTTTAACATTTTGAGTTTCCTTTACGAACTGTAAAATCTCTTCCAATTTTTGCAAAAACTAAAATCCTTAAAACTAAAGTACCGCGGTTCATGAACCCTATGTATTCAAACTATTCGAGCCAAAATGGCGGTTTAACAGCATATCACTCGATGCCACGGTTTGTCAGCAAACATCACTGCTTTCTTTTTTTACAAATTTCGCTTTTAATAATGCCCTTTTATTGCCCTCGGAGTTGCAAAAAGGCTTTACGAAGTTAGTTTATTATCAATAAACTGTTGATGAAACCACCAAGTAGAGTGTAAAATTTCTTTAAAGAAAGCAAATAACTGTTATGAAATGGTTTTGCATATCTAAAAAACCAATGAAACACTTAAAAGAATCTTTAAAAATATTAATAAAAAACATGTTTTTATACAGGGTAGCCAAATAAGCGTGTAAAGTGCCGTTTCTTGGAAACTAGTCATTGTAGAAATTTGCAGTAAAAAATTTTAGGACCAAAGTGCCTAAGGGAAAATGATGACCGCTAGGAGGCACAAATGCCATCTTGATTTTAAAAATGTGGATTAATTCGGATGCTTGTAAATGTTTGTAAACAATTGTTTACAATGTTTGTAAACGAATGCCTATCATTTCAAAATACCTAACGCAATTTAATATGTTTGGTATCGTTATCTTGCAATACAAATAGTACCTTATTTGTGATGCATGTAGATTTGATGAGAAAATTCGATGATTTCAAAAAACTATTTACTTTTTTAAGTACAATTTTCATGAATTACGTCATTTTCAAAAATGACGTAATTCATGTTTCGAACACTCCTTCGTTAAAACTTCTTTAGGATCTACTATTCGTAGAGATTCAACATATTGATAACATAAATTATTTATGCTAAACTTTCGAGCTAAAATATTTTCAAGATGGCTGTCACAACTTCGTTATTTTAAATGAAATGCTTATAAATAATTTGAGATACTATAGTTTTTATTACCTCTCTTAATTATAGGTAAAAAATATGTTGACTTTGATACGTGTTGGCATTTTTTTGGCAGATTTTTTTGGTAGATTTCACCATGCTCTTTAAAAACCCATATCCCATATTACTCTTCATACGTAGGTAATGAGATTGTCACTTGCAGTATTAAAATATCTTATTTTGATACTCTGATTATATTCTTCGATTGATATGAATTTTTCAATTCATATGAAAGTTTTATTTAAAACTTTTGAGAAAAATGTTAAAAAAACGATAATAATCCATCGAAATTTTTCATAAAATATTCCTATTTAAGAATCAGCTTAGTCAACTTAGGAGTGGTATCTCAATTTTGAGATATTTGTACATTTCAGTTCTATGGGTGTAGAGTCCTGGTATTTTATCTCGGGATTTCACGGAAGAAATGAGAAGTTTGGCAGTATAAAAAAATCTCATAATTAAGAAAAAGTTAAAATATCTGATCTGAAACCATTTTCCATCGCCTATTGATTTGCAATGAAACCACGCTCGGTATCAAATAAATTAGTTTTCTGGAAGCATTTCAAGTCTTACAGAAGCAATATCAAGTCTTCTGTTAGCATTTCAAATCTTTTGGAAGCAATTAAAATCTTCTAAAAGCAGTATCAAGTTTCCTGGAAACATTTCTAGTCTTCTGGTAGCAATATTAAGCCTGCCGGGGGTAACGTTGAGACTTTTGTTATCATTTTAAATCTTCTAGAAGCAGTATTAAGGCTTTTGAAACTATTCAAGTCTTTTGAAAACAATATCAAGTCTTTCAGAAGCAGTATCAAGTCTTCTGGAAGCATTTCAAATGTTATAAAAGTAATGGTGTGTCTTACAGAGGCAATATCGAGTTTTTTGGAAACATTTTAAAACATCTAGAAGCGTATCGTGCCTGTTCGAAACAGTATCAAGTCTTTTGGAAGTATTTTAAGTAATTTCGAACTATTTCAACTCGTTTAGAAGCAGTATCAAGTCCTCTAGAATCATTTCAATTCTTCTGGAAGCATTGCAAGTCGTCTGGAAGCATTTCAAGTCTTCTAGATGCAATGTCAAGTCATCTGGAAGCATTGCAAGTCTTCTGGAAGCAGTGTAAGGCGTCCGAAAACATTGTAAATCGTCTGGAAACATTGCAAGTATTCTGGTAGCAATATCAAGTTTTCTCAAAAGTTATCAGTATCTTCTAATAGCAAATCAGGTCTTCTAGATGCAATATCAAGTTATCTGGAAGCATTGCAAGTCATCTGAAAGCAATGTAAGTCGTCTGGAAGGTTTGTAAGTTGTCTGGAAGCATTTCAAATCTTCTGGAAGCATTGTAAGTCGTCTGGAAGCATTTAAATCTTCTAAAAATATTACAAAGCTTCTGGAAGCAATATTAAGTTTTCTAGAGATAATATGAAATCATGTAGAGGTAGTACCTAGCCTTCTGGCACTAAACCAAACCTTTTAGATGCAACATCAAGTATTTTAAGTCGTCTAACAGTAACATCAAATCTTCTGGAAGCATTGGAAGTCGTCTAGAAGCATCGTAAGTCTTCTGGAAGCAATATCAAGCTTTCTAGAGACAGTATCAAATCATTTAGAGGCAGCACCCAGTCTTTTGGCAGCAAATCAAGTCTCTTAGATGCAATATCAAGTCTTTTAGATGTAATATCACGTCTTCTGGAAGCATTTCGAGTCTTCTAACAGCAACATCAAGTCTTCTGGAGGCATTACAAGCCGTCTGGATACATGTCAAGTCTTCTAGATGCAATGTCAAGTTATCTGGAAGTATTGCAAGTCTTCTGGAAGCATTGTAAGTCTTCTTGAAACAATATCAAGCTTTCTAGAGACAATATCAAATCATTTAGAGACAATACCCAGATTTTTGGTAGCAAATCAAGTCTCTTAGATGCAATATCAAGTCTTTTAGATGCAATATCACGTCTTCTAGAAGCATTTCGAGTCTTCTAACAGCAGCATCAAGTCTTCTGGAAGCATTGCAAGTCGTCTGGAAACATGTTAAGTCTTCTAGATGCAATGTCAAATCATCTGGAAGTATTGCAGATCTTCTGAAAGCATTGTAAGTCTTCTTGAAGCAATATTAAGCTTTCTAGAGACAGTATCAAATCATTTAGAGGCAGTACCCAGTCATCAATCGAGCTTATTCGGACATCGAATTTGAATCATAGGTATACAACAGGATTTGGTTGAGTAGTTTGACTTATAATTTGAAATTTAGGGAATCTAGGGAATTTGCTTGATTTATCCTTTATGTTGTTTCACTAAATAACCCTAAATAACTTAAATGAATTTAAAATTTGCCGGGTGACTTTTCGACCCATAATGGTGGTACTTTAATAATCTAGGAACTTTAATAAAAACTGTTCATTATCTCCATTTGGTGAGTGATATACTACTATAAATACAGAATTTAATTGCGGGATTTTTACTGAACTTTAGTTCAATATTTTTTTATGTTATATTTTTCTAAGCTAATTGAAATTTTGTCCACGTCGAAAAAAATGGCTAAACAGCCCAAACCGGCTGAGAACCAACCATCGGAAACTACAGCTGTCTTAGAAAAAGAGTTTAATAACAATTAAAATATTTATTTAATTATTTTTGTACTTTTATTAAGAGGATTGTTATTGCTTGTAATGTTTCAACCGGTTTCGGCCTTGTTTAGGCCTTCTTCAGGAAATCCATCTTTCGAGAATTGTTGATCTTATAATATTTAAAATTTATTAAAATTTGTTGATTTATATGGGCGTTTTATTTTATGATGTGATTTTTGGCATGTTGTGCCAATGTGAATATTCATTCTTTCATCAAAGAGACGGTGTTAACCCGATTGGAAGTAATCAACAAATCGCTTCACACATCGGATTGGATGGTTTTGAGTTCTACCAGGTCTGGACCGCGTCAGACATGAACCTTCGCCGTTGACGAAGTGTCTGTTAATCCCCTGGAAGAACCAGTCCAGTTTCGGCAGAAAACAAAGGAGTAGAAACTCCCGCATCAATAACTGAGACCATGGAAGTCGTGGTAACGGCTCCGTCAACATCATCGGGCAGGTATGAAGACTCCTGCCCTAGACTCAAAAGCCTAGAAGATGCGCTGGAAAAAAAGGGCCGGTAGGACGGTCACTCTACACCAAGCTAATATAATGCTAATAAACTTGATAAAAAATTTGATAAACTTATTAACCGTTTACAGGTAAACCTGCAACACGTTAGGACAGTTACGACTGTTCCTAGCAGAACCTGGATGAGTGAGCAAGTTGATATTGCCCTCATTCAAGAACCAATACCAAACGTATTAACAGACTCGGATAATTTATTCTATAAGTTTCTTTGTATTATCTCTTTGCAATATAGAAAGCATTAACGCTTTCTTAATCTCAGAACACCGACGCCATGATGACTGCGGTTTTGAGAATCCAAGGTGACAAGCGCTGGACAGAAGTTGTCATTTGTTTGGCATATTTTCCCGGAACGGAGAGTGATTCCCCCGACAGCGGTCCGAATTATAATCGCCTACAGCCGGAGGAAAATCCTTAAAATGTTTCTCAATGCGCAGCATACTGTGGACAAGCACCGACACAAACAAAACAGGCGAGTTGCTTTTTGACCAGCTATTAGGAAAAGGTTTCACCAGAAATAGAACAGACATTATGTTTAGCTTAAAGGTAACCTCCTGGAGGATATCCTCTGAGCTGTCGTGTTCAGATCATAGACATATTCATTTCAAAATAGATGTGGGGATGAAATCGAACTGCATGTACCGTAATCTCCGTAACACTAATTGGAACCTATTTAAGAATAGCCTTGCAGATAAATTAACTGGTGTCATCGCTACCGTTAGGAACTGTGATCAGATTGAAGTAGCCCCGAAGCAGAGCTCTGTGACAATTCATTCAGCCTACCACAACAGTAGTCCACTAAAGGTGAAAAATAATAATCGGGGCATGCCCTGGTGGAATGAATATCTTAGCACCGAAAGCTAAGAACAGCAAAAATATTCGTAAGGCAAAAAGTGAGTCTTGAAGGAGATTCTGTGAGGTAGTGAAAGACGCATTCAGCAGTGCAAGAATTCACAACATTTTCGCTAGAGATCCAACTCACTTAAGCAGCCTGACTGCAGCTTTACGTATTAGAGCATCGTTAAAGCTTCTCATGCAGACTTACTTCTCAGGAAGCTTGATGATGTAATGAATGAATATCAAATCATTTAGAGGCAGTACCCAGTCATCAATCGAGCCTATTCGGACATCGAATTTGAATCATAGGTATACAACAGGATTTGGTTGAGTACTTTGACTTATTATTGAAATTTAGGGAAACTAGGAAATTTGCTTGATTTATCCTTTATGTTGTTTCACTAAATAACCCTAAATAACCTAAATGAATTTAAAATTTGCCGCGTGACTTTTCGAGCTATAATGGCGGTACTTTAATAAAATAGGGGCTTTAATAAAAACTGTTCATTATCTCCATTTGGTGAGTGATATACTACTATAAATACAGAATTTAATTGTGGGATTTTTACTGAACTTTAGTTCAATATTTTTTTATGTTATATTTTTCTAAGCTAATTGAAATTTTGTCCACGTCGAAAAAAATGGCTAAACAGCCCAAACCGGCCGAGAACCAACCATCGGAAACTACAGCTGTCTTAGAAAAAGAGTTTAATAACAATTAAAATATTTATTTAATTATTTCTGTACTTTTATTAAGAGGATTGTTATTGCTTGTAATGTTTCAACCGGTTTCGGCCTTGTTTAGGCCTTCTTCAGGAAATCCATCTTTCGAGAATTGTTGATCTTATAATATTTAAAATTTATTAAAATTTGTTGATGTATATTGGCGTTTTATTTTATGATGTCTCTACTTCCGTCATCCAATGTTCTGTAATACCAATTATGTTCGACTCTGGTTTATCGTTTAATAGATATTGTAGTTGGTTTATTTTACTTTTACTCCCTGTGCATTAATACTTATTATTTCTACTTTTTTATTGATCCTATTACTGTTTTGATATTCTTTATTTGATTTTAAATTGTTTAAGAATCCATTATGTAGCTTGCGACTTCTTGTAAATTTTCTCTAAAAAACATCTAATCCGTTTGCCATAAATCAAACTGTTTTGTTTGATCTAGGTACTCAATTAGTACAGAGATTTTAAATGAGGAATATTCAATAGATCTTTTTGCTTCCATTTATTTGTACTTTACGTTTTTTATGTTTTTATCTTAGGTAATTATTAATTTCCGTTAATATACACATATATACAAATAATTTTTGTTTTGGTTTCGCTCTTATGCTTAATCTAAACGTGAAGTATTCACGTCTTTTGGTATTCAATTTCAAAGTTACCAACTCTTATACAATTCTCTACCAATACAAGGAAATGTTTATAGTAGCACAAACAAACGCCACTTGCAAAATACAAAACGCAGTTGTGATTAATATGGCATTACCCGTTAATGATAACAACAAAAATGTTGTTATACTTTTATTTTTTTGTAACAAACACATTTTAAAAATAATAATTAACGACCTCCATCATTACCCATTATTCCTATTATTAATTCAGATTGTTTATCGCTTCCCTCAATCGACACGTTTCTCGTTTACTTAATAAAGGTCACACTCTGAGAATTAATTACGTAAAAAAAAAGAATAAAAACCATAACTAGTTATGTAGCATAAGCACAACAGTTTCTAAAGTGAAAAGAAATCTCGATTGTATGGAAATTGAGTAAGATAGGTGCTCCGACCGTGACGTGATGATGTCCGAGGACCCAGGACGTGAGTTGTGCATTTAGCGACCTCACGAGGACGTCGTCACATTGCTCGTCACCGACGGAATCACAAAGCGAAAACGCATACAGTTGCTTGCTTCAAAACGGTAGTTGAAGGTCGTTACGGGTGTTAAGTTGTTTTAAATTTTAGATGGACGCGAAGGTTTGACTCAACACCTGTTGAAATTCTTGTTGCAGAATTTTTTACTTTCGTGATTAATTCTTTTATCGCGAAATACCGTTCTATTTGTTCTATTGAAAGTTACACGGTGAAAACGTTTATTTACTTAAGAATTTCTTCCTTTTAGAAAACATACAAAATATGCATTCTTTTTAAAATTCCTTTCCTAGTTTATAGAGCTTCCTCCTCCTCGTTTTATTTTACATATTTTTTACCTTTAACAACGTTTTTTCTTTTTTTCTTTTCGTTTCTTTTCAAGCGCCTCGGAGAACATCGGAATTTCATAATGGACCATTTATTAACCTCCACCTACCAAAACCACAACCCTCGCACCGTGAGAGAGTCACGTTGTTCGTGAACTTGCGGTTCGAATTCCTGTCTCTCGATGAAGGCCAAAAGGTCGATTCTAAACAACTGTTAGAGAAACCCTTCGCCCATTTTGCGAGACCTGATACTATCTCGCGTTCGATTTAATCGGATTTTAAGGTGAAATCGACCTACGCGCTCGCATATACGCCTTCTATTGCTTAACGAAAACGATAATGTCACGGTTACCTTATAAACGTCTTGAAATATGATAAAAAAAATTTTGTGCGTTGGCGTGAATGGAGTTTAGTCTTTTTTTAAAGGGGAATAAAAACTGGTTGGGTTGTGCAAGAAATAAGAAATCTCTGTTGGTGGCAGTTTATTCATGTTGATGTTAATAAGTATCTTTTTTTAAACCGATAAAGTAATTTGACATTTAAATTCTCTATATTACTTGTTATTCCGAGTTTATTTATGCTTATTTATCGGATTAAATTAAAAGGTATTATAAAAAACGTGATTTTAAATCTTGACGTTTAAAACGTCATTTTAACACATTAAAAATCAAAGTAATGTTGGTATTATTTGAACTATCACAAATTTCCAAAAATATTTCTTTTTTTGCTAAAATATAAATTTAATTTTGTTGCATTTTGAAACTAAACTATTTTCATAATCGATTTAATTTTAGCAATAAATTAATTTGATAATTTACTCGAAATATAAGTTGATGTATAAGATGTTGGTAGCACTTAATAGACAAATGTCAAGATAACGTTTAAAAGTTATAACGTCGTTAAGAAGAATTAAGATTTTTAAAAGGAATGAAATTTATGAATGTGAAGAAATAGATGAGATTAGAATGGATTCTGATATAAGTTAGGGAAAAATTAGTTAGTAAAGAATTGATGATGAATTATGCTGACTACATTTCAAACTAAATGAAAGATCTGAAAATATTATATTGGAAAATGGATAATAAAAACTTCTTAACTTGCTAATAAATCTATTAAATCGGTACCGGTTTCAAGTCACATAAGCACTCATTATCAGCCGAATCTGTATAAAATTGAAATCATATTACATTAACAAAGTAAAAAGTACTATAATATAAATTTAAACTTACTGTCAAAGTACAATGACACTTTATGTTACTGTCAATTTGACAGCATTTAGCGGCAGGAAAAGTACTTTACCTACCGCAAATGAGTCAGACAAAGTATTTTATCGCCAACCAGCAGGAAAAGTATACTTTATTGTATCCATTTGCGGCAGTAAAGTGACACTTTACCTTACTGTCTTATTGACAGCATTTAGCGGCAGACAAAGTATTTTACCTGCCGCAAATGAGTCAGACAAAGTATTTTATCGCCAACCGGCAGGAAAAGTATACTTTATTGTATCCATTTGCGGCAGTAAAGTGACACTTTATCTTACTGTCTAATTGACAGCATTTAGCGGCAGACAAAGTACTTTACCTGCCGCAAATGAGTCAGACAAAGTATTTTATCGCCAACCGGCAGGAAAAGTATACTTTATTGTATCCATTTGCGGCAGTAAAGTGACACTTTATCTTACTGTCAAATTGACAGCATTTAACGGCAGACAAAGTACTTTACCTGCCGCAAATGAGTCAGACAAAGTATTTTATCGCCAACCGGCAGGAAAAGTATACTTTATTGTATCCATTTGCGGCAGTAAAGTGACACTTTATCTTACTGTTTAATTGACAGCATTTAGCGGCAGGTAAAGTACTTTACCTGCCGCAAATGAGTCAGACAAAGTATTTTATCACCAACCGGCAGGAAAAGTATACTTTATTGTATCCATTTGCGGCAGTAAAGTGACACTTTATCTTACTGTTTAATTGACAGCATTTAGCGGCAGGTAAAGTACTTTACCTGCCGCAAATGAGTCAGACAAAGTATTTTATCACCAACCGGCAGGAAAAGTATACTTTATTGTATCCATTTGCGGCAGTAAAGTGACACTTTATCTTTCTGTCTAATTGACAGGATTTAGCGGCAGACAAAGTACTTTACCTGCCGCAAATGAGTCAGACAAAGTATTTTATCGCCAACCGGCAGGAAAAGTATACTTTATTGTATCCATTTGCGGCAGTAAAGTGACACTTTATCTTACTCTCTAATTGACAGTATTTAGCGGCAGACAAAGTACTTTACCTGCCGCAAATGAGTCAGACAAAATATTTTATCGCCAACCGGCAGGAAAAATATACTTTATTGTATCCATTTGCGGCAGTAAAGTGACACTTAATCTTACTGTCAAATTGACAGCATTTAGCGGCAGACTAAGTACTTTACCTGCCGCAAATGAGTCAGACAAAGTATTTTATCGCCAACCGGCAGGAAAAGTATACTTTATTGTATCCATTTGCGGCAGTAAAGTGACACTTTATCTTACTGTCTAATTGACAGCAAATAGCGGCAGGTAAAATACTTTGTCTGACTCATTTGCGGCAGGTAAAGTACTAAATAGCGGCAGGTAACGTACTTTGTCTGACTCATTTGCGGCAGGTAAAGTACTTGTCTGTCGCTAAATGCTGTCAATTTGACAGTAAGATTAAGTGTCACTTTACTGCCGCAAATGAATACAATAAAGTATACTTTTGCTGCCGGTTGGCGATAAAATACTTTGTCTGACTCATTTGCGGCAGGTAAAGTACTTTGTTTAAATTTCGCAAACAGTGGATGAAGAAAATTAGAGTGAGCGAAAAATATTTTTACTCACCCGTTGCTATGAATGTTAGCAGAGTGAGTGAAAATAACAACTTTCAACACTCGTATCTACGCTAGAAACTGGCAATTTCAAAGGTAGGATTGAACAAAATATTTTTGTTAAATTTTTTTCTAATTTTTTTCACCCACTATTAGCGAAATTTAAACCTTTACGGAGGTGAACTAAAAAACGGTAGAGAGCACACAAGGAAAATTAAATAAAGTATTTTACTTGTATAAAGTATTAATCTTAATTAATTTGCGTAAAGATGACAATTAACAGTTTGACACAATTGGTTGTTTATCAATCAATTAAGAGTATGACAACGTCAAAAGTCTCACAATTTGACACAACTGGTTGTTTATCAATCAATTACGAGGATAACAATGTCAAAAAGTGTCGTCTCCGACATATCGACATGACATTGGCCAGGAATTAACGAATTTTAAGACCGAATTTTCTCTAAATAGTAGGATTGAACAAAACGCTATACAGCACACGTGAGAAACCAATATTTTCCACTCACTTGTATGTCTTTCCACACGAGGCCGTAGGAAATCTGACATACGCGTGAGTGAAAAACCTTAGTTTCCTCACTTGTACTGTAATATACTATTACCTGCCGCAAATGAGTGAGAGAAAGTATTTTATCGCCAACCGGCAGTAAAAGTATACTTTATTCTATCCATTTGCGGCAGTAAAGTGACACATTATGTTACTGTCATATTGACAACATTTAGGGAAGATAAAGTACCTTACCTGCCGCAAATGAGTCAGACAAAGTATTTTGTTCAATCCTACCTTTGAAATTAATAGTTTCTAGCGTAGATACGAGTGTTGAAAGTTGTTATTTTCACTCACTCTGCTAACATTCATAGCAACGGGTGAATGAAAATATTTTTCACTCACTTTAATTTTCTTCATCCACTATTAGCGAAATTTAAACCTTTAAAGGTACAAGTCTTTGTTTAAACGTAACGGATATGAACTAAAAAACGGTAGAGAGAACACAAGGAAGATTAAATGAAGTATTTCACTTGTATAAATTATTAATCTTAATTAATTTGCGTAATGATGACAATTAACAATTTGACACAATTGGTTGTTTATCAATCAATTAAGAGCATGACAACGTCAAAAAGGCTCACAATTTGACACAACTGGTTGTTTATCAATCAATTACGAGGATAACAATGCCAAAAAGTGTCGTCTCCGACATATCGACATGACATTAGCCAAGAATTAACGAATTTTAAGACCAAATTTTCTCTAAATGGTAGGATTGAACAAAACGCTATACAGCACACGTGAGAAACCAATATTTTCTGTGTGTAAATCTATACGCGTGAGTGAAAAACCTTAGTTTCCTCACTTGTACTGTAATATACTATTACCTGCCGCTAATTGCTGTCAATTTGACAAAATTTTAGCAAACAACTGGATTCGAACCCGGTATCTATACCGGGTTCCGACCTTCTATATTTAATCAAACTTTGCCCATATATATTAATGAAACAACCGTTTATCATATATTTTGACATCTGTCAAAATATGTCTTAAATACTACAAGTTATAGAATCATTATATCTTAGATTTTGCGGTTGGCGATAAAATGTTGTATGCACCACGCCAAGCGAGTTCGATAAAAACACTTTGCGTTTTTATCGAACTCGCCTTTAAGTCGCTTCGCTCACTCGACTCCTAAACTCAGGCTTGTTCGATAAAAATTCACTTTGCTGACTTGGTGCATAAATAACTATTAACATTTGTAGAGGACGACATTACAGCACAGATTGAAAGTAACAAACTTGAAATTGAGCGTAAAAACAGGAAAAGTTACACGCTTACGAGAACAAGTTAATACTTCTCACTTCTTTATTTGTTTTTAGAATGTAAATATGTAAATAAAGGTTTGTAATCAACATCAATTTCATCATTGGGAATTGTGTATTTACCATTTCTGTTGTATTTATTAATTTCTAACTGTTCAAGTAGATCAAGTTTATAACCTTTTTTACATTCATGAATAAGTTTCGTGTTCTTGAAATGTATGACATGTCCAGTTTCTATATGATGTTTATGGACATTTGAAGTGGCTCTATTTTTATGTTCATTTATTCTCGTATTTAACTTCCTCCCAGTCTGGCCGATGTAAATACCATCACAGTTATAACATTCAATAGAATATACTCCAGATTTGTCGAGAATGTCTCTATGTTCAATGTGATAGTTGGAAAATATTCTCAATATGGTGTTATAATTAGAGAAACCAAAAGTAACATTGTATTTTGATAAAATCTTAGTAGCTTGAGCGGAAACTATGTTATAAGGCAAGGATTTATAGGTAGTTGCGAGTTTTTCTTTAGAATAAAGAGGATCTTTAGTAAGAGTGATTTTATGAAGAAGTTTATCTATGATTTTAAATGGAAATTTGTTCATCTGAGCTAGATTATATATATATTTTAATTCTTTTGTTTTACTTTCTTCAGTTAAAGGATAATTAAAGGCTCTGTTGATTAATAATCGAAAATTTGCTAATTTTTGTGTCAGAGGGTGAGAAGAATCATATGGTATGGTGGTGTAATATAACATGTAAACCATGTTATTGTTTAAGTTTGTTAAATGCATATCGAGAAAATTTAAAGATTCTTGTTTTTCTATCTCAATTGTAAAGTTTAAATTGGAATGAAGTTGATTAATATAGTTATGAAACATTTCCAGTGACAAACCATCTCCTTCCCATACGCAAAAAATATCATCAACGTACCTAATCCAAGTGAGTATGTGTTTTTTAAAGGGATTATTGTCATTGATGATAAAAGTGTTTTCAATATGATCAATGAATATATCAGATAATAGGCCTGATAATGGCATGCCCATTGGGAGACCCTTAGTGATCTTGTAAACATTTCCATCGAAAGAGCAATAATTTTGTGTAACGACATGCCTCAATATAATATTCAATTGATTACTGATCTTATCGTTGTCACAGAATTTTTTAATTACATCTGAAGTCAATTGAAGACTAAAATCTATTGGCACGTTCGAGTATAGATTCGTAATATCAAACGATATAAGCATCTTGTTGTTTAAATCGATGTTTTTAGTTCTTTCAATGAATTCTAATGAGTTACGTACAGAAAACTTAGGAACAAAATTTATTTGTTTGAAAATATTAAACATGAAATTTGCTAATTTGGATGTTGCCGCATTGTTAAATGAAATTATTGGACGGATAGGCATGTCTTCTTTGTGCATTTTAGGTAAAGCATATAATGTCGGGATAATGGGCTTCATATCTATAGAATGGCTATTAAAGAATACATTTTTGGTATTCTTCAATTTGGGAGTATATAAATTTTGTTTTTTTTTGACAATAGTGTCAATTGGGTTTTTATTTAATCTGGTATAGTGATTATTTGTCATAAAGTCTAAAGTTTTACTAATATACATATCCTTATCCATAATCACAGTTCCAGCCCTTTTATCCTCTTTCACAAAAAATGCATTATTATCAGTTAGTTTCTATTTTATGGTTTTTATTATTTTCTATTGCATTGTATTTGTATTGTTATTTATTTGATTACCATTTACAACTTTTTTTAGAAAAGGTATTAACTCATTTCTTATGGATTTTCGCTCTGGCAGTTTTTTTATAGATACATCTAAGTCTATGGCGATTAGAGGTAGGTCAATTTTCGAAGTTACAGCAAATTTATGACCTTTGTTAAGAAAGTTAGACTCTTCTTCATTAAATACTATTTTTGTGTAATTTCTATATTGGGCAATATTACATATTTCTTTAGTATTCAATTTCTCGTTAGGTTTTTTGTTTCTCTTTAAGTTGTTTCCTTTCCGTTTCTTTTTTCTTAAGTCTTCCTGTTTAATAATTGAGGCTTGGGCATGTGATGATGTTGATATTACGAATCTATACTCGAACGTGCCCATAGATTTCACTCTTCAATTGACTTCAGATGTAATTAAAAAATTCTGTGACAACGATAAGATCAGTAATCAATTGAATACTATATTGAGGCATGTCGTTACACAAAATTATTGCTCTTTCGATGGAAATGTTTATAAGATCACTGAGGGTCTCCTAATTATCAGGCCTAT
Source organism: Onthophagus sagittarius (assembly GCA_036711965.1). Classification (NCBI taxonomy): domain Eukaryota; kingdom Metazoa; phylum Arthropoda; class Insecta; order Coleoptera; family Scarabaeidae; genus Onthophagus; species Onthophagus sagittarius. Next base: position 19,102,435 of record JASERS010000001.1, on the reverse strand, counting down.
TCTCTGATATACTCATTGATCATATTGAAAACACTTTTATCATCAATGACAATAATCCCTTTAAAAAACACATAATCACTTGGATTAGGTACGTTGATGATAATTTTTGCGTATGGGAAGGAGATAGTTTGTCAGTGGAAATGTTTCATAACTATATTAATCAACTTCATTCCAACTTAAACTTCGCAATTGAGATAGAAAAACAAAAATCTTTACATTTTCTCAATATGCATTTAACAAACTTAAACAACAAAATGGTTTTTGATATTTTTAGAAAAGACACTAATGTTCCCACCACCATACCATATGATTCTGCTCACCCTCTGACACAAAAATTAGCAAATTTTCGATTTTTAATCAACAGAACCTTTAATTATCCTTTAACTGAAGAAAGTAGAACAAAAAAAATAAAATATATATATATATATAATCTAGCCCAGATGACCAAATTTCCATCTAAAATCATAGATAAACTTCTTCATAAAATCACTCTTAGTAAAGATCCTTTTTATTCTAAAGAAAAACTCGCAAATACCTATAAATCTCTGCCTTATAACATAGTTTCCGCTCAAGCTACTAAGATTTTATCAAAATACAATGTTAATTTAGGTTTCTCCAATCATAACACCATATTGAGAATATTTTCCAACTATCACATTGAACATAGAGACATTCTCGAAAAATCTGGAGTATATTCTATTGAATGTTGTAACTGTGATGGTATTTACATCGGCCAGACTGGGAGGAAGTTAAATACGAGAATAAATGAACATAAAAATAGAGTCACTTCAAATATCCATAAACATCATATAGAAACTGGACATTTCATACATTTCAAAAACACGAAACTTATTCATGAATGTAAAAAAGGTTATAAACTTGATGTACTTGAACAATTAGAAATTAATAAATACAACAGAAATGGCAAATACACACTTCTCAATGATCAAATTGATGTTGATACAAATCTTTATTTACATATTTACATTCTAAAAACATATAAAGAAGTGAGAAGTATTAACTTGTTCTCGTAACCGTGTCTCTTTTCCTGTTTTTACGCTCAATTTCAAGTTTGTTACTTTCAATCTGTGTTGTAATGTCGTCCTCTACAAATGTTAAAATAATTTTCGTTAAATATTTTAAAGAACATTTTTGTTATTGTGTATAAATGATTTTATTATAATATTTTAATGTTATTCACAGTGCTATGTGTGTTTTATCATATGACTTAATATTTTAACTTTGACAGTAAGTTTAAATTTAGTAAACACTTTTTACTTTGTTAATGTAATATGATTTCAATTTTATACAGATTCGGCTGATGATGAGTGCTTATGTCACTGGAAACCGGTACCGATTAAATAGATTTATTAGCAAGTTAAGAAGTTCTTATTATCCATTTTCCAATATTATTAAAGAACTTGCAACATGAATCCCTCACATATGAAAATATTATGACAAGATTCAAGAATGTAAAAGAGTTTAAACATACTGGGTAAGATTTTATATTTTAACACAATCTTAGGAATTAGATTAGATGCGAAAAAAAAATGCAAAATGTTATTATAATGTTACATTTACTATCTTAATTCGAAATATAATTTTAGACACCTTCAATTTGTGTGGTGTCATTGTCAGTGAGGAATCGACTTACTCTTCTACTAGACACGATGACTTCATCCATCTGACATTCTTTATTTTCAAGATAATAAAGAATGTCTTTAATGACTGAATAAACCTTTAATTTAACTTTGACATTTAAAACGTCATTTAAACGGATTAAAAGTTAAAGTAATGTTGGTAGTATTTTTTAAGATATAGAAGAACATAACATACAGTGAGTGTCAGCTTATTTGATGCAGCCAACAAAATTATGTTTCAAATCACTTAGCTTCTGAACCAAATGAGATATCGAAAAACCTGATATGGTATTTTAGAGGACGAACATTTTCTATAAAATAGACATTTCAAATGGTTCATATTTTATTCGTAATTTTTATAATATAAAAAGAAATAAAGAAAACAGAATTTTTACAATGAGCAGCTTATTTGATGCAACATTATAAAATTGAAAAACCAAACGAATATTTTGATTTTTACAGTACCTTCAGTACTTTGTATGGTACCCTTTCTGTGAGATTACTGCCTTTAGCCTTTTTTCCATAGAATTGACGAGTTTTTTTTGTTACTTCCGGCGAAATTTTAGCCCATTCTTCAACTAATGCTTTTTTCAAAGTTTCTTTGCTAGAAATGTGATGTTTTCTAATATTGGTTTCTAGCAATGCCCATAAATTCTCAATAACATTTAAGTCCGGAGATTGCGCCGGTGGTGCCATGAGCTGAGGGCAATTCCATATTAGCTAGGTCAGTACAATTCCCGGCTTATGTTTAGGGTCGTTGTCTTGGTAAAATCTGAAGTTGCTACGCAGCCCCAATTTTTCAGCACTTTGAAGCAAATTCTCTTTTAATATGCTTAAATACATGGTTTTATCTATGTTCCCTTCTACAAAAACAAGGTTTCCAACGCCTGATGTTGCCATGCAGGCCCAAACCATAACACTTCCTCCACTATGTTTTACACTCACGCATAAATTTTTTAAATCGAACTGTTTATTGGGCTTCCGACATACAAACGACCTTCCATCGGAACCAAATATATTAAATTTGGACTCATCAGCAAAAATTACGGTGTTCCAAAATTTTAAATCCTTCGAAACATGATTTTTGGCGAAGGCTAGCCGGCTGATTTTATTGATTTTATTATAAAGGGCTTCTTGAGTGGTACTCGACCATGAAAATCACGTGATCGCAAGATACGGCGAATTGTAGATGCAGTACACTTCTTACCAAGAAAATTGTGTACCTCATCAGCTAATTTTTGAGCCGATAACTTGGGGTTTTCACAAATTTTTCGAATGATCCATCTTTCGTCACTTGGTGTAAAAATTTTATTTGGCACGTTTCTGCCTTTATCTTTCACTCGGTTGTCCTTCAAGAATCGTTCTATTATATGTTGGACTGTGGATGATGTTATATTTACCATTTGAGCTATTAAACGTTGGCTTTTTTCATGTTTAAAGTGGTGAATTACTAATTCCCGTTGCTCTACGCTTGTACGTCGACCCATGTTTAAAAAATTAATCTGTATTCACTGTGTAATTTAACATACACACTGACAACTAATTACCCAATGTGAGTTAGTGTAGTAACCGTTAAATTTCATATTCTACCGTCTGAAGTTGGCTGCATCAAATAAGCTGCTCAATGTAAAAATACTATTTTCTTTATTTCTTTTTATTGTATAAAAATTACGAATAAAATATGAACCATTTGAAATGTTTATTTTATAGAAAATGTTCCCTCTAAAATACCATATCAGGTTTTTCGATATCTCATTTGGTTCTGAAGCTAAGTGATTTGAAACATAATTTTGTTGCCTGCATCAAATAAGCTGACACTGACTGTATCAAAAAAATCTTTCTTTTCGAAAATATAAATTTAATTCGTTGCATTTTGAAAATAAACTTATTTTTCCTTAAATGATTTAATTTTAGCAAGAAATCAATTTGATGTTTTACTCAAAATCTAATTGATGTAGAAGATGTTGGTAGCATTTATTTAAACAAATGTCAACATGACTGAATGAATTTATATGGTTAGATGTCATTAAGAAGAGTTAACATTTTTAGAATAAAATTTCAACATCATTAAAAACCTCAAAATCAAGGTGAAGTAGTTTATACTGTAAACTTTTATCGCTTTACTGCGTTGGCCAAGAGGGAAATACTTTGTTGCTAATAACTCTGGGGACCGGCCGACCTTCAGTTTTAATAGGCTTATCGGGATATGGGAGCACTGTTTCCATGCACCACCTTTCGATTTTACTCGTGGCACATGCATGGAGACGCCCAGTAAGAAAACCCTAGACAATAGGGGGATAAACATCGATCCTGAAAAGGAAACAATTCGTGCCCAAGTAAAATTCTCCCTCCCTTGAAAAGGAGCAGATTCTTCTGCACTCTGAAGAGGAGGAAAAGACGAAGACACTGTGAAGGCGCTAAACAGTCTGACTCTGAAAGAAAAACGCCTGCAACTGCTAGGATCTGCTAGAAAGAACCTGCGCAAGCTTATGGGGTGGAGTGCCTTATGAGACCACCCTCAAGCAGGTTGTTGAAAAACTGAACATTCCATCGGAGAAAAGTGCAGCGATTCCTACCGCCTCTGGCTAAAAGGGTGCGCTCTGATAGGTCTACACTGGAGAAAGTGGCTAAAACGCTCAAGCCGGTTGAAACTCATCCGCCGGAAACAGCTGTTACAAAGCAATTACAAGCTACCATGTAATTAGTACTGGTATTAAAATAGGATTAATCCAGACTATCCATCCCAGCAGTAAAACGGAGGTTATTTCAGCCGTAGACAGCATCGACGGCTATGCGACGCGTCCAGGCTGGCTTTTGGTCTCCTGCGCGGATACTTGCTCAAAGGACTGGCTTATGAATGCAACTAGCAGTCTACCTCTATGGGATGGTGGCAAGATTAAGACGGCAGAGAGGTGGGATATTCCCAGGCCGCACGTTTTCATCACGCAATTCATCCCGGACAACGAAGATTTTGTTCCTCTCACCAAAGAGATGGTATTAACCCGATTGGAGGTAATGAACGAGTTGTTCATTGCCCCACACATCGAAATGGGTATTTTTGAATTCTACCAGACCTGGATACCTGGACCTTGTCAGACATGGATCTTCGCTGTTGACGAAGTGTCTGTTAATGCCCTGGAAGAACTGAGATGGTGACATATTTTGGATTTGGAAGAGTTCAATATCGGCTGAAAACAAGGGGAACAGAAAACTTCGCATTAACAACTCAAACATCATCAGCCCCCGCAGCGATAAGCACTAGGAGCGTCCAAAGAGCGCCAGGTGTGAAAGAAGGAAATGCTCGACTCCTTTCCGAGGCCCTAGAGGGCGCGCTGGAAAAAAGAGGGAACGGTAGGACGATCAATCTACACCAAGCTAGAGGTAAGTAGGGAAAAACTGTTCTCAGCTTAATGGATAAGCCTATTAACTGTTTACAAGTAAACCTGCAACATGCTAGGACGGCTGCAGCTATCTTTAGGAGAATGTGCATGAGAGAGTAAACTGATATTGCTTATTCTTCCAAGAACCAATACCGGGCGTATTAGCATACTCGGATAATTTATCCTACAAGTTTCTTTGCTCAGGGGATAGACCCAGAGTTGCTCACTTATCAGGAATAGCATTAACGCTTTCTTAATCTCAGAACACTGAAGTCATGATGGTTGTGATTTTGGGAATCCAAGCTGACAAGGGCTGGAGAGAAATTGTCATCTATTCGGCATACTTCCCCGTATCGGAGAATGATCTTTCCCCGGCAGCGGTGCGAATTATAATCGCCTACACCCGGAGGAAAATCTTTCAATTGGTTGTCGGATGCGATAACAATGCGCACCATGCACTGTGAGCAAGCACCGATACAAACGAAAGAGATGAGTTGCTTTTTGACTAGCTATTAAGGGAAGGTCTCTCTGTTAATAACGTAGGGGACAAACCAACCTTTGTTACCAGATATAGAGCAGGCATTACGTTTAGCTCAATTACATTTAGCTCAAAGATAACCTATTGGAGGGTGTCCTATGACCCGTCGTGTTCAGATCATATTCGATTTAAAATTAATCCCCGTAGCAATAATTGGAGCTTGTTTAAGAGCAGTGTTGCAAATAACCTAAAAAATCTAAATTGTAACCAAGTAGTGACATCGCTACCGTTAGGAACTGTGAACAGATGGAAATAGCCATCTTCCCAGGAAGCTTGGTAATGGGGGCCAATAATGCCACAGCGGCTATTTTGCTATGGCAAAGCGCTCTACAAACACGGGTTGGATTGTAGTAAAAGCCGTCACTCACACATCCTGCGACCAGGCGATTTAATCGTTTAAGCCATTCAAATCGCCCGGAGAAGACTATATCTTTTCTGCTTTGTTAGTAGCAAGGAAAATTATTATTGTTTATTTTATTTTGGCCAAAATGTTCAAAGCCAGTGTCGTCTGGATATATTTCCGGCAGAATAGACTAAGATGAGGATATCATATATACCTAAAGCGAGGCGTTCGGTCCCTACTACTAATGCTTTTCGACCCATCTGCCTAATATCGTTTCTATTGAAAACTGTTGAAACCGTTCTGTAACTGTATGTCTGGTACAATGAGTCACCATCAATACGCTTATCAGACGGGAAAGCCAGCAGAATTGTGCAGAATTCAACTTAGTTTATAGGGCATCCAGAACACTCCAGGATAAAGTTTTGATTTGTGCGTTTCTGGATATAGAAGATGCATTTAACAATGCAATTCCACAATCTTTTGAAAGAGCTGCTCTTGACAGGGGAGTGCAATCAACTATAACGAAATGTACCAGTAATATGCTTGATTGTAGAATTGTTTCCAGTTCTCTACACGGTGATATGATACGTTTCATGCCAGGACTCCCTGTGGACAGTCACCGTCCACAGGGAGGAGTGTTATCCCCCTGGTTTGGTCCCTAGTGGTTAATGACCTGATTGCGATAGTCGAAGCCGTTGGTGCAGAAATCCAAGCGTATGCTGATCACATTGTCGTGATTGTCAAAGAAACCTGTTTGACGATGATATCCAAAGTCCTTCAAGCGACTCTAGATACCATTATGGCAGTGTGTATCATTTAAAGATAAAGTTTCCAATTTTATCATTGAAGGTTCTGTATTGAGTCCCATATTACTCTTAATTTTTATCAATGATTTATCAAAAAATATGCCAACGCAAACAAAAAGTATTCTTTTTGCTGATGACACCACGACTTTAAATGTTTCAACCTCTTCACAAGAAATGAGACAACAAATCGTGCTATCACAAGAAAGCCTTGTGAAATGGTTCTCTATAAATCATCTCAAATTAAATGAGTCGAAAACCCATGTTTTGTACTTCTCTCTTCGTTAACTTGATTCGAATTATCAATCTGAACCTATTAAATACCTTGGTAACTTTTACATTCGAAACTAGCATGGGATGAACACGTTTTTGAGATAACAAAAAAAATTGAACAAGAGCATATTCACTATAAGAAATTTGGTCAACATAGCACCACTTGAGGTAATAAGATAAGATAAGTGAGGACTCACTATCTGCGGAATGAGTATTCCGAACTCAGAGACGACGTGTCAGAGAGATGACTGGTATAGGTTTTACTGAAAGTTTGTTGATTACAAACTCTTGATACTGCCTTGCCTGTATGTACTCAAATATGTGATGCACGTTAGAAAAATCTGCCTTCTTACTTAAAAAACATTGACTGTCACATTTACAATACCCGAATTAAGAATGGTCTTGTTATAAATTACAGCCGAACAGCGAGAGCAAGAAATGAACTGAATTATTATGGTATTAAATTTTTAATGCGTTACCTTCTAATATTAAAATTTCACCAGCTCTATCTTTTAAATGCATGGTTACAAGCATTTTTGATCGTCGGTGCCTTTTATAACTTTGACGAATATTTTAGTGCTGATTTTAATTTCATTCACCAGACCGTTATGTAAACTATCATCGATCATTCACTCACCGGCAAGTTTTCTTCTTGAACTTTGCTTTTTTGTAAAGAAATAATTGTAACGTTGAATAAAGAAATAAGTGTAACGTTTTTATGCCATGTGAAAATACTTAATATATGAAAATCACGAATAAATTATTATTATTATTATCGTTAGCGCTTAGTGTAAGGGAGAGAAAAAAAGCAAAATATCTAGGAACAACACTAGATCAAACCCTCTCATGGAATGAACATTTGCAGAGAGCTTTACAGAAAGCTAGACTATCTTTATCGACTTGTCGTAGTATGTGGTAAAAATTAGGATCCTATCCTTGAAAGGCTGTACTGGCCCTATATGACTGTGGTTAGGCCTATGACCATATATGTGGCTGAATTGGATATATGCAATTTCTTGTGCTATAATCACCTCTAGCAATTTTGCATACAGAGGAAGTGGCCAGAACTATCATTTACAGATTTAAGCAATATGCTCAAACTTATTTCGACAAAACTCACCAGTGGGTGTACGGAAGATACTATAGGTACTAGGTACTAATACTGTGCTATCGAAACCGTCAGATTTAACGAGGCCACTGTCAGTGCTCAATGTGCGATATCAGATTAAACTATCTAAACGGCAGTCCCGGATTGAAAATAAAGATTTTCTGATTCAGGCAGATATTTGCATATTCACAGATGCATCAAAAATGCCGGAAGAGTCGAGGCAGGAGTGTACTGCCAAACATTTCAGATCCAGCAAGCTTACAGCTTTGGTACGTATTGTACAGTATTCCAGGCAGAAGTAATTGCTATTGACATGAGAGCTGAAATTCTTCTAGAGAAAGGGTTGAGGATCATGACAATGCGAGCTAGGAGAAAAGGGCAACGATAATGTGTATTGGGCCAGAGGCAGCAGTTGGTGTATCATTTGTGATGGACAAACACAAGATTGGACTGTGGGCGGAAGAAAGACGTTACCTACTGTGGTCCAGTTTTCCTACAATAAGACATACGAAGTTATTTATTGACATCGACAGTGTCCAACCCGAGAATACTATAGGATTAAAGTTAGTTCTAATGGGTGTCTTTAGTGGACACTGTAGATTAAAGACATACCTCAACCTGTTGGGCTTAGCCGAAGAGGTTGAATGTCGCTTTTATACAGAGGATGTTTTTTTGCCACTGCCCTGCTGTAAATCTTAACACATTTTCGATTTTGGATCGCAGTTAGATAGTGGAATATTAATATTCGTTAAGAGCATTGGACTGCACGGTGAAATTAGATAACATGATAACATTATTTATCGGATACAATAGATCCTTTGTGTCGAGGTGCAAGGTTGGTTGGTCCGCCTACCCAATAAGTCACTGTATACAATGTAATGTACTATCTTAAATCGACATACAACTTTAAACACCTTCACTTTGTGTGTGTGTGTTGTTATTAGTAACGAACTGAATTAATGTTCTACTCTAAACGATGACTTCATTTAACGTATTTTCTTGTAAATATTGTCTTTAATGATTGATTGGAGATTTAATTTAACTTTGATGTTTAAAACGTCATTTGTACATATTAAACATCAAAATTGATGTATAGGATGTTGATAGCGCTTATTAGAAAAATGTCAATATGATGTTTAAAAGGTTCGAATGTGATGAGAGTTTAAAAGATTTTCGAAATGAATCAAATTTATGATAAAGAAGAATTAGATTGAAAAGAATTTTCTCACCATAAATCTCGTATCGTATTAAGCAGCCATTTAGATAATCTTAAAAGGGATGTTTTTAAGTGTTCTTAAAACGATGATAAGTTTTTACGGTCTCATTCTATTTCTTTATAACAATTTTTATATAGAAATTTGTTTCTTATTTCAGTGGAACACTCTCCATTAAAAAAGCCTTAATTGATAATTATAGCCCAATTGGCTAAAGGCAACTACAGTCAACCATTATTCGAATTTTTACCCGTAATTATTACCAATTAACTCAAGTTCATTGGCGTGGAATTAAAAACTTTTAGTAATAACAACCACATAATTGTTCCCTGGAAAAAAATACTAGAAAGTTACAAGCGGAAATGAGCAAGATACAAAAATGTTTGTTAGAAAATCGTACAAAAACAATTTAGAAATGGTTGTTAACCGATTCATTTTAGTTTATAACATCATTAGGATGCGTCATCAATCTTTCTTGTAAATAAAAAAAAAACATAAAAATTCAAATGGCGTAAAATCGAAACCAAAGCTCGATTTACAATTTTTTTTGCTCAACAGACCATAAATCCTGCTGCATACCCGTTCAACAACGGGGAAAATTTCACACACCAATAACATTGAAAGACCAACGGCACGAAAGAATACATTTTTATAACGAAGCTTCCGTTAAATTCACCTAAACATAAAAGAAATTGCAAAGAAAAAATTGTCTTACCTGCACATGTTGGTCTGGTTTTCTAAGAAATTCTTTTCCTTTTGCAAAATCCTTTTCGTGTCACATCAAGAGAAACTCAACTTAAACATTGGCAAGCGGCTACATCACTTTCGCGTTATTGTATTTTCCAAAAAATAATTGTTATTTCTAAAATCGCGGTTTAACACGTAACAATAATACGATGAGGATTTTTTCGTATTGCGACCGCGCTTCGTCAATGTTACCACGGTTCTGAGTGGTTTTGAGTTCTGAGTCTGAGCGCGCGGTCGGAACGAGTTTTAGAATAAACCAGGACGTTTTAAAAATCGTCGTAGGGGAGACGGAAGGGAACCCCGATGACGGCTGCTTCAAATTATATTGTCCTTACTACATTTCCAGTTTCATTCATAAAATCCTTGAGAAATCACACTTCTTGTTTAATATTCTCGTTTCTTATTCGTTGCGAATAAGAAACTTTGTAGTCTTTTCACGCAAAATTAAAAACATGCCTTAATCGTTACTTTACGATCTGCGCGGATATAAACGTTGGTATTAAATTCTTACTAAAAGGAAATGTTGTAAGAATTATTTTATTACATTTTAAATAAATTCGGATATTTAAGTATCATTAATTATATAAACCTAATTATTATAATTGCATTTATAAATTAATGTTTGATTTAAAATTTTTTGATTATATTTAAATTTATTTTAATTATTTATAATTAAAATTTCTGTTCTATCTGCAACCACGCATACATATTTCATGCAAACGCCGATATCGATGCATGTAACTATAATTACTATTAACATTTAAATGGAGAACCATTACCAAACAAATCGCCTTTCATATTAAATACCAAGTCTATAAATTAAGTAATGGGACGGCAATCTAGCATTCAATTTCGTAATAATTAAACCGCGTGACTTGCAGGGAGGATTATCTTGGAATAGATAATTACTTTGCTCGAGTGGTTTTCTTATGAAATAGAATGTTCTGGTGTGTTGTAAAAATGAGTGACATCAATTACAATAAGTCGCGCATTAATGGGTTATTTTGTTATGTGTTAGACGTGGGCACAATATAACGCAAGTATTTGAAAAACTTTAGTATGAAGATATTCTTTTGTGAAGGGTGAATGTGGTTTGTAGAAGAAGGTTTTCATTTCCAAGAAATAATAAAAATATGGACAGAAATAATATTTATAGTTTTCGTCCAAATTTGACAAAGATAGCTTTATTTTTATAGAAATTAAACAGAATTGCAAAAGTTGAGATGGAACAAAGCAGAACAACTTAACTATTTATAGGTAAATAACAATTAAATTAAATAAAAAGCAAAGATTTTTTTTGTAATAGTTAATATTGTTTCCAGAAGACTTGAAAAGTTTCCATTAGATTGGATATTGGCTTTGGAAGAATTTGTAATGCTTTCAGAAAATTTGATACTGATCCTAGAAGACTTTATATTGCTTCCAGATGTCTTGAAATGCTTTCAGAAGGCTGAAACTACTTCCAGAAGTACTTGAAATTTTTCCAAGAGATTGGCAATGGTTTCATAAGAACTGAACTGATGCCAGAAGACTTGATACTGTATCTGGAAGATTTAATATAAGCTTCTAAAAGACTTGATACTGCTTCTTGTAGATTATAAATACTTCCAGAAGGCCTGATACAACTCTGGAAGAATTGTAATGCTTCCAGAAAACTTAATACTGCTCCTAGAAAACTTTTTTTGCTTACAGAAGTCTTGAAATACTTTCAGAAGATTTGATGTTGGCTCTGGAAAGCTTGCAATGCTTCCAGATGACTTGATACTGCTCCTCGAAGACATTATATTGCTTTCAGAAGTCGTGAAATGATTGAAGAAGATTTGATATTGGTTCTAGAAGAATTGTAATGCTTCCAGAAGATTTGATACTGCTCCTAGAAGACTGTTGCTTCCAAAAGTCTTGAAATGCTTCCAGAACATTTGATATTGGCTCTGGAAGATTTCTCATTTTTTTCAGAAGACTTGATACTGCTGCTAGCAGGTTATAAATACTTCCAGAAGACTTGATAGTGCTCCTAGAAGACTTTATATTGGTTTTAGAAGTTATGAAACGTTCCGGAAGATTTGATATTGGCTCTGTAAGAATTGTAATGCTTCCAGAAGACTTGATACTGCTCTTAGAAGACTTTATATTGCTTCCAGATGCTTTAAAAACTTTCAGAAGGTTTGATCTACTTCCAGATGTCATGTAACGCTTTCAGGAGGCTTGTTCTACTTCCAGAAGAACTTGAAATTTTTCCAGAAGACTTGAAATGATTCTATAAGGACTGAACTGATGCCAGAAGAAGACTTGCAATGAGTACATAAGAACTGAAGTGATGCCAGAAGACTTGATAGTGTATCTGGAAGATTTAATATTGTTTCCAAAAGACATGATACTGCTTCTTGTAGATTATAAATACTTCCAGAAGGCTTGATACAACTCCTAGACGACTTTATGTTACTTTACAATGTTTTGAAATGATTCCAGAAGATTTGATACTGGCTCTGGAAGAATTGTAATGCTTCTAGAAAATTTAGTACTGCTCCTAGAAAACTTTTATTGCTTACAGAAGTCTTGAAATACTTTCAGAAGATTTGATGTTGGCTCTGTAAGAATTGTGATGGTTCCAGAAGACTTGATACTGCTCTTAGAAGACTTTATATTGCTTCCAGATGCTTTAAAAACTTTCAGAAGGCTTGATCTACTTCCAGATGTCATGTAACGCTTTCAGGAGGCTTGTTCTACTTCCAGAAGAACTTGAAAATTTTCCAGATAAAGTTCCAATAAAGAACATTTTCTGCTAGCAGCTTTACAAGCAGTATCAAGTCTTCTAGAAGTAGTATCAAGGCTTTTAGAATCATTGCAAGTCTTGTAGAAACAGTATTAAGTCTTTTGGAAGCATTTCAAATCTTTTGGAAGCAATATCAAATTTTCTAGAAGCAGTATCAACTCTTGGGGAAACATTTCAAGTCTTCCATAGGTAGGTATCAAGTGTTGTGGAAGTATTTCAAGTTTTCTAGAAGCATTATCAAGTCTTTTGTGGCATAGAAAGTTTTTTGAAAATATTTCATGGTTTTTATATCAAAGCTTCGAGGAGCAGTATCAAATCTTTTGGAAGCAGTTCAAGCGTTTTGGAAACATGTCAAGTTTTTTAACGCATTTCAAATCCTTTAAAAACAGCATTAAATCTTCCCGAGGCAGTATCGAGTCTGCTGGAAGCAGTTTAAATCTTCTCAAAGCAATATCAAGTATTCTGAAAATAGTATCAAGTTTTCTGGAAGCATTTCAAGTCTTTTGAAAACAGTGTCAAGTCTTTTCGAGGTAGTACCGAGTCTTCTGGAAGAAGTTCAAGTCTTCCGGAAGCAATATCAAGTCATCTGAAAGCATGTCAATGCTTCTGGATGCTGTATCAAATCTTGTGGAAGCATTTCAAGTTATTCAAAAGCAGTGTCAAGTCTTTCCAATACAGTATCGAGGCTTCTGGAACTAGTTTAAATCTTCTCGAAGTAACATTATGTCTTCTGGAAGCAGTATCAAGTCTTCTAAAAGCAGCATCGAGTCTTCTGGAAATAGTTCAAGTCTTTTGAAAGCAACATCAAATCGTGAATGCAATTCAAGGCTTCGACAAGCTATTATGGAAGCCCTCTTATGGAAGCATTTCAATGCTTCTGGAAGCAAATCAAGCCTGTTAGAAGCAGTATCAATCATCGAAGAAATGAAAGGTGAAGTGGAAACATTTCTTTCCGTATTCCAATTTCCAAACTTTTCCAGTTGTAACTAATTCCTTTTTTGGAATTAAGGTTAACATTTCTGACCGAAATTATTTAATTTTCAATCAAATAATTACCTTTTTCAAAATGAGCTGAAGTCCAAAACATTTTGCTCGTTGAAAACAAATTTCTTTACTATCACGTAAATTAAAATTAATGCATACCTATCAAGAAAGAATTGATGAATTGATAACGCATTTTAAAACCAGATTCAACCAGATTTGAAGATCTGGAAAGTTTCAAATCAAAAATTTAATTTTTTTAAAATTTCATTTGCAATTGATATAATTCAAGATGGTTTTTCAATTTTTGATAATACTATCCGATATAGCATCGGGACAATTACAAAAGAATAAACACTTACAACAATAAGAAATGAAGGACAATTATAGAAGTACTAGAAATTTTGAATAAATCTCTTTTCCTGACAGAGTTTTGGAAATTGGTGCCAGAAAGAAAATATTTAGTAAATACTTTAATTAATAAAGAAATTAGCTTATCGACTATTTTCAATGTTTGGTACAACGTATTCTGATGATAGTCTATATTCACATTACTCACACATAATGTTGCTAATCGTATTAATGTTATAAACAAAAATCAAGTTTGAGCTTATGTTTACATCTTAATTTTTTTTCTTTTAGACCAAATTCTTCAGAATACGTAATTACATAAAGTATACTTGGTTTAAAATCATATTCAAGCAGGAATTAACTTCAATTTACAATTTTTGATTTCAAATAAAAAAATATTTTAAAGATTTAGTGACATTTTAAAAGGTAAGAATAAAATTTTACAATTTAAAATCAATTTTATCGATAAATATATCAAATACCATATTTTTCTTTGAAATATTTATGTGAAATCAAAATTAATTAATTAAAAATATGAAATAAATTAAGAATTAGCATAGTTTAAGAAGAATTGCGAACTAAGCTTTTAATGGTACATACAATTTTTTGCAATTTCTAATAATATGGAAGAAAATAAATTTATTTATTCTTTAAATAAAATTGCAATCGAATTAAAATAAAATCAATTGACACTGTGTCAAAAAGTTTATTGATTAGAAAAAATGTCTTTTACTGATTTACCTTCAGTACAAGAAATTATAAACGAAGAATTAATAAGGACATCACTTTTAAAAGAACAATCCGTGGAAAAATTAGAAAAAGATCGGCGTTTAACGAATTGGAGAAAATTGTTAAACGACAGAAAAAAGATATGTAATAGATTATCACAAAAATTAAGTCGACATCATTGCGATCTTTTAACAAATTATGGAGATGGCGACACTTTAAACAGAATAAAAAGGGAAAAATTGGTTTTAGAGTATGCAAGAATTCCATATCCCCACGATAAATATCGGGGAAACCCGAGTTTCTTTCAAATTCCTGTTGCTCTTTCTCGAAAACACGAAAACGATCCTGATTATTTTGCCTTTCGAACGAAACCCGAAGAAAATTTAATACCGGAACTCGAATACGTCGGCGTTCCAACGTGCATCCAAACAGAAAAAAAGATGATTTGCCCGGGTTATCGGAACGTTAAAGATCTTTGGATGGAATCGGCTTACAGAAAACAACGAGTCGAAGAATTACAAGAGCAATTGAAAATTGTTGAGCCATATAAACCGGAATTAGACGATTTGTGCATGATGGGAAAAGGCATTAAACAAGCGAGAGATGTACTTACGTTAAATAAATCGAGCAAGAAACTCAAAGATGAGTTTAAAAAAACTGCTTATGAGGAAATGGTTGGGAAAAAGCCTGTAAAAGCGAATATTCACGAAAACGAAGAATATATTATGTTGGATAATCTGAGACTGTGTCCGCACACGAAAAAAAATCGCGAGCTTTACTTGGATTTTGATTACGACGTAGATTCGGGGAAAGCTTTAACTAAAAGCGTTGAGATTAAAAATGGGACGACAGTAGCTTTGCGATGTAATTTTACCCAAGCTAAAAAATGCCATCTTTTTCAGGATATCGTTGATTATGATACTCAACAAGTTTTTTTCTTCGATAAAAGAACAAATATCATCCTTCCAGAAGAATCGAAAAAATTCAACATCCATTTTAAAACCTCCGAAATCAGCTTTTACAATTTTACTCTAGAGATGCATATAACCCCGCGGATTTTTAATCCAAAATTTCTTATTCACCTCAATGGAATTTCGGCGAAACAAAATATAGAAGAGAGGATTGAAATTTTAAGACAATATATCTCCGATAAAGTTAGTAATCGCATATGTCGCGATGTCGTTCAAGATCTTTTGAAGAATCTCGATAGTTCTCAGCCTCACATCACTTTGTATACTTATGATAGGGGATATATTTTTGATACTGTTAATCAGCAATATTCTGCTACGACTCGAAGACCGAAATATGTTTATAATAAAGATGTTGTTGATGAATTGGAGGAGTTTTACGCCCAAGTTAGGTTTAAAGGGTGTCCACCGTATTGGAATTATGACGTGGAGAATTTAAAAAAAATTACCATTAAAAGAGAGAAATTGAACCGGCAAAAAGATCTTTTGGATCAAATTTATTTGATGCGATTGGAAGATTTAAAACGGCGAAAATTGCAAGGGGAAAATGTTGATGAAGAGGTTGGTTGCGTTGTTGAGACAGCGAAGAAAGAGGAAGAAAATAAGAATGATGTGAATGAAGAAAATGTTGATGAGGAAGTGAAAGGCGAAGAAGAGGTTCAATTGACGTTTAGTGAACGATTAGATTCGATAATACAAGAAGTTAAAGACTTGATCGACGCTAAAAAGTTAGAAGAAAAAGAATCTTTGGTAACTCAATTAGAGAATATTTTGTTGAAGCTGGATAAAACCTGTTATTCCGTTAATAATTCTTATGATGCTCATGGATATGTTTATGGAATATTGTGCTTAACGTTTGATAAAATCTCGAGGGAAGTAGAAAAAGTTAAAGAAAATTTCGAAATTACAACGGCAGATCGATATCCGAAAAATCTCCGCCTTAATTTAGATTTAATTCAAAATCAAGTATTTTTAGATGAAGAACAACCGAAATATCCAAAACTTATCCAAGATTTTGCACAAACGGGACAACCCCCTTCTGAATTACTGAAAGATATCCCCTACGAAAATGTTGAAGCTAAACATCTCGCGTATTATGGACCGCCAAAACAAGAAGATGATGGAAAAAAAGGGAAAAAGGGTAAAGATAAAGGTAAAAAAGATGATAAATCAAAAAAAGATAAAGCAAAAAAAGATAAAGCAAAAAAAGGAGAATCTAAAAAACCTGAACGTCCTCCGACACCTCAAATCGATTTAAAACCCGTACAAGATTTCACCGATCCGTTTAAAAATGAATCATTACCGTCGCAATTTTCAACATCAAACGATGATTTAGAATCAAAAAGTTCAACTAGAACTTCAACAACAACGGCAACAACAACAGCAACAACCACCGCAAATCGTTCCGAAGAGTACACTAAAAATTTATATCACGTTTTTTACCAAAACTTATCCGACGCCGTTTTAAAAATATCCGACATTCTCGAAACGAACAAACCGAGAAAATTAAAAATGAATCAATTCCAAACGATATGGAAACACAAATTGACCCAAAAACCCGTTAAAGTGAAATACATCGATATCAAAAAAACCTTATGCACCGTGATGGGAATGAGAAGCAAAAAGATCCAAAAATTTGTCAAAAAAAAGAAGAAACAAGAAGTTATGGAATTACCCGAACCTTTACAACCGAAACAATCCGGTTCTTTATGGAGCATTTTGCGTCCTCAAAAAAAGCCGGTTCCCTCTACAAAACCTATTAGTTTTCCGGAACTTAGCTTATTAGTGCGAAAACGGACTTTGGCATCGAAAGACATCGGAATCGATGTTTCAACGATTATGTCAGTGTGTAGTGGTTTCGACACCCAATTTGAACCTATCCACGAAATGGAAGTTCAAGCTGAATCTAAAGGTGATGTATCCCACACTCCCCCACCAGTTCCATGGGAATCTAAAGGAGTCGCAGCCGGAATCGTTCAAGATATAGTCGATCAAGTTTGCGAAGAGGCTAAATCTGTCGAAAATATAGAAAGCATTGAGTATCTGCAAGATCTTATTTGCGAGGATGAAGGTGAGGAAGAAGAGGATAGCGATGTATTCTTCGACGATGATTTAGATTTAAACGATCTATCCGGATGTGAAAATTTAGAAATGACTGATTTATATAACACTTAGAATTCGTTAAGTTTATCTTTACATTATTTTTTAATTTGCAATTACAAGAAATAAAAATAAAAAAATTTGAATTAATTAAAAGAACTTACAATAACAAAACATGTAAAAAAAGTCTTCGTGGAGAACATGAGTGGCTCTAGCTTCGGCTAAAGTCATTCCACCTTGATATTCAACGCACAAAGGACATCGTATATCGACAATTTGACACGACCGGGTTCGCATTTTAGCGATACGTTGACCAGACTTCGTCGAACTAAAACGTACGGATGTATAAATCGGTGTATTTTTAGAATCAATCTGTTTTGTATCTGTTCGGCGCGTAGGGGCATAAAGACCCCGCCCGAAATAGAACGGAAGGAAAGAAGAATCAAAAGTGCTCTTTAGCTTTAGGGGTGCGATATTTTTGGAAGACGACACTAATTAAATACGACCGTTGTAAGATGTATTAAAGGACGAGGTAATTATTGAGATTGAATTACGGATTTAATGAGAGAAGAAAGTGAATTCATATTAATGTTCAGCGGTAAATAATAACTCTCAAGGGTAAACTTAACTATTGAGATACATTGACGAATTTTAGGAAAATTGTTGCTGTAAAGATTAATTTGTTCTTAATATCTAATGTTCGTAACGATTATTCCTAGAGCCTAAAGGCCTAAATTCAAAGGGTGTATTTGCTAGGCCCTTTGGTATTCAGTTATAGTGAACGAAATATTTAGACAAGAAAAACCAAAGAGATGCTAAGAATGATTAATAAAGATAAAAACAAAATTGATTCTGTTGCTACCAGAGAATGAAGATGATTTGGAGAGATTATTAATTTCACAGTATACAAAATTGTCACAATCAAAAAATCGTAACTCCAAAATATGAAGATTTGAAGAAATAATGCTCAAAACCTAGACTGCTAACCAAATTTGATTTAATTTGCTTCTCATTTAATCCCTTAACATTTAATCCTTAAATGTTAAGTGTGTCTCGCAACCATTGTACAATACTTCACCGGTGTATTCTCTGGTCTAAGGTAGACCAAAAAAGCCTGATATACATATGTCCAAAAATCATCTCGAGGTATTCAAAGTTGTATTTATGATAGAGGTGCAGTAATTATGTCATTACCATGTTTACGATAATTAACTAAAAATTAAAAAATAAGTTAATATTAAAATACTTAAGACTGTTTATTAATAATTTATCAAAACATGTAACAAAGATTGGTTACTTGGATCTGGTAAACGAGGTGGCTAAGGACTCCTTCGCCAATTCAAATGACGAAACATTTAAGGACTCCATCGTGCATAAAGTAGCAGTTTTGTAGTTTTTGTATAGTTAGGTAATTTAACAAATACCTTAGTAAGCTCAGTTTGCAAAAAATTTATGCAAGCATCAGCAGTCCATTTTTAGACGTTAATCCGAACCGATCAAACCGAAATCTCTGTTTTTAACCTTCTGATTTGAATGGGGTCTATGCAATAATAAAAATAAGTACACTATTTGAAAATCTCTATTTAAAATTAAATCTTTTGACTTTAAAGAATCAAAATTTAAATCTAATACTACCAAACGACATAATTTAAATCTAATAAGCTTCCGAGATGTTCCTGAATGTTAAGATCACTGCAAATCACGGCTAACTTTTGTACAGGTGTCTCAGATTTTTGTAGCAGCACTTTAACAGTCGATAAATCTTTTAAAATTAACACAAAAACTTCATATAAAGGTCTACAAACGCTTTCTTTCGGAGATACAGGCTGTTCAATTTAAATTTTCAAAACCAATTTTTCTTTCGATTCTATTCAAATTTGGTATGCAGGTTTCTTGGCATGAGAAAGTCGAATATGGAATCTGTTTTACTACAGTCGGAAGGGCGCTCTGTGACTTGTTGTTTACGAATAAAAATAACCATAACTTTTCTGACAATATACCTTTTTACTTTTTCAATAAAAATTTTTATTCTCTGTACATTTTTAAATAAAAAAGATATTCTTATCAAAGAGTGCTAAACTTGATCATTTTTAAGATAATCAGCGTTTTAGCAATAGATAATTTTTTTAGAGGATGATTAAAGTAGCTATATGGCATACCATGGCATTATCATGGTGACAAAATAAATAAATGGTGGTTTTTTAACACCATTATGCTCTGATCAACGAATGACTGATTGTATGATAGTATTTAAGAATGGCCTAATGTTATTAAACGTATTTCTAATTCTGTTCGTAAGTTAATCTCTTGTGGGAACATTTGAGGGAACACTTTTTCCATACAATTGGTCCACCACGAAGAATCCATCTTACTATGATGAGCTGGACAACCATCTACTTGAAACGAGACCTTCTTTCTTAAATCTAAATCAACATCATCCCACATATTACCATGTTCAGCTACCAAAAATTCCAAGAACATCCGTGTTCCTGATTACATCCGTGCTCGGTCATTCCTTCAACTCTTCACACATCTAGTGGAGTCTGTCGAACTCCCGCAAAATTGTTCTAAAATTTGTTTGTTGTCTAACATTCTTGTTATCACGATCTACTTGATCAGTATTTAACTCTTGTTCAAATATTTTTCTGTGTACTTTCACAAGCGCAGAAGGATGCGGATGTCTTCTTCTATACTCTCGGACTGCTTGCGTTGAGTTTCCGTTCATAAACCGCAAACAAAATGAATATTTGCTGAATCTAATTTTTATACAAGACACAAAAAATTTAAAAAAAGAACAATTTAACATATTGAGAAAAAAGAGACATGAATTTAATACATTAATAAACTATCGTTTATTGACCTGTCAATCATCCCACTAAGGAATGTTGGTCTAGGTTAGGTCTGTTTACAAACATTAATTAAACCGTGAAGATTTTTTTTGTTGACCTATCAATCATTTCACGAAAGAATGTTGGGCTAAGTTAGGTCTGGTTCATTAAAAAGCAGATAGATATAGTATTAGTTTCTGAGCCAAATAGAAGGAAAATAGAAACCGGAAACTGGTTGGCAAATGAGAATGAAAATGTAGCAATTAAAATAATAAACAGCAACATCAAGGTAAATAGCCGCCAGGAGGGTAAGCGATTTATAACGATAAGAACGGGGATTGGAATTTTTGTGGGATGCTCTTTAACGCCGAATATGACACTAGAACAGCTAGAGGAAATATTGGGGGCGATAGCTAGACGTGGGGATGTAGGGGTAATCGTAGGAGGGGATTTCAATTCAAAATCTGCTGCTTGGGATTCCAGAATTGAAGGCCGTAGAGGCGGTATACTGAATGAATGAATGTCAGAAAGGGGACTAGTTGCTGTAAACAGAGGTGACAAGACAACGTCGAGACGAAGAGGACAAGAGTCCCATTTGGATATAACTATGTGCAGCGAAGGGATGATTAATAATATAAAAGGTTGGAAGGTTGAGGATGAGGAAAATCTGAGCGACCATTTAAATATAATATTTACTATAACAACAAGTTAGAAAAGTACTGCCAAAGCAAACACCCAAAATAGATGGAAGAGACGCGAAGATCGAGTAGATACTTACAAGGTTAGAGTACAGGGGAAGCTTCATAGAGAACAGATACTCACACCTGAAAAGCTAACAAAGATAACAAAGACAATATGTGATGAAACGTATGGCAAGAGATGTCAGATATACAGTAGAAAAGGATCGTTGTACTGGTGGAATGCATAGGTGAAAATAGCAAGAGACTGAACCAACTCACTAAGAAGAATTCTGACAAGAACAGACGTGAAAATACGGGCCGTACAAGACAGACGGCAAACTGAAATTGATTACTAGAAGGCTAAGAAGAACCTTAAAAAAGAAATTAAAAAGGCAAAAAAAGAAGCTTGGCGAACTTTATGCGACGAACTATATTATTGCTATAAGGAAGACTAAAAATGTTCCAAAAGTGATCATTGACCACGAACAGATAGAAGTACTCATGAAGGAGCTTTTTCCGGAAGGTAACAGCGCGACTCCTTACGAAGGTAATTGGCGGATAACGTCAGAAAACATAAGAGAGGTGACGGAGTAGGAGCTTTGGGCGACGACCCTGCAAAGGCAGAACTCATTTCCCGATATATGGAAGGTCGGTCGACTAGTTCTAATAGAGAAACAGCCTTGACAAAATAAGTATAGACCCCTGTGCTCACTAAACTGCTTTGGCAAATTATATGAGGCATTAATAACAAAATAGACTTCTAGACTGGGCGAGGAATTGCAAATGGGGAAAGGGCTAACTAAGGATCAGTATGGTTTTGTGAAGGACAGGTCAACCACAGATGCCATCGAGGCGGTTTTCAGAGAAGCTAAAAAGACCGAAAAATATAAGCAGGGGGGCAAGACGGAAATTGTTGAAAATTGAGGAATTAGAGAAGAACGGCATATCAGCATACTTACTCAACATAATTAAAAGATATTTAAGTAACAGAAATGTCGAATAGGAAGAAGGAAATTATCAAATAACCAGGGGCGTTCCACAGGGTACGATCTTATGCCCGGTTTTGTGGAATATTTTCTTTGACAAACTGTTGAAACAAAACAATCTAGAAAAAAATTTGTTGCGTATGCGGACGACCTTGCGTTGATGGGAATTGTAGGCAATAGAACTAACAACTCAATGAACACTGAAAGTGCTAAGTGACAAGATGGAAGAAATGGGCATTGAGATGCCGATGACAGAGGCGGTGATGCTGAAAAGTAGAAAGGCAAAAAAGGAGGTTCGGATAACGGTCAAAGGACACACAATCGAGTCGCAGCGGGCGGTAAAGTATCTTGGAGTCATGATCGGATTAGGATCGGATATTAGGGCTTATTTGTACGACTATAAGAACGTGGATGATGAAGACTGCGTGTATTGTGGAGTTAAGGACGATGTGGAACACACATTTTTTCAATGCCACCGAAGGAGGAGGGAAAGAGAACCCAGCAGTTGATACATCTGTATCAACTGCCAGGCTGGAGAGTGAGGACAGGTGGAATGTCGTAGAGAACTTCGTCAGGAAGGTGGTCGGGACAAAGGAACGCGAGGAGAGCAGTGGACAGGAACGGGAGCGTCCTTAGGAAGAAGGGAGGAGGGTTGAAACTAGAAAATAGAGACATTAAGATTTAAAGAAAACTTAATAATAATTGTGATTTTGACTGGCTGAGAGAGAGGAGGAGAATTCGTCGAGGCTATTTGATCTGGGACGTGGTGAGAAGAGAAGTGTGATAGTATGGAGGCAGAGATGGTGGGAATCCTGGAGAAGAGGTGGGGAAATGCAGAGGAGATGAGGAGAGAAGATGAAGAGGAGTGCGATGGGGGTTCCGGAGAGAATATCAAGGAAAACCGACGAAAGCCCGAGAGGGTGATTCCGGGCAATACGAAGAAAAGGGTTTTTAGTAGGTCGGAGATTCAAAGATGGACTCCAACCCCACACTATCCGGCCGCTCAAGAACTTCAGGCCGGAAGTCTGGTTACAGATTATCCAATACCTCGTTAAAAAAAAAGGTTAGATCTGCTTGCAAACATTAGATCTGTTTATAAACATTAATTAAACCGTGAAGATTTCTTTTATTGACCATTCAATCATCCTAGAAATAATAGCCGGCATTCTTCTATTCTTCTAAAAGAGTTGGCAATTGATTTTTGAAGAAATTCAAAAAGAATGTCCGTTGACGGTTGCCTCCAAGAAATACAGTCTGTTCAAATAAAACTCTACAATCCCTGCCTAGATATTTTGGGACTATCGATGTTAGTGGATACTTCTCATATTGACAATATCGTAGTAATGAAGAATAAGGCGGTTACCATAGTTATTTTGACAAAACATAGCTTATTCGCTGTATAGAGAATATTCAAAAAAATTATATTCCCGTTGAACTTTTTCTAATACCTATTTCGAAAATTCTAGTCTTTTTTGAACTGAATATGCACAGATGTATACTTTTTCATCTTTTACGAAATACACACACTTGCATTTGTTAAAAATTGTCTTCTTTATACCTTATATCTTGTGAAAAAGTAAGGTTAATACCAACATTTTTGAATCAGTTTAATTATCTCAAAAAGTACTTCTGTTAGACATACCATGTGCTAAACAAAAATAAAAGCTAATTACTAAAGCGTTTTGAAGCATTGAAAAAATATAGGGTGTTCCATTTAAAATAACAAAGTTATAGTCAACTAAACATTTCGCAAATTAATTGGTTGTGGTAATCTCCGTGTATAATATTATCCAATTGGTGCTCGAAAGACCCAAGCTTTGTTTATCGATATGCCAAATTACATCTTTCAATATTTAATAATAATGCTTATAACGAATTTTAAGTGACCACATGATTCATTCAAAATTTTCACAAAATGATTAATAACTTGGCAACCTTGCATTCAAAATTTGCAAACAAGATATGCACTTATAGCATTTAAGACAATTAATCTGCATATGTGAAAAGATGCATAGGGTTCCATTTAAAAACATGAAGTTGAATATGGGCCTGAAACAGTAAAACACCCTGTATAACTGAAAATAATTTTAATCGATGCAGGTTTGATAATAATGTATGATGAAATAAAAACATTATTTTTATTTTCAACGGTAAAGCCACAATCTTCCGTCCCCGCACTATTGACTCACCCTGTATATTCCTGCAATTAAATCTTTTGTCTAAGTTTATAACATTTATGTAAAAGCATATTTGTTTATACATTTGTATAATGCTAAATAAAGATTTAGATTTTGCTCAATATATCAATTGTAATGTACTTTATTGCGCAGGCGTCTTTAAGATATTCAGAGTATCAGATATAAGACAGGACTTCAACCCTGGGTGTAAAACGTGTAACACGTATTTAAATAAAGTAGTTATGTTTGGCAAAGTGTGAATTTTATTTAAAAATTAAATCCCAAATATGAATATTACATCAATAATGTAGATATACAATATATCTATAAACAAGGATATTATGGATATTAAGGATGTTACTCAAAGAACATATAGAAAATCTTTTAGACAAATAAAAGCGTTAAAACGCTACAAGTAAATTTAAAAAATATAAAATTTGCCTACCATTTACGTTAGAAGCTACGCAACGTTGAAATCAAAAAATCATAGTTTCGAAATTTGAAGAAATGGTATTCAAAATGTGAGATTAAAAAGTAAATTTGCTTTAAATTAAATTATTTCTCATATCATAGCAATATCTTTATTCGTTCTTAAAACATGATTTTTTAATATTTATATTCCATAAAATATGAATATATGACGACAATAAACATCATGTGGTCAATCATGTTTATGCAAAATATGAAATTATTTATGGTGCAATTAAATCTTCATTAAATTTGCTTTATGTTACGTTTTATTTTATGATAATATCTGAATCACTTTTTAAGACAGGTTAAAGTTAATTACAAAAATATGTTTTCAGTAATTAATTAATTTATTAATAAAAAAACAAAATCACATTTATATTGGCTAATATGCAATTAATAAACAATACTACGTAAATATTTATGGTACAATCTATCACAGTTCTGATAAAAAAATCTCAATAAAAAAGATTTCATCAGATATTTCTTTAAGTGAGGTGTAACAAAAAAAATGCAGAATATTTTAAACCATCTGCAATTAATTTCTAAGTACCCAGTTATTATTGCGTGTAAGAAAAATTTCATATAAAAAGATTAACTACGAAATAAAGATGAGGAATAAAGACCTAATTTTATAGGAATCACCAGATTATCTTTTTTAAGGCACTTAACCACTAAATTTTAAAAAAGGACGTAAATTTACTACATTAAATATTGGAATGAAAAAACCGATTACGACAAAATTAATTAATTTAAATAAATTTTGATTTTACATTGCGATCGTAGAAGCCGGACTAATAACATCCATATTAGAAAGAACTTCTTCGCCGAGTAGAGCCTTTTTCTCCTCTTTCTTTTTGGCGACTCGTTTTGCTTTGCGATTAACCACCCCGTCTTCATCGTCCATCATTCTAATTATTTGCGTTTGATCCGATTGATCGATCGGAGCTACGGAAATATCCCTAACGGCCCTGAAACGACCGCAATTATTTAAATGTTCGTTTTCCAATCGGAAATAATTCCAAACGAATCTTCGGAACACCTCCAACGGCGTTAGAATTGAAGGCATCAAATCCGAACTAATATATTTATTTTCCGTTAAAAAGAACGATATTGCCCAAGCGAATCTTAAAACGAAATCGCTTATTATTGCGAAATAATAAAAAAACTGAAAACCAAAAAGATATTTTTATTAGAATCATTTTTTTTTGTGTCGGATTTTATTTATTTACCGTTGATGAGTAAACAATTTCTTCGCGCAAAAATGTGTTTTCCCCAGCGTTTTTATCAAATAAACCCCAATCCATTTTGACGTCCCATGTGTAGGCGTAACAAGAACTCACAACAGCCGCTGTAATCCATAAATAAGTGAACGGATTTTCTGATGGATCATCTTCGTAATCCTCTTTGTAATAGCTCTTTAAAGTTGAAAAAATAACGACGAAAAACGTCGTTGAATACTTCCCGGCGTTCACTAAATGGGGAAAAGCCTCTTTTGAGTCGCGATAACGCCTCAAACATTGCATGAAACGGATCCAAGCTGGTAAACAATTCACTATTGGACGGATTATAAAATTATTTTCCGCGCACATTTTAACGTCTGAAAAAAAAATGTAATTAAAAAAATTTTATGAAACAAAATTTTTAATCACCTGTTACTTGCATCCAATCTCCATTATTAATATAAAAACAAATTAAGAATTGGAAATCTAATAAAGCACCAGCTAAACTATTTAATTGATCGGCAAGCCAGAAATCGGCAAAATTGACTCTAAAAAAGGGCGCCCCAAGATTACGACCCTAAAAAATGCAATGATTAACAAAAAAAATATATAAATAAAGAGATAAAAATATCTTACAAAAATTTTTAAAAACCACATTCGGGCGTCATACCGGAATACTTTGAGCGGATTTACTAAAAACACCAACATAATAACTGTTAGTGATAAAGGATTGATGAAGGAGGGAATGCTTAAACTGTCGCTGTATAAAAAGCTAAGAACGCTTAACGCCCAAATTACGCCGAATATCGCGGCTAATTCCATTAAGTCTTGCTCGGAAAGATGGTTTCTTGGGTCCAATTCGAAAATTAAGACGTGATTCACGCCGGAAGAACGCCAACCGTAGACGTTCACGCCGATTAAGAACATAAATTCGATTATTAATAACGGGCCGCGATACAGTTGGAAGGCCACGGCGAAATTGTGAGATGAATTTTGAAAGATGGCTGAAAAAATAATGTTTGTGGTTAATTAATTTATTTTGGGAATAACCCATTTGGTGTTCGACCAAAAAATAATTTTAGCATTTATTTTTTTAGGCAGGTTTAGTTGATTTAAATGAGATGTTGATTTTTAGATCTAAATATAATTTTTCGATACTAAATTTTTAATTTGAAAGAAACTTTTTTGATTTGTATGATTTTAACCTAAATATAAAAAGGAAACTGAGTAAAAATGATTTAGTGATTCTCAACTTTTTTTTTACCAGCGATTTAAACAACGTCAAAAGATATTTTCAACATTTTTTGTAAGTTTTGATGATTGCATATAAAGTCTTTAATTTGTAACCAATTTAGATATTGCCTTAACATCAAATACATTTAAACAATTTCAGAAGAATTCTTCTAACATTTTCTATCATTTTGGATATTGTATGTGACATTAAAGGCATTTAGCTAACTTTACGAGAAATTTTGTAACTTCTGCTAATTTTTAACATTGTCTATGACATTTTCAAAACATTTTTCCAACATTTTCTGTCAGTTATACAAGGTGATATTATATTATCGAATTTTTATAACGCTTCTTGTCATTTTTGACATCGATAACATTAGATGCATTTATAAAATTAATGAATTTCTCCATTATCTTCATGTAATGTAGTAATCGATGAATATAATACAATCTGCTAAAGTTTAAACAATTTTAGCAGATATTTTCTATCGTCTTCTGTCTTTTTTTGACATTGTCTATGACATCAAATTAATTTAGAAAGGTTCAAAAGGATTTCTCAACGTATTATGGAAATTTTGACACCTAGACATGGTATTACAATCATGTAAACAATTTCGAAGTATTTCTGTTACATTTTCTATCAAATTTTGATATTGTCTTTGACTTCAAAACGATTTTCTAACATTTTCTGTCAGTTTTGACAGTTATACATGGTTTTGTAATCATGATACAGTCTTAAAATAAAATTTCTTATGTATTCTATTAATTTAGACATTATCTGTAACATCGAATACATTTAAACAACTTCAAAAGTGTTTGCATAATATTTCCTATTAATTTTTGACATTATCAATAACATCAGAAGCGTTTAGACAACTTTAAGAATTTTTTGACGTCTCCTAAGTATCTTGCAACAACTTGAATTTCTCCATTAACTTCATGTAACGTAGTAATCGATGAAAATAATACAATCTGCTAAAATTCAAACAATTTTAGCAGATATTTTCTAACGTCTTCTGTCTTTTTTTGACATTGTCTATGACATCAAATTAATTTAGAAAGGTTCAAAAGGATTTCTCAACGTATTATGGAAATTTTGACACCTAGACATGGTATTACAATCATGTAAACAATTTCGAAGTATTTCTGTTACATTTTCTATCAAATTTTGATATTGTCTTTGACTTCAAAACGATTTTCTAACATTTTCTGTCAGTTTTGACAGTTATACATGGTTTTGTAATCATGATACAGTCTTAAAATAAAATTTCTTATGTATTCTATTAATTTAGACATTATCTGTAACATCGAATACATTTAAACAACTTCAAAAGTGTTTGTATAATATTTCCTATTAATTTTTGACATTATCAATAACATCAGAAGCGTTTAGACAACTTTGAGAATTTTTTGACGTCTCCTAAGTATCTTGCAACAACTTGAATTTCTCCATTAACTTCATGTAACGTAGTAATCGATGAAAATAATACAATCTGCTAAAGTTCAAACAATTTTAGCAGATATTTTCTAACGTCTTCTGTCTTTTTTTGACATTGTCTATGACATCAAATTAATTTAGAAAGGTTCAAAAGGATTTCTCAACGTATTATGGAAATTTTGACATCTAGACATGGTATTACAATCATGTAAACAATTTCGAAGTATTTCTGTTACATTTTCTATCAAATTTTGATATTGTCTTTGACTTCAAAACGATTTTCTAACATTTTCTGTCAGTTTTGACAGTTATACATGGTTTTGTAATCATGATACAGTCTTAAAATAAAATTTCTTATGTATTCTATTTATTTAGACATTATCTGTAACATCGAATACATTTAAACAACTTTAAAAGTGTTTGTATAATGTTTCCTATTAATTTTTGACATTATCAATAACATCAGAAGCGTTTAGACAACTTTGAGAATTTTTTGACGTCTCCTAAGTATCTTGCAACAACTTGAATTTCTCCATTATCTTCATGTAATGTAGTAATCGATGAAAATAATACAATCTGCTAAAGTTCAAACAACTTTAGCAGATATTTTCTAAAGTCTTCTGTCTTTTTTTGACATTGTCTATGACATCAAATTAATTTAGAAAGGTTCAAAAGGATTTCTCAACGTATTATGGAAATTTTGACACCTAGACATGGTATTACAATCATGTAAACAATTTCGAATATTTCTGTTACATTTTCTGTCAAATATTGACGTTGTCTTTGACATCAAAACGATTTTCCAACATTTTCTGTCAGTTTTGACAGTTATACATGGTTTCGTAATCATGATACAGTCTTAAAATAAAATTTCTTATACATTCTATTAACTTAGATATTATCTGTAACATCAAATACATTTAAACAACTTCAAAAGTGTTTGTATAATATTTCTTACTAATTTTTGACATTATCAATAACATCAGAAGCGTTTAGACAAGTTTGAGAATTTTTTGACGTCTCCTAAGGAACTTGCGTTTTTTGTCATTTTTTGACTCTATGACATGAGATGTTTTAGACAATTTTATGAGATCTTTTCTGACCTCTCCAAACAACTTCAAAAGAATTTGTATTATGTTTCTTATCAATTTTTGACATCGATAATATCAGATGCGTTTAGACCACTTTAGTAGATATTTTCTGACGTCTTCTGTCAATTTTTGACATTGTCTATGATGTCAAACCCATTTAGACAAATTCAAAAGAATTTCCAACATTTTCTGTTAATTTTGAGTGGCCAGATATTCTACAATCGGACAAACAAGAAATCAACGACGAAGATGTTAATAACTTCCAAATTAGACGGAGAAGAACTACTCAATCAAACTCAAGTAGTACTTCAAATCGAAGAAATAGAAAAACCACCAGCTGTAATCGAAGAAGTGGATCACCAAAGTACTCAAGGTACCCAAAGTACTAAAAGTAGTAGTGTCTATAACGTCAAAGGTATTTAGAAAATTTCAAAAAAAATGTTCCAACATTTTCTGTCAGTTTTGACAGTTACATATGATATTGTAGTCATATAAACATGTTCAAAATATTTTTTGTATATTTTCTGTCAATTTAAACATCGTCCGTAACATATTTCTTATGTTTCAATGTTTCTTATTATTTTTTGACGTTATTGATAATATCAGATGCGTTTAGACAACTTTAAGAGACATTTTCTAACGTCTCTTTAGGACAACTTTAGGAGAAATCTTCTCACATCTCCCGTCAATTTTTGACATTGTCTATGACATCAAATGCATTTAGACAATTTCAAAATTATTTTCCAACATTTTTTATATATGATATTATCGTCATGTAAACAAGTTCAAAATAATTCTTTTTTGTCAAATCAAATTCAAGTTCAAAAGTATTTTCTAAGCTTTCCTGTTAGTTTGACAGTTGCACATGGTGTTATAATTTCAAGATAGAATGTCTAACATTTTCTGTCAATTTAGACATCTGGAACATCAAACGCATTTAAACAACTTCAAAAGATTTGTTATAACATTTCTTGTCAATTTTTGAAAATATTAATGACATAAGATGCATTTAGACTTTATGTATGGGATTTTTCAGACGTCTCCCGACAATTTTTGACATTGTCAATGACATCAAAAGAATTTAGACAATTTAAAAAGCATTTTGCAACATTTTGTGACAGTTGTATATGGTGTTATGGTCATGTAAATAATTGCAAAGTATTTTTTCTCCATTCTCTGTCAATTTAAACATTGTCTATGACATCAAAGGCGTTTAAACAACTTCAAAAGATTTGTTACATTTCTTGTTAATTTTTGACAATATTAATGGCATAAAATGTGTTTAGACTTTATGTATGAGATTTTTCAGACGTCTCTCATCAATTTTTGACATTGTCAATGACATCAAAAGAACGTAGACAATTTAAAAACCATTTTGCAACATTTTATGACAGATAATATGATAATGCGTTCCATTGCAAATAGATTTCAACATCTTTTATATTACAACGTTTATTTAAAGAAATATTTACATTCTTATTCATAAATGGTTAAGGAACAAAATAATTTTTGTTTTTTTTTCTGTACCGTATCGAAAAAACCTGGAATGTGACTCAATCATGTAGTAGTTTATTTCTTATAGATTCATGACACATACCTAATCCTTTTTTACTAGAAAGCCATCTAGTGATGTTTGCTTCCGTCGGCGCTTCAAAATGTGTTCAAAAAGTAACAAAAAGTAAGTCAATTGTGTATGATTTTCAACGAATAACGCAACATTTTCCTATGCTTTTATCATTTCTTTGATTGCATCAGCAGATGATGGTTCATTTAGTGCTTTCTTGTTTGAAACATTTTCCTCCACATCTTCTTACTACGATAGACGGAGCAATTCTGTAAGTTCTTCGGTGGTCAACTCTTGATTATACTCTTCTACAAGTTCATCAATATCATTGCTATTTACTTCCAGTCCAATTGGATAGGCTAAAGCTACAATCTCGTTCACTAGAGGCTCTACATCTTGTGTGTCAAACTTCTCAGAATGACATTCAACAACGCTTTTCGGCCAAAGTTTTGTCCAGGACGAAATGAGGGTCTTTTCAGTGACCCCTTCCCACGCCTTATCAATCATTTTGAGGCAGGCAACTATATGGAAGTTATGTTTCCAGAACGTTCTGAGAGTCAGGTTGGTCTCTTCAATGACCTCAAAACAACATTCGAAGAGTATTTTGTTCAAAGAGCTCGTTTTGTAGGCTTGGAGGATGAGCAAATGCATTGTCCATTACAAGTAAGCCTTGGAGTGGCAAATTCATCTCTAACCGATATTTTAGCTTTATTGATCTAGTCAGTGAAAATCTCACGTGTCACCCAAGCCCTGTTGTTGGATCTCCACATCACATTAAAGTTACTCTTTTGGATTTTATATTTTTTGAAGGCTCGTGGAGTTTCTGAATGGTAAACAACTAACGGTTTAATTTTTAAATCGCCGCTTGTATTAGCACAAAGTAGCAGAGTGAGCCGGTCTTTCATTGACTTGTAATCGAGCAATGCATTTTCTTCTACTGTTATGTATGTTCGCTTCGGCATCTTTTTCTAGAAAAGATCCGTCTTATCACAATTAAGTAATTGTTGTGGGAGATAGCTTTTGGTATCTACAAGCTTTTTGAAGTCATCGATGAAAATTTCGGCAGCTTTGTGTCAGAGTTTGCAGCTTCACCATGCCTCACAACGCTGTGGATACCAGTTCTTCCTTTAAATATTTCGAACCATTAAAATTTATTTAAATAGTATTTCTTCGGCCGTTGATGATCCTGGCGTCTTCTTAGCGAGGTCGGCTAAAATAGTTTTTGCTTTCTCACAAATAGTGTTTTCGTTAAGTATATCGCGTTGTAATTGCTTCTCATTTATCCCTATAAGAAGCAGTCTTTCAACATCGTTGAGAATTCGTAACCGTTAGAATTTCTTGTTACTCCTTTTGATGCATTTACCTCTTTAATCTTATCTTTGTTCTCGAGGATAGTGCAAATTGTAAATGTACTGCGATTGTACGTGCGAGCTAGATCAAACACACTCACACCTTGTTCACGCTATTCAATAATTTCCTGTTTGGTTTCTAGGGTTATTTTTCTTCTTTTATACATAGTTGGTTTTTTGTGGCTTATTCGTCGGGGATATTAGAAATAGTTAATAAACCTTATACAAAACCGACTAATATCTAAACAAAAACGTCACTAACACGTTTACGTAGTGAGTGGTAAACACACAGATAGAACACGAAAGCGATAGCGACGAAAGTTTCAAAGCACAATCGAGTGACAAGAATAAGGGATTCCCCTATGCGTGTCACTCGCTATGCGAAATATCAATCGTTAAGTGAGACAATTTATTTTACTCGTTATGCGAAATACTCGTTATGAGAGGTACTCGTTAAGCGAGGTTCCACTGTATTATAATTATTCCTCATTAAATAAGAAGATTCAGTGATACAAATAACGCTTTTAATAACGATATTGCAGAAATCCTAATACCAGGATCTCGGACAATTTGTGAGCGGTATTGAGAACCGGTATTGTCCTAAAAATTTCGGTACTTTATTACTTATTTTACACAAGAATGAATAAAAAGCACTAGATCATGTCTTGGAACAAATTGAAACAAGTTCACATGAATCAGCTGTAGTTAAATAAAAGCACGAAACGTTCACTTTGATTTAGAACCACGTTCAATCTTGCTTAATTAGATGTATTTCAACTGCAAGTTGCCATATATTACAAAGCACGTTAAGGTCCATTACTACCAACTTTTAGTCAACTTTATCTTATAGATAAATTTAATTTAAGTTTATTTTTAAATTGGCTTGCAGTATAACTTAAAAAAAACTTATTCAAGCGATTTGAAACATTAAAACCTATAAAACAAAGTTATTTTATGTTTTCAAGTATTCACTTAGATGTTACCTCTTAAGTGGGACTAATCTATCCCAGTTAAACCCTCTTGCAGACTCTCCCTTCAGAATGCAGATATTTCTTTCTTCTCTTAGCTAGATATATCTTCTCAACATATATTTTAGCGTTTCCCAATTGCGAGGGTGTAGCGAGCTAAGAAAAGAAGCTGAATTGGGTTGGGTTAAGTTAGGTTGTGTTGGGTTGATAATAGGCGATATGGAAAAGTGTAAGGCTTGTACTTATTGAGAAGCCAAAGAAAGCAGGACAAGCTTTGGCGTATAGACCTCTATGTCTATTGGATACGACGGGAAAACTTATGGAAGGATTACTGAGAATGCGCTTGGTTGTAGAAGCGGAGGAGAATAACCTTCTACATGAAAACCAATATGGCTTTAAGAAAGGAAGATCCACTGCACAAGCGATTGAAAAAGTGCAGAAAAGCATTGATAAGATAAAGGAAAAGGCTTTAAAGAATAGGAAATTTTGTGCCTTAGTACTTTTGGACATCAAAAATGCTTTTAATTCTGCACCGTGGAAGGAAATAATCGGATCCTTAATTAGTGGAAATATCAGTCCCTATCTGGTCGAAATGAGATAAGAAGTTACTTGTCGGAGGGAAACATCATAGCTCCGAATGGGAAAGTTTACGACATGTCTTGTGGAGTGCCTCAACGATCTCTATTAGGTCCACTTTTATGGAATCTATATTATGATAGCATTCCAAGACTGGAATTGGAGGCCGAAGTAGAGATCATTGATTATGCTGATGATCTGGCACTGTTGATCGTTGGTCGGGATGAGTGTGAACTGCAAGACAAGGCGTCGTATGCGGTTCAACAGATTATTGATAAACTGGAGGAGATGGGTCTTGATATAGCTGCACGGAAAACAGAAATGGTTTTACTTCAAGGGAGAAGAAAGATAAGATCTCTTAACCTTGAAGTAAATGAGTCTGTAATTCAAAGTGCTGAAAGGGTCAAGTATCTTGGAGTGTTTATCAATAAAGACATGACCATGACGAAACATATTGAAGAGGTATCAAGTAAGGCAACATTCATGAGTAATTTACTTTTAAGGTTGATGCCGAACTTAGGTGGTCCAAGATCAAAAAGTAGGAAACTTCTTGCATCGACGGTGAAGTCGGTTGTACTTTACGCCGCACCTATTTGGCAAAGAGCCCTTAAATTTAAAAGGTATCGTGATATGTTGACTAGAGTGAATCGAAAACTTGCAATAGGAATTTGTTCCGCATATCGGACGGTTTCTGCTGAAGGGATACAGGTTATTGCTGATATGCCTCCGCTGGACTTACTTGTTGAAGAAAGAACAGCAAGTTGTTCTTTCTTCAGCAAGTAAGTCCAGCGTTATATAGGAGAGGCAAAACGTGAATGTAGAGTAAGTTTATTGAAGGCCTGGCAGGAAAGATGGGATCTATATGAGGGATGGACAAGAATCCTTATCCCGGAAATAGGACCATGATTTGATAGGAAGTGGGGCGAGGTCGATTTCTACTTATCTCAGGTTTTGTCGGGTCATGGAGTTTTTAAAAAGTATCGTTTTAAAATAAAAAATCGGAAAGTGAGGTGTGTTGATTCTGTGATAGTATAGACACAGTGGAACATACATTATTTGTTTGTGAAAAGTTTAGTGGTGAAAGGCATATTTGTGAAAGGAAATGTGGTTGATTATTAAATCGAGAAAACATAGTGTAAGTGATGTTAGGAACTGAAGAATTATGGAACATAGTGCAAGAGATGGTAATGAAAATAATGAAAGTAAAGGAAAGCCATGAAAGACTCCTAGAAGGAGTTGGAAATGGTGAAGATGGGAACTTAGAGAATGTTGTGGAAAATAACATTGGAGAATAATTTATTTACTATTAATATTCCCTGAAGCTAGTACCTTGGCGGGTGGTTCCGGGAAGAGAGGGGGAAGAGTTTTAGACGGTCGAAGTTTACTTTACCCCGTCACTATCTGGCCACATGATATCTTCGGCCAGGTGTCTGTTTACAGATTTCCTAATCCCCTCTATAATTAAAAAAAAGGGTTGATAATAGGCTGTGACAATCAGCCTGTGACAATCAGCTGTGACTTCTCCTCACAGCTGACACCTATTATCAACACTTTTTTTTTTTTTTATTATAGAGGGGATTAGGAAATCTGCGTACAGACACCCGACCTAAGATGTCAAGCGGCCGGATAGTGACGGGTTGGGATATGTACCCCGACCGTCTAAAACCCTTCCCCCTCTCTTCCTGGAACCGCTCGTCAGGGCATTTCATCAGGGAAATATTCCATTTACTTACTGCGTAACATTTGCTTCAATATCTCTCTCATGCTGTTCTTTTTTCTTCATAATCGTTGTAATCATATCACTTACTGCAGCCCATTTATCCTCATGTTCGAGCATTATATTAATCATATTGTCTTTTCTTAATTTTTGTCCACATGTCTCTTCACATTGGAGTCTTTCAAAACTAAAAGCTTCACAATGGAACAATGTATGTTCTGCTGTGTCCACGTTCTGACAAAACCAACATTCGTCCGTGTCACTCTTTTTTATATCGTGCAGATATTTCCTAAAAATCCCATGTCCAGTCAGCACTTGAGTCATGTAATAATCCGTTTCCCCCCAACTTCTCGTAATCCATGGTTCTATATCAGGAATTAAAGTTCTTGTCCATCCTTCGTACCTTCTCCATTTTGTCTGCCAGCTATTCACTAATCGTTCCCTACACTCATG
Organism: Onthophagus sagittarius; assembly: GCA_036711965.1. Taxonomy (NCBI): domain Eukaryota; kingdom Metazoa; phylum Arthropoda; class Insecta; order Coleoptera; family Scarabaeidae; genus Onthophagus; species Onthophagus sagittarius. The sequence goes on along the minus strand of JASERS010000001.1, from coordinate 19,065,736 downwards.
TCTTGCCGCTTTTCCACTGACGTACAGTTCTGTCCTTTCTTGTATTTTTAAGTCCAAGGGTGGGAGTCCTGCGATCACCTGTATCGCCTCCGCGGATACCGTCCTATAAGCTGCAGAAATAACTATGGCTAATTTTCTGTTTATTCCAGTTAGTAGGTTCTGATATCGCTTGTGTTTTAGGCATCTTTGCCACGTTGGTGACGCGTATAGGATTACTGATGTGACCGCTGTTGATAACAACCTTCTTTTCCTTGCTCTTGGTCCCCCTATGTTTGGCATCAGCCTCATGAGCAGGTTGCACATATACGTCGTTTTATTTACTGTTTCTACTACGTGTTTCGTCATAGTCATGTCTTTGTTCAGAAACACTCCTAAATATTTAACTTTGTCTGAACTTTCAATGTCTACTCCGTTTATTTGTAAGTGGAGGGTCTTTAGTTTCCTTCGGCCTTGTAGGAGAACCATTTCAGTTTTATGGGTCGCAGTCTTTAGTCCCATTTCATTTAGTTTGTCAATCACCTGCTGTACGGCGTAAGTTGCTTTATCCTCTAATTGTGTGGGGTCTTTTGCTTTTATTACAAGAGCAATGTCGTCTGCGTATGCTATTAATTTGACTCCGGATTCAAAATTTGTTCTTAGGATTTTGTCATAGATTATGTTCCATAACATTGGTCCCAATAAAGAACCCTGCGGTACTCCACATGTGACTTTGTACTTTTTACCATTTATAGCAGTTACACTTCTGTTGGAGAGATAGCTTTTAACCATTCTTACCAAATACGTACTAATCTTTCCTTCTTTTAGCGCTGTTATTATTCCGTTCCAAGGAACTGAATTGAAAGCATTTTCTATGTCTAATAGAATTAAAACACATAATTCTTGATTTTTTAGCGCTTTCTCCTTTATTCTATCTCTTATTAAGCCCTCCAGAAGTTTTCCTGCCGTATCTAATAGGCAGAATGGTCGGTACGTCGATCTTTGTCCTGTCTTTTTTGGTTTTTCAATTAACACCAACCTTGCGTTTTTCCAGATGTCTGGGAATTCTCCTCTAGATAAACAGTTATTGTATGTTTCCAGGAATTCGTCTGGAAACTTTGTTGTTAGAAGTCGCAATATTTCAGGCGGGATTCCATCCGGTCCAGCTGCTTTCTTTTTTCTTATTTTTGATGCTGCTTCCTGCAACTTATCCTCATTGAAATTCTGGATGTCCATAGGTTCCGGGCTAATTGGCCATTCCAGTTCTTTATGTTTCGGAAATAATTTTTCTACTTGCTCTTCTACCATTTCGTCATCTATAGTCGCTCTATTTTTTAGTTTTAATCTTTTAGTCACTATCTGATATGCTTTGCCCGATACATCATTTTCCAATTCTGCACAGAGATTGTTCCATTTTTGCTTCTTACTTTTTGCAATTAACTTCTTTAATTCGTTTCTATCTTTTTTATGTTGTGTTTACCTATTATCAACCCAACACAATCTAACTTAAACCATCCCAATTCAGCTTCTGCTCTTAGCTCGCTACATCCTCGCAACATATGTTCTAGCGTCCCAATCCTCTTCGCACAGCAGATACTATCCTACCTATCCACATCACAGTAAAATGACACTAGGCCGAGAAAGTGTTGCAGCACTAGATCCAGTAAATATAGTAGGGTCTGAGTGACTGTCTCGTCTTGGTACTAGATAAATGCTCGCTCGAGCGATTTATTCCAACCGAGTGCCCGAGACTGCCTCGCCACGGTACTCGTTACGTGTGACCAAGGCTGAGTACTTATTTGCTTGCTTCTCTTTGCCAGAATATTATCTGGCCACCAGTTTCTTTTTACTCACTCTTTTCCTTCAGAAGGTATTCTGGAACATCCTCTATAATACTGGCTCCATATCTTTCATTATGATCCATATTCGCAGATGAAAATGTTTTTATTTATGTTTCTGTATTAACTAAAATGTCTTACATAATTTACTAGGCACTTATCTTTTGGAAATACTTAGCGTACAATGTATTTCAGTTTGTATTTTAAGCAATAAATTTAAACCGTCCCGTAATATAACAGTTCACGATAACCTATCATTTATTATTTATCATTATCCATTATTTCATTTTGGACGAGTAAAATACTTTAAACTAATACCGATTTCCCAATTTGAAAATAATAGGAATACTGAATATAAATACGAAAACTGGTATTAAGATTTTTAAAAGCACCAAATAGAAATGAACAATGGGGTCATTTCAATTAAAATGGATTTGTTAATAAAACTTAATTGCATACACTGTGCATCAGATTAACACTCCATGGATATTAAAAAAATTATATCGCTACATCTTAAAAATAGAAGTTGTCTTTTGATTTTTTGGTCGAACACCCATCTCAATTTTCCCCTCTCTTACCTGATAAAATAACGGCAATTAATAATACAATAAAAGATCCTGAGAAAAGTCCCACTTTAAACGTGGTCCAAGGTGATCTTTGTTCTCCTAACGGTGGTACCCGAAGCCTTTTCATCGCTTTCTGTCGATCCCCCGATTCTAATTTGGTAATAAACGTATTTTCGGTGTCTTGAATAATTTTATCGATATCTTTATTAATGTAAAAGTGAGCATTTTCAACGTTTTCCGAGTGCCACTTTAAACCGGCATCGACCGACAATAATTTATCGTGTTTCTTTAAAATTTTCCTAAACCCCGTGTGATTTAACGATTGATAATTTTGCAATAAAATCAAACTTAAATAGAATTCGCTGAAGGCGGTTTTAAATTCGTGAAGTTTCCTGGTTGAGATAAACGGAGTGTCGAGGTCTTTATATCGCGCTTTTTGCCGTTGCTTATTTTCGGATAAGGAGGTTTTTAATTCTGTACTTAATGTTGCAAATTTTCTGGTTGCTTCGGCTAATTTTTCTGAGTAAAACGTGTTGATTTTTTTTAGTTCTTTGTCGCAATAGTGGAAGAATTGCTCGTCGAAATTTGAATAGTGTCTTTTTACTACGTTTTCTTCGACGCTTTCTGATGAAGGCGCTTCTTCTACGGCCATATAAAGCATCGCTTTCATTTCCTATAAAAAAATTAATAATAAAATAAAATAATTAATATTAATGCTAAAATTATAATTTAACACAAAAATAAGTTTGGTTGAGTTAAAGCTAATTCTCTTATACACGAATTGTTTTAACATAATTTTCAATATCTACAATGTTTCTGTTAGTCGTAGTATAATTTTAATTACAAACTAGAGTAAAAATCATGATTGTGTAAACAATTTTGATCTATACCTAGAAATAGCTAAGATATAGTTAAGACCTCAAAGTTATAACATTCTTAGACATTTTCTTAATTATTTTCAATATGGTTTGTCCTAGAAAGGTAATATTTAGCAGTCTTTGCAATGTGATTATAAGACATTCTTTAATATCAGTTTTAATAATATATGACCATTGGAACGATGGTATACAGAATACTCACAAGGTTATTTCTTTAAACTTCTCCCCTTAGGAGCTACAGAATTTCTAAAAAATACTAGAAAATGAAGTGATTTGTCAAACGGCAAATGACGATTCCTAAAAAAACGAGTGAAAAAACGCCCAAGTATTTTCATCAATAGTTAGTTTGCAATGGAAATGTCTTGTATTACCATAATTTTATTTACGTAGTTTAAGATTTGAGTTGCTCAATGATGATCTTTTTTTCGTGCAAAGACTTGCAGTCACCGAAAATAACATTTAGCTTTCGATCGATGTTGGTTAAATCAAAACTAAAGCATCTAATTGCCAAACTTCTTTAGATTATTTGTTATATTTCTTATACTCTCATGCATTTATAATTCCTTTCGTAAATTATGTATTATGTATTTTTAAGTGCATCGTTTATCGTATCAGCTAATCACTATCAAGATCAGGATCAGGTTCCGTTTCAACCTTTTCAGATTCAATATCTTTTACAAATAACCTATTGAACATCTTGTTAAAGAAATTTTAGCTTTTGTTTATTCACATTGCCGTTCATTTTATTTGTTTATAGAGAGGTGTAGGAAAATTCGACCTCTAATTTGTTTTTTTTTGACTTATTTTCCGGAAAATGGGAAACACAAATTATTTAAAAAAACCTCCAACTTCAACAATTGCTATCTTGGGGATGGTTAAAATGGAAGTAACAAAATTGTGGATGCTGATTTAGAATTCTATGACAATTTTAATGATGAAACCCGTTTTTTGTTAACTCAATTGGTTCTTGAGAAATCAATCTTTGAAGTCAGTCTATAAAAAAATAATCGATTGATTTTGACGCGTTGTTAGTGTTGATTTCAACAAATGCTATCAGGGTAGTGATTAAAAACAAAGTAACTAAATCGTAAGCACCGATTCAGAATTCTATGGCGAAAACCGCTTTTTAATATCTCGATTGATTCTCGAGGCATTAATCTTTAAAGTTATCTTATAAAGACAATCGAGTTTTTTTCACGCGCTGTTAGTGTTGTTTTCTGCAAATGATATCTAGGTGGTAACTAAAGTCAAAGTAACTAAATTGTGAATACTGATTTAGAATTATATGGCTATTTTAATGGTGAAATCCGTTTTTTAATATCTCGATTGGTTCTTGAGGAGTCAATCTTTGAAGTTAGTCTATAACAAAACAATCGATTGATTTTGAGGCATTGCTAGTGCTGATTTCAACAAATGCTATCAGGGTAGTGATTAAAATCAAAGTAACTAAATTGTGGACACCGATTCATAATTGTGGGCCAATTTTAATGGTGAAAATCGGCTTTTAATATCTCGATTGATTCTTGAGACATCAATTTTTATGTTATCATATAAAATAACCGATTTTTTTTCACGCGCTGTTAGTGTTGTTTTCAACAAATGATATCTAGGTGGTGACTAAAATCGAAGTAACTATATTGTTAACACTGATTTAGAATTCTATGGCAATTTTAATGGTGAAATCCGTTTTTTAATATCTCGATTGATTCTTGAGACATCAATTTTTAAGTTATCATATAAAACAACCGATTTTTTTTTCACGCGCTGTTAGTGTTGTTTTCAACAAATGATATCTAGGTGGTGACTAAAATCGAAGTATCTATATTGTAAACACTGATTTAGAATTCTATGGCAATTTTAATGGTGAAATCCGTTTTTTAATATCTCGATTGGTTCTTGAGGAGTCAATCTTTGAAGTTAGTCTATAAAAAAACAATCGATTGATTTTGAGGCATTGCTGGTGCTGATTTCAACAAATGCTATCAGGGTAGTGATTAAAATCAAAGTAACTAAATTGTGGACACCGATTCATAATTGTGGGCCAATTTTAATGGTGAAAACCGGCTTTTAATGTCTCGATTGATTCTTGAGACATCAATTTTTAAGTTATCATATAAAATAACCGATTTTTTTTCACGCGCTGTTAGTGTTGTTTTCAACAAATGATATCTAGGTGGTGACTAAAATCGAAGTAACTATATTGTAAACACTGATTTAGAATTCTATGGCAATTTTAATGGTAAAATCCGCTTTTTAATATCTCGATTGGTTCTTGAGGAGTCAATCTTTGAAGTTAGTCTATAAAAAAACAATCGATTGATTTTGAGGCATTGCTGGTGCTGATTTCAACAAATGCTATCAGGGTAGTGATTAAAATCAAAGTAACTAAATTGTGGACACCGATTCATAATTGTGGGCCAATTTTAATGGTGAAAACCGGCTTTTAATGTCTCGATTGATTCTTGAGACATCAATTTTTAAGTTATCATATAAAATAACCGATTTTTTTTCACGCGCTGTTAGTGTTGTTTTCAACAAATGATATCTAGGTGGTGACTAAAATCGAAGTAACTATATTGTAAACACTGATTTAGAATTCTATGGCAATTTTAATGGTAAAATCCGCTTTTTAATATCTCGATTGGTTCTTGAGGAGTCAATCTTTGAAGTTAGTCTATAAAAAAACAATCGATTGATTTTGAGGCATTGCTGGTGCTGATTTCAACAAATGCTATCAGGGTAGTGATTAAAATCAAAGTAACTAAATTGTGGACACCGATTCATAATTGTGGGCCAATTTTAATGGTGAAAACCGGCTTTTAATATCTCGATTGATTCTTGAGACATCAATTTTTAAGTTATCATATAAAACAACCGATTTTTTTTCGCGCACTGTTAGTGTTGTTTTCAACAAATGATATCTAGGTGGTGACTAAAATCGAAGTAACTATATTGTAAACACTGATTTAGAATTCTATGGCAATTTTAATGGTGAAATCCGTTTTTTAATATCTCGATTGGTTCTTGAGGAGTCAATCTTTGAAGTTAGTCTATAAAAAAACAATCGATTGATTTTGAGGCATTGCTGGTGCTGATTTCAACAAATGCTATCAGGGTAGTGATTAAAATCAAAGTAACTAAATTGTGGACACCGATTCATAATTGTGGGCTAATTTTAATGGTGAAAACCGGCTTTTAATATCTCGATTGATTCTTGAGACATCAATTTTTAAGTTATCATATAAAATAACCGATTTTTTTTCACGCGCTGTTAGTGTTGTTTTCAACAAATGATATCTAGGTGGTGACTAAAATCGAAGTAACTATATTGTAAACACTGATTTAGAATTCTATGGCAATTTTAATGGTGAAATCCGTTTTTTAATATCTCGATTGGTTCTTGAGGAGTCAATCTTTGAAGTTAGTCTATAAAAAAACAATCGATTGATTTTGAGGCATTGCTGGTGCTGATTTCAACAAATGCTATCAGGGTAGTGATTAAAATCAAAGTAACTAAATTGTGGACACCGATTCATAATTGTGGGCCAATTTTAATGGTGAAAACCGGCTTTTAATATCACGATTGATTCTTGAGACATCAATTTTTAAGTTATCATATAAAACAACCGATTTTTTTTCACGCGCTGTTAGTGTTGTTTTCAACAAATGATATCTAGGTGGTGACTAAAATCGAAGTAACTATATTGTAAACACTGATTTAGAATTCTATGGCAATTTTAATGGTGAAATCCGTTTTTTAATATCTCGATTGGTTCTTGAGGAGTCAATCTTTGAAGTTAGTCTATAAAAAAACAATCGATTGATTTTGAGGCATTGCTGGTGCTGATTTCAACAAATGCTATCAGGGTAGTGATTAAAATCAAAGTAACTAAATTGTGGACACCGATTCATAATTGTGGGCCAATTTTAATGGTGAAAACCGGCTTTTAATATCACGATTGATTCTTGAGACATCAATTTTTAAGTTATCATATAAAACAACCGATTTTTTTTCACGCGCTGTTAGTGTTGTTTTCAACAAATGATATCTAGGTGGTGACTAAAATCGAAGTAACTATATTGTAAACACTGATTTAGAATTCTATGGCAATTTTAATGGCGAAATCCGTTTTTTAACATCTCGATTGATTCTTCAGGCAACAATCTTTAAAGTTATCATATAAAAACCGATTTTTTTTTCACGCGCTATTAGTGTTGTTTTCAACAAATGATATCTAGGTGTTGATTAAAGTCGAAGTAACTAAATTGTGAACACTGGTTTACAATTCTATGGTAATTTTAATGGTGAAATCCGTATTTTAACATCTCGATTGATTCTTCAGGCAACAATCTTTAAAGTTATCATATAAAAACCGATTTTTTTTCACGCCCTGTTAGTGTTGTTTTCAACAAATGATATCTAGGTGTTGATTAAAGTCGAAGTAACTAAATTGTGAACACTGGTTTACAATTCTATGGTAATTTTAATGGTGGAATCCGTATTTTAACATCTCGATTGGTTCTTGAGAAATTAATCTTTGAAGTTAATTTTTAAAAATTCTTTTTGGCCCGCCAAATATTTCGGTAATATGAAATTGGCCCACCTGAGAAAAACTTTGGGAACCCCTGTTGTAGCAGCTTACAACTGCGATAATATCACGAGAAATATTGGCGCCAAGCTCTTTCTTGAGATAATTTTGAAGAAGGATGGATGTACCACGTTCAAATTGCATAAGTGCATTCGATGACTGTTTTAAAGTCAACTATCAGATTGTGATGTTAACTATTTCTTCCAGCTGAAGTATCTCGTTCTTTGCAAGTTCAATTAACTCGTTATTCAAAAGTGGCTGGCGATCAGCATCCAACAAATTCATGACAACATCGTCCAAGTCTTCAAAACCAACTTCTTTTACTAACTGTATATGTATATATGTTTTGTCTAATTTCAAGAAATATATCAAGGCTACTGTTAATAGTTATTACAGTAATACGATCGAACAAAATTTTCTTCCATGCGTGATTTAACACATATTGCCTACAGCATATTTTATTTTAAATTACTTTCAAAACTCATTAATTTTATCATATCTATGAAAGTTTCCATAACAATCAGTGCAATATATTAATAAATATCGCAAATTTTTCTAATTAAAACTCTAAAAATATATTTTTTATTCAGGAGTCTAGTTCCGGTTATTTCTAATTGGTCGTCAATAGCTTTAGGTTCTTCTTCTAAAATGGACTGCAACATAGTTCATATTAACAATTCCACTTTCGCCTGCGTATCTTCACTTAAAAACTTAAGAAATTTAAAGTTAGGTTATCTTCAGGTTGCAAATTACAATGCTGTAGAAGCTTATTTTCCTATAAAACGTAGTGGTTTAACGTAGGATACAAATATGAGCTAAAATTTTCAGAACATTCTCTAAATTAATTTAAAAAATTTATTATAGATTTCAATGTTGTGAGATTTAAACCACCAAAAATTTTCATCCTTAGCAATCAATAAGTTCTAAATTCCTCCATAAACGACTTCTTTTATACTGGTCAACATAGTGTAAATAGAATTCAAGCGTGTTGAAATATGTTGCTTTAATGTCTTAGATAGTTCATTATTTCACTCAGAGTGCTTGAAATAAGCAACAAGTTTTTTTGATCCCTTCCAAAACATCATGCGTAACCAAATTTAAATTATGGCATGCACAGGAAATTCGATAACTGCGAAATTTGACTGTGCAACAGAATAAAAATGAGAGATATCGAGAACAATAACAGAGAAAAAGTTTAACATCGATCGATTTTGTAGAACGAAATAGTTTTATCTGCGTACCCGACTTAAGACAATCGGGTTTCGTCGAAATCAGCGAGGAACAAAATTTAAAAACATCGATAAAATTAATCAAGAACAATAACTAAATAATTAGAAAATAATTTGTTTAGTTTGATAGAATTCGACAAAACGCTGAAAGACGTGATCAACCCAACTGCTATCGATCGACTAAACGCACTGAGCAATAAACCAAACCACGTTTTGACTATAAGATGATCTCATGCATCGTCAGGCACTAGTTTTTATAGTTTGAATTACACACATGCATTGTTTTACGTGGCGCTGCAAAATTTTGTTAGGGTTTGTTCTAAGAGTGCTAAACGCAAATTTAATGTTAATTTTTTTGAGTTGTAAAAATTGGTCATTTTTCAATTTTAGTCAAGCGGTATACGGCGCGATATTCATACCTTTGGGATTTTTTTCCACTAGAAGTATACTTAATGCCGCTAAAATCGATAGGGTGGTTTTTAATTATTCCAATAAAATAGGGGTAGTTTGCTCTTTTTAACCTTTTTAATCCTCTGATAAACAGGGTGTCCCGCATAAGAACCGACACATAGCCGCGGCATGTAGACCAACCTAAAATATGATAATATAACGCAATTTACGTTATACCGAGTTGCACCCCTGAGAAGTTACAGGCCTTCAAAGTTTAGTCTTAAATTTCGAAAACAATTAATATCTCAGTAATGAATTAAGTTAGAAAAAAATTTGGTATACGTTATGAGTGACTATCGTGGTCCATTTCAATAAAATTGTTTACATCTATATTTTCATCTTCATCACTACTTTCTTCCATCAAATATTCTTCAAATTCTTCATCATCAGATCTCATACAAGACGGACCTGCTTTCTGAGCCATTTTACAAAGTTCCAAACAGCACTATTCGAAGTTTCAATATTTCAGTTAATATTTTCAATATTTTTCACTAGTAACAGTTTTTACTACAATTCAAAAACGCAACGTAGAGACTACTGACCGGTACCATATACCGCTAAAGCCAAAAAATCTTGTAACACGTTGGTATGACATACCGCTAGATAGGGGTTGAGGGTTAATGAACACTTGTATAAGGGCCACTTTTATCACCACTTGATAAATTTATCTAACAGAAGTCGGCTCATAGCCAATAGGAGCGTTTAAAATCGATATAACCACCGCTAGTTAGCTTAACTGGAGGTTGGTAAAAGTGGACCACAGAAAAATAAAGGACATTTTCATCTGCAAATATGGACCATAATATCAACATTTCATCGAGGACGACCGGTGAATTAGGTTCGATGTTATGGTACAGATTAATCCCATTGGGTAGGGTTGGGTTGAGTTATATTATCGATTAGGCCCAATTTTACGAACCTCCAGTTAAACTAACTAGTGGTGGTTACAACGATTTTAAGCGCTCCCATTGACTATGAGCTTGTTTTTAACTATTAGATAAATTTATCAACAGGTGGTAGACGTGGTCCTAAGGACAACAAAAGTAAGGAACTGAGGAAGAATCCAGATTTTGTAAAAATTCGAGATATCGAATAATTGCCGGATATTTTAGACCAAAAATTTTCATGCTAACTATCATCGTTTTTATTCCAGCATTAGTTGACAAAATTATTCCACGACTTTCAGAAACACCCAGTATAAACACGAAATAAATTCTGAAGTGTTTTTAAGAATTTTTTTAATATTGTTTACACCTAATTTACATTTTACAGAGGTTTTTAAGAAACATATTTATCATATAAAAACAGAATAATTATAATTTTCTAATTATAAAATCAGATAATTCCTATCTAAATTAAATCATTATCTTTTAGCCACTTAATTTCATAAACTTTCACAAGTTTTCAGTAGCTGCAAAGTTGAAAATTAAAAAAGTTGTGACACTTCCTTTGTTAATGAACACTTGTATAAGGGCCACTTTTACCACCACTTGATAAATTTATCTAATAGTTAAAAACCGGCTCATAGCTAATAGGAGTGCTTAAAATCGAAATAACCACCACTAATTAGCTTAACTGGAGGTTGGTAAAAGTGAACCACAGAAAAATAAAGAAGGACTTTTCATCTGCAAATATGGACCATAATATCAACACTTTATCAAGGACGACCGGTGAACTAGATTCGATGTCATGGTACACATTAATCCCATTGGGTTGCGTTGGGTTAAGTTACATTATCGATTAGGCCCACTTTTACCAACCTCCAGTTAAACTAACTAGTGGTGGTTACAGCGATTTTAAGCGCTCCCATTGACTATGAGCTTGTTTTTAACTATTAGATAAATTTATCAACAGGTGGTAGAAGTGGTCCTAAAGAAAATAAAAGTCAGGAACTCAGGAAGAATCCAGATTTTGAAAAAAATCCGGATATCGAATAATTGCCAGATAACACTAGTTTACAAGAAAAATTTCAAAGACTGCGATGAGTTTTGAAATTTAAAGAATCAAATGTTCCACAGGATAGCATAGCTAACTTTTTTGGTCATATATATTTCTTTTTCGTTACGGTGCGATAAAGTGAAAAAAAATTGGGCAAAATGCCAAAAAATTTGATTTTGTTGAGTTGTTTTAGGCTGTAGCAAAATAACGGAGAGTCCGATTTATGCCACTATAGCTCAAAATGTTCGTCTGGATGTCCACTTTCATGTCCATATAGCTACAGAAACAGAATTGACAAAATAACAAATATACTGAATATGAACCGTTACTGTGTTTTTTAATTTACCATTTTCCACATTTTTGGGTATATCTCGAAAACTGGACGTGATGGAGAAAAACTGAAGATAGTTTCAGAATCAGCACAACATTCTACATTATGAAAAAATATCGCAAATTTTGAGGAAAAAATTGATTAAAATTTATAAACTAGTGTAATTTAGACCAAAAATTTTTATGAATCTTTTTTATTCCAGTATTAGTGGACAAAATTATTGCACGACTTACAGAAACACCCTGTTTCTAATTTTTAGAGTAATTTTCATTTTACACGAATTTTTTAGGAATATACAGGGTGTCTCACGTAACTGGTTCATTAGAACTTTTTTGGGTTACACTATTCGTAGAGACTTGAAATTTTGGTATCATGGGTTGTTCATTTCGATCTATTAATCTAAAATATTTTCAAGATGGCCACCACTTCAGATCTACCGGAAGTAGACCTCAACTTCGTTATTTTAAATGGAGTGCTATAGTTTTTATTACACCGTTCAATTATACATAAGAAAATATATGAGTTTGATAATAATTGTTGGTACCTACCGTTTTTTGTTTTCGGGTTATTTTGATTTTAATTGTTAATCATTGGTATTATTTCTAGAATAATCTGCGATTGAATAAACTTTAGTTTGTTAGTTTTTATTTGCCAAAAATAACCAGCAGAAGAACACATAAATGAAACAATGAAAAACAATAATATGGCGTAATATTCGACGTAATGATGGGCGAGATATTCCTAGAGAGTTCAGTTTATTTATTTACGGTGCTTTTTTGTAAAATATTATTCATCTAAATCGACCGAAGCACCTCTTACCGAAGAATTTGGTAAAGCGATAAAATATGACAAAACATTTATTCTATTATCTTAAGGTGCTGGTGATAGAAATGTATGGTTTCTTGTTATTTTGATCTTTCCAAAACTAAGAGATACGTTTCTTATCCTATCCAAAACTTTATTACACCCGCCATGAATATAAGACGAATTTAAAATGTTGGCGTGGGAATAATTCGCCATGATATTCAAAGACATTAACAGCAGTCGAAAAGCTATCAACACTCCATGGCTTTCTAACATAAAAACAAAAAGCTTTCCAGCATTGCATACGTCCATTAATTTCCAAATATGAGGGCAACTACAGCAAATAGGCACAGGAAAGTATCTAAATAGCTTGTAGAGAATTAAATTCCCATAATTTATTTTTGTAATTTTAAGTTTTTCATTCTTGTTTAGTTAAGTTTCCTGTTGTTCTTCATTGTTTCATTTATTCGGTTTTCTTTTGGTTATTTTTGGTAAATTATAGCTAGCAATCTAAAGTTTATTCAATCACAGTTCATTGTAGAAATAATACTAATAATAATTTAAATAAATTAAACAAAAAACTGTCAAAATGCCATGGCCTTCTAACAAAAACACAGACGGTTTCTAGCATTTTACCTATGATTTTGATATATTCCTCAATAGCAAGAAAACTATAATAAACAGGTATAGGAATATTTATAGATAACTTGTAGAGAATTAAATTCATTTTCTGATAGGGTATGAGAATATGGGGCGTTCTATTTAAAATTTTCGACTTTCACGCAATTGCATACAGAGAAACGGTAACTCAATTTTTGACCAGCCTGTATAAGACATACTGATACAACAAATGACAATCTATTTAGCACAGCCATGTCCAACCCAAATTACTTTTCGGGCCAAAATTTATTAATGTACTGGGCCGCCACCCACCTGGACAAGAAAATTTCAGTTTTAGCGCACACTCGCGCTCAAATGAGATACGTATGCACAAACTAGCATGTACACAGATATACACAATAATATATAGGTATTTCAGTAAATTACAACAGATATTTAATGTGAAACTTGTTTATTTATTTTATTTGAAATTTTTTTAATATCAACTTCTAATTTTGTTGTGGCACAACGTAACTGATTCGTCAAATTTGCGTCGGTGAGCCTGTTACGGTCTTTGGTTTTGACTAATTTTAATCTAGAAAAAAATGACTTACAGAGATATGTTGTGCCGTTTGCTGCCACAATACACATAGCTAATTTTTTCAAATTAGGAAATTTATCTTCCTGGATATATTTTCCATAAAAGTTGACTATATTGATGTCCTCAAAGCTTAATTTCATTTCTGAGTTGGATTGCAGATCGATAAGCTCCAGTTGTAAGTAACCTGGAGCTGAATTCACATCAATATTAAATGGACAATTAAAAATATTGAACATTTGTTCAAATTTTTCTAGGTAGGCAAATCTTTTTTCAAATTCCTCAAGCAAATCTTTAATATTATGCGAATATTCGGAAATGGGTTTATTTTCCATTTCGAAATCATTTAAGTGGGGGAAATGGGTGGCATTATTCGATTTCAGTTGATTTTGAAAATATTTTAATTTAGCAATGAATGTCTTCATGTCTTGATAGCAATTCGTAATTTATTTTCTCCTTGAAGATTCTGATTTAGTTGTGATATCTATTAAGAAACACAAATCCAACAACCATTTTTCATCGTATAATTGTGGAACGTCTTCGCGGTTCTCGTTCATGAAAATTCTAATTTCTTCCCTGAGGTTTAATAATCTTAATAAACAAATCTTAATAAACATTTTCCACGACTCCAGTTTGCGAAGGTATTCTTGAAACTGGCGGTGTTTTAATGAATTATTTTTTATTTTGTTAATAATATTAATGACAACTGACATCACGTGAGACATATTTAATGACTGAGCACATACACTCAGCAGCAGAAGTCTGCGTACAAAAAACTTGTAATACTTTAATTGAAAAAATAAGAGTCATAATCTAATGTGATAAACTTGATTTTTTTTTATTTTGTATATTAACTACATATAATTCTATTAACAAAATATGCTTCAACAAAACAGAAACAGTAGTTACAGAAAAAAATCAGAACTAAAAATTCTACAAATAACGGGTATGCAAAAATCTGCGTACAAGTCAGGACAGTATTTATAAAAAATTCATAAATGAGATCATTGTTTCTATATTAATATTAGGTCGGATAACCTTTACGTTTAATGACCTCCCTTAAACGTTTAGGCATGGAGTGCACTAATTTCTTCGTTTCGTCCGAACTGATTTTGGCCCATTCCTCAATCATAACATTTTTTAACGTTTCCTTCGACGTTATGTTGTGTTGCCGAATCCTGCGTTCCAGTAAATCCCAGAGGTGTTCGATGGGATTCAAGTCCGGCGATTGTGGAGGTATTTTAAGTTGCTTTGGGGTATTGTATAGTAGCCAAAGCTTAGTGTTGTGGGCGCAATGTTTGGGTCATTATCTTGTTGAAAAAAGTATTCGGACCTCAAGCCCAAGTTTTCGATGCTAGGCTTCAAATTTTCTTTTAAAATGTGTATATACATTTTATGGTCCATTGTCGATGTTATGAAAACCAACCTTCCCACCCCTTTGGTGCACATACACCCCCAAACCATAACACCACCACCCCCGTGTTTTACAGTCGCTTTCAAATTTTCGGGATTAAGGGCAGTATTAGGTTTTCTCCATACAAGTTGTTTACCCTTAATGCCGAAAATGCAAAATTTGCTCTCATCTGTAAAGAGAACTTTCTCCCAGAATTCAATGGGCTTGTCTAAGAGTTTTTTTGCAAAGGCGATCCGCTTCTGCCGATTGACCTCTGACACAAATGGCTTTTTTCGTGCAACGCGATTGTGATAGTTAGCTTTTTTTAACGTCCTTCTCACCGTATCTTTGCTGATAGTTTTATGAAATTCTTCTTGTACATTTTCTACTATTTTTTTTTGCCGTCAGCCTAGGTTCTTTTCTAACCTGCTGTACAATTTTTCGCTTCTCTCGGTTTGTTGAAAGGGGTGGTCTACCAGATCGCGGACGTGAGAGGTAATCTTCAGTGTCTTTATAATTATTAATTACTCTTTGAATGGAAGAGTGTGACCTGCCGACAGTTTCTCCTATTTTTCGAAAAGATTTTCCCTCTTTCCATAACTTTACAATAATTTTTCTCTCTCCCAATTCAATTTCCTTTCCTTTCGTGTTCATTCTAACTTTTAGCTTCTAAGCCTCTGCTAATATAATTGACACTGATTATCTTTTATTTAAATCGGAAAGCGTACATCGCCAACTACGTATTTAAGTAAATAAGTATATTTTAGAGAAGGCGTCTTTATTTCTACGCAGATTTTTGCATACGCATTATTTGGAGAATTTTTAATTTTAATTTTTTTTGTAACTAATATTTCTGTTTTATTGATGCATATTTTGTAAATAGAATTATATGTAGTTAATACACAAAATAAAAAAAAATGAAGTTTATCACATTAGATCATGACCCTTATTTTTTCAGTTAAAGTGTTAGAAGTTTTTTGTACGCAGACTTCTGCTGCTAAGTGTAGATTTTCTATATGTAAAAAACAATGACAAATAAATAAATCCAAAAATGATGTATTTTGTCCCAAGCTTTCAATATGTTTGCAAATTAAAGTAACTGCTCCTGTGTTTTTTCCTATCATTGTTGGTGCTCCATCGGTTGTAATACCAATAAGTTTTATAAAATCTAATTGTCGATCTTCCGCGCTTTTTAGAACAACATCTTTAATATCTTTGCCCGTTGTTGTATCCTTCAGACTCACAAGATCAAGGAGTTCTTCTGTTACTTTCAGCTTATTATCAACTCCGCGAATAAATATAGCAAGTTGTCCTTGATATCGGTTGTTTCATCCAAAGCTAATGAGTAGTACACAAATTGTTTGGTATGTTCATTGAGGTTTAGGGAAATTTCATTGGAAATATCAACTCTACGTGCAACAGTTTGATGAGACAGACTTATTTGTTTATAAATATAAACTTTTTCCGGGCTAATATCTTCAGCTGCAGCAATTAAACATTCTTTGCTGTATTCTCCATCCGAGAAAGGTTTCATTTTTTTAGCAATAATTTGAGAAATTTTTAAACTTGTACTGACAATGTCGTTTGATTGTTGATTTTGTTTTTGAAACACATTTTGTTGAGACTTGAGTTAGCTTTAAGTAAGTGTAATTTGGCCTTGCGTTCACCACCAGAAAGTACAGAAAGTTCCGTATGTTTTTCATAATGTCTTCGTATGTTATAAGTTTTAGCAGTAGTCGTTTCACGACGAACTAAGCATACAGCATTATTTTTTACTTGCAAGAAAAAGTAGTCATCTTCCCAATTATTTTTAAATTGTCTGTTTTCATCTTTTAGTTTTCTTTTCTTCCTACCCGACATCGCACGTCAATATTATGGACAATTTTATTTATTCAGGTATAATTAAAGAAACGAATAAATTTTTGTAGGACTGCAAATTAAAATAAAATATTACTTACTTTTATTTTCACAACCTTTTTAAAACAATAAGTTTATCAACTCTGTGATTAATCAACTCTCTACGAAGAACTCGCATAAACTGAAGGGACTAGAAAATTTTATGATTCAAATGGGATTTCTTTAACATCGTGATTGCCGCCACCTCGACGGTGTCAAAAAAATTATGATGAAAGGTTCTTCCCAATATATTAAGCTATGTGTTTACCAAATTTGGTGAAATTCGGCCAAGGAATAACTGAGTAAAATCGGTATATAGGTACCCACATACATACAAGATTCCATTTTTATAAATTAAGATATAGGAGTTTTATAAACGTCATTCGACCAAGTAATAAAAATTATTTGTATTATCGATTATTAAAATTTAAATATTAATTTGTGCGATTTCCTTTTTTTTTAGTTTTAAGCTTAAATTGACCATAACATGTAATAAGAATCTTTTAAATCCGCTAACAAGTTAAAAATATCTTTCAAATTTTAGGGTACCATCATCCCTAACTAACCCCTTGAAATGCTTTAAATGATCCTTACTTTCTACCGATTTATGCCATTAGTACACTCATGATGTATACCAAAATTACATTTTCCATTACTGATCTATTAATTTCTTATCTTTATATTATTAAATTAATATTAATTTAATATTTTAGCTTGGTATAAGGCAAGTTGCGTTAAATCATCATATTTTAGGTTTGTCTACATGCCTCTGCTTTGTGTCGGTTCTTATGCTGGATATCCTGTATATGTGATATATCAAATGAAAGCTTATTAAAAATGAATACGAGTTTCAATTTACCAAATTTCCATAGCACTTTCCATTTTCGAAATATAAACAAAAGTGTAGTTTTTCTTCAAACTTTCAACCCCCATAATTCGGCTCAGGGGCTTTTACCGCACGTTTAAAAAAAACACGTAGACCTTATTTTAGTCTAATCTATGACTGTACCAAGTTACATTCAAATCGGTGAGACACAGTTGTGACACTTCCCTGGTTAATGAATAATTGTATAAGGAAATTAAAAGTAAGGAAGAATCCAGATTTTGAAGAAATTCCAGATATCGAATAATTGCCGGATAATTTAGACCAAAAATTTTCATGCGAACCACCATCGTTTTTATTCCATTATTAGTAGACAAAATTATTCCACGATTTTCAGAAACACCCAGTATAAGCACAAAATAAATTCTGAAGTGTTTTCAAGAATCTTTTAATATTGTTTACACCTAATTTACATTTTACACGAATTTTTTAGAAACATATTTATCATATAAAAACAGAATAATTATAATTTTCTAATTATAAAATCAGATAATTCCTATCTAAATTAAATCATTATCTTTCAGCAACTTAATTTCGTAAACTTTCACAAGTATTTAGTAGCTGCAAAGTTGAAAATTAAAAAAGTTGTGACACTTCCTTTGTTAATGAACACTTGTATAAGGGCCACTTTTACCACCACTTGATAAATTTATCTAATAGTTAAAAACCGGCTCATAGCTAATAGGAGCGCTTAAAATCGATATAACCACCGCTAATTAACTTATCTGGAGGTTGGTAAAAGTGGACCACAGAAAAATAAAGAAGGACATTTTCATCTGCAAATATGGACCATAATATCAACACTTTATCAAGGACGACCGGTGAGCTAGGTTCGATGTCATGGTACACATTAATCCCATTGGGTTGCGTTGGGTTGAGTTATATTATCGATTAGGCCCACTTTTACCAACCTCCAGTTAAACTAACTAGTAGTTGTTACAGCGATTTTAAGCGTTCCCATTGACTATGGGCCGGTTTATCAATATCTAGTTAGAACGATTTATCTGTCAGTTGAAATTCTAACTGATAGTTAACATTGACGAATCGTTTATCCACCCGTAGTTTAGAGTTATCTTAGAGGTAAGTATGACATTTGGGTACCAACCAGTTTGAATTACAGGTTAAGGATTTACCTATTAGATGGAAACGATAAAAAATCAAAAAATTACCTAGAAGATAAGTTATTGTAGTTGTGGAGACAGCCAGTTTAAATATTTCTTATATTTCAAATCGATCGTCGAATTTTAGTTCATCTGAAAAAAATTTGCTAACTGATTTGGCAAACAGACACAAAAATATAATTGAAAATAAGAGATCTTACACCGTAACCTGGAAGCAAAAAGATGAATGTTGGGAAAAATTACTGCAAAATTTAATTGCTGTAATATTGGAACAGTAATTACTTTTGAGATCAAACATGTAAAATAATCTAAATTTATTGTTTTAACCAAGAACTACAAAACAGCTTCGAATGAAGTATGATGGAATTAAAAAAGAAATTATTCAGCACATAAAAGTTTTTTAAAAGGGACGGGTGGTGGAAAACCAATAAAAAAGCCAGCTCCATCCACTGAAAGCGAAAAATAACTTACAGAAACAATTTTGTTATCCATAACAGGACTGAAAAGTAAACATGATAGTGACTCAGGTAATTTAGAAAAAAGGCGAATGCTTGTTTTAAATTAAGTGTATTTTCTTAAAATTCATTTGTCACAATTATGTGCAATTGAAGTAATTTTGAAGTCTCATTGCTTCAAACGGAAAAACATCCAGTATTACAAATTAAAAATATCCAGGATGTCACTTCTTTTTCTTTAGAAACAGCAAATATTCCTTCAACTTCAGAAATAATACCTCCTCTCATATATACTCTCATGGTGTTATACAAAAAAAAGGTGAAAATGATAATGAGTTGAGAGATAAATCTGATTATGTAGAATTGTCATTTATATGTTGTATTATATATTACTTTTTTAGAATGGGTGTCCACACAATTCGAAAAGTTGGCAGAGATAAAAAAAGAAGCATTATTAACAGCGATTACAGAGCAAACTACCAGACAAAATATTTGGGCAGAGGAAGAACACGAAGTAAGAATTGGACAATATCCTCATCTTCATCGCTGTCTAATAAGCACTCATGTAGGAATTCCATTACAAAACAGATTTTCGTAATTGCCGTACAATACCGAATGTACACGGGGATGATAACCTTTAACTACGATTAGCTGTTTATACTACTTTCACAAAACAATGTCAATTATTCAAATTTAACCAATCACGCTTCATTTCCGTTTCTAAAAAAATTCCAAACAATCGTTGTAGCACGCTGTTATGTGCTCCATTCACAACCAATATTTACAAATTTTGCAAAAATAACGAGCTTTCCGTCTTTTGCAATATTTACAGTTTCCTCTTTTCCCTGGCTGTGACTCTGGAATAATCTCCTCTTCAATACCTGAGAGCCTAAAGGCAGAAGTACGCACACTCTTGGTCAAGTGCTTATCAACGGCTCTTCTTTGCATGTTATTTTTCACTAACTCCATACCAAGATTTTTTTGAAACAGTCTGCGAGTTTTAGCAAATTCACCATCTGGTATGTTGCCTTTGTAGATAACAAAAGCGTTAATTGCTGCTATATTGAGGAGGTTATAGAAAATTACCATTGGCCAACGCTTTGTGTTTCTTGCAACATTGTATGATGTGATCATTCGATCAACAACATCTACTCCACTTTTTGTGCTATTATAGAAAGTAATTATTTCGGGCTTTTGCCGATCACCGGTAGCTTCATCGATATGATCGTCTCGGTGCATTGTTGAAACTACAAGTACATTCTTTCCTTTTTTGGGTATATATGAAACTGCAGTAATATCATTACTAAATGCGAATAACGAAGAATATACTTTCCTGTTTTTAACTTGTGTTATTTCAAGAGGTAGTTCTCTTCTATTGGCTCTAATTGTACCAACCACAGTAAGGCGGTACTCTCTTAGCAGTTTCTTTACAATTGAATATCCTGTGAACCAACGATCTATTGTAACATTTCTTCCTGATCCTAATAAATGTGAACACATTCTTTCAGTTACTGCAGCGGTAGAGTTGTCAGTTTTATATGGACCATTGGGTTGAACACCAGCGAAAATTTCTATGTGTGAAGTGAAAAATGTTTTGGCATCAACAACGCCGAAGACTTTCAATCCGTATTTGTTTGGTTTACTTGGAATGTACATTCGGAAACTGCACCTACCCCTAAAGGCAAGCAGCATTTCATCTAATGTTACATACTCGCCCACAGAATAAGTTTTCTTACAATTGTCGTTGAACTTGTCAACAATAGTACGAACTGCTGCTAGTTTGTTCATTTCTTTTCTTTGGCCTCTAGTTGTGGTATCGTCTAAGCGAATGCATTTCAATAAGAAGACGAACCTCCGTTTTGCCATTGTAGCAGGAAATATCTCATATTCCATACCGTCTGATGACCAATACTCTGCTAGATGTGTCCTTGATCCATGATGGAGCCCAGCTAAATAAAGCAAACCCATCAGCGCTTAGATTTCTACAGAGTCGGTAGGTCTGCACTCAGTCTTATCTTAGTATTTAACAGAAATTTTATCAATAAATAAATTACTGGATTTGTAATACTGGGAAAAACACCCAGTATTACAAATTGAAAATATCCAGGATGTCACTTCTTTTGCTTTAGAAACAGCAAATATTCCTTCAACTTCAGAAGTAATACCTTCTCATGGTGTTATACAAAAAAATGTGAAAAGGATAATTAGTTGAGAGATAAATCTGATTATGTAGAGTTGTCATTTATATGTTGTATTATATATGTATTATTTTTTAGAATGGGTGTCCACACAATTCGAAAAGTTGGCAGAGAGAAAAGAAGCATTATTAACAGCGATTACAGAGCAAACTACCAGACAAAATATTTGGGCAGAGGAAGAACACTAAGTAAGAGATGGACAATATCCTCATTTTCATCGCTGTCTAATAAGCACTCATGTAGGAATTCCATTACAAAAGAGATTTTCGTAATTGCCGTACAATACCGAATGTACACGGGGATGATAACCTTTAACTACGATCAGCTGTTTATACTAATTTCACAAAACAATGTCAATTATTCAAATTTAACCAATCACGCTTCATTTCCGTTTCTAAAGTTAACACTCAGGGGTACCAATTTCTTTTTATCTTGTAGTTTACCACCTGTCGGGTTGAAAGTGTGTGGATAAACACTTCACTGATGTTAACTGTTAGGCAAGCTTATCTATAATTTGCATACCTAAGGCCCGTTCCTACCAAATCGTTGATATCTATTAGATAAGCTGACTATAAGATAACGCTAAACTAATAGTTTACGGACTCGGCCGTACTACCACTTCAAGTTATCTCATAGATAGGATATCCTTAAGATATCTAAAGAATCTAGTGATTTTATTTGGGGTGATTATTTAAGTTGGTGACCATACGATCAAAAGGCCTAATATTCTAACCTCGAACCATTCGACATCGACGTGTTGTCTGGTGGTTTTTGGTTCTGGTTATTACGCTCTAAAACAGCGATATTTCTGTTCCGTGGTGAGTCTGTTAGTTTGTATTTGTTGTTTCCTTGTCCCTAATTAATAAATTAAGACAAGTAGAAAATTTATTATATCGAGAACACGCTTCCAAATTCTCATTGACGGGAATCCAAATGGATTCCGAAAATGGAGGTGGTTCGCCACCTCCAATTACAGATACTTTTAATTTTTTCGACGTATTAAGTAAGGATTTGACTTCTTCTATATTATTTGAATATTTAGAAGAAAAGAATAAAACCATTGACGAAGTAAATTTTACTGATGTAACGTTTAGTAATGCATTTTTAATCGAAACACGTGAATTATTAAAAATGGGTTTCTTTTATGACAAAAAAGGTAATAAAGTTCCTATATCAAATCAAACTTCTGTGATATGGAGTAAAGTTTTAAACAATAAGGGTGTTACATTTAAGAAACAAGAAAAAATTCTATATTCAGAAAAAGATTACCCACCTTTCGTTGCCTGTATTGAGGCTATAGATAAAAACATAGGGCAACTGAGAGATCTCAAGATTGGAAAAATTTTATATAATGGAAACGTGCAAGGTATAAAGAAAATGGAGAAAAGAGGTAGAAACAGGATAGAAATAGAGTTTCATGATAGAAAAGCAGTTAATAAATTTGTTGAATCAGACTTCTCTTTTAAGAATGGTTGGAATGTTTTCATTCCCAATAACAGGGTTACTTGTAAAGGAGTAGTAAGACGTATAGACCCTAGTATGACGGAAGAAGAACTTTTGGCTCGGTTTGAAACAGAAGAGGGTGAAAAGGTTGTGCACGTGCATAGGATCAGAAGGAGAATTCAAACGGAAGATGGTCCGAAATATATCAATACAGCATCGGTGGTGGTAACCTTCATGGGAACCGTGATGCCTTCTATATTGAAGTTGTTTTTTAATGTAAGACGCCCAGAGCCCTACATCCCTCCGGTTACGCAATGCCACAACTGCCTTAGATACGGCCACACGAAAAAGCTATGTAAATCTAAAACTAGATGTCCTGCTTGTTCCGAAGACCACTTATTAGAAGAATGTCCTAACAGAGATCGACCAAGATGCATATTTTGCAACGAAAACCATTTGAGTAACGAGAGGGGAACCCCAGCGAAAGATAGGAAATGTTTAGAATTCATAAGACAACTAAAAATAAAAGAGACTATGACAAGATTTAACTGCTCAGCATATGAGGCATCTCAAAAAGTTGGCATAGATTTAAACCAACAACAACGCTCTTTAATATCACAAGTAATTATCGATCCAAAGAGGTACCCTGAACTCCCAATTAGAAGAAATCAATTACCGCAAAACCGGAGTGAAGAAACGTTTATACAACAGAGAGATAATAAAAAGTCCTATAGAAAAACAGTCCTTTCTCCAAAAAAACAAAATATTCCCGAAAAAAGACGTAAAAGTGAGATACCCGGTGATCTAATGTTCGACTTTAATTGTGACAGACGCTCTCCCAACAGTCAAGCGATCCCAATCGACAAACCATCACAAGATCTGATGTTGAAGAATGCTTCTTCTTCACCGATGGAATCCGAAAGCATTACGAGTATCAACTCTTTGGTTAATTTTGAACTAACAAACGAAAATAAAAAGTCTAGCTCTCAAATCGAAAAATCCACTAATCAAATTCATGGGGAACATAAATATTCAACAAGAAATTTGTCCTCAAACCATAAAAATGAATGATAACGCTCTGAAAATAATGACCTGGAACTCTAGAAGTTTTGCGAAGAATAAAGTTAGCCTTTATGGCTTTCTAAAAGATAATTGGCAGGACATTATTGTTGTTTGCGAAACCTGGTTACCTGATAGAATGTATTTGACAACTCCTAAATACAATCACATTTACAAAACAAGAAGAGATGGGTATGGAGGCCTCTCTGTGTTCATCAGAAAACCTATTCAATTTCAAAATATTAAAATACAAGACCGAATTCAGAACACGCATTTTATTATAATTAAATGTTCCAATTTAACTGTTGTAGCTGGCTATATTCCGCCAAATATAACATTTACAATTGATGATTGGAGGGCAGTATTACGTGACATTGATGAACCTTTTGTTGTCACAGGAGATTTTAATGCTCTACACCAGGATTGGGGATGTGGAAGGAATAATAATAGAGGATACGCGCTTAAACAAGTCGCAAGGGAAAGAAACCTTAGCGTGGTTAATGACGGTCGCCCTACTTTATTTTCACACAGCGATCAGACTCAAAGCGTTATTGATTTAACATTGATTACTGACTCCTGGGCGAGTAGAAGTGTTTGTTATACAGGATGGGACACGCTAGGTAGCGATCACTTCCCCGTATATACGGAAGTTAGCCTGCCGACTAGAACCAATAGACCTAGATCTTCACAAGTGCAAGGTCACAACAACTATAAACATTTGAATTGGAAAAAATACGACGAAACATTAATATTAAACAGCATCGAGCAAAATAATGGGTGTGAAGATTTGACAAGGGACATGAAGGAAGCTGCTTTTCAGGCCTCCAAGAAGAAAAATAATGGAAGACAGAAGTATAACCCGTGCCCATGGTGGGACCAAGAATGTGAAAATATTGTCAAAATACGAAAATACTTAATAAGGAACTTC
The DNA here is from genome assembly GCA_036711965.1 of Onthophagus sagittarius. Lineage (NCBI taxonomy): Eukaryota > Metazoa > Arthropoda > Insecta > Coleoptera > Scarabaeidae > Onthophagus > Onthophagus sagittarius. The sequence goes on along the minus strand of JASERS010000001.1, from coordinate 19,040,563 downwards.
TTGAGAAATAAAACCCCATTAAACTATTTAATAGCAAAAAGGAATATAGCAATATCGAAGAAAACCCTATTGAGGAAAAAGCGAGACAATTTTAAGAACTTTTGTGCAACTTTAAATCGTCTTACACCATTAAGTCAAATATGGGAAAAAGTTAGAACGTACAATAGAGCAGTTTTTCAACGAGACAAGCAGGTTGCAGATAATTTTGAATGGATGGAGAACTTCATGAATGCAATGGCCCCTCCACATGTTCCATCTAAGGCAGAAGTACAACGAGATGACTCAAAGGTTGTAATAACGGATACATCTGGATGTACAGACCTCATAACAACTATGGAACTAGAAAATGCATTAAGAAATCGTAAGGATACTGCCGTAGGAGAAGACGGAGTATCTTATTCGATGATCAATAATCTCCCCAGGAATTATAAAAATGCTCTATTGTCTATCTACAATAAAGTGTTGCGGGGTGCTGATATTCCGAAAGAATGGAAAATAATAAATATTATAACTATTCTCAAGCCTCATAAAAACCCAAACCTCTTTAGTAGCTATCGCCCGATATCGTTAATATCTTGTATTAGGAAAGTATTCGAACGTATAATAACCGACAAGTTAGAATGGTGGTGTGAAAATAAGAAAGTTTTTGGTAATCTTCAATATGGATTTAGAAGAGGTAAGAGTGTTTATCATGCAGTAACATCATTGGTCACGGACATTCGGTGTGCTTTCGTCGAGAAAAAATCACTTTTGGCTGTCTTTATTGACATAAAAGCGGCGTATGATAACGTCCATATACCCACGTTAATAAAAATTATGAACAATCTGGAGATTCCGAAATTATTCTCTTTATTAGTACATCAACTTTGCTCGGAAAAAATACTAAAATTGAAGGATGATCCAGGAAATATAGGTAACAAGACTAATTACAGAGGACTTCCTCAGGGTAGCTGTCTAAGTCCAATACTTTTTAACATATATATGACCATACTTAACAAGGAATTGAGAAAATGCGATGTTTTTGCTTTGACCTATGCAGATGACTTGGTGATATATTGCACTGCTTTGAACATAGAGATAGGAGGCGAACAACTAAATAAGGCTTTGGAAATTTTAAAGAAGTTCTTGGACTATCGTCAGCTTGAAATATCCATGGAAAAAACAAAAGCTATTATTTTTACCAAGAAGAGGAACTTTGTAAAACCGACCATCATGTATGAGGGCACCCATATTAAATTCACAGATAATATCAAATATTTGGGATTTAATTTGAATGCTAAACTTAACTGGAAGGAACATATAGATACTACTGTGGAGGCCTGTAGAAAAGGTAATAACCTAATAAAATCTCTATCCAGCTCAAGGTGGGGTAGTGACCCGGTTATTTTAAGTATGCTGTATAGGGCGATTGTACGGTCCAGACTTGAATATGGACTATGGATATTATTACCGTTACCTAAAATGCAATTGTATAGATTACAAGTGATATGCTATGAAGCGTATAGAATCATACTAGGAGCGCTCAGATCGTCACCCACTAATGCACTCACCATCGAAGCAGGAGAAACATCTTTACTAACCAGAGCTAGAATACTATGTACTAGGTTTCTCAGCAGAAGCCTTAGTATAGATAGTTGCGCCATGATCAACAGGGTAGATAAGATAACAAAAATCTATATCTTACGTCCGATGGCAAAAACCAGACCGTTGATCTCAGAGATATATTCCAAAATGGAACCTGCTGTTCGGAATCAATATAGAAAAAGTGCACATAGTACCCATACAATAAAATATAATATAAGAAAATTTTCACCAAATATCGTTTTTACCCCCGGATCGTACAGAAGCTGTAGAACGGTTGGTGGAATGAACAATGTTGTTGGAGCTGAAATAAACCAATTTATAAAATATACATGGCCGGATGTGGAGTATATATTTACAGATGGGTCGGTAGCTCTTGTACCGGAGAGGAGTGTGGCGTGTGGTGTCTATGTCCCCTCAATGGGAATAGAAGAATCATATAAATTACCTAACCCATTAACAATCTTTTCGGCGGAGGCATACGCTTTGCTGATTGCTTTGACAATTGTATTAGAAAGAAAAATTCCTAAAAGTATCATCATAACTGATTCTAGAAGTACTTTGGAAAGAATAAAAAACTACAATTTTAGAGATACGCTTCACCCATATATCTTGGAGACGTTTGCTCTCCTTTATGAGATACATCTGTTGGAACAAGAAGTTACACTATTGTGGGTGCCAGGACATGTGGGCATAGAGGGCAACGAGAAGGCCGACCAATTGGCAAACATGGGTCATCAAAAAGAATCACTTAAAATAAAGATATTCGGAAAAGAGCTGTACCAACAAGTAATAAGAGAAATTGAAGTCGAATGGGGGGAAGAATGGAATAGAAGTAGTACCACGAAAGGAATCATGTACGCAAAATGTCAACCTACAGTTCCGAAAATTCCATGGTATAAGAGAGTACCCTTTGTTTCCCGTCGGTTCTGCACACTTATTATAAGATTGAGATTAGGACATGCGTTAACACCTGCATATTTATTTAAAATAAAAATGAAAGATAACCCTTATTGTGAATGTGGTGAAGAAGGAGACCTGAATCATATATTTTTTGCATGCGTTAAATATCAACATCAAAGATTAAAACTCACTCAGGGATTTTCAAGAGAAAACATTGAATTTCCCATTAACTTGACCTCATTGTTGGCCTATGATTCTTTTAATATTTATAAATTATTATATGAATTTGTTACATCAGCTGGCATAAATCTGTGATAAAAAAAAGAACTTTGTGTGATAGTTACAAAAATGTGATAGTAGCTTTTAGAAAGACAATACATTATTGACTGTGATAACCCCTATTTCTGAATAATATATGGGTACTGCATAATCATCACTTTCCAGATTCCGTGCTCCGAGGGTCCTCCTTTGGTCCTACGAAAGTCGGGTCACTGGACCCCTGGCTCGCAGAAGAAACTTCCTTATGCGTTTGTGTTGTCTTATTTTAAAGTGATTTTGTCTTGTTAATGTCTTGTTGCAATCCACGGGACAGAAAATATCAGAGGGCGGGAGAAGGAAGACATAGGAAGAGAGGAAAAATCGAAAGAAACTTTGTGGCTGGAGTATGATATGAACGAAAGTTCGAATTCCAAAACCCAACCAGTATCATTATTACTACTACTACTAACCTCGAACATCATCGTAAATCGAGCGTTTATTATTTTTGTCATTCTTATTTTGTATACTGTTCGAACATAGAAAACGGAAAACGATAAGTAAAAAGAACTGCGAATTATTCCAAACAGGAAATGGAAATATTGATCGATTTAATAAGAAAAATAAAAAAATAAATAGTATATATAATAAATATGTTATAGAAAATAAAAGAAGTGACGCGTCATGGATGGCGGTTTAATAGCTTCCTCTATTTTATGGAGAAGAAAATGAAAAGTCTCATTGGAAATACGAAATATTTTCATGAATTCCCCATCTCAATGTTTATTTAGATGATTTAATCGTCTTCGTATTATTGTTTCACTTCGTATACTAAATAATTAGGGGTGTGCGATACAGCATGAAGCGTATCGATATTCTATACATACATGTTTTTGTATCGATATACTTTGTATCAATGTATTAATGTGATGATATATCGATATTACAGTGATGTGTGTATCGGTCATTCGACATGCACTGCTGTCTCGATACATATTATTTGGATATTTCAGGCGCCTTTGACCATGCATGGTGCCATTTAATTTTGAGCCAGTTAATTAGAAAATGTTGTCCGAAAAATTTATTTGATTTAGCTAAATCCTACTTTTCAGATAGAGTTGCTATCATTGATGAACCAGGCATCAATATAAACTATAATATTGAGAGAGGTTGTCCGCAAGGTTCTAGATCAATTTTTGATATTAATTTACCTATAGGTTGTGAAATTGTAGCTTTCGCGGATGACATAACTCTTTTAGTTAGGAGTAACCTTTATAAAAACATTTCTATTTTAGCTAATGAGGCTTTAGAAAAAATTAATCTTTGGAGTAAGAATTCTAAACTAAAATTTAATGCTTCAAAATCAGAAGCAATTTTCTTTGAAAAATTAAATCAAAGGTTACCAATTTTGTCTTTAGATGGTAATAGGATTATTTGTAGAAATGTTGTTAGATATTTAGGCGTCTATTTAGACAATAAACTTAATTTTAATTTTCATTTAGATTATGTCACTAGAAAAGCTAGGGAAATATCTAACAAAATAGGAGCTGCTGCTAAGGTTAGCTGGGGCTTGAATGGTAATGCATCAAGCACCATATACAAGGGTGTCATCGAACCTTGTATGTTTTATGCAGCTTCAGTATGGGAAAGTAAAATTAAAAGTATAAAAGCTAGGAACAAATTTATTAGTGTACAGAGGGTTTTAGGATTGAAGGCTGCTAAAGCCTATAGTACAGTTTCGAGTGATACGCTTAGTGTTATAGCAGATATTTTACCAGCTGATTTAAGATTTAGAGAATTAGCAATACTACAAAATTTAAATAGTTTAGATAATAATGACTTAAAATTAATTACTGGTTTAGATTTAAATAAAAACCTCATTGAAAAAGAAAGTGAGTTTTTGTCAGTTGTTCATCCAGCTAAACGAGCTGTTATGGACTTTAAAGTTTGCGGGAGTGTTAATAAAGTTAGTGGTGTTCAAATATATACGGATGGTGCAAAAAGTGATGTTGATGTTGGTGCTGCATTTGTTGTTTATAGTGAAGGTGTTGAGACATATAATGAAAAAATAAAACTCGGTAGTTTATGTAATAATTTTCATGCGGAATTAATTGTGGTTAATAGTGGTTTAAAATATGTAATTAAAAACGATATTGTTAAGTGTGATATATTTGGTGATAGTGCTTCTGTGTTAGAAGGCTTGAAAAATATGAACAGACCAAGTCATTTGCAAAAGGAGGTATTAGGACACTCTGGTATTAAAGGAAATGAAAGACCGGACCAATTGGCAAAGGAAGCATCTTTGCTGGAGAATTCCCATATTGGATTTAATTTTATTTCTAGACGAAGTCTTAAGAATAAGATTAGAAAATATTTTATGGGAGTTTGGCAGGAAAGATGTGATAAGTCAACGAATGGTAGATTGACATACCAGTTTATGCCGAAAGTTGGCATTGCTTACAATTTTCTGTATTCAGAAACAATAAAATTGATTACTGGTCATGGTAACTTTGAAGAATATCTTAATAGAATCGGTAAACGTGAATCCTTACAATGCGGTTGTAACGAAGTTGGAAATTCTGTTCGTGTTGTTCAAGTGTGTGAATAAATTCGAAAACAGAAGTAGATTAGAGATTAAATTGTTAAATAAAGGCCTATGTTGGCCTAGAAATACAGATGAAATAAATAAAATAAATAAAACAATTGGGTGGTGGACTATATTTAATGATTTCTCAAAGAAATTCATTGATAAAAAACTATTATAAAGTTTGATTTCCGGGACTGTGTTACGACTGCTTTCTTTTGATATTTGTATTCTTTTATAAACGCTTTTGCCAGCTTGCATGCAAAATGACGCTTATGGGAGGGTTAGGAGAGGTTGGAAAGGTGTTGGTAAAGTTTGTTTTATTAAGCTTATTATTTAATTATTTAATTTAATCGTATTAATTTTTTGATTTGTAATATCATTTTTGGTGTAGTACCATTTGGTAGAGCACCATAAGGTAATTCATATTTATCTTTAAATAATATATACATGTCTTGATACATATCGATACATCGATACATTAACCCAGCCCCAGAAATAGTTCATTTATGTCCTCGAAAATATTTTATTCAACGTCAACATCCATAAAATTATCAATTTTTGTAATTTTGTAATATTTCACTGAAAAACCACGGGTATCGTGACACCACCAGGCGATTTGTGAGGTTAGGTTTCTTCTGTTACCGAATTCACTGGTTATGGTTAACACAAAAGTTATCTTTCAGGTAACGTTAACTGTGAGATAAATGCAGTGGTAGTAATCGATTTTTACGTTATCTTTTAGATAGCGCTAACTACAACTTTATCTATGAGTGGTAGTAACGGGCCTAACAGATTTAGGGCCGGTTTATTCACCTTTGGTTAAATATAACTATTGGATATTTTCCATGGTTACTGTAATTTCACTTGCCATGATTGGTTATATTACCAGTAACTATGGTAAATATGTGATAGTTAAATTTAACTACAGGTGAATAAACTGGGCCTTACTCGATATTGATAAACCGGCCCTATGAGCTTGTCTTTAACTATTAGATAAAATTATCAAAAGGTGGTAGAAGTGGTCTTACGGAAAATAAAAGTAAGGAACTCGGGAAGAATCCAGATTTTGAAAAAATTCGAGATATCGAATAATTGCTGGATAGACCAAAAATTTTTATGCTAACCATAATCATTTTTATTCCAGTATAAATAGACAAAATTATTCCACGACTTTCAGAAACACCCAGTATAGTCACGAAATAAATTCTGAAGTGAAATTTTTAAAAAATTTTTTTTATATTTATCATAAAAAAAATAATTATAATTCTCTAATTATAAAATCAGATAATTCCTATCTAAATTAAATCATTATCTTTCAGCAACTTAATTCCATAAACTTTCACAAGTATTCAGTAGCTATAAACTTGAAAATTTAAAAATTCAATATCAACTTAATTTATAAACCTAAATTGAACCAATAACATCAAATCGTCATAGTCCATCTTTTTCTAACTTATTATAATTCGATATATCCATCTCTTTCTTTCCGCAATTCCAACCTAACCTCTTCATAGTGACATCGAACCACATCAAGCGTTACAAAGTCGTTGATCTAGTTACATTTACAATAACAATGGAATCGAAAACAGCTGACTATAGTCATTTTAGCGATGTTAGGGTTCGTCTATTTTAATTTATTCTTGAATTAATGTTATGTTTTTTCGATTACCTCGTAATGAATATATTGTTTTCTCCATTCCGGTGTGATGTGCGCCGAAAGATGTTCGGCGAACTTCATTTTTGTACTTCACTTTGTGACTTTTGTACGCGCACACAAAGATCTTAGTGGTCTTCTAATAGATACGCGTTGTTTTCTCTATAAACGACGGAACGCGAACGCGCACCACAGCACACTCGATGTATAATAGATAGAACAACAACTTTTAATCGGTTTCGGTTATCACCTCCACGATATTCTCTCTCTCTGTAAATTTGACTTAATGTTTGGTTATGTGTAATATTAATGTTTGAGGTTATAACGAGTGCGCGGAGAGGCAATTACGTTTATTACTTTATTAATTCTACAAGAAATGTAAATAAATCCGATCGAAACAAGCATCTCGATTACACTGTTTTTCAACTGTTTTGGTTTGCATTTCTGCGTGGCTTGCTTCGATGCCACGCGATTCGATACATTAAGTTGTTGACATAACCAATAATCTATGTACTCTACTCTATTTCTATGTGTAATTATATCTAGGCAATAGGGATTAAGTAATTATCTTTTCAGCTTTGTTGTGTTATCAAATATTTGGCCATTTAGGATTATAAAATAAAAAATATCCAGGGATTAGTTTAATAATTTCATTTGTTTTTATTTTTGCTTATGTACATATGGTACATATTTGTTTTGTTTTTGTGGATAAAAGGTGTTACTATTTAGAGTATTTTGGCGTAAATTCAAGAAACACTCGGATTTGTTTTCCTTGTTGATTAGGTTATGCGTAATGAGGTGACGTTAGAACTTCGTTATGCAAAAATAAAGTCTTATTTTTAACCTATAAGGTGTACATAATGACGCAATAAATATTTGGAGCACAATAATGTAATTGCGATTGATGGAAACGGCGCGTGATGGAATTTATGATCATAATTGATACGTTATGTTTTATGACATAATTCAATTTTAGATAGACAATGATAAATGGTTGTAACAATAAAGGAGATTCGTGATCTTGATTTAGCATGAAAATCGTCACTTCTTCAAATATTCTTTACTTTTTTTTAAGTCAGCAACCTAAACACTAACTAAAATGGTTCATCAAGAACAACACCTAAAGGAAAATTCCCAGGGTATATACCTAACATAGGCTTTTAAGGAATTTTAAAATTTAAACATCACAAAAATCCATAACAATAAAAGATTAAATACTAAATATATTATATTAGGTTTCAATCATAATAACTAATCTAAATTATGTCGGATTAAAAATTTCACTTAATTATCAAATTGTTGAAAAAAATATCTTGTTTCAATCTCTTTTTATGACTACATGAACTAAAATTTTGTGTAAATTTTTAATGGGTGCAGAGCACATATGGTCCAGCTTCAAATAAGTGGGTTATCTGGATGTCCAAACATCTATACAGAATTGTTAATAGCTATATAGGGTGTCTCACGTAACTGGTTCATTAGGACTTTTTTAGGTTACACTATTCGTAGAGGCTTGAAATTTTGGTAACATGGGTTGTTCATTCCCATCTATTAATCTAAAACATTTTCAAGATGGCCACCACTTCTGGTCTACCGGAAGTAGACCTCAACTTCGTTATTTTAAATGGAATGCTACAGTTTTTATTAAGGTGCATGTCCACTAGCAACAAAATTGCGACACTGGTCTCAGAAATAACTTTCAAAAGTATATCCACTAGACCCAACTTTTTCCGAAAGTTACTCTCCGCAATTAAGTTCTGAAATTGATCTCGGGAGTTATTGCTTGTAAAGTGTAGGATGTGTTTACATTATAAAAAAAATTATCAGAACTATAATAACGTAAAGTAGACTTCTTGATTATTTAGATTTATACTAAAGTTATACTAAAATGGCATATCAAATTAAATGTAGTGCTGCATACTGTGAGCGTCAAAAAAAAGTCAACAGCTATTGTCTTTCTATTAAAAGGTTGATAAAAATGCAGTTAATAACGAAAATCAAAAAGTTTTATTGCAGTCTTCACAACTCATCTATACTATATTTAAATCAATAGAAACATGAAAAAAAAACAAATCATTACCCGTAATAAATCAGATTATTGTAAATATCTACCGAATTTATGCGTCAAAAGAAAGTAAACAGAATTCGGAACTAATAGGTATTAAGTACAAAAATAAATATAATATTAACTTTTAATACTTGGTTTGAGCTCCTTTGGCCTTCAACACCTCCCTTAATCTCCTTGGCATGGATTCCACCAAGTTTTTTGTAATATTTTGAGGGATTTTCATCCATTCTTCAGTTAAAGCTTTTTTAAGGTCGTCTTTATTTGAAATTGTCCTTTCTCTGATCTTCCTGTCAAGGTGATCCCACAGATGTTCTATAGGATTAAGGTCTTAGGACTGCGGTGGATGATCAAGGGTTTTAGGGACTCGGTATAGCATCCATTCCTTCACAATTTTGGAAGTGTGCTTTGGATCGTTATCATGTTGGAAGATCCAGTTCTCTGATAAGCCCAATTCATTAATACTCGGGGAAATATTGTTCTTTAAAATGGTTAAATAGTCCATTTTATTCATTGTTGATTCAATAAAAACTAGATTACCGACCCCTGACGCCGCCATACAACCCCAGACCATAACCGAGCCTCCACCGTGTTTGATGGTATTGGTAACAAATTTCTCTTTGAAGGCCTCATTTTTTGGCCGCCATATCTTTGGTAGTTTTCTTTTACCAAAAATTTCAAATTTACTTTCATCACTAAATAATATATTTTTCCAAAAATCTGGAGCTTCGTTCTGATATTTTTTTGCGAAATCAAGACGTTTCTGTTTATTTATTTTCGATATGTAAGGCTTTTTACGGGGTGTTCTTCCATGCAGGCCACTTCTATGGAGTGTTCTTCGTATGGTACTGGAAGTTATGGTTGTGTTTGCTATCTGCGATATGTCGTTTGCTATTTTAACCGCACTTGAACATGGATTATTCTTCACTTCTCTTACCACTGCTCTAGCCTGTGCTTCTGTAAGGCGCTTTGGTCGTCCAACGGGTTTTAAATCGGCTACAGTATGATGTTTTGCGTATTTATCCAAAATTTTTTTTATTGTGCAGTGATTTCGTCCCATTATTTTAGCTATTTCGCGTAAGGATTTACCTTTTTTATTTAAACTTAATATAATTTTACGCGTTTCTATACTGGTTTGTTTTTCCATGATGATTTTTGGTATTTATAATTAATTTCGACGTTCAACCACTTGCTGTTTCTTCTAAAATGTTCTAAAGTTGTCCTGGGAGGGGTTTATAAGTATTTATACGAAAAGTGTGGTACTTCCCCTAAATCTAAAATGAATTTACAACAACCGGGCCGGCTGTTTACTTTCTTTTGACGCGTAAAAATCGGGGTATTTTTACTCTAAAGGGGATTTACCATATTTGTGGGTTTTTTTGCTTAACTATTTTTTACGATAGGATTGCTCACAAATAAAGTCGTAAATTTTGGTATATAAATTTTTATTATAAGTTAACAGAATCGTAGTAAAAAGGGTTTTTAAAAGTGAACAACTAGTGTTTACTTTCTTTTGACGCTCACAGTAAATACCTAAAGGAAAATTCCCAGGGTATATACCTAACATAGGCTTTTAAGGAATTTTAAAATTTAAACATCACAAAAGTCCATAACAATAAAAGATTAAATACTAAATATATTATATTAGGTTTCAATCATAATAACTAATCTAAATTATGTCGGATTAAAAATTTCACTTAATTATCAAATTGTTGAAAAAAATATCTTGTTTCAATCTCTTTTTATGACTACATGAACTAAAATTTTGTGTAAATTTTTAATGGGTGCAGAGCACATATGGTCCAGCTTCAAATAAGTGGGTTATCTGGATGCCCAAACATCTATACAGATTTGTTAATAGCTATACAGGGTGTCTCACGTAACTGGTTCATTAGGGCTTTTTTAGGTTACACTATTCGTAGAGGCTTGAAATTTTGGTAACATGCGTTGTTCATTCCCATCTATTAATCTAAAACATTTTCAAGATGGCCACCACTTCTGGTCTACCGGAAGTAGACCTCAACTTCGTTATTTTAAATGGAATGCTACAGTTTTTATTAAGGTGCATGTCCACTAGCAACAAAATTGCGACACTGGTCTCAGAAATAACTTTCAAAAGTGTATCCACTAGACGCAACTTTTTCCGAAAGTTACTCTCCGCAATTAAGTTCTGAAATTGATCTCGGGTTGCTTATAAAGGCGCGTACACATACAGCGAACGAAGGCGAACGAACGGTCGCGAACGAATTCGTTCGGTTGAAGTGTACGTATCAACGAATACGTTTGAACGTGTTTGTTCGCATTCGTTGCGGTTCCCTTGCGAGGCGGTAAACTGGTAAACATAAAAGGATATTTGCCATAAAATTCGTACGAATTTGATTTAATATATACGTGATTTTGTGGCGATTGGCCGAATATTCATTTCAGTTCACAGTACACTTTCTGATACTCGTAGTTTAAAATGGAATGGAGTAATTCTAAAGCTCTAGAACTCATTAATGAGTACCGCAGTAATGAATGCCTGTGGAATCCGGCTGACGATAATCATAAAGATAGAATAAAAAAAATGGACGCTTGGAATAAAATTGCTAAGCAGTTTAATTGTGAAGCAGACGCAGCAAAAAAAAATGGAGTATCTTTTAAGTTCATTCAGGCGAGAACGAATGAAACACGAACAAACCATGAAAACTGGCTCTGGCACCAGTGATGTGTATACATCAACTTGGTTTGCTTTCAAACCTATGTTATTTTTAATGGATAAGTTTATTCCGAAAAAAACAAAAAATACCGAGGTAAGTGAAGACATTGTTATATTTTAGTACACAAGAATACAGTAAATAAGTATAGCTAGTAACGTACATATTGTTGAAGTTTAGGCAATATTTTATTAAATATTATAGAGTAATTACAGAATATTTAAGCGTAATTGTTTTGCCAGTCAACTCTCCTTTCGTTCATAAAATAATCTGCAAACTCGTTTCTTATTGCTTCACAATTAGCTGAAGTTTTTCTTCCAACTTTTGCCATTGGAACAAACGATTGTGACGTCATATCTGTGACTTTGTGCCAACTTCCAGGCATAACGGTACCGTCTTTATCATCATCAAACGTTCCGGGCGGTGTATAAAGGTTTTAGGAATGTCTGCTTTTTCTTAAGAAATTATGTAAATAGACACAAGTCAAAACTACTGTCGTAGCCTTTTCTGGGGATAATAACATTACTTTTCTTAACACTCTGAACACAGCTGACATTATCCCAAATACGTTTTCGATTACTCGTCGGACACGACATAATCTGTAATTGAAAATTCGTTTTTTTGATCCCTTTTTTTGTTCTACTGGATATGCTTTCAGAAGATGTTCATGAAGGCTGAAAGCATTATCGCCAACGAACACATACGGAACTTTTGTCTGCCTATTAGCTAGAACGTCTTCAGGCGGTAAATTTAAGTCACTGGTTTGTAGTTTTTTCCAGAAAACTGAATTTTTTAACACACCCCCATCTGAAATTCTACCCTGGCAACCGCCGTCGGCAAACAAAAACGAATAATTTGAGTCGGCAATACCCATTAAAACAATACTAAAATTCTGTTTATACTTAAAATAGTCACTTCCGCTGTGTATTGGTGCTTGTAGTATGCAATGTCTGCCATCTACAGCTCCAAGGCAGTGAGGAAAATTCCATTGACTATTAAAATTTTCAGCTACACTCCGCCACTCTTCTGCATTACTAGGCATCTGAAAAAATTAATACTATTATAATATCTAATCAGTCACCAATATATACAATATTTGAGTTTATACAATATTCATATGTACATAAAATATGCGGTCAGATCGAATTTATAATCGAGTGACTTTGGCAACGTATTAAGCACTCAATTGTTTTAATTAAATTATTTTTTTAAGGAGTTATCCGTGCTTAAAAGGAAAACCCAAGAACAAAAGGTGGACGATCTCGAAAAAATTGTTGAAGAACCCAGTGATTATACTGAGCACGCAGAAAATATAAGAACATCAGTTGAAACACAGAAACGAAAATCTGATTTCTGTTCACCAAGGAAGATAAAACGGTCGGCTATCAAAACGAAAGATTCTCGTGCAGAAGAAGCCTATGAAATATTAAAAGACACAGTCAAAAATCGCAGTTTCAGAGATGCCAGCACAATTTACGGGGAGCACATAGCCTCAAAACATAGAACTTATAGTCAGTACACTAGAAATGTAATTGAACACCTAATTGGTAATATTTTATTTGATGCTGATATGGGTAAATACAATGCCCCTGCTACAGTACCCATTCCTTCACCTTCACCCACAGATTCATCATGCTCACAATATGATCAAAATTTATCATACCCACGAAGTATTTGTTCTTCTGCTCCATCACCCTCAAACGCATCAACGACATACAACCAACCCTCATATATTAACACTCCCTATCAACAACCTCAAACTGATACTACAACTTCTTTGGCGCCTTTAGTAGATTACATTAATACTTTTAACGATGTCGAAAATTAATTTAATTTAATTCAAATAATAATGACTGTTTTTTGTATTTTTGGTAATAAACTTGTATTAAGAAAATATATTATTTTTACTTATTTTTTTCACTTACCTTCACATAATCATCGAGGCTTTCAATTATTGCTGAACAAACTTCCGGTATGATGTAAGAAATTAGTTGTTTGGAAATTTTAAAGGTGTACATTAAACTAGTGAATGAGTCCCCGGTGGCTAAGTAGCGTAATGTAAGCATTAATCTTTCCGTTGGTGGTATCGCTTCTCTGAATGATGTATTTTGTTTTGCTATTTTTGGGCCAATACGATTCAGTAGCCATTCAAAATCTACAGATTTCATTCTACAGAAATTTTCAAAGAGCCCATATTCTACTTCGGTCGTTAAATCTTTCAATAAATCCATTCCCCTATATCTACTTCTGCTTTTAAATAAAGATGTCATCCACCAGCGTCGTCTTCGTTTCTGCCCTTTCTCTTCGTCACTTATAATTATGCATGCTGCACTTGCAACAATAATTAAGTCATCATTTGTTGCCATTATTACTTCCACTAATTACCGAAAACAAGCGAATGAGCGCGAAACAATTCGTTTGCTACACATTCGTTTTTATGTGGACGCAAGCCGATATTTTCAGCAAACAGCGAACGAATTCGTCCAAATCTGTTCGATTGAATTCGTTCGCCTTCGTTCGCTGTATGTGTACGCGCCTTTAGGTTTCAATCATAATAACTAATCTAAATTATGTCGGATTAAAAATTTCACTTAATTATCAAATTGTTGAAAAAAATATCTTGTTTCAATCTCTTTTTATGACTACATGAACTAAAATTTTGTGTAAATTTTTAATGGGTGCAGAGCACATATGGTCCAGCTTCAAATAAGTGGGTTATCTGGATGCCCAAACATCTATACAGAATTGTTAATAGCTATACAGGGTGTCTCACGTAACTGGTTCATTAGGACTTGTTTAGGTTACACTATTCGTAGAGGCTTGAAATTTTGGTAACATGGGTTGTTCATTCCCATCTATTAATCTAAAACATTTTCAAGATGGCAACCACTTCTGGTCTACCGGAAGTAGACCTCAACTTCGTTATTTTAAATGGAATGCTACAGTTTTTATTACACGTAATAAAATATGTTGACTTTGATAACCCTCCGTTTGTCGGGCGCGCTTTCTTAACACTTTCGATCGGATGTGGTCTGTGGAGTCCAAAATAGAAAAAACTCTAAAGGACGCCAACGTGTCCTCCAGTGCTAATTTCTCATAAATATGTTTTATATGATGCTTATACTATATAATAGCCTAATACAGGGCCAATTCCAAACTCACGTTTTATGTTAATTTGATTTAAAGAAAATGCTTTCAATTTAATCACATATTTTTCAAAATTTGGAAACAACGCCTAAATAAAGGAAAAGAAAATCGATCTATAATAATATTTATTTAAAATTGTATAAAGTGTTATAAAAAAATGTCTTAACTAAAGAATAATATTCTATGCACAAACTGGAGGGCTTCAAACTGCGGTCTCCATATTTCCCAAACAATCGTTGCAGCACGCTATTATGTGCTCCATGCACAACCAACATTTACAAATTTTGCAAAAATAACGAGTTTTTCGTCTTTTGCAATATTTACAGTTTCCTCTTTTCCCTGGTTGTGGCTCTGGAATAATCTCCTCTTCAATACTTGAGAGCCACAAGGCAAAAGTACGCACACTATTGGTCAAGTGCTTATCAACGGCTCTTCTTTGCATGTTATTTTTCACTAACTCCATAACAACTCCAATGAGTTGAGAGATAAATCTGTTTATGTAGAGTTGTCATTTATATGTTGTATTATATATTACTTTTTTAGAATGGGTGTCCACACAATTCGAAAAGTTGGCAGAGATAAAAAAAGAAGCATTATTAACAGCGATTACAGAGCAAACTATCAGACAAAATATTTGGGCAGAGGAAGAACACGAAGTAAGAATTGGACAATATCCTCATCTTCATCGCTGTCTAATAAGCACTCATGGAGGAATTCCATTACAAAAGAGATTTTCGTAATTGCCGTACAATACCGAATGTACACGGGGATGATAACCTTTAACTACGATCAGCTGTTTATACTAATTTCACAAAACAATGTCAATTATTCAAATTTAACCAATCACGCTTTATTTCCGTTTCTAAAAAAATCCCAAACAATCGTTGCAGCACGCTGTTATGTGCTCCATGCACAACCAACATTTACAAATTTCGCAAAAATAACGAGCTTTCCGTCTTTTGCAATATTTACAGTTTCCTCTTTTCCCTGGTTGTGGCTCTGGAATAATCTCCTCTTCAATACCTGAGAGCCTCAAGGCAGAAGTACGCACACTCTTGGTCAAGTGCTTACCAACGGCTCTTCTTTGCATGTTATTTTTCATTAACTCCATACCAAGATTTTTTTGAAACAGTCTGCGAGTTTTAGCAAATTCACCATCTGGTATGTTGCCTTTGTAGATAACAAAAGCGTTAATCGCTGCTATATTGAGGAGGTTATAGAAAATTACCATTGGCCAACGCTTTGTGTTTCTTGCAACATTGTATGATGTGATCATTCGATCAACAACATCTACTCCACTTTTTGTGCTATTATAGAAAATAGAGAAAGTATAGAAAGCTTCATCGATATGATCGTCTTCCAAAGGGAGTATTAAGTGTTCTGGAAGCACTTCAAGTTTTCTAGAAGTAGTTCATGTCTTCTAGAGACAATGGCAAGTCATTTTGAAGCATTTCAAGTATTCTACGACCAGTATCAAGTCTTTTAGAAGCAATATAAAGTCTTCTATCACTCTTAAATCTTCCAAAAGGAATAATAATAACTGTTTTGGAAGCATTTCAAGTCTTCTACGACCAGTATCAAGTCTTTTAAGTGAAGTATCAAGTTTTCTAGAAGCATTTAAAGTCTTTTGACAGCAGCAATATCAAGTATCCTAGAAGCAGTATTAAGTCTCAATTTATAATACGTGCTCTCAAAACACATTCGCAGCAGATACTAGGACTGAATTGTGTTAGGAATATGTAATATTAGAAGGTTGGTAGTATTGCATACACACACATATGGAAATAGCTCGCTTCTGTCTCTTAAGATAAAATGGCTAGAGTTGTAAAGTCGTTTTACAATAGTTTGTACTAAGTTTGATATTAATAATTAATAATAATAGTTCTACTAAAAGTTAGTGTTTTATTGAATAACCTAAACAAATTGGTACATTAAAATTAAAAATGTAATGGCATATGATGATAATCTTCAATCCAGATAAAACCTTCAATAGTTTTACGATAAAAAAGGTAGGATCAAATTAAAATTTGTTGAAACTAAAATTATTTAATCCTATTATCTCTCAACAATTTGCGAGAAAGGTGTTAATTCGGCCCTTAGGCAATAATCCCGTTTTTGTCCACAGCAGATTATTCATATCAAGAAAAACTTGTACGTTGCTATGTATACCGTACTTTTTAAAGGTACTGAAACTTCTGCACTATATTTTCTTTTTCTTATTCCTTGTTTATTCAAGGAAAAATAATATAGAGCAGAATTTAATTCAAATTTATGAAGAATGGAGGAAGGTATTTAAAACGTTAAAGCAAGTGTTACCCAGAAGAATATGCCAACTTTCTAACCGTTAATTCTGCCATTTTGTCAAACACGATTAATTAATATCATCTGATCGAGCGTGAGTCACGTGAATTAACGGGACCACGCGTGAGTGACCCGCGTGAATTTAGATCGTGAGCGGGCATAAAAAGTCACTCACGCGCATATCTCTATTTGATAATTAAGTAAAATAAAGAGTATTTTAAATTGCGACTTGATACTGCTTCCAGAAGACTTGTTATTGCTGCTGCTGAAGTCTTGGTGTAATAGTGCTTTCAAAAGACTTGAAGTGCATCTAGAAAACTTGATATTGCTTTCAGAAGATTTGAAATGCTTCTAGAAAACTTGATACTACTTCCAGAGAACTTGATATTGCTTTATAAGACTTAATATTACTTCAAGAAGACTTGAAAAGCTTTCAGAAGAAAACGCTTCTAGAGACTTGATAATAATATAAATATAAGACTTGATATTGCATGTGGTCATCTTGAGACTCAAAATCTTTCAGAATTTCAAAACAAGGGTGAATTGATACTGCTTTTAGAGGACTTGAAATGCTTCTAGAAGACTTGATATTGTTTCCAGAATATTTTAATTGCTTCTACATGTTATTGCTTCCAAAAGATTTGAAGTGCTCCTAAAAGACTTGAAATGCTTCCACAAGACTTAAGATGCTTTTAGAAAACTTGAAATGACTTTAGAAGACTTAATACTACTTCCAGAAGACTTGATAATGCCCTTGGAAGATTTGAAGTGCTTCCAGCAGACTCGATACTGCTTATAAAACTGTTTGTAAAAACATGGTACTGTTGATAAAGCAATTGAGTATGTTTTGAAAGTATTAATTAGTATTGAACAAAATGTACAACCTTTACGTAAGTAATCTAAACTGTTAACAAAACGCTAAATATTGCTGGCAGAAGACATTTTTATTGTAAAAGGCGATTGACGGGTAACAAAATTTAATTTTGTTTTCAAAAATACCAAATACTGTTTATAAAATACAACATCCTCAGAAGTTTAGAAACTGCCAATTAAAAAGATTAAATACTACTTGTAAAACATTTTCTTCGCAATTTACTCCCAACATATGCTCCGAATGTTTTATCAGACATTATATACGTATTTTCAAAAATCCGCTGCTATGCTATCAGACAAATCTGACATAATTTCAATTAAATCAAGTAATTACGATGTAAACTTTAAATATTATTTAGAATTTATCCTCCTATTTGTATGAATTTTTGTATTTTTAAATTAAACTTGGTTACTTTTTTATTGGTGTTTGCCTTTGTATAGACTAATAAAGAAATGCGCCATAATTTTATGTTAATTAAAGAAATATTTATAAAATACAAGACCAACATGCCATCATCAGCCACCATCACCTCTAACAATCTTTGTGAGCAGTTATTTTTTTTTTAAGCGAAAACTCAAATCAATGTTTGTAGCAGGTAACAGAAAACAAGAGTTTAAGTTATGTTTTATGTTTGGAGAGTCATATTGAATATCACTTTAGATTGTCTGCAATTTCAACAGGACCATCATATGTTGCATTATTTTGTTTTATTAATATACGAATATGTGCTATTTCAAATGTGTTTTGTATCATTCCCTTTATTAAGATCAGCGAAATATTGAGATTTTGTGGATTTTATGGGCTTAGGTATTAGTTTCCTATAGTAGCTGTGTGTGTCCTATAATTCTGCGTTCTTTGCTTTCACTTTCGTAAGTTTATATAGCTTATCTTTAATGGATTTAACAATTCCATTAGTGATCAACGCGGTACGCTTTTTAATTTTGCGTTTAATTTTTTTAAAAATGGAACACTGTTTATTCAACGACGTCATGTATTTCAAGAAATTTTCCATACACGTATTAATATCATAATATGTAATCTATGACAATATTATCATAATCAGTTGACTCAGAAGTTGTTTTTAATCTTTTTAAATTAAATTGAAAGTACATTTTTTTAGTTTCTTTAGAACTCAGATGTCTCTCTTAGATGTCTCAGAGAAGGTAATGTTCGAAATAATAGGGTAGTGATTAGTTAAATAATAGGGTAGTTATTTTGGAGTGAAGAACAAGAGATTAAACTGAACCAATATTGATACTGATTTTTAAGAATATATGGTCAAGACAAATAGTGGAATTATTCGAGGAAGATTTATGTATAAGTTAAACCTTCTGGAATAAAAAGTATTTAGATGGTCATCCACATCTTCGGTTTGTTCAAGAATATCGATGTTTATATCGATAACAAACAAAAGGTCGAATTACAGATATATTATTTCCTTTATAATCATTAATTTTTTTTATTTAAATTTTTGGGCACACTGGACTAGACAACAATTTCAGCTGGTCAAAATTATTGTTTGGGCTTAACGCGGGTTAGAAGGTTAGAATAGCTTAGAAAAATAGTAAAAAAAAGTATTTGAAAAAAAAAGGAGCTGTTTTAGTTCCCAAAACAAAATTTGGCTGAATTTTGAGTTTTAATTTTTTTTGGAAAAATTAGTATAAAATAAAATGAAAAGTTAAAATAAATTGCTCATCACCCTTACCTCTAGACTCAACTCCTTCATTGGATCTTTTTGGTATGTCTCAAATGAGTCAAATTCGTCTTCCCTCTTTGAGATAACATGTAATAATAAATTCTTTTGTAAATACTTGAAGAATGGTTCCGAATCTAGATATTAAATGTTTATCAACTTCTGTTGCTGCAGCGGCTCATCTGCATGCGTAAAAAATCAGCCGAACACATTATTTTGTACAGTACTTTGTCCACTTTTATTCCTATAGTCCCATAAGCCTTCTGGATATATTTTTTCTTGTAGCCATCACATCCCCCTTATCAGAAGTAGCCCATCGTATTGTTCATCCATTTCTAATATATTTCAAAAATGATTAAGCAAATTGTTATTTTCATGAAGGTAATTTGGTAAGTTGATATTTCAAATACGAAGTAAGATACTCAGGTATAGTTTTGTTGTGACGAAAGTACTTGAAAGTTAATCATAACAAATTTCATTAAGATATCCTAAGAATTCGATTTTTTACGATACTTCTATTAAATGCTCTAAATTTAGGGTCACGCACAGTGTTCACGTGAATATCAAAAAATGAAAAATTGATTCAGTCGGGTCACGTCCGATCCCGTCAAAACCAAAGTTACTCACAATCACGCATGTTCACGTAAGTGGTACAAAAATTGATGCCCGATCACGGTGGGTCACGCATGACCCATCGTGACTCACGTACCTTGCACATCTCCAATTCAAGTATGGTTTTGAAATTATGATTAAGAAAACCATAATTTTATAAAATATTCTAAATTTAAGTTGACTTCAAAACATGATATCTCAAAAATGGATTGAGATATTCAAATATGGTTCAATTCTTCGAAAAGTACATACTTTCCTTTATAAAAGTCTGAAAATTTCATTAAGATATCTTCAAAATTCGATTTTTTACGATTTTTTCAAAAAGATATAGGAACTCGTTAATTTTATGAAATGCTGCAAATTTAGGTTAAGTTCAAAAATTAATGTTTCAAAAATGGATTGAGATATTCGATTCTGGTTTTGTTCTCAAAAATGTAGATACGTTTCTTTATAAATGACAAAAAAATTCAGCAAGATATCTAAAGAATTCGATTTTTTACGATTTTTCAAAACGATTAAGATAAACCGATAAACCGATAAACCGATAAACCATAATTTTATGAAATGCTCTAAATTTAGATCGAGTTCAAAACTTGATATCTCAAAAAAGGATTGAGATATTCAAATATGGTTTTCTTTCTGAAAAATATATATGTATATACTTTCCTCTATAAATGACAGAATATTTCATCAAGACATCATTAGAATTCAATTTTTTCAAAATAAATAAGAAAATCTTTAATTTTATGAAATGCTCTGAATTTAGGTTGACTTCAAAACATGATATCTCAAAAATGGATTTAGATATTCAAATATGGTTCAATTCTTCAAAAAGTACATACTTCCCTTTATAAAAGCCTGAAAATTTCATTATGATATCTTCAAAATTCGATTTTTTACGATTTTTTCAAAAAGACATAAGAACTCGTTAATTTTATGAAATGCTACAAATTTAGGTAAAGTTCAAAACTTGATGTTTCAAAAATGGATTGAGATATTCGATTCTGGTTTTGTTCTTAAAAATGTAGATACGTTTCTTTATAAATGACAAAAAAATTCAGCAAGATATCTAAAGAATTCGATTTTTTACGATTTTTCAAAATGATTAAGTAAACCATAATTTTATGAAATGCTCTAAATTTATATCGAGTTCAAAACTTGATATCTCAAAAAAGGATTGAGATATTCAAATATGGTTTTCTTTCTGAAAAAGTATATACTTTCCTCTATAAATGACAGAATATTTCATCAAGATATCTTAAGAATTCAATTTTTTCAAAATGAATAAGGAAATCTTTAATTTTATGAAATGCTCTGAATTTCGGTTGACTTCAAAACATGATATCTCAAAAATGATTGAGATATTCAAATAGGGTTCAATTCTTCGAAAAGTGCATACTTTCCTCTATAATGGTCTGAAAATTTCAGATATCTTCAAAATTCGATTTTTTACGATTTTTTCAAAAAGACATAGGAACTCGTTAATTTTATGAAATGCTGCAAATTTAGGTTAAGTTCAAAACTTGATGTTTCAAAAATGGATTGAGATATTCGATTCTGATTTTGTTCTTAAAAATGTAGATATGTTTCTTTATAAATGACAAAAAAATTCATCAAGATATCTAAAGAATTCGATTTTTTACGATTTTTCAAAATGATTAAGTAAACCATAATTTTATGAAATGCTCTAAATTTAGATCGAGTTCAAAACTTGATATCTCAAAAAACGATTGAGATATTCAAATATGGTTTTCTTTCTGAAAAAAGTACATACTTTCCTCTATAAATGGCAGCATATATCATCAAGATATCTTAAGAATTCAATTTTTTCAAAATGAATAAAGAAATCTTTAATTTTATGAAATGCTCTGAATTTAGGTTGACTTCAAAACATATCTCAAAAATGGATTGAGATATTCAAATATGGTTCAATTCTTCGAAAAGTACATACTTTCCTTTATAAAAGTCTGAAAATTTCATTAAGATATCTTCAAAATTCGATTTTTTACAATTTTTTCAAAAAGACATAGAAAATCGTTAATTTTATGAAATGCTACAAATTTAGGTTAACTTCAAAACTTGATGTTTCAAAAATGGATTGAGATATTCGATTCTGATTTTGTTCTTAAAAATGTAGATACGTTTCTTTATAAATGACAAAAAAATTCAGCAAGATATCTAAAGAATTCGATTTTTTACGATTTTTTAAAATGATTAAGTAAACCATAATTTTATGAAATGCTCTAAATTTAGATCGAGTTCAAAACTTGATATCTCAAAAAAGAAGTGAGATATTCAAATATGTTTTTTTTTCTGAAAAAGTGCATACTTTCCTCTATAAATGACAGAATATTTCATCAAGATATATTAAGAATTAAATTTTTTCAAAATGAATAAGGAAATCTTTAATTTTATGAAATGCTCTGAATTTCGGTTGACTTCAAAACATGAAATTTCAAAAATGATTGAGATATTCAAATACGGTTCAATTCTTCGAAAAGTACATACTTTCCTCTATAATAGTCTGAAAATTTCATTAAGATATCTTCAAAATTCGATTTTTTACAATTTTTTCAAAAAGACATAGAAAATCTTTAATTTTATGAAATGCTCTGAATTTCGGTTGACTTCAAAACATGAAATCTCAAAAATGATTGAGATATTCAAATACGGTTCAATTCTTCGAAAAGTACATACTTTCCTCTATAATAGTCTGAAAATTTCATTAAGATATCTTCAAAATTCGATTTTTTACAATTTTTTCAAAAAGACATAGAAAATCGTTAATTTTATGAAATGCTACAAATTTAGGTTAACTTCAAAACTTGATGTTTCAAAAATGGATTGAGATATTCGATTCTGATTTTGTTCTTAAAAATGTAGATACGTTTCTTTATAAATGACAAAAAAATTCAGCAAGATATCTAAAGAATTCGATTTTTTACGATTTTTTAAAATGATTAAGTAAACCATAATTTTATGAAATGCTCTAAATTTAGATCGAGTTCAAAACTTGATATCTCAAAAAAGAAGTGAGATATTCAAATATGTTTTTTTTTCTGAAAAAGTGCATACTTTCCTCTATAAATGACAGAATATTTCATCAAGATATCTTAAGAATTAAATTTTTTCAAAATGAATAAGGAAATCTTTAATTTTATGAAATGCTCTGAATTTCGGTTGACTTCAAAACATGAAATTTCAAAAATGATTGAGATATTCAAATACGGTTCAATTCTTCGAAAAGTACATACTTTCCTCTATAATAGTCTGAAAATTTCATTAAGATATCTTCAAAATTCGATTTTTTACAATTTTTTCAAAAAGACATAGAAAATCTTTAATTTTATGAAATGCTCTGAATTTCGGTTGACTTCAAAACATGAAATCTCAAAAATGATTGAGATATTCAAATACGGTTCAATTCTTCGAAAAGTACATACTTTCCTCTATAATAGTCTGAAAATTTCATTAAGATATCTTCAAAATTCGATTTTTTACAATTTTTTCAAAAAGACATAGAAAATCGTTAATTTTATGAAATGCTACAAATTTAGGTTAACTTCAAAACTTGATGTTTCAAAAATGGATTGAGATATTCGATTCTGATTTTGTTCTTAAAAATGTAGATACGTTTCTTTATAAATGACAAAAAAATTCAGCAAGATATCTAAAGAATTCGATTTTTTACGATTTTTCAAAATGATTAAGTAAACCATAATTTTATGAAATGCTCTAAATTTAGATCGAGTTCAAAACTTGATATCTCAAAAAAGGATTGAGACATTCAAATATGGTTTTCTTTCTGAAAAAGTACATACTTTCCTCTATAAATGACAGAATATTTCATCAAGATATCTTAAGAATTCAATTTTTTCAAAATGAATATGGAAATCTTTAATTTTATGAAATGCTCTGAATTTAGGTTGACTTCAAAACATGAAATCCCAAAAATGTATTGAGAAATTCAAATATGGTTCAATTCTCCGAAAAGTACATACTTTCTTTTATAAAAGTCTGAAAATTTCATTAAGATATCTTCCAAATTCGATTTTTTACTATTTTTTCAAAAAGACGTAGGAAATCGTTAATTTTATGAAATGCTACAAATTTAGGTTAAGTTCAAAACTTGATGTTTTAAAAATGGATTGAGATATTCGATTCTGGTTTTGTTCTCAAAAATGTAGATACGTTTCTTTATAAATGACAAAAAAATTCAGCAAGATATCTAAACAATTCGATTTTTTACGATTTTCTAAAATGATTAAGAAACCCTAATTTTAAGAAATGCTCTAAATTTAGATCGAGTTCAAAACTTGATATCTCAAAAAAGAAGTGAGATATTCAAATATGTTTTTTTTTCTGAAAAAGTGCATACTTTCCTCTATAAATAGCAGGAGTAATAGTAGGAAAGTAGCTCATGTCGTCCCCATACCTAAATCCAAGTCCCCTTCATGTAACACTGATTTCCGTCCGATTTCAATTTTATCCGTACTATCAAAAGCTCTTGAACGTTTAGTTTATTTACAAGTCCAAGGATATCTCGGGAGGTTTAATTTACACAATGAGTTGCAATCGGGTTTTCGCAGTGGGCATAGTACGACTACTTCCCTCATTAAAATTACTGATGATATTAGGTATGCCTGTGACAACAGATGTGTTACTGTGCTAGTTCTACTCGATTTCAGCAAGGCTTTTGATTCTGTCGACCACAACCTACTTTTAGCATCTCTTTCTGCCTACGGATTCACTCCTTCCTGTGTTTCTTGGTTTCATTCCTATCTTTCCCATCGATCCTTGTGCGTACGCGCTAATTCTTCAGTTTCTTCTGCTTGTGCAATCAAATGTGGTCTTTCTCGGGGAAGTGTATTGGGACCGTTACTTTTTTCTTTGTTCGTTAATAGTGTTACTGATCATATCTCGTGTAATTATCATTTGTATGCTGACGACCTCCAAATATACACTACTACAACTGTTGCTGAATTTCCGGAAGCTATTGTACGACTTAATAATGATCTGTCTAACGTCTTGAACTGGTCTCGGAGATACGGACTTAAGTTGAACGCAGTTAAAACGCAAGCTATTGTGTTTGGTACTCGTCAATTACTTGGTAAGATCAATCCATCTAGCTGCAGTGATCTGATGCTGGATGGTACTGTCATACGGTTTTCTGACACAGTTAAGAATCTCGGAGTCTGTATGGATTCTTCACTGTCTTGGAGACCGCAAATTCAACATGTTTGCAGAAAAGTTTATGCTTGCTTCCACTCTTTAAAGAGACTTCGTTACTCTCTTCCTCCTTTGGTCCGTCGTAATCTTTGCTATTCACTTATATTTCCTCACTTCGACTATGCGGACGCGGTTTATCCCGATCTCTCGGTAACTCTCCTGGATAAATTGCAGCGGCTACAAAATAATTGCATCCGGTTCATATTTGACATAAATAGATTTGAGCATGTAACGCCGTATCGCAATTACATTCAGATGTTAACTTGTGAGAGACGTAGATCCTTTCGTTTATTAAACATTTTATTTAAAATTCTTCATAACTGCACCCCAAAGTACTTACCAGATAGGTTCCAGCAATTATCATCTCATGAGTTTGCTACTCGTTCGTGTTCTGATGCTATTCTTACATTTCCCGGTCATAGCACTGAAATTTATCACAGATCATTTTCAGTACGGTCTAATATTTCTAATATTGCTAATTTTAGACGTGTTTTAAAGAGCCACTTGCTTGCCCTTCAATTGTCTGTTTCCTGATTTTTTGTTCTTTGTCTTTCTCTTTTTCCTCTCTTCAACTGCTCTCACTTGTTGGCAACTGATATCCGGCAAATTCTTTTGGTTTTTTTTTAGCTTCTGTTTCTCTTGTCGTATCTTTTTCTTTACTTTTCTTCTGGATTAATCTTATTTGGTGATAAATGTTATTGATATCTAATTATCACTACTTGCCATATTAACTAGGATAATTTTGCTTTAGTAAATACTATTTTTGTTTGTTCTGTTGGGTCATTTGGCAGATATCGCTTGTGCGATAAAATGATCCATTTGCTTATACTGTTTAAGTTTATTCATTGCTCGACTAACAATCGACAATGGGATTATGTATACATATATTTTGTTCTTATTATTATTTTTTTTTCTCTTCTTGTGTATTTTATGTAGTTTTGTATTTTTATTTGTGGCAATACATGGCAATCAGTAATAAATGGCAGAATATATCATCAAGATATCTTAAGAATTCATTAAAATATCTTTAAAATTCGATTTTATGAAATGCTACAAATTTAGGTTAAGTTCAAAACTTGATATTTTAAAAATGAATTGAGATATTCAACTCTGGTTCTCTTCTCAAAAATGTAGATTTTCTTTATAAATGCCAAAAAAATTCATCAATATATTTGAAGAATTCGAGTTTTTACGATTTTTTTAAAATGATTGAGAAAACCATAATTTTATGAAATGCTCTAATTTTAGATTGATTTCGAAACTTGATCACTCAAAAACGGATTGAGATATTCGTTTCTGGTTTTGTTCTCAAAAATGTAGATACGCTTCTTTATAAATAATAAAAAAATTCAGCAAGATATTTTTAGAATTCGACTTTCCAAAATGATGAAGTTATTTTGAATGAAACGGTCTAAATTTAAATGAGGAGAAACCTTGTTCCAATCAAGTCCATTCAAGTTTCAATCTGCAAGTTGTCAATCATTTCTGTCCATGGCTTAGATCTGTATATCAGTGTACAATTAATTATAGGTTTTGTCTAAGTGCAACATTGAAGAGCTACAATATTGTTTGGTTCCGATGCTGTGTGATTTGTTGTTTCTGATTAGAAAACTCATCCACTTCCGGAACAATTAGCATTATGTGTTTAAAACATTTGAGTTTGTTACATTTTAATGGGAACTTTATGCAAAATCGATATCTAGTAGGACTGAAACTCGAGATTTCAAGTTAGATGGCAAATTAATGAATCTCGTATATGTTAACTTGAAGAGCTACAACATTATTTGGAACTGATGTAGTGTGCCTTTTGTTGTTTCCATTTAGAAAACCCATCCACTCATAGAAAGTAGTAAGGAAAATCCATTTTCACTAAAACTGAAACGTGAGATTTTAAATGAGATGTCAAACTAAGGGGGTAAACATACTTAAACTAGTTTCACAGGAATTTTGCAGATATTCCCACATTTTAAAGTCATTCTGGCATGTCAAAGTTACTTTTACAAATAACTTGAAGAGCTACGTTATTTGAAACTGATGCATTGTATTTTTTCTTGTTTCCAATTAGAAAACTCATCCATTCCTAGAAAGTAATTAGAAAAATCCAGTTTTACTAAAACTGAAA
Organism: Onthophagus sagittarius; assembly: GCA_036711965.1. Taxonomy (NCBI): domain Eukaryota; kingdom Metazoa; phylum Arthropoda; class Insecta; order Coleoptera; family Scarabaeidae; genus Onthophagus; species Onthophagus sagittarius. The sequence goes on along the minus strand of JASERS010000001.1, from coordinate 19,012,844 downwards.
AGTGAAATTTTAAATGAGATGTCAAAAAATTGGGTAAACATACTTAAACTAGTTTCACAGGAATTTCGCAGATGTTCCCACATTTCAAAGTCATTCTTGTATTTAAAAGATATTTTTACAAGTAACTTGAAGAGTTGCATCATTATTTGGATCTGATGCAGTGTGCCTTTTGTTGTTTCCAATTAGAAAACCCATCCACTCCTAGAAAGTAATAAGAAAAATGCATTTTATTCTTCCTCCTCTATACCCTAATTAGGATGTCAGGTTTCTCTTCATCCTAGTTCATCATCTCAGCACTTCCTTCCAATTCTTTCGGTCCATAACCATTGCTTTTGCGTCGTTTTTGTTGATTCCTCTTTCTTTAAGTAGCCGTTCTAATCCTTCTTCCCATGTTTTTCTTGGTCTTCCTCTCCTTCGCTGTCCTTGAACACTTGCTTCCCATACCCTCCGCGTTTGCGTGTTTTTGTCCATTCTCTGTATATGTCCCCACCAGGATAGTTGTCTCTCACCAATCTTTCTCTCCACATTTTCCACCTCCAGTTCACTTCTTATATTTTCAGTCTTAAGTCTATCCCATACAGTCACTCCATACACTCTTCTCAAGTACCTCATTTCTGTTGCCCTTATTCTACTCTTCATTCTTTCATTCATTGTCCATGTCTCACTACCATACATCAACGTTGGCATATATATTGCTTTGTATACTTTCATTTTTGTTTTCCTTTTGATCTCTCTCTTGTTCGTAATATATTTACTTAAAGTATAATATAATCTATTTGTACTACACACTCTATAATTAATGTCATCCTCTTGGTTCCCTGTATCATCTATAACAACTCCTACGTATTTACATTGACTCACTTGTTCTATCACTTCGTTTCTTATATATATCTTCATTATTGGTCTTTGCTTCGATATTGCCATCACTTTGGTTTTTGCCGTGTTCAGTCTCTTTCCGTACTTCGCCAATAAGTTCATTCCATGTTGTCAATTTCTCTTGTAGCTCTTGTTCGCTGTTAGCAAGTATCGCTACGTCATCTGCAAAAGCATATTGTTGTATTTGTACTCTTTCTCTTTGTATTTTAAGTGGGCTTAAACTGCCCCCCTGTCTTACCCCTTGTTTAGTCGTAAACTCGTTTGATATCTGGTTGTTTGAAATTACTACATTCCTCGTTCGTCTGTAAAGACTTTGTACCGCTTTTACTAGTTTTCCACTTACTCCCAACTTTTCCACACTTCGCCATAGTTTTGTTGTAGGTAGTGTTATAGGTTAGTTATTAAAAGCTTTCTCTAAGTCCAGGTAAGCTATAAATACGTTCTTTTGTCTTTCTAGTGCTCTTCCAATAATTATCTTAAGAGTGAATATATGGTCCTGCACTGATTTCCCTGGTCTAAATCCGCTTTGTGATTGGGTAATTTGTTCCTCTACCATCTTTCTTATATGTTTCTTTAATATCTTTTCATAAATTTTTGTGATTGTTCCTATTAGTGTTATTTCCTTGTAGTTGCGACAGTCTCTCTTTCTTCCTCCTTTGCATATTGGAGTGATCATTCCCAATTCCCATTCCATCGGGACCCGTTCTTCTTTCCATATTCTTCTAATTAATTTATATAACAGTTGCTTTCCTTCTTCTCCTAGTGCTTTAACCATTTCCGCCGTTATTCTATCTATGCCCGTGGCTTTTCCATTTTTGAGAGTTTTAACCGCCTCTTCTATTTCCTCTTTAGCTATGCCTTTCTCCTCTAAAACAGTTTCTTCTCTACGGGTCTGTTCTTGCTCTTCATCCAGGTTATAACCTTCATTCAGTTGTAAGAAAGTAATTATAATTATAATTGTAATTATAATTAAATAAGGAAAGAGTACCTGGAAGTACTCTTTTCATCTCTCCATCCTATCCTCTACATTCGTCAATACCTTGCCATTCTTATCCGTTATTATACATTCTTCCATCCTCCCTTGTCTCAGTGACTGCAAAATACTGTAAAATACTTTCCGATTCTCTCTTGAATTCTTTTCCATCTTATCTCCAAACTCTTCCCAAGATCTTTGTTTTTCTTTACGTTTCCATCTTTTCCGTCTCTTTTGCTTCTATTTTATACTCATCATAACTTTGTTGTGTTTTGTACTTCAAGTATTTCTGCCACTTAGTCTTTTTTTCTTAATCTTTGCTTTTAATTCTTCCGTCCTCCATGCTGTTTGTTTTCTATATTTGTTCTTCTTGCTAGTTCCGCAGACTTGTTTAGCCACGTTTATTATTATTGTTTTCAATGTCTTCCATTCATCGTCCAGACTTTGTGTTTCTGTTTCAGGTATCATCAGTATTTCCCCGTTTCATTTCTTCTCTATATTTCTGAGCTATTGGTTCTTTCTTTAGTTTGTATGATCTGATTGTTTCATTATTAACTTTCTTGTCATCAACCCTATGTTCTGTCGTGCCCTCTCTAGTTATTTCCGCAACTAGCATATAATGGTCACTATTAATCTCATAGCCTCTTTTGACTTTAACATCTATGATTTTGTACCTGTTTTGTCTTTCTGTGATTATGTAGTCGATAATCGACCTCTCATTTCTGCTGATTATTTCTCTAGTGTATTTATGTATTTCCCAATGTTCATAAAACGTATTCGCTACTATTAGATCTTGTTCTATGCAATATTCAAGAATTCGTACTCCGTTATTATTTCTATAGCTTCTCCATATTTGCCAATAACATCGCCATATTTCCCATCTCTCTTTCCTACTCTTCCGTTCAAGTCACCCATTAGATATATCTCTCCCTTCGCCTTTTCGGTTTCTTCCCTTAATTTACTCCAGAATATATCCTTGTTGACTTTGCTATCATCTTCATTGGGTCCGTATGCCCCTATCACTGTTATAGCCCGATCTCTGTTATTTTTCCATAATTTTATTGTGATTAACCTTTCATATATTGCTTTCCAATCATAAATTTCATTTTCGTGTTTGCTATGTATTAAACATGCCACTCCCGCTACTGCTCTAGTGTCTTGTTCTACTCCACTATATACTATAGTGTGTCCGTTTTGCGTTTTCACCACTTCCTTCTCCTTTCTCTTCGTCTCGGTTATAATCAGTATGACCAATTTCGCTCTTTCGAATTCAATCTCCAATTCTTTTTCCTTACCGCTAATACTCCTCACATTCCATGTTCCTATTCGTCAAGTGTCTCAGTTTTTTCCCGTTCCCTCATCCCATCTATACCACTCATCGTTTATCCCTACTTTTTGATACCGGACCTTCACTCTGTTTCCCTTAGATATCTCTTCTTAGGCTCTATTTCTCATTTCATATTGTATCTCCCGTTCCCAGTATGTTAAATCATCATCTATGTAAAATTGACGTCCTCTCAATTTGTTTTTATTCTTCAATATTGCCATTTTATCCTCGAACGTTTCCATCTCTACTGTACTCATTGCCACTCCATCATTAGTTTTTACCTTTAATACCTTCCTGATCTTTACATCTACTCCTAGTTCTCTCATCATAAAGGCCTTGACCTGCTCTTCTGCGTTTTCTTCCTTGTTCCATTCAATTCTTTTCATAACAATACTGTTCTTCTTATCACGTCTCTCCATATTCTCCACTCTTACTTTCAGCTGTTTAATCCTGCCATACATTATAGTTATCAAAACAGCGGTTAGTGTCGCATACGAAAAATCAGCAAAAAGTTGGTGTTATAGTGAGAAATTATAAGCAAGGATGAGTTGAAACTTATTTTCAACTACTGTAATTGTATCATTGGATACGGAAATCATCTTTCACAGTAATATTGTTAATTACTAGTAAAATTATGAATAACAACGTGAGTCCATACAGCAAAAACCAGTTTAAAAACGCAGCGCTCATGCGCGACCGGGCACTGAAGCTGAAGCTGTACAGGCCCGGATTAAGCGAAAAGGTAGAAATAAATAAGATATTTAAAAAAAACAAATAGTACTAAATAAAAGCGAAATAGAATCGCATCCTCCGAAGGGCAGACCTGGGAGGCATTTCTAACGTTTTACTATGTCTACAAACAACGAAGTAAAAGCCTTTGAGGACTCCATGGTGGCGTATTGCGATCAAGTAGAACCTACTTCTGTGCAAGAACAGGCTCCTAACATGGATTGGCAACTAGTAAATGATAAAAAAAGACGAGGAAGTCCTCGAGAAAGAAAAGAATGCAAACAAACAAAACTAAACGATTATTGGTTAGGATCTACAATTTTGATAAACAAAAGATATGATAGTTTGGAACACGAAAGCACTGAACAAAACAATGAGGTAGATAATTTACCAAAAAATGAATCAAAGCCACCACCAATATTTATCGCCGGTGTTAAGAATATTAATTCTCTTACAAAACTATTAAACGAAATAGCAATCAATTTATACACCGTAAAATCACTTGAGGAAGAACAAGTTAAGGTACAACCAAAAACAGGTGAGGCATACACTAAAATAACAAAAGCTCTAATCGCGAGAAATACTGAATTCCATACTTACAAACTAAACAGGAAAAAAGTTTTAGTTGGAAAATCATCCGGCCAGCTATAGAGGCTGCTTAATACATAAACAACTACAACAAAAACTTTACCCAAAACAAAACGATCAAAGAATAAATTCGCAACAAAATTCCCAAAAATAAAGCAAGGTATTACATTTGCGCAAGTAGCGGGAAACCCAATCCAACAAAAAGCAAATAGCGATCATACAGAAAAAAACGTAGAAGAAAAACAAACCAGCGACATGGAAGAATTAAAACTAATGATGAAGTCTCTATTAACACAGTTAGGTACAGTCATGAACCTAAGTACTACATTAGTCTCTAAGCTATCATAACCTTCCAAACGCTGAATATAGCCTTATGGAATGCCAACGGATTAAACAAACATGTTGAAGAGCTAAAATCATTCATCTTGAATAACAAGATCGACATCATGCTGATAACTGAAACACACATAACCAGTAAAAGATGTGCAAAAATTCCGGGATTTCTTATCTATATTACAAATCATCCGGATGGTAAGGCCCACGGTGGAACAGCAGTTCTTGTAAGGAGTAATATTAAACACCACCAACTTGATGGTTTTCTCCAAGCTACCACAATTAAGCTCGAAAATTACACTGGAGGAATCAATACCTCATCCGTTTATTGTCCACCAAAACATAATAATAAGAGGCACCACTATGAAGAATTCATAAAAACTATTGGTAACAGATTTATCGCCGGAGGAGATTATAATGCAAAATATACAGAATGGGGGTCAAGATTAATAACATCGAAAGGAAGAGAATTATTGTCCGCAATAAAAAATAACAAACTGGAATGCGCTACGACAGGAGAACCAACATATTGGCCAGCTGATCGGGAAAGAACTCCGGATGTTCTCGACATCTTTATTACAAAAGGAATGAACCGTAAACTACTCAAAGTATCATCTTCCTTGGACTTATCCTCGGATCATACACCGATAATTCTGCAGTTATTCACTGAAATTCCTATTGTAGAAAAAGGGCCTAGACTAACCAATAAAAAAACGAAATGGGACGTTTTTCAACAAGAGCTTCTGGATGAAATTGAACTTCAAGTACCTCTTAAAACTGGAGAGGACATAGAGAGGGAAACCATGAATCTTACTCGAGCTATAAAAAAAGCAGCGTGGAACGCAACTACCCAAGGCGAAAGCAGAGCATCGTACCAGGACAGGATCCCAGTGATTATAAAGGACAAAATTGAAAAAAAGCGTCGACTACGGAAAAGGTGGCAGCGAAAGAGAACGGAAAGGGATAAACAAATGTATAACAAAGCAACAAAAACGTTAAAAAACCTACTACGAACGTTAAAAAACCAGTCCTTGCAAACATACCTGGAAGGATTATCTGCAACTGGTGATACTGAATACTCGCTTTGGAGAGCAACTAATTATTTAAAAAAACCGCAACAACATATACCACCACTAAAGCTAAGCGCTGGAACATGGGCTAGAAATGACACAGAGAAAGTACAAGCATTTGCTGATCATCTAGCTATGATATTAACACCGTATCAAATACCGGAAACAATAGAAGATAAACAAGAAATAGAAAATGGCCTGGCGGAACCGTTTCAGATGGAATTTCCAATTAAACCGTTTACCTTTAAGGAAGTTAGCATGGTCATAACAAAGGAAATCAACCCGCATAAATCACCAGGATATGATCTTATTACTGGACAGGTACTTCAAAAGCTACCGAGAAAAGCGTTAGTATCAGTACTGCAGATCTTCAATGCTGTGTTAAGACTAAAATATTTTCCATGTCAATGGAAGGTGGCACAGGTAACCATGATACCAAAGGCGGGAAAGAAATCTGAGCTGTTATCCTCCTACAGACCAATTAGCCTTTTACCAGTACTTTCAAAAGTACTGGAAAAACTACTGTTAAAAAGACTACGACCGGTGTTAGAAGAAAAGGAACTCATACCACACCATCAATTTGGCTTCAGAAAAGAACACGGAACTATCCAGCAGGTCCATAGAGTCGTGAAGCATATTGAAGATGACTTGGAAAATAAACGTTATGGCAATGCGGTATTCTTGGACATCATTGCAGCATTTGACAAGGTATGGCATACTGGAATAAAATACAAACTGAAAAAAACACTACCATACAATTTGTACGAACTATTAAGCTCGTACATAGATGATCGATTCGGCTTTGTCAAGTATGGCAACGAATATACAGATCTTTTCTGTGCTCTATTCCCTCTACACTGCAGCTCTACCAACTACAAGTAAAACTAAAACTGCGACCTTTGCAGATGATACAACAATAATAGCATCTCATGTAAACCCGAAAATAGCGGCCACATATGTACAGACGCATCTAAACAAAATCGACAGCTGGTTAAAAAGATGGAAATTGAAAGCGAACAATGATAAATCTGTTAACGTCATCTTTACAACAAGAAAAGAACATTCTCCTCCAGTTGAGCTGAATGGATGCCAAATGGTTCAATCAGACTCTGTGAAATATCTAGGTATACATTTAGATAAACGTCTTACGTGGCAGAAACATATATTTACTAAAAGAAAACAGCGAGAAATGTATTGGCTAATAGGAAAAGATTCAAAACTAAGTATTGAGAATAAAAAATTGCTTTATAAAACCATTCTGAAACCAATATGGACGTATGGCATACAGTTATGGGAAACAGCAAGCAATTCAAATTTGGAAATACTGCAAAGATTTCAAAACAAGGTGTTACGAATAACAACTAATGCACCATGGTATGTCACTAATAGTATACTTGGAAATGATCTACAAATACCTACAGTAAAAATGGAAGCTAAAAAATATTCTGTAAGGTACAAAGGGAAAATAACTAACCATTCAAACACGGTGGTGCGAGATTTATATAATACCGAAAACGAAGTGCGACGGCTGAAACGCTACAAACCTACAGATCTCACCACAAGATTTAACTGAAGACATTATATAATAAAATAAAATAAGTAAATTGTAAATTAAATGACAAAAAAAATAAAATAATATAGACGGGAAACTCTCATTGGAGAATTTCCTACATGAGACGGAATTGTAAATATGTATATATATATAAATATGTAATTCGTAATGCTTCGCGGATGGAAAAGTATGTGTTTTGGTTGATCCGAGGTGTCATCCGTTCATCTTCTTGGTTGTTCCCTGTGGAGGAACAGGGGCAGACGTTTCGCCAAGATCTCACTTGGCATCTTCAGGGCTTTGTCGTAGTCTCCTGTTGACAGTCTTCTTGGTTGTTCCACAAGGAACAACCAAGAAGATGAACGGATGATACCTCGGATCAACCAAAACACATACTTTTCCATCCGCGAAGCATTACGAATTACCATATAAATATATATATATATATATATATATATATATAACACTTACTTATTGTCAATATAGACAGATTGTGCAGTTTAAACAATAAAAAAAAATCCTTCCATACAATTCTTCTCTCTCCCTCTCCCATCTTTCCTCTCTATTCTTTATTTCTTTTCTCAGCAGCTTGTTCTCATCTGTATTTGCATCAACTTTCGCTATTAGCAATTGCATCAGTTGTTCTAGCCTATCCATTTTTCCCTCTTCCTCCGCGTTCCTCTTTTGTGTCTTTTTCTCTTTACTAACGGTGTTTTCAATTTCTGTACTACTGTCCAAGTCCGATTTTTTTCTTTTCTCCGCCACTCGCTCTTTTAAATCTTTCAAATGTTTCAAATACGGCTGTTTCTTCTTGAAACTCGTACCCGTTCAAGGTTAGCCGCCCGGATCGTCTCCTCGAAGGCGCTTAACCTTTTAATATTTTCGCTCACCTATTATTTCTACGGATTCTTTCCCTTTTACTGCCTTACCAACCACTACTCATAACTGACACTAACAACTTGCTTGTTTCCACTTACTTGCGTTTATCACTTTTTACTAGCTGTAGATGGCTCTTAATCACTTTAATCTACGAGCTAAGTTAAAAGCAACTTCTCACTCCTAATACCAGGACCGAATCACTAATAGGATAAACATACTTAAACTTGTTTCATAAAAATTTCGCATATTTTAAAGTCCATTTTGGCACCTAAAAGTTGCTTTTAAAAGTAACTTTAATAAAAATTATACAAATAAATATAAAATACTGTATTTAAATTCAATAAATCATTAATGTTTATAATATAATTAGTATTAACATAGATAGATAATAAACATACATTTAAAAAGTGTTATATGATTTACGATGTTTTAGGTAATAATTAAGAATATTATATCACACTAGGATTAAAACACGTTAAAATATTCAAATCTGCTTAAGTTTAGGGATTTTATACGAATACAATCTAAAAATAGAAACTTATTTCTTTCCCCACATTCTAATTGCGATTAGAGCCTTATTAAAAGCTTCACACCATTTTATTCTTTCCTCTTTTGTATCCGCAGACAAGAGATGCCTAATTATCGTTTTATTATCTTTACGATAAAGTGTTAAAGATTCTTTATCATCGGCTTCCGGTTCGCGCATAATTTCGAATAAGAATGTATTCATGCGAGCGCAAATCTCTCTGCTGACGGGACCAAGGTTTTCTGTTATGCAATTTTGTAGGCTAATCGATCCAATGGGTGATTTTTCTTTTTCTTGGTCTGGATATTTCCAATAGCTGAGGGTGTCGCCTCTTAAAACGCACCATCTTCTATGCCAGGCGCCGAAACCGGAAACGTCTTGGAACATTGTTAAAAATCCTTTGTGTTCGCTTGAAACTGCCAGTTCGCAATCGATTTTCATGTCGACTCTACCTTCTAATGGGCTCATTGATGGCGCGTTATTTAAGGAAAAATGAGTTTTGTTAACGGTTTGGATTGAAAAAACGACGTAACCCATCATTGCAAAAGTTGAAGAACGAACCACTTGGGGTCCTGCTGGTGATTCTTTCGGTGGGATAACCATTCTTGAATCGTGTTTATTTTTTTTAGGGGTTAATTTATTACTGGCTTTTTTATTTATGTGATATTTAACTTCGTGGGGTAAAATTTCTTCTTGCGCTTGCAAACAATAAACTTCGAAAGTTACCGCAAAATCGCTGTAGATGTTGTCGAGTTTTACAACTCCGGGAATTATAAGATCATGATCTGGATTATGAGTAGATGTTGCTACTGTTGAAACTAATTGTGACGAAACGACTTGTTCGCCTGATTTTACCAAACAAATTACGTGATGACCTTTTCCGCCAGCAGCAGCCAAAGCTCGGACATATTCCCGTTTTAACGGCAATTTTATATTTTTTATTGTCAACGATCCTTTTTCGAGCGGTAAATTTTGAGCGTGCTGATCTTGAGGACGCAAAGTTTTTTGAATTTTGAGACGTTGTACTTCATGGAGAGCAGCTTGGCGTCTATGGGCTGATTTAAATTGAAAAAGAAATAATAATAAGATAAATTAAATTGATTTATGGCCGGTTTCTCGTACGTATTTATATGTCGATACCGAACCGATATTGTGCTGTTGATTGATAACACGAGCGATATCCATCAATTGGGTTTCTGAAAGTGCCAATAGGAGATATCGAACGATATCGAACCGATGACTATATCGCATGCAACAATATTTTAATAAAAACATTCAAAATTTATAGAGGTTAGTGTCTATTTTGTCATGCTGAGAACCAAATTAGAAAATCATAAAATTAATAATATTGTTTAAAAAAACCACGAAAAATCGAATTCTTAAGATATCTTAATAAATTGTTCAAAATTTATAGAGGAAAGTGTCTACTTTCTCGTAATGAAACCGAATCTTGAAAATATTTATTCGTTTTTGAGACATACATCATTAAATACAACGTGAACATTTATGGCTATCTCAAGTTAATTAAAAATTACCAAAAATCGAATTCTTGACATATTTTAATGATATATTCAAAATTTATAGAAGCAAGTGTCTATTTTGTCACGGTGAGAATCAAACTAGAAAGAAAATCTTTATTCGTTTTTGAGATAAAGATTTTTTAAGTTGACCTAATTTTTAATGATTTTTTGAAATTAATAATTGTTTTAAAAAACTAACTTGTTTTAAAAAATCACGAATAATCGAATTCTTAAGATATCTTAAAGAATTGTTCATGATTTATAGAGGGAAGTGTCTACTTTCTCGTGATGAAAGCGGATCTTGAAAATATTTATTCGTTTTTGAGATATAAATCGTTAAATTCAACATGAACATTTACGGCTATCTCAATTTAATTAAAAATCACCAAAAATCGAATTCTTGACATATTTTAATGATATATTCAAAATTTATAGAAGCAAGCGTCTATTTTGTCACGGTGAGAATCAACCTAGAAAATCTTTATTCGTTTTTGAGATAAAGATTTTTTAAGTTGACCTAATTTTTAATGATTTTTTGAAATTAATAATTGTTTTAAAAAACTAACTTGTTTTAAAAAATCACGAATAATCGAATTCTTAAGATATCTTAAAGAATTGTTCATGATTTATAGAGGAAAGTGTATACTTTCTCGTGATGAAAGCGGATCTTGAAAATATTTATTCGTTTTTGAGATATAAATCGTTAAATTCAACATGAACATTTACGGCTATCTCAAGTTAATTAAAAATCACCAAAAATCGAATTCTTGACATATTTTAATGATATATTCAAAATTTATAGAAGCAAGTGTCTATTTTGTCACGGTGAGAATCAAACTAGAAAATCTTTATTCGTTTTTGAGATAAAGATTTTTTAAGTTGACCTAATTTTTAATGATTTTTTGAAATTAATAATCTTGTTTTAAAAAATCACGAATAATCGAATTCTTAAGATATCTTAAAGAATTGTTCATGATTTATAGAGGGAAGTGTCTACTTTCTCGTGATGAAAGCGGATCTTGAAAATATTTATTCGTTTTTGAGATATAAATCGTTAAATTCAACATGAACATTTACGGCTATCTCAATTTAATTAAAAATCACCAAAAATCGAATTCTTGACATATTTTAATGATATATTCAAAATTTATAGAAGCAAGCGTCTATTTTGTCACGGTGAGAATCAACCTAGAAAATCTTTATTCGTTTTTGAGATAAAGATTTTTTAAGTTGACCTAATTTTTAATGATTTTTTGAAATTAATAATTGTTTTAAAAAACTAACTTGTTTTAAAAAATCACGAATAATCGAATTCTTAAGATATCTTAAAGAATTGTTCATGATTTATAGAGGAAAGTGTCTACTTTCTCGTGATGAAAGCGGATCTTGAAAATATTTATTCGTTTTTGAGATATAAATCATTAAATTCAACGTAAACATTTACGGCTATCTCAAGTTAATTAAAAATCACCAAAAATCGATTTCTTGAGATATTTTAATGAATCATTAAAAATTTATAGAGGTTACTGTCTATTTTGTCATGGTGAGAACCAAATCACAAAATCTTTATTTGTTTTTGAGATAAAGAATATTTAGGTTGACCTAATGTTTAATGATTTTTTGAAATTAATAACCTTGTTTTAAAAAAAATCAGGAAAAATGGAATTCTTAAAATATCTTAATGAACTATTCATGATTTATAGAGGAAACTGTCTATTTTCTCGTGATGAAACCGGATCTTGAAAATATTTATTCGTTTTTGAGATATAAATCATTAAATTCAACGTAAACATTTACGGCTATCTCAAGTTAATTAAAAATCACCAAAGATCGATTTCTTGAGATATTTTAATGAAACATTCAAAATTTATAGAGGATAGTGTCTATTTTGTCAAGGTGAGAAGCAAATTAGAAAATCTTTATTCGTTTTTGAGATAAAGATTATTTAAGTTAACCTAATTGAAATCACGAAAAATTGAATTCTTAAGATATCTTAATGAATTGTTCGTGATTTATAGAGGAAAGTGTCTACTTTCTCGTGATGAAACCAAATCTTGAAAATATTTATTCATTTTTGAGATATATGTATATCTCAACGTGAACATTTATGGCTATCTAAAGTTAATTAAAAATCACCAAAAACAAAATTCTTGAGATATTTTAATGAAACATTTAAAATTTATAGAGGCAAGTATCTATTTTGTTATGGTGAGAACCAAATTAGAAAATCGTTATTCGTTTCAGATATAAAGATTATTTAAGTTAACCTAATTTTTTCAAATTAATCTTGTTTTAAAAAATCACGAAAAATCGAATTCTTAAGATATCTTAGTGAACTATGCATGATTTATAGAGGAAAGTGTCTATTTTCTGATGATGAAACCAGATCTTGAAAATTTTTATTCGTTTTTGAGACATAAATCATTAAATTCAACGTGAACATATATGGCTATCTCAAGTTAATTAAAAATCACCAAAAATCGATTCTTTGAGATATTTTAATGAAACATTCAAAATTTATAGAGGTTAGTGTCTGTTTTGTTATGGTGAAAACCAAATTACAAAATCTTTATTCGTTTTTGAGATAAAGATAATATTTAAGTTAACCTAATTTTTAATGATTTTTGAAATTAATAATATTGTTTTAAAAAATGACGAAAAATTGAATTCTTAAGATATCTTAATGAATTGTTCATGATTCATAGAGGAAAGGGTCTACTTTCTCGTGATGAAATCGGATTTTGAAAATATTTATTCGTTTTTGAGATATAAATCATTAAATTCAACGTGAACATTTACCGCTATCTCAAGTTAATTAAAAATCACAAAAAATCGATTTCTTGAGATATTTTAATGAGATCTTCAAAGTTTATAAAGATAAGTGTCTATTTTGTCATGGTGAAAACCAAATTAGAAAATCTTTATTCGTTTTTGAGATAAAGATTATTTAGGTTGACCTAATTTTTAATTTTTTTTTGAAATTAATAATCTTGTTTTAAAAAATCACGAAAAATGGAATTCTTAAGATATCTTAATGAATTGTTCATGATTTATAGAGGAAACTGTCTATTTTTTCGTGATGAAAGCTGATCTTGAAAATATTTATTCGTTTTTGAGATATAAACCATTAAGTGCAACCTGAACATTTACGACTATCTCAAGTTAATTAAAAATCACCAAAAATCGATTTCTTGAGATATTTTAATGAAACATTCAAAATTTATAGAGGTTAGTGTTTATTTTGTCATGGTGAGAACCAAATTAAAAAATCTTTATTCGTTTTTGAGATAAAGATTATTTAAGTTATATAACCTAATTTTTAATGACTTTTTGAAATTAATAATCTTGTTTTAAAAAACCACGAAAAATCGAATTCTTAAGATATCTTAATGAATTGTTCGTAATTTATAGAGGAAAGTGTCTACTTTCCTGTGATGAATCCGGATCTTGAAAATATTTATTCGTTTTTGAGATATAAATCATTAAATTCAACGTGAACATTTACGGCTACCTCAAATTAATTAAAAATCACCAAAAATTGAATACTTGAGATATTTTAATGATACATTCAAAATGTATACAGGTAAGTGTCTATTTTGTCATGATGAGAACCAAATTAAAAAATCGTTTTTGAAAATTTTAACCTAATTTTTAATGATTTTTTGAAATTAATAATCATATTTTAAAAAATCGCGAAAAATCGAATTCTTAAGATATCTTAATGAATTGTTCATGATTTATAGAGGAAAGTGTCTACTTTCTCGTGATGAAACCGAATCATGAAAATATTTATTCGTTTTTGAGATATAAATCATTAAATTCAACGTGAACATTTATGGCTATCTCAAGTTAATTAAAAATCACTAAAAATCGATTTCTTGAGATATTTTAACGATACATTCAAAATTTATAAAGGCAAGTATCTATTTTGTCATGCTTAGAACCAAATTAGAAAATCTTTATTCGTTTTTGAGATAAAGATTATTTGAGTCAACTTAACTTTTTATGATTTTTTGAAATTAATAATCTTGCTTTAAAAACTATTCATGCTTTATAGAGGAAACTGTCTATTTTCTCGTGATGAAAGCGGATCTTGAAAATATTTATTCGTTTTTGAGATGAAGATTATTTAAGTTTACATGTTTTTTTATGATTTTTTGAAATTAATAATAAATATAATTTACCAACAATTGTTCTCTGTATAATTGAGCCTTTAAAATGTTTTCTTATTTGTTAATTATGTTCTTTTACTAATCATTTTCGTTATTATTTGATTTTCTTTTGTTAATTTTCATTAATATTAATTTCTTGTTCGGCAATTTTTATTTTTGTTAAGAAATTATTTGTTTATGTTATTTATTGTGATTTATTATTGGATGCTTCGCTGGGCTTTCCAGTTTTCATCTCAAATATAATAAATAAATAATTTTACGAATTGTTATTCAAAATTTTTACCGTTACCTATTGACAGGAATAAACAATTAATCAATTTTTTCACAAAACTCTCAAAAACCGGTCGATAACTATTGTGTGTAATAAGAACACCAATAGGCGATATCGACTCGATAAAAGATATCGATCTAGTAACTTTCGTTCCGATATCTACTCAATACTATATCTACGTATGAGAAACCGGGCATTAGAATTAGATAACTTACTTGCTAATAATAAAAGCTTTTCAGCTTCAACTTGCTCGGTGCTTCCCATAAACTCCATGGTGGCGTTGCAAAGATTTAAAGCTTGGCTTGTTTGAGAGATGATCATTTGTTGCTTATTAATCTAAAAATAAATTTTCAATTATTAAAATAATTGAGTCAAAAATTGTTAAAAGAAAAAAACCTCATCAGTAAGAAATTGAATTTTCTCCGCGACGATATCTTGAGTTTCTGATTCATTTAATTTTTCATCAATCTCCGAAATTATTGGTTGGCATAAAACTTTTTTAGCTGAGGAATTATTCTGAAATGATTACATGTTTAATATCTCAAACACAAAGTTGATCATTAATTCTTCACCTCCATTTGTTGACGTCGATAAAAGCTTACTGTATACTTCAAAGGCACTACATTTTCGCCATCAACAACGTGAGTGGGTAAATTTAAAGATTCGCGCGGTGATGATACATGGGTTTTTGGGGAAGATAAAATTTTTGCTGGAGATGTTTCTGATGTAAAGCTTTTGTAATGAAAGGAATTACATTGTTTAAGTCCGCTATCATTCTGAAAAAGAAAGAATTCGTTTAATGAAATGTTTTAGATGTTATGTAAAGAGTTATACTTACAAATGCTTTTTTGGGTGGAGTTGGGCCATTGCTGCAATCAGATTTACTTACATGAAAATAGTCATCTAAGTCATCTAACACATCAGAAGTGTTACTATCAGTACTCGCTTGATCTAAAGACTATAAAAAAGAAATAATTAATTTAAAATAATTAATCAATTTAGTATGATTTTTATGGTACAAATTTGAATGTTATATTTTCCAAAGACAAATTTAACCGTAATAAAAAAATATCTATCTTTTGTTATTTATAAGTTATAGCTAGAGCTAGGTAATATTCCGATATTTCTATATCTGGATACAATATCTGGATACTTTTTGAGTATCCAGTATCCAACTAAATCTGAAAGTATCCGGATACTTTTTAATTATATAACGAAATAGTGCGATCTTTTGAAAAAACAGATAGAATGTGAGGATTTTTTGTGAGAAAATCGCGGGCTCTCTCTTCAACTAAAATTTGTACACAACATTTACAATTTTTTTTTTTAATTTTCATTCAGTCATTATAAAGAGTTAATAAAAAAATCCCTGAAAGTGGTCTAAAGGTTTAAATTTTTGTGATTTTTTAGAGTAGGTTTCAAATTTTTTTTCCGCTTTTTTTTGTTAAAGAATATGATGTCCTCGTATATCATAATTTTCCTCGTTATATCGTAGTTTTTTGAAATTGCAATTTCTTACGGAATAAAAAAGAGGATATTTTTGTGACTCTAATACAATTAATATTAATATTGATTTCATAAGAAAATTTTCGGGAAAGGTTATTTTAAAATTTAAAAATTTTCCACTCATTTGAGATAGAGACATAAGCGGCAATTTTTGAAAATACGTGTGGGTGCTGAAAAGAACTGAATTGGGGAAAGACTCAAATGACGAATGAGAGCTCTCAAAAAAGTCTGAAAAGAAAAACGGTTGCTGCAAATGCTGGGACTGAATTTTGCTGAATTTTGAAGAAAAAGGTCAATGATATACTAAATTTTGTATGAGTGCTCTTTTGAAAGCATAACAGTTTCTGGAAGTAGTGCAAGTTTTCTGGAAACCTTTCAAGCATTCTGGAAGCATTTCAAGTCTTCTAGAAGCATTTTAAGTCTTCTGCAAGTAATATCAAGTTTTTTTTAGTAATAGTATCACGTCTAATGTAGCTGTTTGATACCTTCTAGAAATAGTATCAAATGTAATGGAAGTATTTCAAGCCTTCTAGAAGAAGTACCAAGTCTTCATTTCAAGTATTCTAGAGGCAATATCAAGTCTTTTGGAAACACTTCAAATCTTTTAGATGAAATATCAAGTCTTCTGAAAGCATTTCAAGTGTAACAAATACAATATCAAGTCTTCTAAAAGCATTTCCAGGCTTTTGGAAGCAATATCATGCCATCTAGAAACAACATAAAGTCATCTAGAAGCAGTGTCAAGTATTATGGAAGCATTTCAAATATTCCAGAGGCAATATCACGATTTCTGGAAACAGTGTCGAGTCTTCAAGTTGTTTGGAAACAGTATCCTCATCTAGAACCAGTATTAAGGCTTCTAAAACCAGATCAAGTTTTCTAGAAACAGAAAGTCTTCTGGAAGCTTTCCATGTTTTCTCGGAGCAGTATTATGTCTCCTAGAAGCATTTCAAATCTTTTAGAAACAGTATCGTCATCTAGAACCAGTATCAAGTCTTCTGGAAGCAGATCAAGTCTTTTAAAAACAATATCAAGTGTTCTGGAAGCTTTCCATGTTTTCTGGGAGCAGTATTAAATCATCTAGAAGCATTTCAAGTATTCTGAAAGCAGCATCAAGTTTTATGGAAGCACTTCAAGTCTTTTAGAATGAGTATCAAGTCTCTTAGAAGCATTTTTAAGTCTTTTGGAAACAGCATCAAGTCATCTAGAAGCATTTCAAGTCTTCTGGAAGCAGTATCAACACTTATGGAAGCACTTCAAGTCTTTCAGAGGCAATATAAAGATTTCTAGAAGCAATTTAAGTGTTCTGCAAGCATTTTATGTCTTCTAAAAAAAATATCAAGTTTTCAGAAGCAATATCGTGTCACCTAGAAGCAACACCAAGTCTCTTTAAAGCAATATTATGCCATCTAGAAGCAACATCACATTTTCTAGAAGCAGTATCTAGTCTTGTGGAAGTTTTTCAAGTTTTGCAGAGGCAATATCAGGATTTCTGGAAGCACTTTAAGTCTTCTAGAAACAGTATCAAGTTTATTGCAAGTATTTCACTCCTTCTGGAAGTAATATCAAGTCTCTTAGAAGCATCTCAAGGCTTGTGAAAGCATTCCAAATCTTCTACATGCATTTCAAGTCTTCTAGAGACAGTATCGTCATCTAGAACCAGTATCAAGTGTTCTGGAAGCAGATCAAATCTTTTGCAGTATCAATAGTACATTACAAAAATTAAAGTTACAAAAATATTGAATTTGGTACCTTTAATCTACATAAAATTATTAATAATTTTGTATGGGTGCTTGTGCACATATGTAACCTATTGCATTAGATGTCAAAAATTAATCATTGTTGTATTAATAAAATACTTAAAACAATTGGTTAACATGGCTTAGAACGGCTAGTGCTACTTTTCTATTTTAGTGGATGATAAATTTAGAAATTCATGTGTAATCATGGTAACCAACTATTTTAGATGTCAAAAATTTATCATTATCTTAATAAAATATCTAAAACACGGCTACTTTAGGTACGGAATCTTTAAAGTGATTTTTCTCGAAAATTTTCTTTTATAGTGGGTTTCTAAATTGAATCAAGATTTCAAGGAGGGTTTTTTCAGAGAGGGTGTTTTCATATAACTTTTTGTTCAAAATCAAATGATGTTATCGCCTATATCTGGTATGTTATTGACACACTTTATAGAATATATTGGAGTCTTTATACTTTTAATTGTTTAAAATAGTGCCATATAAAGATTTTTAAAAAGGGAAGAAATTTCGGTGTAGCTATCAAAAATAATTTTTTAATCGTTTCTTTTTAACACTACAAAATTTGATGTAATGAATGAAGTTTTTGGTTTTCAGGCGGAGCTCCTCAATTGTTAAATAAAATTAGCAGCATTAATTTAAATCACCTTGTTTTTTGAAAAAACTAATTTTTTCAGTTATAATTAAAAGATGTGATAAAAGCTATTGCATTCCATTAAAAATAACGAAATTATGGTCTACTTTTGTTAGACCAGAAATGGCGATGATCTTGAAAAATATTTTAGATCGAAAAATCAGAATGAACTTCTCATACATACTAAATTTCAGAAACAGAGATCCAATGATATAAAAACAAAACGTGTGTTGCTGACTTTTTGGCGAACACCGTATATGTTTAATAAAAAATAATAATAAAAATGTGTTATTAATTAGTTGATTGAGAAAGTGTCACTATTATTTTGATATATCTAGGGACTTGAATTTACGAATATTACCAAGAAAACTAATGGTATGCATTTTAAAAACAAAATCTTCAAATATCAGATTCACGTTTTGAATACAGGTGTCCAGTATCCTGCGGATCAGAGGTATATAGCGCTGTAGAGCACATTATTTTGAGACGATTTTCCTAATAACGTTTTTTCATATTATTTATAATAGCTGCATGGGAATTGTTTAAAGTTGTCCAATAGTGATTCCTGAGAAACGACTGAGGAGGTCGTAAATCAATCTCAGGTAATCAGCCCCACTCCCGCCTTATTATTCGTCTCTTACGTGTTTATTTTGCACTTACATATTTATAACACACAACTTCTTGAATTATTGTAATTAAAAAATTGAAATGTATTCATTTTTATTCCTTTAACTTTTAATGACATGTAGCTTATGGCAACAATTAAATTGTAAATATTACAAAGAGAAAAATCAATAAAAAAATTAGCAAGAGAAATAAACGTTTAAGAAATAATGGATGATGGACCTGAGATTGATTTATAACCTCCACAGTCGTTTTCCAAAATCGCTATTAGACTCCTTTAAACAGTTCTCATGTGGTTGTTATAAATATGAAAATCATTATTAAAAACATAGTCTCAAAATAATGTGCTATACATTGCTATATACCTCTGATATGGAAGATATAGGACATCCTGTATACTGTAGATTTTCTTTTTCAATATTCAAATTATCAAATCATATGCTTAATTTTATCCACTTCATCTTTGTAATTTACTCTTTTGTCAATTAACATGTTCATGTCTTTTTTATTAATGTCGTTTACAAATCAGATATTGTTCTTTTTTTCATTATTTATTGAAGACATTTCTTAGTTTTTTTCATTGTAACTAATTCAATAAATGAATATGATAATTTGGTGAAGTCTTAACAGTATATTAATCACTTCTTTAATTTAAAAAATGAAGGAGATATGAGCGTTTTTTTGAAATGGTGAACATTTGGCTATAACTTAAAAATAAAAGAAGATACAGATAATTTCTCATATAGCTTAGAAAAACACAAAAAATTTGCCCATCCTGTACTAAGTGTATCAAAAATGTTTTTTTACTATTTATTTATTAAGAAAATATTTACCCTTTTTCGAGCAGATTGTCCTTTACAAACAACTTCCAAAATCTCCCGTCCAAAACTAGTATTTCCCATATCACACAGATCATAACTATCATTCATACTATTTTCCAAAGACGATTGTAACTCGGCTTCATTTTCTGTCGCTGCTTCGATATCGGATAAGGTGGGGTATAATCGACCTTCCTTTGGTTTCACAAGTTTAATGTTTTTTACAGTATCCAAAACTGAAGTAACTTGCGGACTATCACTTTTCCTCCTATTTCTAGATTTCTCACCGGAAGCTTTCGATTCCGTCTCGGCGACTTTTGTAGGTGTTTTAGGGGTAATTTCCGTTTTATCAGGTTGTTTTGGTTCATAATCGTTATTTAAATCCTTGTTTTTATTAAAACGATTTCTCAACAATTCAATTTCTTGTTGGGTACTTGTCATTGTATTAACTTTTTCCATTTTGTTTTCGATTAAAGCTTCAAATTTTTTAGCAATATTCCCTTTATCAATAACATTTTCTTTTTCAATCTTTTCTTCATTATTAACGATCGTTGATTTGATTGTTGGTTTTGAAACAGCCCACTTATTTTGCTTAACTTGTTCTTCACCTCCATCAATATTTTTCAAAAATTTTGATGCCACATTACCTTTATGAACCGGTTTTTTATCTTTCTGAATAGGTATTGACATTGCAAACGCAGCTTTTGGAATTAAAGCTTCACCCTTATTCTTTTCAAATAAAGCTTTTCTATCAGCAATTGAAAGCAAAGATGGATCCTTACTCGACTCAGATTTTGAAGGTGGCGTTTTTGGAGATTTCTCAAATAACGCTTTTTTTGATTCAATTCCAGAATTAATTTTACACTCAATAGAACGTTTTATTGATTTTTCAGAACTATTTTCTAAATTTGTTGGAATGTTTTTTTGATTATCTGATTTTGAAAATTTTGGGGTTATTTTAGTTGGAACTGTTGAAGGATTTTCTGAGATTGTTGGAATGTTTCTTTGATTATCTGATTTTGGTGTGAGTTGAGTTGTTTTTTTGGGTGAATTACAATTGTAAACTAAACGAGAATTTGATTCCGTCCTTGTAAACCCTTGTGATTCCTAAAACACAACATAAGTTAAAAAAAATGGCTTAATAACTCAATTAATTTTCTAACCAAAGCCTTAATTACTCCTTCATCCCAAACAACTTTTTTAGTAGAATTATTTTCTGGAGTCTTCTTTAAAGGAGAATTAATCGATTTATTATAACTAGTTACAGTTGATTTTGCACAAACATTTATTTCTTGTTCATTTTTCTGCACTCTTTTCTTATCCATTTCGGTTATTTCTATTTTTGGAACATTGTTTTCGGATTTCTTTTCTTTATCCTATAAAATTTATTTCATTATAATTTTTTAAAAGTAGCATTTCTTAGAATATCATAAATAATCGGTTACATCAACTTACATCATCCTCCCATTCACGAATATTTTGCGCTAAATCGGCTAACTTACTCAATCCCTTCTTCAATTTAGAACTACCACTATTTATTTTAGAATTTTCTTGGGTCGACTCGTTTTGTTGTAAATGGAAGTAAGCTTCAGAATTTTGAATCGGTGACGAAATACAAACATTTTCATCAGCTGAATAAGAATAAAACAGAATATATTATATATTAGTACAGAATGTCCAAAATTGACAGTAATTATGAAAAAAAAGCGTGCGTGAAGTATGTAGAGCATCACTCGTCTTCTAAAAACATATATCTCAAGAATTTAAGAAAACGCAATTTCTAAAAGATCTAAGCATCTGGAAAACCACAGAATTTCGAAAATTTCTTTTGAATATGGGTACCCTTGTGTTAAGAGACGTGGTAGATTTCTTCATTATGAACACTTTAGTGCGATTTTTCTACATTATTATTAAAAAACAACTTTCTAAATAAGGTTCACAACCAGAAAAAACTTATTTGGATGCATTCATTAAGCTTTTTAAGTGTCTTTATAGACGTAGATTTTTTGTGTAAAATGTGCATAGTTTAACTCATTTTGCTGCTGATGAAACTTTAACAATCGGTAGGTCTTTTAAAATAACACTTTAACTTCATATACGTTGTTTTAAGCATATTTAAAATAAACTGTTCCAAACATGTTTAAAACTGTATGATATGTTTTAAACCAAATTTGTTTTAAATAGTTTAAAAGGTGTATTAAAACATGGGATGTTGTTTAAAAGAATAATTTTGTTCAAAAGTTAGTATGTTCCATTTTACTTTATGAATGTTTATTGTCAAACTTATAACAAAAATCGTAACGATTTACGTCGTTTCAACTAGATACTCAATTTACTCCATTTAACTCTTGAAATATGCAGATTATTTTTATCATTTCCTAATCTATTACTTAATGTAGATTATAAAACTTAGTCTTAGGAAGAAAAAAGTCGCTTAATATAGCAAGATGATGCTATAGCATCATATGAATCTATTAAAATAATCTTAATGTAGCTACATCCAAAAATATAAGAAAATTGCACCTGCCAAGATTGCCGAGATCAATCTGTCAGTCAAAATTTTGCATTTTGTCCAATAATATTTAATAGTTTCGAAGCAAACTTAAATAGTTTATCAACAATATCGTGCTTTTTTGCAAACAAAATGCCAGTTTTCTGCCAAAAGTTTTAGAAATAATTTTAATTCTTCTAAAAGCAGTATTAAGTCTTCCAGAATCAATACCGAGTTTTCGGGAAGAAGTTCAATTCCTCTAGAAGCATTTCAAGTGTTTTGGAAGCAATTGAAATCTTCTGAAAGCATCTCAAGTAGCAATTTTAACAAAAAGAATTTGACCGAGGTTGGGGGCTCTGCATAGTATTCTTTCTTATTCTGATATTTGGATATAATGGATCTAAATTGTAAACTCTTATCGTTCCATTTACACTTCTCCTACATCAATGTTTCCAAGGAATTCTCTTATTACAGATTTTATCCTGTTGAAATGTTTACTGGAAACAGGACAATTCTTCCAAAGATAATACAATGTTTTCTAGAAGCATTTCAAGTCTTCTAAGGTATGACAACTATTCTGGAAACATTCCAAGTCTTTTCAAAGCAATATTACGTCCTCTAGAAGAAGTATCAAGTCTTTTGGTAGCAGTTGAAATTTTCTGAACCATTGCAAGTCTACTGGACAAATATCTGGAAGCAACAGCTTCTGGTGTTCATGGCTCCGCTGCGTCTCGCGGAATTGCAAAGGGAATCTGAGGAACGATATCTTCGTCAATGAACATTTAACGACGGAGAATGTAGAGCGGAGAAGTAACGTTCTCTGGTTATTATTATCCGATCACGAAGCGATTTAAAAAAAAAATTTGTATTCTTTTTGCTATTGCGCTCGAGTTTTGTGATCCTAATTTTTTGTTTTAAATGGCTGTGTCAGACTTTTACCAAAATGTCAACGGTTTACGTACGATATCATCTACCTTACTGAGACATTCCGTAATCCTTCGATTGCTAATAACGAGTTCTTTTCCTCTGATTACACCGTCATTCGGCGTGATAGATATTCTTCAATGTCTCACAAGCCGGATGGTGGCGGTGTCCTGATTGGTGATAGAAATAGCCTTGGCGTATCAACTGATTTAGGTTTTTACTCCAAGGCGAAGGATTTTTGGGTGAGTGTCGGCTGGTCATATATTTATTTGTTGTGTATATTTGCCTCCTGGTGATATTGACTCTTTTCAAGTGTTTTTGCGTCAAATCTCTAGGATTAGGGATGCCCACCCAGATAATCTAATTATAATTGTAGGCTAAAATCGCCTATTTACCTTCAATACAATGGTGTCGGTCTGACAATGGTAATCTGATTGGTTACATCTGTTGGCGGTGATTTACACTCTCGAGAGTTTTTGTACGCTTACCATTACTGAAATTTATTACAGTTTACATCTGTAATGATAATAAGAGAATTTTAGATCTGCTGCTCAGTACATCCACTTGTATACAGATGGTCAATAGGTGCCCGAATCCTCTCTCTCAAAAGTTATTGCGCGATGACTTCACTGTGGAATACTTTTTTATCAGGGTAATTATGATGAAATTAATGCTTCTATTTTTGCTATTGATTGGTCTGAACAATTTGCGGGTCGGAGCGTAGATGACGCGGTGGACATTTTTTCTTAGCGCAGATTTCCAATTTAGATCTCGAGATCCATAGTGAAGTCTATCCGGGAAAAACTTTGTTTCCATCGTAAGTGGAAAATTTATGGAAATAAAGCTGACTATTTATCATTTACAATTTTGCGTAAGCGTTCCAAAACTCTAATTATGTCAGATTATGCAATCATGTCAAGTCAATTCAATCCCTGACCGCTTGTGGTCTTTCGTAAAGCATAAACGGGGCAAATGCTCTGATATTCCCGCTAAGATGAAATTATCCGACGATTCTAGCGATAATACCCAGGTTTGTTTTGGGTTGGGTTGGGTTTGTTCCTAATTCGCTCAATATTTTAACTCTGTTTGCATTGAGAGTACCTACACTTATTTTTCGCGTATCGTATAGGGTGGTGGCCTGGCGGCTTGGCTTTGCGAGGAGGATGTCTTGCATGCTCTCAAGGAGGTTGATTCTAAAGATGGAGCTGGTCCGGAAAAGTTGCCCTGTTGCTTCATTAAATACTGTGCTGGGTTAGTTTAGCAAAGCCACTTTTTATTATTTTTTCTATTTCCTTGAACTCTGGATCTTTCCCCAGTGAATGTAGTTTTGCCTGTCTTTAAGTCTGATGACCATAGTGATGTATGTCAGTATCGTCCAATTTCAATTTTATCTCTAGTTGTATTGTATTGTATCTCCGCTTTTCGCCGGATCACATCTGGTGTTCCCCATTATCTTGGTATATATTGATGATGTGATGGCTTGCTTTAAGCACGCAAGCTTTTTACTTCACGTGGATGATTGTACAATCTATCTGAATACAAGGGGTAACTCTGATTGTCTTAAACCTCAGAGTGATCTGAACCGGTTTTACAACTATTGTTTCAATAACAACCTCTTCCTAAATTTCAAAAACCGCTCTAAAATCTCATTCTCGCGTAAACGTTATCCCCTGAATTTTTTTTTACAATCTAGGCGGTACAGATCTTCAATCTGTCGACCACATCTGCGATCTGGGGATTATACTAAATAGGAAGCTTTTATATAATTTGCATATAGACTTTATCACATCCAAGACTTTTGTTTTGTATTTAGCGTATGTGAGTAGTGTTCTCGGTGATTCATCAACGGCATGAAGTGCTCAGTACACTGTTTGCATTAATCACATTGAATGTGTTCAGCGCTGTTTTTTGCGGTCTGTAGCCCATAAAGTTTATTTACCAGATTGTGATTACGAGATGCGATGCAGGGTGCTGGGCTTGCAGTCATTACAAGTTAGGCGGCTGAGATACGATCTGTTTTTCATCTTTAAAGGGTTATACCTAGTTGGAATTTTTAAAAAACGGATCTTTTTTTGCACTTCCGTAATGTACACATATTTAAGTATATAATTTATCCGGCAAATATTTATAAAGATAAAATTTGAAACAGTCTCACAATGTGGACTCAGTTTTAAAATTGTTATACTGTGTGATAATTGTGACCGTCGTACTGTAAACTCTAGTAGCTTTGTGAAACATTGTTATGAAATAAATAGACGATTTTTATTTGTGATGAGAACTCTCAGATTAGGATTGAAAGGTGTAACTCGATTTTGTGGATTAATGGACATGCCAGCTTTCATGATGCAAAGTACCTATGACATGATTATAAACAATATCCACGAATGTGTGAAATTAACCACCAGAAACTTTTTGAAAAAGCTTGCACTGAGGAAAAAGACGCGACTTCGGTAAACCAGAATGATAATCGTAATAACTTGACAGTATTTGGGGATGGAACGTGGAAAAACGTGGCTTTAGTTCATTGTACGAGGTAACTTAATTGATTGGGTATTATACAGGGAAAATTATAGATGTTTTTGTTAAAAGCAAGCAATGCGAACATTGGAAAGCTCGAGAAGGAACGGCAGAATATGAAGAGTGGTAGGTACAGCACAAAGATATTTGTTCTGCTATTCATAATGGTGCACCAGGAAAAATAGAAGTTGATGCGGTCATTGGCATGTTCAAACGTTCATTAGAAAAGTTTGGAGTTCGTTAAAAATTACATCGATGACGGTGACTCGAAAACATACTCCGGAATTCTAAAAGCTGCACCTTACGGTGAAATTGAAGTAGTGAAAAAAGGCTCGCAGACAACAGCTGGGTACATTGGAAGCAAATGATGACGCCGAGGGTCGAAATCGGTTTGACCGATCGGTTTCAAATTTTTACACAACCTTCTTAGATATATCCTCCTGGTATTAATAGAAGGAATAAGATTTCTGCAAATTATTTCGATTTTTTTAGACCACTTGAAATTAAATTTTTTTTCAAAAATTTCAACTTTTTTTTTGAGGAGCCGCTATTTTGTCAAAAATTAAAATTTTGACTGTTCCTTCGATTAATACCTGCATTCATCTATCCACTTAATAAATTTTTCTAAATTTTTTATTACAGATAATCCAAACCAGAGATATCGTGCTCACCGCCGGACACCTTTATGTGGACACTACAGGAGCACTATTATCTAATATTTCTAAAAACGGACACCGGGGTTTGAAAGTATAAGACATGTTATGATGTATATATATATATATATATATGTATATATATATATATATATATATATATTAAATGAAAGGTCTTTTCAAAAAAAAAATATAAAAAAACACATTTCTTTGAGTTCACAACTAGGTATAACCCCTTAAGTTAACAAACAATTTTATCAATTCTCCGATGTTGCTCTGCGGATTATGCCGTCTTATTGTACTAGATGTGATCTAGTTTTTAGACTAAATAAATCTTAATACCAACGCTCATTTCAACTCGCTTCTTAAAAGAATTATGTACTCATTTGATTCTCACTGTCGAAGTATCGACTTGTTTAATATATCATATACAGCGTTTAGACGGTTTTAGTGGAAAAGGGGAAAAAATGTAATTGTTGATTCTTTCTATTATTTTCATTGTTAGAGCTATTGTATGATTATTGTATATTCTATTTTTATTTTAGGTTCTTTTCTTTATAGTAATTTTGCTAAGTGTACTGTGGTTGCTTCGCTGGGGGTTTAGCCTGTTTGCATCCCTTGAAGTAAATTAATAAATAAAAAATAAATATCATGTGTTTTAGAAGAAGTATCAAGTCTTCTAGGGGCAGTATAAAGCCTTCTAGAAGCATTTGAAGTCATCTGGAAGTGACATCAAAACTTCTAAAAGCATTTCACGTCTTCTGGGAACAACATCATGTATTCTAGATGCAGTATCAAATTTTCTGGAAGCATGTCAGGTCTTCCAGGGACAGCATTAAGTATTTGGATGCAATATCAAGTCTTCTGGAGTCAGTATCAAGTCTTTCGGAAGCAGTATCAAGTATTTGAAAAGTAGTATGAAGTCTTGTAGAAGTATTTTAAGTCTTTCATAAGCAATATCAAGTTTTCTGGAAGCATTTCAAGTTCTCTAGAAGCAGTATCAAATCTTTTGAGGCATTACAAGTATTCTGAGAACATTTCATGTCTTCTGGAAGCGACATCAAATCTTCTAAAAGCATTTCAAATCGTCTGAGAGCAACATCGAGCCTTCTAGATTCAGTATCACGTCTTCTCGAAACATTTGAAGTTATCCAGGGGCAGTATCAAATCGTTGGAAGGAATATCAAGTCTTCTGAAAGCAGTATCAAGCCTTCGCCAAACTGTATGAAGACTTCAGAAACCATCTCAGGTCTTCCAAAGGCAATGTCAAGTTATCTGGAAGTATTTCAAGTTCCCTAGAAGCAGTATCAAGTCTTTTGAGGCAGTACAAGTATTATGAAAACATTTCAAGTCTGTTGGAAGTAATATCAGGTCGTCTAAATGTAGTATTAAGTCTTCTATATAGTCTTCTACGATTGCAAGTTTTCTGGATGCAATATCAAGTGGTCTAGTAGCAGCATCAAGTCTTTTGGAAGTAATTCAAGTCTTCTGGAACCATTGTAAGTCTTCTGGATACAATATCAAGTGTTCTAGCAATACTATCAAGTCTTCTAAAGGCAGTAGCAAGCCTGCTAGAAGTATTTCAACTCTTCTGGAAGCGACATCAAATCTTCTAAAAGCATTTCAAATCGTCTGAGAGCAACATCGAGCCTTCTAGATGCAGTATCACATATTCTCGAAATATTTGAAGTAATCCAGGGGCAGTGTCAAATCGTTGGAAGCAATATCAAGTCTTTTGAAAGCAGTATCAAGTCTTCGCCAAACAGAATGAAGTCTTCTGGAAGTATTTCAAGTCTTCCAAAGGCAATGTCAAGTTTTCTGGAAGCATTTCAAGTTCTCTAGAAGCAGTATCAAGTCTTTTGAGGTATTACAAATATTCTGAAAACATTTCAAGTCTGTTGGAAGTAACATCAGGTCCTCTAAATGTAGTATTAAGTCTTCTATGTCTATGTCTTCTATATACTCTTCTACCATTGCAAGTTTTCTGGATGCAATATTAAGTGTTCTAGTAGCAGTATCAAGTCTTTTGGAAGTAATTCAAGTCTTCTGGAACCATTGTAAGTCTTCTGGAAACAATATCAAGTGTTCTAGCAATAGTATCAAGTCTTCTAAAGACAGTAGCGAGCCTTCTAGAAGTATTTCAAGTGTTCTGGAAGCGACATGAAATCTTCTAAAAGCATTTCAAATCGTCTGAGAGCAACATCGAGCCTTCTAGATGCAGTATCACATCTCGAAATATTTGAAGCTATCCAGGGGCAGTATCAAATCGTTGGAAGAAATATCAAGTCTTCTGAAGGCAGTATCAAGTCTTCGCCAAACAGTATGAAGTCTTCTGGAAGCATTTCAAGTCTTCCAAAGGCAATGTCAAGTTTTCTGGAAGCATTTCAAGTTCTCTAGAAGCAGTATCAAGTCTTTTGAGATATTACAAGTATTCTGAAAACATTTCAAGTCTGCTGGAAGTAATATCAGGTCCTCTAAATGTAGTATTAAGTCTTCTATGTCTATGTCTTCTATATACTCTTCTACCATTGCAAGTCTTCTGGATGCAATATTAAGTGTTCTAGTAGCAGTATCAAGTCTTTTGGAAGTAATTCAAGTCTTCTGGAACCATTGTAAGTCTTTTGGAAACAATATCAAGTGTTCTAGCAGTAGTATCAAGTCTTCTAATGGCAGTAGCAAGCCTTCTAGAAGTATTTCAAGTCTTCTGGAAGCGACATCAAATCTTCTAAAAGCATTTCAAATCGTCTGAGAGTAACATCAAGCTTTCTAGATGCAGTATCACGTCTTCTCGAAACATTTGAAGTTATCCAGGGGCAGTATCAAATCGTTGGAAGCAATAGCAAGTCTTCTGAAAGCAGTATCAAATATTCGCCAAACTGTATGAAGTATTCGGAAAGCATTTCAAGTCTTCCAAAGGCAATGTGAAGTTTTCTGGAAGCATTTCAAGTTCTCTAGAAGCAGTATCAAGTCTTTTGAGGCATTACAAGTATTCTGAAAACATTTCAAGTCTGTTGGAAGTAATATCAGGTCCTCTAAATGTAGTATTAAGTCTTCTATGTCTATGTCTTCTATATACTCTTCTACCATTGCAAGTTTTCTGGATGCAATATTAAGTGTTCTAGTAGCAGTATCAAGTCTTTTGGAAGTAATTCAAGTTTTCTGGAACCATTGTAAGTCTTTTGGAAACAATATCAAGTTTTCTAGGAATAGTATCAAGTTTTCTAAAGGCAGTAGCAAGCCTGCTAGAAGTATTTCAAGTCTTCTGGAAGCGATATCAAATCTTCTAAAAGCATTTTAAATCGTCTGAGAGCCACAACGAGCCTTCTAGATGCAGTATCACGTCTTCTCGAAATATTTGAAGTTATCCAGGGGCAGTATCAAATCGTTTGCAAGCAATATCAAGTCTTCTGAAAGCAGTATCAAGTCTTCGCCATACAGAATGAAGTCTTCTGGAACTATTTCAAGTCTTCCAAAGGCAATGTCAAGTTTTCTGGAAGCATTTCCAGTTCTCTAGAAGCAGTATCAAGTCTTTTGAGATATTACAATTATTCTGAAAACATTTCAAGTATGTTGGAAGTAATATCAGGTCCTCTAAATGTAGTATTAAGTCTTCTATGTCTATGTCTTCTATATACTCTTCTACCATTGCAAGTCTTCTGGATGCAATATCATGTGTTCTAGTAGTAGTATCAAGTCTTTTGGAAGTAATTCAAGTCTTCTGGAACCATTGTAAGTCTTCTGGAAACAATATCAAGTGTTCTAGCAGTAGTATCAAGTCTTCTAATGGCAGTAGCAAGCCTTCTAGAAGTATTTCAAGTCTTCTGGAAGCGACATCAAATCTTCTAAAAGCATTTCAAATCGTCTGAGAGTAACATCAAGCCTTCTAGATGCAGTATCACGTCTTCTCGAAACATTTGAAGTTATCCAGGGGCAGTATCAAATCATTTGGAAGCAATATCAAGTCTTCTGAAAGCAGTATCAAGCCTTCGCCAAACTATATGAAGTCTTCTGAAAGCATTTCAAGTTTTCCAAAGGCAATGTCAAGTTTTCTGGAAGCATTTCAAGTCTTCTGAGGCAGTACAAGTAGTCTGGAAAAATTTCAATTCTTTTGGAAACAGTATCAGCTCCTCTAGAAGCACTATTAAGTCTTCTATGGGAAGTATCAAGTCTTTTGGAAGCATTTCAAGTCTTCTGAGGGAACCCACACAGAGTATTGCACTATCTAATTATCTCTGATTAAGATTTGCTCCTCAAAATCGATTTCGCTAAAATCACCATTGATATGTTCTTCTTTAAATGATTTTAATAATTTTAGTATTATCTATAATATATCGGTTGCTGGTTTAAAACAGATCTTATCTGTTGAGAACATAGTCCTTAAACTAGTACACAAAAATAGTTTTAAACAAAAAAAAACAGTTCAAAACAATAAAAACCATGTATTTTGTTTAAAATGAAAAAAAAAATCTGTTTTCTCTTATTAAAAGTTCTCTTATGTTCATGTTTTCTTATCATTTCTTTTCTTTTCATGTTCTTTTCTGCTTTGTTTGTGTTTATGATTTTTTTAAGGGGTGATTGTGAAAGAACGGTAGGAGACTATCAAACATCACCTTTTGTTCATAAATTTATTTAAAATGTAATTTCTTCTGTAATTTATAATTTAAATAAACTTGTTTATTATTATATAAACATAGGTTGACAAATGCTTAGGTTTGAAGATACCCTGTATCAAATAAAACTTTTAAATTGATTTTTAATATTACATGCGCATTTTCATTTAAAAAAATATATAGAAAAAAATATTAGTATAAAATAAAGTCTTTCATTTCGCAATAGATTTGTTTCCTGAATAATTATTTATTTATATCAAATTACTTACAATCGATAAATAATTTTTTATATTCATTTTCATTGATTCCATTCAAATTTGGTATGTGGACATTTTCTAGCAAGAGAAAGACGATTATGGAATTCGTTTTACCGACGCTCGATAATTTAAGTTTATAGAAAAGAGGAAGAAACAAGAAATTTGTTATGGCACACTCAATTCTTACTACGTACTTTAAAATGATTGATGTTTCATCATTACATCTCAATTCGATCTTGAGATAATATTATTTAGAGTTCTGTATTGCTAATCAATAACAAATTTCATTCAAACAAAGTCAAAATATGATATTCCAA
Organism: Onthophagus sagittarius; assembly: GCA_036711965.1. NCBI lineage: Eukaryota > Metazoa > Arthropoda > Insecta > Coleoptera > Scarabaeidae > Onthophagus > Onthophagus sagittarius. Next base: position 18,980,923 of record JASERS010000001.1, on the reverse strand, counting down.
CAAAGACAATTTGGACATTTTGATTTTAATTGTCACTTATCATAAAAATTAATTACATTCTCTACCTTCAAAATGTCACAAAGCAACGAAAATTTAAAGTCCATTAAAAGTCTTTACAAAATTCAATTTGAAATTTCAACAAATGATAAAGATTCGGATGAGGAAGTTTTGAGAGATATATTAGATAACTTTCCAGTGGCCGGATCTTCGAAAGTAGATAATGGAATAATAATCCAACTTAAAAACGAAATTTTACAACTCTTAAAAGAGCAAAGCGAACAACTTTCTAATTACATCAAAATAAAAGTGGAAGAACTTTTAAAATTTGTTAATTTCATGTGTGAAAAATTAGATGAGAATATGACATTTAAGTATTATTTATCGTACATCACGTTTTACTTTATGATACATAATCATGACTTGGAAGACGCCGAGTATTACCAAAAAGCTATTTCCGTGTTAACTTCACTGCAAATTTAATGTACTCAAAATTAAATAAATCAATCTTACCCGAATATAATCGTCCCAATTTTTTTAATTTATATTTAGCCTGCTCCCTCAATCCACATTCACTTTCATCCCCATTATTCTCCTTATCAGAACCGTCCTCATCATCCTGAATTTCCACCTCAACCCTAACGTGATCTGTCGAAATAAGTTTAATTTCCATGTTAAAATTTTCTTTTTGTATGTTAAGCGTTTTAAGTTGGGCTTGTGGCGAACCGGGCAAATGAGATGATATCTTTAAAGGACTTTTAGTCGTTTCGAGAGTCTCTTTAATGGACGGCATGCGAGAAATTTTTTTGTCAGGTGTTGATGATGAAATCATACCTTCTTCGTTATTCGTGCTGTCGTTTTCTATGGATGTATTGCACTTGGGGGATGTGATAATGTCTAACTTCTTACGTGAGGGTATGTTTTCGGTGGTGTTTAGTTCTTCGAGTTTTTTCTGGCGTTGTCTTGCTCTTTCTAAGATGTGCTAAAATAAGCGAAAATGTTGGTTAAACGTAGATGATTTAAGATTTAGGGGTATTTACCTCGGTAAATGATGAATTCATCGTGTTTGTTCTTTATTTAAATGCGCATAAGAGGAAAATTAATATTTTTTTTTGGACGTCACTTTGTAACAACCTCTTTTGTACGTTACGGTTTGAATTTGACATTTAAACCGTTATTTTGAAGGTTTGTTTTAAAATAATTCGCAATAGGGGGCGCGCTAATTTCTTTTTTTCTTATTAATTAATTAATTTTATTCAAATTTACTTTAAATTATTAAAATACCTATATTTGATTTTTTCTTCTAAGTAAATTTATTATTCTAAGAATATATATATTAAACAATTCTTTAATAATTATTTATTCTCGGAGTTAGTTATTTAAGTATAGATGGCGCTCAAAACAGTGGTTTTAATTTTTCTTTATAGCTTTTCTATATTATTTATTTATTGATTTACCAAATCTGTTGTCTATATATACATTATTCTATTTTATCAACATTAATAAGATAACTTGTTGTTAATATATGAAACAATTCTTTAAAAATTATCTTTTTTTTCAGAGTCAGAAATTTAAGTATAGATGGCGCAAAAAACAATGTATCTTTATTACTATTTATAGTAAAAGAATTTAATAAAACCATTATCTCCTTAATTATTATTTGGGTTTCTTGTATAAATTTATATATACCGTAATTAATAAATTTATTAACTATTCTTTAAAATTAATTTTTTCACAATTACATATTTAAGTGTAAATGTCGCGGTTTAAATTTTCCGTTATAATATTTTATATGTATTTACTAAAATATAATCTATACATAAATTGTTTTATTTTATCAACATTAATAAGGTAATTTATTGCTAATATATGAAACATTTCTTTAAAAATTATATTTCTTCGGAGTTAGATATGTAAGTATAGATGGCGCTAAAAACAATGATTTATATTTTTATTTTTAATTTTTTACATAGTTTATTAAGTAATTTACTAAAATTATTATCTATACATAAATTGTTTTATTTTATCAACGTTAATAAGATAATTTGTTGTTAATATATGAAACATTTTTTTAAAAATTATATTTTTTTGGAGTTAGATATTTAGGTATAGATGGCGCTAAAAACAATGTATCTTTATTACTATTTATAATAAAAGAATTTAATAAAACCATTATTTCCTTAATTATTATTTGGGTTTCTTGTATAAATTTATATATACCGTAATTAATAAATTTATTAACTATTCTTTAAAATTAATTTTTTCACAATTACATATTTAAGTGTAAATGTCGCGGTTTAAATTTTCCGTTATAATATTTTATATGAATTTACTAAAATTATTATCTACACATAAATTGTTTTATTTTATCAACATTAATAAGGTAATTTATTGTTAATATATGAAACATTTCTTTAAAAATTATATTTCTTCGGAGTTAGATATGTAAGTATAGATGGCGCTCAAAACAATGATTTATATTTTTATTTTTTTACATAGTTTGTTAAGTAATTTACTAAAATTATTATCTATACATAAATTATTTTATTTTATCAACATTAATGAAATAATTGGTTGTTAATATATGAAACATTTCTTTAAAAATTATATTTTTTTTTCGGAGTTAGATATTTAAATATAGATGGCGCTAAAAACAATGTATTTTTATTACTATTTTTAATAAAAGAATTTAATACAACCATTATCTCCTTAATTATTATTTGGGATTCTTGTACAAAATTTATATATACCGTAATTAATAAATTTATTAACTATTCTTTAAAATTAATTTTTTCACAATTATATATTTAAGTGTAAATATCGCGGTTTAAATTTTCCGTTATAATATTTTATATGAATTTACTAAAATTATTATCTACACATAAATTGTTTTATTTTATCAACATTAATAAGGTAATTTATTGTTAATATATGAAACATTTCTTTAAAAATTATATTTCTTCGGAGTTAGATATGTAAGTATAGATGGCGCTCAAAACAATGATTTATATTTTTATTTTTTTATATAATTTGTTAAGCAATTTACTAAAATTATTATCTATACATAAATTGTTTTATGTTATCAACATTAATGAAATAATTGGTTGTTAATATATGAAACATTTCTTTAAAAATTATATTTTTTTTTCGGAGTTAGATATTTAAATATAGATGGCGCTAAAAACAATGTATCTTTATTACTATTTTTAATAAAAGAATTTAATAAAACCATTATCTCCTTAATTATTATTTGGGTTTCTTGTATAAATTTATATATACCGTAATTAATAAATTTATTAACTATTCTTTAAAATTAATTTTTTCACAATTACATATTTAAGTGTAAATGTCGCGGTTTAAATTTTCCGTTATAATATTTTATATGAATTTACTAAAATTATTATCTACACATAAATTGTTTTATTTTATCAACATTAATAAGGTAATTTATTGTTAATATATGAAACATTTCTTTAAAAATTATATTTCTTCGGAGTTAGATATTTAAGCATAGATGGCGCTCAAAACAATGATTTATATTTTTATTTTTTTACATAGTTTGTTAAGTAATTTACTAAAATTATTATCTATACATAAATTGTTTTATTTTATCAACATTAATGAAATAATTGGTTGTTAATATATGAAACATTTCTTTAAAAATTATATTTTTTTTTCGGAGTTAGATATTTAAATATAGATGGCGTTAAAAACAATGTATCTTTATTACTATTTTTAATAAAAGAATTTAATAAAACCATTATCTCCTTAATTATTATTTGGGATTCTTGTACAAAATTTATATATACCGTAATTAATAAATTTATTAACTATTCTTTAAAATTAATTTTTTCATAATTACATATTTAAGTGTAAATGTCGCGGTTTAAATTTTCCGTTATAATATTTTATATGAATTTACTAAAATTATTATCTACACATAAATTGTTTTATTTTATCAACATTAATAAGGTAATTTATTGTTAATATATGAAACATTTCTTTAAAAATTATATTTCTTCGGAGTTAGATATTTAAGCATAGATGGCGCTCAAAACAATGATTTATATTCTTATTTTTTTACATAGTTTATTAAGTAATTTACTAAAATTATTATCTATACATAAATTGTTTTATTTTATCAACATTAATGAAATAATTGGTTGTTAATATATGAAACATTTTTTTTTAAATTATATTTTTTTTTTCGGAGTTAGATATTTAAGTATAGATGGCGTTAAAAACAATGTATCTTTATTACTATTTATAATAAAAGAATTTAATAAAACCATTATCTCCTTAATTATTATTTGGGATTCTTGTACAAAATTTATATATACCGTAATTAATAAATTTATTAACTATTCTTTAAAATTAATTTTTTCACAATTACATATTTAAGTGTAAATGTCGCGGTTTAAATTTTCCGTTATAATCTTTTATATGAATTTACTAAAATTATTATATATCCACAAATTGTTTTATTTTATCAACATTAATAGGGTAATTTATTGTTAATATATGAAACATTTCTTTAAAAATTATATTTCTTCGGAGTTAGATATTTAAGTATAGATGGCGCTCAAAACAATGATTTATATTTTTATTTTTAATTTTTTACATAGTTTATTAAGTAATTTACTAAAATTATTATCTATACATAAATTGTTTTATTTTATTAACATTAATAAGATAATTTGTTGTTAATATATGAAACATTTCTTTAAAAATTATATTTTTTTGGAGTTAGATATTTAAGTATAGATGGCGCTAAAAACAATTTATCTTTATTACTATTTATAATAAAAAAATTTAATAAAATCATTATCTCCTTAATTATTATTTGGGTTTCTTGTATAAATTTATATATACCGTAATTAATAAATTTATTAACTATTCTTTAAAATTTTCTTATTCTTTAAAAAATTATATTTTTTCAGTTAGATATTTAAGTATAGATGGCGCTCCAAACAATGGTTTCAATTTTGATTTATAATTTTTTATATAGTTTATTAATTAATTTACTAAAATTACTATTTATACAAAAATTGTTTTATTTTATCAATATTAATAAGATAATTTCTGTTAATATATGAAACAATTCTTTAAAAATTATGTTTTTCTCGGAGTTAGATATTTAGGTATAGATGCCGCTCAAAACAATTAATCTTTATTACTATTTACAATAAAAAAATTTTATAAAATCATTATCTCCTTAATTATTATTTGGGTTTCTTGTATAAATTTATATATACCGTAATTAATAAATTTATTAACTATTCTTTAAAATTAATTTTTTCGCAATTAGACATTTAAGTGTAGATGTCGCTTAGAACAATGGTTTAAATTTTCCGTTATAATCTTTTATATAGATTTACTAAAATTATTATCTATACATAAATTGTTTTATGATTAAATAAATAAAATTCTTTGTACTTTAACTGGTTTTATTTAATTTTTGTCTAACTAGTTTCGCTTTTATAACATCTTCGGAGAGTCTACAAGAAAAAATTTGAAGTAGAAACAATGTAAATGAAGTTCAAAATAATTACAAGCAATTTATCTTAGATATATAAGCTAATTATTAATGTTATATTAATGGACATTTTAATAAGTTTTTAATACTTACATGTCTTAAAGAACACGTGTGAAATTTATAAATTTGTACCTAATTTCTTCCTTAATCTACGTGAATTTTATAAATATTTATAAACAATTATTTTGTAAACTCATTAGTTAGTACATTGAACTATGTTGACGTTAGAATTATAAAATAAAATTATGAAATTAAAATTTTAGTACGTTAAATGACATGTTAAAATTGATAAGTGCGATTAAATAAGAAGAGGAATGGATTAAGCATGGTATAGCAAAACTGGTTTTGTATTTGTAAGAGAAAGATGTAGACTATTCATTAAAAGAGATGGTAAATTTTATATAAAGTATTGAAAATTCAAATTTAAAAAAATGATAAACAATTACATAAGTCCTCTTAACTTTGGGGAAAAGGTTTTGAAAGGTATTTGTATAGAGGAATTTGAGAAGTTTGAACTTGGTCGTTAAGACAATGTTGATCGTTGTGTAGAGTTTTGAATTTATCAATTTCATAACTTTCTAAAAGATTCAATTTGAATCCTTTATTTTGTTTATGTATTAATGTTACATTTTGTTGGATATCAAAATCATGACTATATGTCATTATATGTCTACCAAAATTAGAATTGTCGTTTAGTTCTTTTATGATGTTTTTTTATACGTGTCTTAATAGATCTACCAGTTTCACCTATGTATGTAGCACCACAGGTACCACACTCCAACTTGTAAACTCCATTCTCATCCAAAAAAATAATTTTATCTTTGGCATTAAATAATTTTTTTGAAAATAGTGTTATTGTTTTTAAAGGATATGTTGATGTTGTATCTGCGAAAAATTCTTTGTATGTTATATGACATATATCCTGGGTAATTAATAGATCTATAAGTTAAAATTTGTGAAGACGGGTTAATTGCTTGTAAACTAGTTGATAAATTATGTTGTTGTTTTAAATGAATCTTGTGCAATAATGTGTTGATAGTACTATTGGAAAAACCATTGTTAACAGCAATGTTTTTGATTATATTGAGTTCGTTAGTTTTGTGTAAATCAGATAATGGAGTATTGAGATATCTATGTAAGTAAGCTCTTAATGCAGAATTTTTATGAGAATTATGATGGTAGGATTGGTGTGGAATTATTGTGTCTGTTTGTGTTGGCTTTCTATATATTTTAAAATCAATTCTGTCTTTATTATTAATTAAGGTTAGATCCAAAACATTCAATTCATTATCATTTTCGATTTCTAAAGTGAATTTGATGTTTTGGTGCAGTGTTTATGTAATTGTGAAAGTGTTGTATAGTAGATTCATTGTCATTGTCCCAGATAATAAATATGTCATCAACATATCTTCGCCAAAGTTTTATATTTTTATTTTGATGATTATTAGGATTTAAAATTTTATTTTCATGTTCATTCAAAAAAATATCAGAGAGGAGACCACTCAAGGGAGAACCCATAGGTAGGACTTCATTGTATTTATAAAATGAATTGTTGAAAGAACAAAAATTTTGTTCTGTACAAAGTTTTAATAGATTATAAATATGTTCTGAGTCTGTGTTGTTGATTTTGTTACTGATTAAATCTTTTATTAGGTCTAAGGTTTCTGTAACTGGTATGTTGGTGTAAAGATTTGTGACATCAAATGATAACAAAGTGAAATTTTCAGGTAATTGTGTCTTTTGAATGGTGTCAATAAGATCTGATCTGTCTTTAATTGTAAAATTAGCGTTAAATTGTATAGTATTTTTAAAAAACTGTACTAGGAATTTAGATATTTTGTAAGTACTTGAATCTATTGAAGATATAATCGGTCTAATGGGATAATTATGTTTATGTAATTTAATCAAAGAATATACTAAAGGTGTTTTAGGGTTCATTGGTAAAAAATTAAACATAGCTATGTTTTATTGAAGTAAGAAATCTTTAGCAGATTTTACGATTCGTTTTGTTTTGTTATGGAATGCATTTGTTGGATTTTTCTTAATTTCTATAAAGTTGTTATCATTAAAAAAATTGTAAAGTTTTTGAAACATAAAGTGATTTTTCCAAAATAACTAGTCCAGCATTTTTGTCAGCGTTAGTAACAATGAGATTATTATTATTAATTTTACGTTTGGCCTTATTAAGTGTTTTTGCCTCATCCTTGATGTTATTTGACGTCTTCTTTTTTCTGTTTATTTCCCTTTCCCTCCTCTTTATCAAATCTATTAAGTCCTTCCTCAGGCTGTCTTCCTCTGGTGTATTGTGAGCTGCATTTTCTAGTTCAATGGATAATCTAGGTAGATTGTGATTCTGCGGCGCCATACCATATTTGTGACCTTTGTTCAAAAATTCCCATTCTCTAGTAGAAAATTGGACGTTGGATAGGTTGGTAATTCTTGGATGAAAATGATGCTGACTATTGTTATTATAAAAAGAATAATGAATGAATCTTGAATCTTCAATCTTTCTCTCTCTTAATTTGTTGATTTTACGTTGTTTTCTATTCCATGTATTTTTAAGTTCATCTTTTTTGAAATGTTTAGCTTGAAAAATAACATCATCCAGTTCAATGTAATGAAGTTGTTTTGAAAGAATGTTATAGATGTAGTTTAAATGTCTGTTGTTGTGATCTATTTTATTGTAAAGAAATTTAATTTGTTTTGAAATGTGTTTTTTTTTTAAATATCACGGCTCTTCGGGATCCTAGCCCATAAGCCACTGTGCAAAATTACTGTCGTTTTGTATCATCGTTCACAAAAAACACATCAAATAACAATAGAATTTCTCCTCATAAAAACAAAGATAATTTTAAAAACATCGAAACAATTTCTGTTTAAAATCGTTACGATATCAAGTGGCAAGAAGAAACCATGCGACAACAAAGAGTTGATGAATTCCGGCCGATGTAATTCGTATTTATCACATTTGAAATATATGTGATTTAAATCCTCTTTCTCAAACCCGCATGAACAACCGGGAGACTGCAAAATATTAATTTTATTTAGATGGGCGCTGTAACATCCATGGCCGGACTTCAGTTTGACAACAGTTGAAAAGAAATGTCTAGGAACGTCACGCCCTGTATACCATTAGTGGTAAAGAATACGGGGATTAACTCGAATGAACTGAGTCTGCTTGTGCTGATATGTTGATGGAAACTACATCTTTCTCTTACAAATACAAAACCAGTTTTGCTATACCATGCTTAATCCAGTTCATCTTCTTATTTTATCCCCATTATCAATTTTAACATGTCATGTAACGTACTAAAATTTTAATTTCATAATTTTATTTTATAATTCTAACGTCAACATAGTTCAATGTACTAACTAATGAGTTTACAAAATAATTGTTTAAATATTTATAAAATTCACATAGATTAAGGAAGTAATTAGGTACAAATTTATAAATTTCACACGTGTTCTTTAAGACATAGTCTCTGAGGATGCCGTAGAGGCGAAACTAGTTAGACAAAAATTAAATAAAACCATTTAAAGTACAAAGAATTTTATTTATTTAATCATATTTATCATTACTGGTAGAATGGATATTTTAAACTTTTCAACCTATATAAATTGTTTTATTTTATCAACATTAATAAAGTAATTTGTTGTTAATATATGCAACATTTCTTTAAAAATTATATTTTTTCAGAGTTAGATATTTAAGTATAGATGGCGCTCAAAACAATGGTTTAAATCTTTATTTATAATTTTTTATAAACTTTATTAATTAATTTACTAAAATTATTATCTATACATAAATTGTTTTATTATATCAACATTAATAAGATAATTTGTAAATTTACTAAAACTAACACACATTTTTAACATTAAAATTATTTTTTATTGCCGCTAAACTTTTCCGTTTAAAATAGATTCTTTGAGCCTCCACATATAAGCTATTGTTACTCATTGTTTTTGTATTCTTTCCTTTTAACATGTTATTTACTTTTTTACAAAAGTTAAATAATATCGTTTTTGTAAAAATATTTACAATATACTCTGTTATAAATTCTTTATGATCGCAAATAAAAGTATATGTAACTCTATTTTTTATAATAGCTTTGATGTATTTTAAAACGTGATTTTGCTTGAAGTCTGCTTGTAAAATAAAGTATATTATATTATAACATTTTTTCATCGATTCTTAAAATGTTAATTTGCAAAATGTTAATTTTGCATTCCCATACTCTTTTTCTACGATGAACTGGTAATCAGTCTTGCTCCTATCTGGGTTCTTTTCAATTATGTGGCACCGACAAAACCCACAACGAAATTTTTGTAATGTTTTTCGGGCCACATAACCGACAACGTAAGCAAACACACTTGCTTGTACAGCATTGTTAATAGGATTATCAATGACAGGGAGTACAAACTCCTCCTCCTCAAAAATATCTTCAATGTTGCAATTGTTGAGGAATATTGTTGGTTGAAGTAACGTTTTACTGTTATCCTCTTCACAGTTGGAACCTGTTAATTGAGGTTGTTTGTTTGAATCCATGTTGCAAGTTTATTAAATATGTAAAATATAAAGTAACACAACTTCTTTACTTGCTATTGTTTATTTGTTCGGTACCGGTTTCGAGTTTTACAATCTCATCATCAGCCGAATCTACAAATTAAAATTGGAAATCAAATATAATCGTCGATATCTTGTTTATTCAATTATATGTGTTATTTGCAAAATATTTCTTTAAAATTTAATAAATAATAAAATTAAAATTAAAAACTTACGTCAAAATATTAAAATACTACAAAATGGTAATAAATATATAAAACATTTACACAGAACAATTTACACGAACTACACAAATATAGCAGAAAACTTGAAATGGACAGGTTTTATTGTATGCTAAAAATTGTAGGTGTATCTTCTTTGAGCAAAGTAAGAGGGATTGATTTAGAGAAGAAGAGAAGATACAAATCAAATTTTGAAATTTATAACGTTTTGAGAAACGTAAATAAAGGATTGTAGACGTGTGTTACTTGATCATTTAATAAATTGAAATTTATGTCCTTTTTGTGTTTGTCGATTTCGTACATTTCCAATAAATCCATTTTAAAACCTTTGTTGCAATTTAGCATTTTTATAATTTATTTTATGCCCTGTTTCAATGGCATGCCTATATACATTAGAATTTTCCTTTGTTTGATGTTCATATATTCTAGTTTCTAGTTTTCGACCCGTTTGTCCTACATATATAGAATTACAGTTTGTACATTCTTCTGTATTATTCTATTACAATTCTGTATATTCTTTAGTTTTTTGATTATATTCTTCTCTATTGATAATGACAATACCAGCTCCCTTACCAGAATATAATGCAGCACACGCATTTTCGCACAAAATGGCAGGATTTCACTATCTGATAAATAGAGTTGTTAAATATCCATTATCGAACATTAACAAAGATAAACAATTAAAATATATACTTAAAATCGCAGATCAAAATAAATACCCACACAAATTAATTAATAAACTATATCAAAAATTACAAAAACAACAAGACCCAATATATACAAAAAACCCAAATAACAATTTATATAAACCAATACCCTTTAATACACTAAGTTTCAAATCTAAAAAAATATTTTCTAACAATAACATCACACTGGCTTTTTTAAATCAAAATTCAATTTTGAAACTATTAACAAATTGTCATAATAAAACTAATTATCTTCAAAAGAGTGGGGTTTATTCCATTGAATGTACAAACTGTAATTCTATATATGTAGGACAAACGGGTCGAAAACTAGAAACTAGAATATATGAACATCAAACAAAAGAAAATTCTAATGTATATAGGCATGCCATTGAAACAGGGCATAAAATAAATTATAAAAATGCTAAATTGCAACAAAGGTTTTAAAATGGATTTATTGGAAATGTACGAAATCGACAAACACAAAAAGGACATAAATTTCAATTTATTAAATGATCAAGTAACACACGTCTACAATCCTTTATTTACGTTTCTCAAAACGTTATAAATTTCAAAATTTGATTTGTATCTTCTCTTCTTCTCTAAATCAATCCCTCTTACTTTGCTCAAAGAAGATACACCTACAATTTTTAGCATACAATAAAACCTGTCCATTTCAAGTTTTCTGCTGTATTTGTGTAGTTCGTGTAAATTGTTCTGTGTAAATGTTTTATATATTTATTACCATTTTGTAGTATTTTAATATTTTGACGTAAGTTTTTAATTTTAATTTTATTATTTATTAAATTTTAAAGAAATATTTTGCAAAAAACACATATAATTGAATAAACAAAATATCGACGATTATATTTGATTTCCAATTTTAATTTGTAGATTCGGCTGATGATGAGATTGTAAAACTCGAAACCGGTACCGAACAAATAAACAATAGCAAGTAAACTTGTGACTTTATATTTTACATATGTTAATTGGGGAGTTATAATTTTTCGCACCAGCAGGGATTTAAATGAATCCCCAAATCCCTGGCAGGTGGGATTGATGTTTCTCCCTCTCATTTGTCGAATTTGCCCAAAAAGATTTTCTAGAGGGTCCTGGTTAAATTGCCTCGGTATAAAATAATTAATTCTCCTCTTTTTAATTAATTCAGAAACATACAACATTCTTTTTAATGTTATTACCCAATTTTTTAAAGATGGTGGTGTTGACTTTACATTTGTAATTGGGTCAGTAAAATACATGCTGCTTAACTCCTTGATGGCGTCTAAAATCGAAATGATAATGAACATTGCATTTACTATTCATTACGAGTTTTTGAGTGAACGTTGAAGTGACCACACGTTTTGGCATAGGCTCTCGTGAATAATTTGCTTTTTAAAGTACGATTGATTTGCATTAACGATAATCACGCATAAGGTATTGTCTCTTTTTATCCCAACTTTATCAGATTATATTTGTTTTGGAGGGTGTTAGGAATAATAGATTTGGTGATTTATTTTTATATTTTTATATAAATGTAATCTTGTATTTTGCCGAACTAGTTTCACCTATCCTTCTCCACTTGTCTATCTCACCTGATTTCCTCGCCGTGGCCTAATTTCTTGTTTTGCGTTTGCTTTTAAAGTCTCCACGACGGGCCCCGTTGGAGTGAAAATTTGTGTCCTTGTTTTGTTCCTTTTTCTTTTTTTTTTTGTTTATTTCCACTTTTCGTAATACTTTAAGGTAATAATCATGCCAATTACATGTAAATGCTGTAACTCTAGGTGCAAGGATGGTGAATATGTTCGATGTTTCCCGCCACAGATTAACGATTGTTGCGTTCTCGCACAAATATCAAATGGACTTGTAATATCTGCGTAAAATGCGATAATCCTCTGCAAGCCCTTAAGACTGTTATTAATGATCTTGTAGCTCAATTGAAAACTTTATCTGAATCCGTCTCTGAATTGCGAGAAAAGCAAAGTGTTAAAGAATTACCTCAAGAAAATACTATCGATGAAGTGATCAATGAAATTAATGATCGTGAACGAAGGGCGCGTAATGTTATAATTTCAAATGTGGCCGAGACCGATGACAATTCTATTAAAGACACTGTTCAGGCTATACTCGGAGATTTTATTCAAGTGCCTCCCACCATAGTTAAAGTCTTTAGACTGGGAAAATTACCCTATCCAACAGTTACTCGTCCAAGACTTATTAAAGTTGTATTTGACAATAAATCTGATACGAGTATGGTACTAAGACGAGCTAAAGAATTACGCAACTCCGTCAACTTTAAAAATGTTTACATCTGTTGCGATCGATCACCAAGACAACAAGAATATGAGCGCAATATACGTGCTGAACTCAAACGACGTTCTGAAAACGGTGACAATGATCTGAGAGTGCAGTTTATTAATGGGTGTCCGCCAATCGTAAAAAAAAACTAGTAACTTCTCAACGGAAAAAGTACAACATATACTACCAAAATACAGGTGGATTGAATACAAAAATAAATGATTTTTTTACTTCTGTCGATGCAGCGGACTTTGATGTTGTTGCTCTTAGTGAAACTTGGCTCAAAGGTAGTGTCCCGGATTACGAAATTTTTCCAGACAAATATGACGTTTTTAGATGTGATCGACCTATCCGTAGGGGAGGAGGAGTATTATTGGCTATTAATTCTGGAGTTGCTACTTCGAATATCATGTTTGTCTCTTGTCCTGTTGAATCAATTGATTTGGTGGCTGTTCGGCTTGAGTTTAAAAAGACGAAATCGCTGATTAACATAGTTGTCTGCTATTTCTCACCTGCTACACCTGGAGTAATATATGGTCACGTCTTCGATTACATTGAGTCAATGTTGGATATGTCTTTGGATACTATGATCATGGGTGATTTTAATATTCCGTCTCTTGACGCTACAAATGATGAACGTGCCACTACTCTTTCCAACTTTCTCAGCTATAATGACTTTGTACAATTAAATAATGTAATTAATAGTATTGATAGAACTCTTGATTTAGTACTTGCCTCTTCAAATTTAAGTCTTCAAATTGTACACTCAGACTTTATATTGGTGAGAGAAGATAATTATCATCCGGCGTTACTACTGACCTTTGCAGTACCGGTGCCTATACGATTGCTAGATAGAGATGTATACCGCGACGCCCGGTACTGTTTCAGGAGAGCTTGCCTGCCTGAGTTATACGAGGCACTGTTGAACATTGATTGGACTCATTTATTTACGTTGTCATCGGTTGAACAATCCTGTAAAATCTTTTATGAAGCATTATACAACGTCCTTGATGCTCATGTACCTAAATCTAGGGGTAAACATGTAGGGTCGAAATATCCTGTATGGTATTCAGCTAACTTAATAAGAATGCTTAGATTAAAAAAGCACCATCCTAAATTATATAGAAAAACTCATTGTGCATATTATTGCACAAGTTTTGGTCGACTTTGCAGGGACTGTAAGTCACGAATACGGCAGGATCGTCGAATATATATCGAATCCTTGGAGAGGGACATAAAAAGGGAACCAAAAAACTTTTGGCGCTTCGTTAACATGACCAGGAACAATAAAACATCTCCAAGCTCCCTTCGTTTGGCAGGTGAAATTGTGTCTGACTTGCCGGCAGTAGTTAACTCGTTTGCCGATCATTTTGAAGCCATGTATTGTCCTGCATCTGTTATACGTACCTGTAATACTCGCGTAATGCATGACACTAATTCTGTCACTTTTGACATCTCCGAACTTAGCCATGACGAAATGATTGAATCTTTCAGAAAATTTAAGGCAAAGGCTACTACGGGCCCAGATGGGATTCCTGCATTTTTGGTTAAGGACTGCGCCCCTGCACTCCTCTATCCACTTCAGCACATCTTCAATAGAATTATCAATAGCTCTGAATTTCCCAAGATGTGGAAATTAAGTAGAATTTGCCCGGTTTACAAAAAGGGAGATAGGTGTTGCGTAGGGAACTATCGGCCGATAGCCATCATCAATAACTTTGCAAAGCTTTTTGAACAGATTGTAGCATCTGAAATCGAATTCTATACTAAGGCACGAATATCGGAATATCAGCATGGTTTCCACAGAGAAAAATCTACCGCCACAAACTTACTTATATTTCTACCGCACTTGACTGTCGGGGACAAGTTGATGTGGTCTACACTGATTTCTCGAGGGTTTTTGACTGTTTGGATCTTTCGTTGTTGATAGTGAAGCTGGGAAATTTTGGTTGCGATTGCTCTTTAATACAATGTCTTACGTCTTATGTATCTGATCGTAGGCAGTACGTTGAACTGGGTGGCGTGAAATCTAGATATATAAATGTCACTAGTGGCGTACCTCAGGGTTCCATTCTGGGCCCTCTACTATTTAATATTTTTGTTAACGATTTACCTGCGTGTTTCACTACACAGACACTTCTTTACGCAGACGATCTTAAGTTATTTACCACAGTATCTAGTGAACGAGACTGTTTATCGCTTCAGTTGGATTTGGATAGGCTATCTTTATGGTGTACTGACAATAGAATGATCTTAAATACTTCCAAGTGTTAGGTGATGACATATAGCCAGAAGAGGAACCTTGTGAATTTTGAATATACAAATGGAACGGATCATCTATCGCGCATCTCTACTGTGAAGGACCTTGGGATATGGTTTGATGCATCTTTGACGTTTGGAGAACATATTAGGATAGTCTCTGCTAGTGCTCTTAAGACATTGGGCTTTATTACTAGAAATAGCTTAGAGTTTGCAGACATCAAAACCATACTTATTTTTTATTTTACGCTTGTACGAAGCAAACTCGAATACTGTAGCAACGTTTGGTCTCCGACTCTTTTGACACAAATCGCTTCTTTAGAAAAAGTACAACGTAAGTTCATCAGATTCTTACATTTTCTGGAGTTTGGTTTCTATCCGCCCCGCGGTGAATTGAACTACCCGGCTCTTTTACATCATTACAATCTTCTTAGCCTGGAAGATAGAAGAAAGAATATGTCTGTGAAGTTTGTGTGCGATGTGATGTCGGGTGTGGTGAGTGCGTCAAGTATTCTGTCCCAGTTTAATATAAGAGTGCCGCGATTAAGTGCGCGCGTTTCTGATGTGTTTTCGCCAAATTACGCTAACACCAATATAGGTTTTAATTCGCCCGTTAATAAATTGATGCGAGCGGCTAATACCGAGCCTCTATTGTTTTTTTGATTGTTTTTTTGATATGTAAATCTCCGAGTCATACTTCATTGGTATAATGTTTCTGTTTTTTATAATAGTATTTTTGATGTCTTGTGCGTGTTGCTTTTATTGCTTCAATATTACTTTAGTTTCGTTTTTTCTCCGCGCTTTCTTATTTTCAAAATTTAATTCATTGTAACTTTATATTATCTCCTTTTATGGAACAATGTATTTCCGTTGGGATAATAAAATTATTATGATTATTATTATTACCATACATCTCCAAAAATTTTGGTATTCACTTAAATTACTAACAACCATCTTCAATGGCTTGCCTTCTTTATTGATTTTTAACCTGCCATTAACTGAATCAAAAATGTTATCAAAAAATTTTAATATTTTGGCAGTTTGAGTAGCCTCTTTGGGCATAACAGCACTACCATCTGCGCTCACTTCATCTGAAAGTACACAAAAAAAAATATATAGTAAAGTACGTGCTAAAGTTAAGTACATATTGTTTATTTTTACTATTTTTACTATAATAACATAATAGTGATCGTAGCTGCCATTGTGTGGCTTAAAACTTCAGCACAATGTGCAACTTTCATCTTTTTCATCCTTTCTTCCACTACATGTTCTTCAGTTATCTTTCTTAAAGCACGAAGATCACCACTCATCACATCTATGTAATATGCTATTTTGATGTGGTTCCACTCTGTCACAATTTTCTCACCATTAGTGTACCACACCAAATTTTTTTTTAGTAGTTGATTCCTAATGCCCTTCAATAGGTGTGGTGGGTCATAAAGTAGCACAATCTCTTTATTGTTAACACAAAAAGATTGGTGTCCATCTTCACTTTTATATGGGTTCTCATTGTTAAGGATTTTGAGTGATACCTGCTGGTGACACCTCCACTTGAAAATACGTACATAATAGGTTGCTTCCACTTTTTTATATTCCCTTGGATCATGAAAACCAAGGCACGATCTGCAATTTTTGTGGATTTTTTGCAACCCATATCTTCAAACCCAATAAAGGTGTCTTCTTTTGAATTATAATTGATGTTGACATCCAAAAACACCTCGTCAAACATTAATACAGCTAGACGTTCTTCATCTTTTTTGTCTTTGAAGTTATACCTCAAATTTTAAAAAATTACATCATTAAATCCGGGTCGTATTGCAATTGATTGTAGAAATCTGCTAATTGTACCCCTCGATGGCAGTGAAAACAATTTACTCAAAAATCTATAACTTTTTGCAGATTGTTTGTACAATGTTAAACAAAATAATTTATCCTGTACAGAGTACCGTCGTCCCTTTTTTTATATTTAGATAAATGTAATTGTGTTCTACAAAAGTTCAGTATAACAGGATTTAGATTTTCAAATTTGCATAATGGATTGTTTAAAAACATTTCTTTAGCTTTCTGCAATCGTTGTTTTAATGTATAATTTCTTTTCCTTAGAACAGTACTTTGTCGTTTTAAACCCCGTAGTTGACTTTTCATATTACTATGGTCATTAAGTTTTCCAGAGTAGGCAGTAGAATAAAAAAAGGATTTTTAAAAAGATAATCAAACTTAAAATTAATGCAAAATTTTATTTACTAATAATTATTAATTATAATGAATTGATAAAAAAATTAAATTGCATATGATAAATAAATTACAAGTGTTTCTTTAGAAACTTACTAGTCCTGCGTCTTTTCATTTGAGCTGTAACATATTGAATTTTGGTATCAGTCAACATAGGTTGGGTAGTTTCGGTAGTAGATAGATAATGCCGATTCTGGAGCGGAAGTCCTCCGGGAGGATCGGAGGATCGGGCGACGGTGGCGCCACCTAGCGGTGAGTAGTGAAACTAAGCATGCGGCGGGCGGTGGAACTACTGAAGTTAGTCCTCAGAGGATCGGTCGATGGTGGCGCCACCTAGCGGCGGGCGGCCGAACTTCTGAAACTAGTCCTCCGAAAATCCCCAGAGGAACCTTCCTCAAGTCCCGGTCGACGGTGGCGCCACCTAGTGACGGTCGGCCGAACTTCTGAAGGTAGTCCTCCGAGAATCCCCATAGGAACCTTCCTCAAGTCCCGGTTGACGGTGGCGCCGCCTGACGGTGGGCGACGGAATTTCTGGAACTGGTCCTCAGAGGATCGGTCGACGGTGTCGCCAAACGGGATCGTCAAGGAAATAGGTCGCTGTCCGACCGACCGACCGACCGACCGACCGACGTTTCGATCCTCCTCGAGGACGACGATGATGATGATGATGTCACCTACCAACCGACGCACGCAATGTTGCGCAATGTTACGCAATTTTTTTTTTGCTAAGTGAGAATTCTGAAGCGGAATTTATCCGTGAGGAATGAGAATTCTGAAGCGGAATTTATCCGTGAGGAATGAGAATTCTGAAGCGGAATTGATCCATGAGGATCGAAAGGATCGATCGATTGATGGTTACCCCCCACCCATTCCCCGAATCGAACTCTATATGTAGGGTTGTTGTTTGAATTTGGTGTGTAGTGAGTTCGTGAACAAAGCGTCAGCTTCTTGATGGACAAAAAAAATATAAAAAAAAATAAACAATGAACTCTTTAAAGACATCAGATTTAGAATTCGATAATGCAGTTGTTGTACCCACTTGTAATTACAACCAATTTATAGAAATCAGTGTAAAAAATGTAGAAAAGAAAATCTTGAAGGAAAAGCAATTAATCGGTGAATCTAGTTATGAACTTAATAAAACCGGAACCAAACGCGTTCGTACAGGTTTAAGTCTAGCAGGTGGAATTATACCAATTGTAAAGATAACATATAGAAGTAGATGTATATTTTTTACGAAAGACGAATGGAAGGACTTTATGGATGAAAAATTAGGTACCATTGATCAAATGAATCATCGATTGGAAGTTTTCGTCACTGATAAAGGAAAAGAGGAAATTCATCTTATAAGTAGAGGAAAGAAAATTGTATTTGAAGACGACTGTTATAATAATTTACACAAAATGAAAGAGTTGATAAACAATAAATTAATTTTATTGGAAAATTGCGGATTTACTCAGTTTTATAGTTACGTGTTGAGGGAATGCTTAACACTGGAAGGGGGCTTGTATGAAAATATAAAAGCATTAATATTATCCCAATTTAATTCAGTAAATGCTTTCTATATGTTGGAAGCGGTACAGATTGCTTTCAGTAGTGTGCATTACGATTTCGAGCTATTAAAAATTAGGCCAGTGTAAAATAATAAATAAAAATATTTGTTTAGCATATTGCAAATTATATATTGACAGTATGGAAACCGTTATAAATAAAATTGGGGCTATTATTGAAATATTAGAAGTAAATGGTGGAAATTTACAGGATATCGAACCGAATCTTTTTCAATACATTCCAATCTACATACTTCAAACCAAAGTTCGAAGTCAATCGCTAGAAAATAAATGGGATTTATTAACGCCACAACAAAAAATGGAATTAGAAACTTTTCGACCATGTTGGAAACATTTTAATCTTCCAACACAAAGTACCCATGTAGATGGATGTCCACCTCCAATTAATCGATGTCCTTCTTGTCGTAACGGCGGCGGCGGTGATGGTTTGAAGTTTGAAGAAAAGAAATAAAAGTAGTATTAGAAGTCGGGAGCGCATGGTGACCTCGCTCACGTTATCGTTGATACTATTTATAAATAATTTTGCTTACATAGTGAAGAAGTATAAAATAAACAAAAAACTCTTATTACATTTACGTTTATTTATTTACTTTTTATAATACATTAGTTTTAGGAATCCAACTGTTATGAGATTTATCTAAACCTAACCACTGCACGTACACCTTGTTTCCTTTACGACGTAATATTTTTTCAATTAAATAGACGTCTTCGTGTTTTGCCTTTTGTAGTGCTTCTTCATAGAAACATCCGAGTAAAACCTTCCCTGCCATGTCCTCCAGTAAATACGTCTGCGGAGATGTGTTATTTATTTTGGATATCTTGAACAAATGTGGCTGAAGTTAGATTCAGATTCGAATCTGAAGCAGATTCAGATTCATTTTTTTACAGTCGACCAGACAAATACTTATAATGAACACTAAATAATTATTTTTCTTATTATTTAGGGAATGTGGCACCCTGAAACCATGTTAGGAAATTCACTTAGCGATCTTTTAACCCCTCTGCAAAGGGACAGATGCAGACAGGGCGGGGGATTAATAATAATAACTCGGTATTAGGTGTAAAACGTAAATAATTTTATTCACAAAATCTGGAAAGTGTAGCACCCTGGAACCATATTAGAAATTTCACTTAACCCTCCTAGAACCCCTCTACAAAGGGACACACAAAAATTTAGAGGTGCGGGCGGGGGTGAATAATTTAAACTAACTCGGTTTTAGGTGTAAAACGTAAATAATTTTTTTCTCAAAATCTGGGAAGTGTAGCACCCTAGAACCAGATTAGAAAATTCACTTAACCCTTCTAGAACCCCTCTGCAAAGGGACACACAAAAATTTAGAGGTGGGGCGGGGGGTGAATAATTTAAGTTATGACGGTTTTAGGTGTAAAATGTAAATAATTCTTTTCTCAAAATTTGGGAAGTGTAGCACCCTAGAACCATATTAGAAAATTCACTTAACCCTTCTAGAACCCCTCTGCAAAGGGACAAACAAAAATTTAGAGGTGGGGGCGGGGGGTGAATAATTTAAGTTATGACGGTTTTAGGTGTAAAACGTAAATAATTCTTTCCTCAAAATTTGGGAAGTGTAGCACCCTGGAACTATATTAGAAAATTCACTTAACCCTTCTAGAACCCCTCTGCTTAGGGACACACAAAGATTTAGAGGTGGGGGCGGGGGGTGAATAATTTAAGTTATGACGGTTTTAGGTGTAAAATGTAAATAATTCATTTCTCAAAATTTGGGAAGTGTAGCACCCTAGAACCATATTAGAAAATTCACTTAACCCTTCTAGAACCCCTCTGCAAAGGGACACACAAAAATTTAGAGGTGGGGGCGGGGGCTGAATAATTTAAGTTATGACGGTTTTAGCTGTAAAACGTAAATAATTTTTTCTCAAAATCTAGGAAGTGTAGCACCCTGGAACCATATTAGAAAATTCACTTAACCCTTCTAGAACCCCTCTGCAAAGGGACACACAAAAATTTAGAGGTGGGGGCGGGGGGTGAATAATTTAAGTTATGACGGTTTTAGGTGTAAAATGTAAATAATTCATTTCTCAAAATTTGGGAAGTGTAGCACCCTAGAACCATATTAGAAAATTCACTTAACCCTTCTAGAACCCCTCTGCAAAGGGACACACAAAAATTTAGAGGTGGGGGCGGGGGGTGAATAATTTAAGTTATGACGGTTTTAGGTGTAAAATGTAAATAATTCATTTCTCAAAATTTGGGAAGTGTAGCACCCTAGAACCATATTAGAAAATTCACTTAACCCTTCTAGAACCCCTCTGCAAAGGGACACACAAAAATTTAGAGGTGGGGGCGGGGGGTGAATAATTTAAGTTATGACGGTTTTAGGTGTAAAATGTAAATAATTCATTTCTCAAAATTTGGGAAGTGTAGCACCCTAGAACCATATTAGAAAATTCACTTAACCCTTCTAGAACCCCTCTGCAAAGGGACACACAAAAATTTAGAGGTGGGGGCGGGGGGTGAATAATTTAAGTTATGACGGTTTTAGGTGTAAAATGTAAATAATTCATTTCTCAAAATTTGGGAAGTGTAGCACCCTAGAACCATATTAGAAAATTCACTTAACCCTTCTAGAACCCCTCTGCAAAGGGACACACAAAAATTTAGAGGTGGGGGCGGGGGGTGAATAATTTAAGTTATGACGGTTTTAGGTGTAAAATGTAAATAATTCATTTCTCAAAATTTGGGAAGTGTAGCACCCTAGAACCATATTAGAAAATTCACTTAACCCTTCTAGAACCCCTCTGCAAAGAGACACACAAAAATTTAGAGGTGGGGGCGGGGGCTGAATAATTTAAGTTATGACGGTTTTAGCTGTAAAACGTAAATAATTTTTTTCTCAAAATCTAGGAAGTGTAGCACCCTGGAACCATATTAGAAAATTCACTTAACTCTTCTAGAACCCCTCTGCTTAGGGACACACAAAAATTTAGAGGTGGGGGCGGGGGGTGAATAATTTAAGTTATGACGGTTTTAGGTGTAAAATGTAAATAATTCATTTCTCAAAATTTGGGAAGTGTAGCACCCTAGAACCATATTAGAAAATTCACTTAACCCTTCTAGAACCCCTCTGCAAAGGGACACACAAAAATTTAGAGGTGGGGGCGGGGGGTGAATAATTTAAGTTATGACGGTTTTAGCTGTAAAACGTAAATAATTTTTTTCTCAAAATCTGGGAAGTGTAGCACCCTGGAACCAAATTAGAAAATTCACTTAACCCTTCTAGAACCCCTCTGCAAAGGGACACACAAAAATTTAGAGGTGGGGGCGGGGGCTGAATAATTTAAGTTATGACGGTTTTAGCTGTAAAACGTAAATAATTTTTTTCTCAAAATCTAGGAAGTGTAGCACCCTGGAACCATATTAGAAAATTCACTTAACCCTTCTAGAACCCCTCTGCTTAGGGACACACAAAAATTTAGAGGTGGGGGCGGGGGGTGAATAATTTAAGTTATGACGGTTTTAGGTGTAAAACGTAAATAATTCTTTCCTCAAAATTTGGGAAGTGTAGCACCCTGGAACCATATTAGAAAATTCACTTAACCCTTCTAGAACCCCTCTGCTTAGGGACACACAAAAATTTAGAGGTGGGGGCGGGGGGTGAATAATTTAAGTTATGACGGTTTTAGGTGTAAAATGTAAATAATTCATTTCTCAAAATTTGGGAAGTGTAGCACCCTAGAACCATATTAGAAAATTCACTTAACCCTTCTAGAACCCCTCTGCAAAGGGACACACAAAAATTTAGAGGTGGGGGGCGGGGGGTGAATAATTTAAGTTATGACGGTTTTAGCTGTAAAACGTAAATAATTTTTTTCTCAAAATCTAGGAAGTGTAGCACCCTGGAACCATATTAGAAAATTCACTTAACCCTTCTAGAACCCCTCTGCAAAGGGACACACAAAAATTTAGAGGTGGGGACGGGGGGTGAATAATTTAAGTTATGACGGTTTTAGGTGTAAAACGTAAATAATTTTTTTCTCAAAATTTGGGAAGTGTAGCACCCTAGAACCATATTAGAAAATTCACTTAACCCTTCTAGAACCCCTCTGCAAAGGGACACACAAAAATTTAAAGGTGGGGGCGGGGGATGAATAATTTAAATTAACTCGGTTTTAGGTGTAAAATGTAAATAATTTTTTTAAAAGAATATTTAGAAAAAAATAATATAGTATCTAACAACAGTATAGCACCTAACAACCACTTAATATAAATTTTTCACCCTCCGCCCCCACTTCTAAATTTTTGTATGTCCATATACAGAAGGGAAGACTAAAAACCAAATTTGTGAAATGAGGAGATGAGCATAATTATAAAGACTGTAAAAGAAAAAGAGCAATCCATCTAAATGTGCAAATTGTGGTGAACCCAACCAATTACAGAGGCTGTCGCGACCACACAGAACTACAACTTCATCCACGTCAAGTTAGAAGAACAACCACGCACTCAATTCATGCATCCACCTTCCGAACTGTACATCCAAATATGTCATTTGCAAACATTGCTTAACAAAA
Organism: Onthophagus sagittarius; assembly: GCA_036711965.1. Taxonomy (NCBI): domain Eukaryota; kingdom Metazoa; phylum Arthropoda; class Insecta; order Coleoptera; family Scarabaeidae; genus Onthophagus; species Onthophagus sagittarius. The sequence continues at coordinate 18,957,017 of JASERS010000001.1, read as the reverse complement.
TTCACCCTCCCAAAACACCAGCACTCCTAAAACATCGAATAATCCGGAAATGTCTACCATTGACGCTTCAATTACGAATCTCCTAAAACAAATCATCACACCATTAATTTCGCAAAATTATATACTCAATAAATTGCTCCGTTCCTTCCCACATGCCTAGTCTAAACAGAAAAGTTTAATATCAACGGTTTTGGCTTGTTATAAAATTGATTTAGCATGATACCTGAAACTCATCTAGAAGTAGAAGAGTTCCGAATATCTTGTTTTAAGATATCTATAGATTTGATCGCAACTCACAAACAGCTTCAGGCTAAATAGCGATACTAATTAAACGCACATTAAAACACAAACCTTACGACCTAACGAATATTTCACTAGAGACGGTCGCTATCCAACTTTATCCAATAAACATGAGACCAGTTACAATAATTTGTGCTTATAGACAACCAAACCGTAAATTGATAAAAGAAGAATTTAGTCAACTATTGAATAATTATCCTCTTTTAATAATTGGCGATTTAAACAGTAAATTGAAAATATGGAGATGTTAAATCTATAACCCATCAGGTTCATGTCTCGAAGAAATGTATAGTTAACATCTTTTGCTAATTTAAGAGGTCTATAGTATTGATTCACCAAATACGTATCGCAGTCCTACCTCTATAGATGGATCTGTCTCATTGCTTATCTCAACAATCAAAAATGTAGCTAGAATGTTTACTAAACCTAATAGATCCATTCCATCAAATCATATTTTACCTCCCAAGTATTTCCCGACTTGATCAAGCAGAAAAGTACGTCTCTTTTCTCCTTGATCAAGCTGGCAGAGAACTCATGATCGTGTCTTAAAGCAGAAGCTAAATAAACTGACACACACTATCCTTAGAATCCTTAGAATTCTATTGAATTACTTGTTATCAGAATCTTCTAAGTACTATCCATACAGTAAAGATACTGGAATGTGAATAACAACTAAAAAAATACTGAAAAAATTTGTACAATTACTCATGAAGGAATACAGTTGTCTGCTGATAAAGATAAAACCCAAGCATTTGTCGATTACCTTGAAGTAACCTTTATTTCTCATATACCCCGAGAAAACACGTCATTGGCCAATGCTACTGAAACATATAATGAAACGCATCTTCCACGAATAGCAATGGTGGACGAAGAAGTCACTAATGAGGAAATCGGATATTTAATTTATAATCTACCCAATCAAAAAGTTCCAGGGCATGACCCTATACGAAATTTAATTTTAACATACTTTCCCTTGAACATTATTACCTACCTAACTGATATCTTCAATTTATGCCTACAAATTGGTTACTTACCGGTCACTTCGAAAAAAGCTGAGATACTAATCTTCGAAAAACCGGGTAAAACGAGCAGTACTATATCTAATTACTGTCCTATTAGCCTCTTACCGACACTATCTAAATTGTTTGAAAACATAATTTTGTACGGGGGAAGAAATTATTTACGTTTTACACCTAAAACCGAGTTAATTTAAATTATTCATCCCCCGCCCCCACCTCTAAATTTTTGTGTGTCCCTTTGCAGAGGGGTTCTAGAAGAGTTATGTGAATTTTCTAATATGGTTACAGGGTGCTACACTTCCCAGATTTTGAGAAAAAAATTATTTACGTTTTACACCTAAAACCATCATAATTTAAATTATTCACCCCCCGCCCCCACCTCTAAATTTTTGTGTGTCCCTAAGCAGAGGGGTTCTAGAAGGGTTAAGTGAATTTTCTAATATGGTTCTAGGGTGCTACACTTCCCAGATTTTGAGAAAAAAATTATTTACGTTTTACACCTAAAACCATCATAATTTAAATTATTCACCCCCCGCCCCCACCTCCAAATTTTTGTGTGTCCCTTTGCAGAGGGGTTCTAGAAGGGTTAAGTGAATTTTCTAATATGGTTCTAGGGTGCTACACTTCCCAAATTTTGAGAAATGAATTATTTACATTTTACACCTAAAACCGTCATAACTTAAATTATTCACCCCCCGCCCCCACCTCTAAATTTTTGTGTGTCCCTTTGCAGAGGGGTTCTAGAAGGGTTAAGTGAATTTTCTAATATGGTTCTAGGGTGCTACACTTCCCAAATTTTGAGAAATGAATTATTTACATTTTACACCTAAAACCGTCATAACTTAAATTATTCACCCCCCGCCCCCACCTCTAAATTTTTGTGTGTCCCTTTGCAGAGGGGTTCTAGAAGGGTTAAGTGAATTTTCTAATATGGTTCTAGGGTGCTACACTTCCCAAATTTTGAGAAATGAATTATTTACATTTTACACCTAAAACCGTCATACCTTAAATTATTCACCCCCCGCCCCCACCTCTAAATCTTTGTGTGTCCCTTTGCAGAGGGGTTCTAGAAGGGTTAAGTGAATTTTCTAATATGGTTCCAGGGTGCTACACTTCCCAAATTTTGAGGAAAAAATTATTTACGTTTTACACCTAAAACCATCAAAATTTAAATTATTCACCCCCCGCCCCCACCTCTAAATTTTTGTGTGTCCCTAAGCAGAGGGGTTCTAGAAGGGTTAAGTGAATTTTCTAATATGGTTCTAGGGTGCTACACTTCCCAGATTTTGAGAAAAAAATTATTTACGTTTTACACCTAAAACCATCAAAATTTAAATTATTCACCCCCCGCCCCCACCTCTAAATTTTTGTGTGTCCCTAAGCAGAGGGGTTCTAGAAGGGTTAAGTGAATTTTCTAATATGGTTCTAGGGTGCTACACTTCCCAGATTTTGAGAAAAAAATTATTTACGTTTTACACCTAAAACCATCATAATTTAAATTATTCACCCCCCGCCCCCACCTCTAAATTTTTGTGTGTCCCTAAGCAGAGGGGTTCTAGAAGGGTTAAATGAATTTTCTAATATGGTTCCAGGGTGCTACACTTCCCAAATTTTGAGGAAAAAATTATTTACGTTTTACACCTAAAACCATCAAAATTTAAATTATTCACCCCCCGCCCCACCTTTAAATTTTTGTGTGTCCCTAAGCAGAGGGGTTCTAGAAGGGTTAAGTGAATTTTCTAATATGGTTCTAGGGTGCTACACTTCCCAGATTTTGAGAAAAAAATTATTTACGTTTTACACCTAAAACCATCATAATTTAAATTATTCACCCCCCGCCCCCACCTCTAAATTTTTGTGTGTCCCTAAGCAGAGGGGTTCTAGAAGGGTTAAGTGAATTTTCTAATATGGTTCCAGGGTGTCACACTTCCCAAATTTTGAGAAATGAATTATTTACATTTTACACCTAAAACCGTCATAACTTAAATTAGTCACCCCCCGCCCCCACCTCTAAATTTTTGTGTGTCCCTAAGCAGAGGGGTTCTAGAAGGGTTAAGTGAATTTTCTAATATGGTTCCAGGGTGCTACACTTCCCAAATTTTGAGGAAAAAATTATTTACGTTTTACACCTAAAACCATCAAAATTTAAATTATTCACCCCCCGCCCCCACCTCTAAATTTTTGTGTGTCCCTTTGCAGAGGGGTTCTAAAGTGAATTTTCTAATATGGTTCTAGGGTGCTACACTTCCCAGATTTTGAGAAAAAAATTATTTACGTTTTACACCTAAAACCATCATAATTTAAATTATTCACCCCCCGCCCCCACCTCTAAATTTTTGTGTGTCCCTAAGCAGAGGGGTTCTAGAAGGGTTAAGTGAATTTTCTAATATGGTTCCAGGGTGCCACACTTCCCAAATTTTGAGAAATGAATTATTTACGTTTTACACCTAAAACCGTCATAACTTAAATTATTCACCCCCCGCCCCCACCTCTAAATTTTTGTGTGTCCCTTTGCAGAGGGGTTCTAGAAGGGTTAAGTGAATTTTCTAATATGGTTCTAGGGTGCTACACTTCCCAAATTTTGAGAAATGAATTATTTACATTTTACACCTAAAACCGTCATAACTTAAATTATTCACCCCCCGCCCCCACCTCTAAATTTTTGTGTGTCCCTTTGCAGAGGGGTTCTAGAAGGGTTAAGTGAATTTTCTAATATGGTTCTAGGGTGCTACACTTCCCAAATTTTGAGAAATGAATTATTTACATTTTACACCTAAAACCGTCATAACTTAAATTATTCACCCCCCGCCCCCACCTCTAAATTTTTGTGTGTCCCTTTGCAGAGGGGTTCTAGAAGGGTTAAGTGAATTTTCTAATATGGTTCTAGGGTGCTACACTTCCCAAATTTTGAGAAATGAATTATTTACATTTTACACCTAAAACCGTCATAACTTAAATTATTCACCCCCCGCCCCCACCTCTAAATCTTTGTGTGTCCCTTTGCAGAGGGGTTCTAGAAGGGTTAAGTGAATTTTCTAATATGGTTCCAGGGTGCTACACTTCCCAAATTTTGAGGAAAAAATTATTTACGTTTTACACCTAAAACCATCAAAATTTAAATTATTCACCCCCCGCCCCCACCTCTAAATTTTTGTGTGTCCCTAAGCAGAGGGGTTCTAGAAGGGTTAAGTGAATTTTCTAATATGGTTCTAGGGTGCTACACTTCCCAGATTTTGAGAAAAAAATTATTTACGTTTTACACCTAAAACCATCAAAATTTAAATTATTCACCCCCCGCCCCCACCTCTAAATTTTTGTGTGTCCCTAAGCAGAGGGGTTCTAGAAGGGTTAAGTGAATTTTCTAATATGGTTCCAGGGTGCTACACTTCCCAAATTTTGAGGAAAAAATTATTTACGTTTTACACCTAAAACCATCAAAATTTAAATTATTCACCCCCCGCCCCCACCTCTAAATTTTTGTGTGTCCCTAAGCAGAGGGGTTCTAGAAGGGTTAAGTGAATTTTCTAATATGGTTCTAGGGTGCTACACTTCCCAGATTTTGAGAAAAAAATTATTTACGTTTTACACCTAAAACCATCATAATTTAAATTATTCACCCCCCGCCCCCACCTCTAAATTTTTGTGTGTCCCTAAGCAGAGGGGTTCTAGAAGGGTTAAGTGAATTTTCTAATATGGTTCCAGGGTGCCACACTTCCCAAATTTTGAGAAATGAATTATTTACATTTTACACCTAAAACCGTCATAACTTAAATTATTCACCCCCCGCCCCCACCTCTAAATTTTTGTGTGTCCCTAAGCAGAGGGGTTCTAGAAGGGTTAAGTGAATTTTCTAATATGGTTCCAGGGTGCTACACTTCCCAAATTTTGAGGAAAAAATTATTTACGTTTTACACCTAAAACCATCAAAATTTAAATTATTCACCCCCCGCCCCCACCTCTAAATTTTTGTGTGTCCCTTTGCAGAGGGGTTCTAGAAGGGTTAAGTGAATTTTCTAATATGGTTCTAGGGTGCTACACTTCCCAGATTTTGAGAAAAAAATTATTTACGTTTTACACCTAAAACCATCATAATTTAAATTATTCACCCCCCGCCCCCACCTCTAAATTTTTGTGTGTCCCTAAGCAGAGGGGTTCTAGAAGGGTTAAGTGAATTTTCTAATATGGTTCCAGGGTGCCACACTTCCCAAATTTTGAGAAATGAATTATTTACATTTTACACCTAAAACCGTCATAACTTAAATTATTCACCCCCCGCCCCCACCTCTAAATTTTTGTGTGTCCCTAAGCAGAGGGGTTCTAGAAGGGTTAAGTGAATTTTCTAATATGGTTCCAGGGTGCTACACTTCCCAAATTTTGAGGAAAAAATTATTTACGTTTTACACCTAAAACCATCAAAATTTAAATTATTCACCCCCCGCCCCCACCTCTAAATTTTTGTGTGTCCCTTTGCAGAGGGGTTCTAGAAGGGTTAAGTGAATTTTCTAATATGGTTCTAGGGTGCTACACTTCCCAGATTTTGAGAAAAAAATTATTTACGTTTTACACCTAAAACCATCATAATTTAAATTATTCACCCCCCGCCCCCACCTCTAAATTTTTGTGTGTCCCTAAGCAGAGGGGTTCTAGAAGGGTTAAGTGAATTTTCTAATATGGTTCTAGGGTGCTACACTTCCCAGATTTTGAGAAAAAAATTATTTACGTTTTACACCTAAAACCATCATAATTTAAATTATTCACCCCCCGCCCCCACCTCTAAATTTTTGTGTGTCCCTAAGCAGAGGGGTTCTAGAAGGGTTAAGTGAATTTTCTAATATGGTTCCAGGGTGCCACACTTCCCAAATTTTGAGAAATGAATTATTTACATTTTACACCTAAAACCGTCATAACTTAAATTATTCACCCCCCGCCCCCACCTCTAAATTTTTGTGTGTCCCTAAGCAGAGGGGTTCTAGAAGGGTTAAGTGAATTTTCTAATATGGTTCCAGGGTGCTACACTTCCCAAATTTTGAGGAAAAAATTATTTACGTTTTACACCTAAAACCATCAAAATTTAAATTATTCACCCCCCGCCCCCACCTCTAAATTTTTGTGTGTCCCTTTGCAGAGGGGTTCTAGAAGGGTTAAGTGAATTTTCTAATATGGTTCTAGGGTGCTACACTTCCCAGATTTTGAGAAAAAAATTATTTACGTTTTACACCTAAAACCATCATAATTTAAATTATTCACCCCCCGCCCCCACCTCTAAATTTTTGTGTGTCCCTAAGCAGAGGGGTTCTAGAAGGGTTAAGTGAATTTTCTAATATGGTTCCAGGGTGCCACACTTCCCAAATTTTGAGAAATGAATTATTTACATTTTACACCTAAAACCGTCATAACTTAAATTATTCACCCCCCGCCCCCACCTCTAAATTTTTGTGTGTCCCTAAGCAGAGGGGTTCTAGAAGGGTTAAGTGAATTTTCTAATATGGTTCCAGGGTGCCACACTTCCCAAATTTTGAGAAATGAATTATTTACATTTTACACCTAAAACCGTCATAACTTAAATTATTCACCCCCCGCCACCACCTCTAAATTTTTGTGTGTCCCTAAGCAGAGGGGTTCTAGAATGGTTAAGTGAATTTTCTAATATGGTTCCAGGGTGCTACACTTCCCAAATTTTGAGAAATGAATTATTTACATTTTACACCTAAAACCGTCATAACTTAAATTAGTCACCCCCCGCCCCCACCTCTAAATTTTTGTGTGTCCCTAAGCAGAGGGGTTCTAGAAGGGTTAAGTGAATTTTCTAATATGGTTCCAGGGTGCTACACTTCCCAAATTTTGAGGAAAAAATTATTTACGTTTTACACCTAAAACCATCAAAATTTAAATTATTCACCCCCCGCCCCCACCTCTAAATTTTTGTGTGTCCCTTTGCAGAGGGATTCTAGAAGGGTTAAGTGAATTTTCTAATATGGTTCTAGGGTGCTACACTTCCCAGATTTTGAGAAAAAAATTATTTACGTTTTACACCTAAAACCATCATAATTTAAATTATTCACCCCCCGCCCCCACCTCTAAATCTTTGTGTGTCCCTTTGCAGAGGGGTTCTAGAAGGGTTAAGTGAATTTTCTAATATGGTTCTAGGGTGCTACACTTCCCAAATTTTGAGAAATGAATTATTTACATTTTACACCTAAAACCGTCATAACTTAAATTATTCACTCCCCGCCCCACCTCTAAAATTTTGTGTGTCCCTTTGCAGAGGGGTTCTAGAAGGGTTAAGTGAATTTTCTAATCTGGTTCTAGGGTGCTACACTTCCCAGATTTTGAGAAAAAAATTATTTACGTTTTACACCTAAAACCATCAATATTTAAATTATTCACCCCCCGCCCCCACCTCTAAATTTTTGTGTGTCCCTTTGCAGAGGGGTTCTAGGAGGGTTAAGTGAATTTTCTAATATGGTTCCAGGGTGCTACACTTTCCAGATTTTGTGAAAAAAATTATTTACGTTTTACACCTAATACCGAGTTATTATTATTAATCCCCCGCCCTGTGTGCATCTGTCCCTTTGCAGAGGGGTTAAAAGATCGCTAAGTGAATTTCCTAACATGGTTTCAGGGTGCCACATTCCCTAAATAATAAGAAAAATAATTATTTAGTGTTCATTATAAGTATTTGTCTGGTCGACTGGAAAAAAATGAATCTGAATCTGCTTCAGATTCGAATCTGAATCTAACTTCAGCCACATCTTGAACAATTCCGTAGACCAGTTTGGCGTATATCCTTTTTCAAATGTTGTTTTATATTTACTTATACGAACTACATTACCCAATTGAAATTTCGATTTTTTGTTCGTATTATTAATATTGGTATAGTAAACGGAAGATAGCAGATGTTTTTCGTGCTTTGCAGTCACATCACAGGGTTTCATTCGGATAGTTCTATGTATAGTTGAATTATATTTGTTGGTTATTGGTTCTATTATATCGATCCATTTGAAACTACCGCGTAAACTAAACTCTCTGTATAATTTGTTTTTAATAGTTCGAATCACTCTTTCGACGATTGAGGCTTTCTTGGTGCTATAAGTTGAATAATGGTTAATACCGTAGGTTCGCATTGTACTTTGAAATTGTTGATTATAGAATTCCTTTCCCTGGTCGGTTTGTAAATTTTTTGGATATCTTCCTTGACGAAAAACATTTTCCATTGCCTTTTTTACCTCAATCGCACTTTTAGATTTTAACGGTTGCGTCCAGAGGTACTTGGAAAAGCAGTCAATTGTAAAGAGAATGTATTTGTAACCTCGATTTTGTTTATTGTAATGGGTAAATTCGCCAATATCAGACTGCCATAAATCGTCGATACCTTTAACGACAACTTGTCTCCTGGAAAAATTTCTTCTGGCAGATCGGTGCAACTCATCTACAACGTCAGCTTTAGCCATCTTTCTTAATTGAATTTACTCCAAGGATCTCGTATAACTTATCATCATGTTTGTATAAATTAACAATTTCTTTTTTTAACTCAACAAGCTTTTTTTCGAAGTCGCTTTTATATGTGGTAATATTACTAGTCAATAACACTATTAATTTTTCGATCGTTCTATCAAGATAAATCTTATTGACAATATCTTGTTCATCAAGTGGTGTGGCAACGTTTACGATTCGTTTGTTGCCAACGTCTAGATCACCGTTCGCAGTCAAAGTAAATCCGACCGGTTGCTTTTGATAAATACGTTGTACGGCAAAATCAACTTTACCACGACTAAGGTGACAAATGTGTTCATTGTAATACTGAATTGAAATTAACAAATCAATGTATTTATTACTGAATAATTCCAATTTCTCTCAATTCTTCAATGATGCTCGCAATTTCATTGGTGTGGCTAGTGTGACCGGCACTTTGCGACGCTATCAGTAAACGTAAACGATCTACGAGTTCGTTTACATCGTCCCAATATACGTATTGGTACGGAGTCTTAACGTCCGTTTCTAGAGTTAAATTGTTTTTCGAGAGACTATATCCGGTCCAGGATTTTTTGCGTTTCTTTTGCAAAAGTGGTTTTATAACATGTTGCCATTTAAACGACGTACTACCTTTCAATTGTTTATTAGGATTGAATTCTCGACGATGTACGTTCGTAAGCTCGAGAATCTTTAAGTACTCAACCCTATCAGTTTCAAGATCTCCTTGAGGTGTTACTTTGAAAACGAGTTCATACAGTCCGGGGGTTCCTTTAAATTTCTGTTGCTGAATTATCATGTCGTTGTTGTTGTCAAACTCAATTACACTGTTACCTAATTTAAATTTACTCACTTCCGGGTCGTATGTTATACCATAGGTAGTATCATATTGATTAGATGTATCTTTTAAAAACCCATCAATGTATTCCTTGGCTAACGGTTGGAATGCTTCGAGATACTGATCAACTATGTGAGGATTTGTTTCATTCATATCTCGATAAAGTCGGCGATATTCCTCTAACGATTGTTTCGGTCGCTCATCTTCTGTAGGCGCAGGTGGACTTGATGTAAAATGTTCTTCCTCAGTTAAGAAACCAACTCGTGGTGGTGATTCTATAAAGTACGATGGTGGTTTTAAATATTGTTCTCGGTGTTGTTGGGAAGAACGAAAAGGAGATTTGATTGTAGCAGTACTATGATCCATTTGTGTTTCTTCTTCTTGTTTTGTCTCCTTATTCTGTTCTTCTTTCTTTATTGATCTCGCTCTTGATTCTTCCTTAAGAGCAATGTTTATATTTTCAAGAGGCATTGTGATTGGTTTATACGTCTTCTCTAAAGATTCTGCAAGCTCAGCACGTCCCATTTTTAATGCCATATGCTTCCTTCGAATCGCATTACTAGCTTTTATAATCTCCTGTTTCACTTTATCTTTCCCTTTGGTGGTTCTTTTTGGAGGCATGGTTACTCAAGTCAGACAGAGATACAGACAGGTAGACTGACAGACAGACCGACAGACAGACAGACGGGCAGACGGACGGACGTGCAGATAGGTCAGTGCTGACTGACTGACATCCGGCTATTGAATGAAGAATATTTTGATAAAGTAATGTTTAAATAAGAACGATCATGGTTGAATGTGATATTCAAATGTTTTCCTATAACGTCCATTGTTTAGGTCTCTGTCCTTATCGATAACGGGCAGCCTACTACAACACACGTCTGGTGCATACGCTTTACGAATTTGCTCCGCAAGTCGAACCGGGTTATAGTATTAACATTGAACCTCAACACGTCATTTTCCTACCTGTCAATACAAATAAAATCGATAATATAACTCTTACTATATTGGACCAAGACGGTGATCCGGTTGATTTTCGAGGAGAAACAATTGTCGTGAGACTCGAGCTTAAAAAAGTACTATAATTATAATAATAATCGTCGTAATAATGGGTTTGGTATTTAACAACGAAAAAAAACGTACTACTTCCGACCTAATTCCTTTAAAAGAGGGAAGTGGATGTAATTCTCGCATTAATCGTCCGTCTCGCACGCAGTTAACATCTGAAAATATTGCGTTTCTTCAATCACTCGGTTTAAAGGTTAATAACAATGGAAAAATTGGAAATATTCGACAATCCTAATTTTGATGAAGTTATAACCAAACAGGAATTTCACACTTACTATCCGAGGAATAATAATTTCAATTTAAATGATGAAATACGTATATCCATCGCACATCAGGACATTTACACGTTGCCCGGTAAAAGTGAAATCTACATCGAGGGTAAATTTACTACTGTTGGAGGTGATGCTACTTCTACGGATAAGTGTCAGTTAACAAACAATGCCTATGCCTTCCTTTTTGAACAAATTCGCTATGAAATCAATGGTGTTGAAATAGATCGATGTAGTAAACCCGGTGTAACGACAACTATGAAAGGCTTACTTTCGTACAATGAAAACGATTCGAGGGCTCTAATCACCGCCGGATGGAACCCCTTAAATCAGGGGCAACCAACATCCAAAGAGACTAGATTTAACGCAAGCATTCCGTTAAAATTTTTAATGGGTTTCGCCGAAGACTATCAAAAGATCTTAATAAACGTCAGTCAGGAACTTATTTTGGTGCGCAGCAGAACGGATGATAACTGCTACATAAATGTTGACGGTAATAGAAAAGCTACTATCGAAATTGAAAAGATCGAATGGCACGTGCCACACGTAACCGTTAACGATGAAACGCGACTTCAACTGCTATCTAATTTACGTGATAACAAACCAGTTTATATTCCGTTTAGAAAATGGGAATTGTACGAATTGCCGGCTTTACGGAGAACCAAAACCGATATATGGCCTGTAAAAACGAGTACAAACTTAGAAAAGCCGCGCTACGTTATAATCGGTTTCCAAAATAATAGAAAAGATAATTTTAAACAGGATGCCTCAATTTTTGATCATTCTTCAATTACAAATATTAAATTGTATTTGAACGCGGAAAATTATCCGTACAATGCGATGAACATTGAAATGAACGAGAAGCGATACGTAATCGCTTATCGTAATTATTCCGCTTTTCAGTCGAGCTTTTATTTTAAAAACGCAGCAGAACCGCTCCTCGATTACGATGAATTTGGAGGTAATACGTTTTTCGTCATAGATTGTTCGAATCAAAATGAATCACTTAAATCTGGTACCGTCGACATTAAATTAGAACTCGAGTGTTCAAGGTCATTTGATTCGGAAACCGTGGCTTACTGTCTGATTCTTCACGACAACATCATTCAGTACGAACCGTTGAGTGGTATCGTCCGGAAGATTGTGTAAAATAAAACAAAAAAAAAATATGCCTCGTAAACAGGTTACTTTTGGAGTTACAATAACGTACGAGTGGTTTGATGAAGAGGATAGAAGCTCGCCTTGGTTATTTAGCGCGATTGATCGACAACGGTTTTCAGATAACATTAATCGCTTGCAAAAAATACTGAATCCGATTCTGTCACCTTCACATCGTTCAAAAATTTATAACGAAAGATTTTCTACGCATAAGAAGGAAGAAACTGAAAACGTTTTAGTGATCGATATACAAGGATTTAACATACCCGATTTTACACCAAAGGAAATGAGCATAACCGATGGAAGCGAAACATTCAATTTTCTCTTCAAACCTACCACTCCGTATCAACTTTTATCGTCAAAAGTGAAACGTGGAGTTTTTTGGATAGAACGCAATTTATTAAACATAAGCTACAATGAAGGTTATATTGATTTAGAAGAAAATATTAAAACAATATTAAATAAACACATTAAGGATGATTTTACTACCGTTTATGTTAAGGGATATCAAAAAAAGAAATTTTTAGAAAAATATATAAATGTAAACAAAATTGTTAATATCGAAAATGAACCTAATGTACCTAAGTTAATAAAAACTAATTCTTGTTGTGTTAATCATAAGAAAAATAGATTAAGCAATTGTACTCTATATAATATGACCATTTTATATCATTTTCTAAAGGAATAAAACAACTTTTTTTTAATTTAACTTACATTTTATTTTTTAAATTAATTAAAAATCATTAAAATGTTTGAAAAGGTCCTCGTCCGTGCTAAAAAAGGTCCTCGTTGTAATCTAAAAAATAGATATATATGTATATATTAATTTTTAAAATTTTTTTAATTATGACTTACGTTGGAGTCCTTCGGGAACTGCGTCTATAAAATTCAAAGAATAAATTTTAATAGAAGTAGTAATATAGATATTAATATTTACAACTTACCGAAGTAACTGTAATAGAACTGGGTTCTCGAAGGAACCCCCAACACGATTAAATAATCAGTGTCGTCTTCGTAGTTGCCATTATAGCCAACTATTAATCTATCCCCCCACACACGTTTTAAATTAAAAAGGGCATTTAGCTCTACATTATAGATTCTCGGCTAAAAAAGAAAACAAATATATAAACAATATAATAAATTATAAAATATAATAAAAATCTTACGTTTGGGTGAAAAGCTTTCGCCACTATTGTAACAAATTCTAAAACTGAATTAAAAAAATAATAACAAAAATAAGTACAAAAAATTAATACACAAAACTTACTACTATCCATTTTAATTGCTTTGACACTTTTTTTTTTAACTTTTAACGCGTAAAGGTGTTATCTGAACCACCAACTGAAGAGAAATAAAGTTCAGAGCGCTTAATGCGTTTCCGTTAACACTTTTTTTGCTGACCTGATTTTGAGATATGCATACTCCACACATCTCTGACGACTTTGTAGTTATTATAATGAAACGCATATTTATAATGATACAATGTATCTAAAATATACGTTAATTTGTAGGTGTGTATATATTTTTTGAATATAATCTTCTAAGGGTAAAATAAAATAATAGTGTAAACCATGATGTTCTACACCAAATACTTTAATTAATACGTTATATATACGAATTACAACGCACTTAATTTAAAAAAAAATAAAGATGAATGAATAAATACACCTACCGCACATCTCTGAAGACCTTGTATTTACCGTGAAATGCGTAGTTATGATCTAAAATATATTTTTTTTAAGGAGAGGGGATGAGTGTAGGGGAATCTTATAGTTGTTATAAAAACGGATATTTAATTGCTATTACTATTAGTACTGCAACCTTCTCATGCAAAAGAAGTGTCATACAGTTTTTTATTTTACGAAATTTTGTGCTCCTATAACACAGACAATGGATTTACGAGAATTAAACACGATTGGTGAAGCCAATTTTAAAGAACAAATTAAAGCGAAAGAATTAAAAATCGATAACAAATATAAAATAATAACTGTAAAACCACTAACTACAAGTTATGGAAAGACAATTTTGGTCGAATTGGAAGAAGGAAGTTTATTTCTACCCAAACGATTTGTCGAATGGTTTGAGAAAGAAAATCGAATAAAGGAATTTCAATCCGGACAGTACTGTATCATCATCAAAGGATTCAAGGTCATCAAAGGACGAGAAACTCCACTAATCGAATTTCAAAAAATATAATTTTTGTTTTAAGTACCTATATTTGTTTATTATTTTTTCAAAATATGCCATTAGCTATAAATAATAATAAAAAAATTTAAAACAACATATTATTGTTTTTATTATATATTCTGATATCAAAATAAAAAAATTGTTTTCAAATCTAATTATATCGTTGCCATGATGACCTTGTATACTATTCCATTAAAAACAGACGTCCCATTGTTCTCTATAGTCATTCTTCATTCGACTTTATCAAACCCAACACCTGTTTTGGTACAACTTCATTTCTAACGAGTAAAAATGCTTCTCTGTGAGGTTTGCGGAAAGTCATTTTCATGTAAAAGTAATTTAAATCGGCATATTAAAAATTTACATGTGGGTGAAACTAACACTACCAATAAGTGTTTAATTTGCAATAAACAAATTAAGCGATCAGACAATCTAGTTAGACACCAACGAAATGTTCATGGAGTAAACGTGATTGAAGCACCACCAGCCCCCGTTATTACACGTGAAGCGTCATCAACAATCGCACGAAATTTCGAGGTCGGAAATCATCAAATTCCCATTGCACATCCATCTACTTCAAGATCTTTGGTGGTAGGGAATAATCAAATTTCTGACGAACATCCAACCCCTTCAGTATCTAAAGGTCGGGGGATGAAACGTAGGGTATGTGAAGTATGTGGAAACACGTATTCTTCAGTAAACGCTCTTCAAGCCCATTTTCGTAGACATCACACCGAGAAAAATATTGGAGGATGTGATGTCGAGAAAATTACTAGTTGTTTTAAAGATAGGGTTTGTTGTTATAAATTAACGGGTGTGTTACCGGAAGACGATATACCTTCGTACCTCCAAAGATCGCGCGGGGTAGTAAATCAACTCATTGACGACAACATTTGTCGGTTCGGTTCAATTAAAGTACAAGTTGAACTAATCGCTAATTTTGTTAAGTCCGGCTTTGACGATACCGGCGCAGAGGATGTAATTGTTTCGGAAAAGAATTTTAATACAAAATTTAATGTTATTACACAAGCTACAAATGTCGATGAGGTTTACAATGAGATGATGCAGGGAATTTTGAGTCAAAGTGAAGAGTTTCAGGAGCGTGGGTCGGGGTGGGCTTTCCACTCAATATCTTACATGCTCCTGAACGTTAATAAATTTGAACCACTACCTGGATCATCCTATATTCGTTTACCTCATCAAATCGATGCTAAACGCGCGTGCATCAACATAAAAAATTATGAAGATGATGCGTGTTTAGCGTGGTGTTTAACGGCGGCCCTTCATCCCGCAAAACTTAGTCAAAACCGGACTTCGAGCTATCCTCATTTTTCAAATGTTCTCAATTTAGAAGGCATTAGTTTTCCCGTTAGTTTGAAAGATATAATTAAAGTAGAAAAATTAAATAATTTAAGTATTAATGTTTATGAGTTAGTTAAAAATTCGAATAAGTACACGGTGGAAGGACCAATTTATTTTACCAAACAAAGACGCGATATTCATATAAACTTACTTTATTTATATGAAAACGGGAAAGGTCATTTTGTTTTAATCAAAAATTTTTCTAGATTAATTTCAAATCAGGTCACACGACATGGACATTCTATACACCTTTGTGATGGATGTTTAACACGGTTTTCGTCAGCAGAAAAATTAATTGCGCACCAGAGTAAGGATTGTAATCACATAAGAACAATTATTCCTACAAAAAATTTAAAATCAAAACCCAATTATTTCGGCTTATACACCCATGAAAATATTTTAGAATTTAATAATTATAAATTCACACAAATGGCCCCGTTCGTTATATATACGGACTTCGAATCGATTCTACAACCCATCGACTCTTGTGAACCAAATTCATCGAAATCTTTTACCGAAAAAATTGAAATGCATCAACCCTACAGTTTCGCTTATTATATCGTTTCCACGATTGATAGCAATTTCAATAAATTCGAAACTTATACGGGGCTCAACGCACCTCAAGTTTTTATTGCTAAATTAATCGATGATGTCAAATTTATCTATAACGAATACTTCAAAACCGTAAAACCAATATCGCCTCTAACAATCGATGAGCAGCGAAATTTCGATTCGGCTGAAAATTGTTTTATTTGTGAAAATCCTTTCATTTCAGATCAGGATAAGGTTCGCGACCATTGTCACATAAGCGGTAAATACCGCGGTCCCGCCCATACAAATTGTAATCTAAATTTCAAACTTCAAAATTTTATACCAATATTCTTTCATAATTTTAGCGGTTATGATTGCCACTTATTTATTAAAGAAATGGCTGATGCGGACGCAGATGGACTTGACGTATTGCCGAACAATAAAGAAAAATATATCAGTTTTAGTAAAAGAGTGTTGGTCGATAGAGTAATTAGTCAAGATAAACCTAACGAAAATATTTTTTTTAAATTAAGATTTGTGGATTCATTTAGATTTATGGCATCTTCATTAGATTCTTTATCCGCTAACCTTGAAATATATGACTTTATCAATATACGTAAATTCTTCCCCCACTCTGAACATTTTAAATTGTTAACAAAAAAGGGTATATTCCCATACAATTATATAACCTCTTTCGATAAACTAAATGATACAACACTACCACCTAAGAGTATGTTTATATATAAGGAGGATATAAGCGATGAGCAATATTCGCATGCTCAATGTGTGTGGGAAAAATTGAATTGTCAAAATTTAAAAGAATATTCCGACTTGTACTTAAAGACTGACGTTCTTTTATTAGCTGATGTATTTGAAAAATTCAGACAAGTTTGCTTTAAAACTTACGGTTTAGATCCCGCTCATTATTATACGGCACCGGGATTGTCTTGGGACGCTATGTTGAAATTTACTAAAATTAAATTAGAATTATTGACGGATATAGATCAAGTCCATTTTATTAAGAAAGGTATCCGTGGAGGTATTTCTCAATGCTCCCTACGATCTGCTAAAGCCAATAATAAATATATGGATCATTATAACCCCAATTTACCATCAAGGTATTTAATGTATTGGGACGCCAATAATTTGTATGGGTGGGCGATGTCTCAATATATACCCGTTTCTAATTTTGAATGGTTAGACGAAACCCAAATTAAAAATTTTAATTTTAATAATATATCGGATACTTCAAATTTCGGCTACATTTTGGACGTGGATATTGAATATCCTGAATATTTACATGATGCACATAATGATTTACCTTTTCTATCTGAAAACATTGTACCACCTAATGGTAAATGTAAAAGCGATGAAAGATTGATTCCAAATTTATTTAATAAAAAGAACTATGTGATCCATTATAGAAATTTAAAACAAGCCGTTGCTCACGGTCTTATTGTTAGTAAACTTAATAGAGTTTTATCGTTCAAACAGTCTGCGTGGTTGCAATCTTACATCGACAAAAATACGGAATTACGGCAATCCGCTAAGAATGCGTTTGAAAAAGACTTTTTTAAATTGATGAATAATTCGGTTTTTGGAAAAACAATGGAAAATGTTGATAAAAGAGTCGACGTGAGATTAGTGACCAGTTGGGATGATATTCACACTGGTGAAACTGCAGGTCGACCGCGTCTTGGAGCGCGCAACTTAATCGCTAAATTAAATTTTAAATGTATAAAAGTGTTTACTGAAACATTTTCGGCAATTCAAATGGATCGTCTCCACGTGGTTTACGATAAACCTCTATATATCGGTTTTACGGTTTTAGAGCTTTCAAAATTATTAATGTATGAATTTTATTATGATTTCTTAAAACCGAAGTATGGTGAATGTATTCGATTATGTTACATGGACACCGATAGCTTCACCGTACTAATTAATTCGGATGATGTTTATAAGGATGTGAAAATAAATTTAGACAAATTTGACACATCGAATTACTGTCCTGATAATCAGTTTGACATCCCGTTGTATAATAAAGCCGTTTTAGGTAAAATGAAAGATGAGAATTGTGGAAAGATAATGATAGAATTTATCGGTTTAAGATCAAAGGTATATGCTAATAGGGTCGACGATGGGCGAGTTACAAAAAAATCCAAAGGTGTAAAGAAAGCCGTAGTTAAACGTGAAATTGCGTTTGAGAACTATCTAGATTGCCTAAATTCAAAATCAGTTTTATTAAAAAAACAATTATCTTTTAGAAGTTTTAGTCACAGAATTTTTACAATTATACAAAATAAATTGGTTCTTTCGCCAAATGACTCCAAGCGATTTATTTGTAATGATGGGATTAACACTTTAGCTTGGGGTCATCGTAGTATTAACAATAGTGTTTAATTAAAAAAAAAACTAAAAAGTAAGTTTTAAAATTGGCAGCCGAGCCTGCTGAGTTAGACGCGTTTATACGTGTCAAAAATGACGTAAGCAACAGCGCCCGTACTCGTCTATTCGCGTCTAAAATGACGTAAGCAACACATGGGTCAGAAAAAAAAGCTTATGAATGATAATCCTGACATTAGTATTTTTTAACTCGTGATTGTATTATTAAAACCAATATGTAAACATTTTTTATTTAAAAATTGAATCGTAATAAATGAGTTTCTTAAACACAAAATTTTTGTTTGCTTCCGTTTCTCTTTCCAGCTATCACGATATTACTTAAGGCTCGTTACTACCATCTTCTGGTTAAGCTATCTAAGAGATTGTTACCATAGTTACGGCTATTTTACGCATTCTGATTGGCTAGTGGATGGGTTTATCTATAAGATAAATTTAACTAAAAGATGGTAGTAATGGGCCTTAAGTCTTTAATATTAAACTGAAAGGTTTCGGTGGTTCAGTGGTTAATTGTCTTTAAAGTATTTATATTTAACCTTACCATCGTCGGTTCAATTCGCGTAAATTTCATTAAATAAGTAAGTATTATATATTTCATCAATACCACTGGGCCATCGAAACCTTTTCCTTCTTTTACTTAAATAATAATAATGGGTGGGGGAACCATCAATCGATCGATCCTTTCGATCCTCATGGATCAATTCCGCTTCAGAATTCTCATTCCTCACGGATAAATTCCGCTTCAGAATTATCATTCCTCACGGATAAATTCCGCTTCAGAATTCTCTTTCCTCACGGATAAATTCCGCTTCAGAATTCTCACTTAGCAAAAAAAAAATTGCGTAACATTGCGCAACATTGCGTGCGTCGGTTGGTAGGTGACATCATCATCATCGTCGTCCTCGAGGAGGATCGAAACGTCGGTCGGTCGGTCGGTCGGACAGCGACCTATTTCCTTGACGATCCCGTTTGGCGACACCGTCGACCGATCCTCTGAGGACCAGTTCCAGAAATTCCGTCGCCCACCGTCAGGCGGCGCCACCGTCAACCGGGACTTGAGGAAGGTTCCTATGGGGATTCTCGGAGGACTACCTTCAGAAGTTCGGCCGACCGTCACTAGGTGGCGCCACCGTCGACCGGGACTTGAGGAAGGTTCCTCTGGGGATTTTCGGAGGACTAGTTTCAGAAGTTCGGCCGCCCGCCGCTAGGTGGCGCCACCATCGACCGATCCTCTGAGGACTAACTTCAGTAGTTCCACCACCCGCCGCATGCTTAGTTTCACTACTCACCGCTAGGTGGCGCCACCGTCGCCCGATCCTCCGATCCTCCCGGAGGACTTCCGCTCCAGAATCGGCATTATCTATCTACTTTCGGTTATGGATATGTCTACGACTACAAAAAAAAAATATTAATTTATATGTCTACAAACACATAATTTTGAAATACATATAATAAATATTATTTGCTATAATGAATTACCTGGAATATTTCTAGTTGCTGATGATGTAGAGTTACCAAGTGTAGCCGCGCCTTAAAAGAAACTATAGAAGGATATCCAGCGTCAGCAATTATTTTATATAAATATGCGTAAACGACAATCAAGCGACAATTGTAATTTCATGTCTCAACCGAACTCAAATCGTCGACGCGGATATCAAGTTACTATTCATTAATTTTAAGTTGAAATTAAATTGTAAATTTGATTTAATAAAAGTTTTCATTTTAAAAAAATATTTTAATTCGATAAAAAAATATAATTGGCGCAGTCAGTAGGATCCGGTAAACGCGAGTGATTAAATCTTGTATCGTGCCTAAAATCGGTCCGACTTACGGAACACTTGTGGTGAACTTTCAAGTTCTTTGTTACTGGATTACGAGAAGAAAGAAAAGTAGAACCTGCCGAGGAATTTGGATCTTCTAAAATTGGCGATCGATTCCCAGGACTACCTCAAGAAAAAGAATCAATGTTAACAATCATATTAATCTTCGTACAACTGTAAGTATCTTTATTCTTCTGCAATCCTTCCTAACCCTTTCCAATCACTGTGGACAACTTAAACGATTTGTTGGAAGCCATTAACGAAATCACAATGGCTCGAGAAATATTGTCGCTTTAGAGAAAAACCATGAACATGTGTAAATAGACACCCAGAGAACAACAGGGTCTGGGCATCGACACCTTGTAGCGGTGTCGTCCGCGGATTCGTCAACGGGACCGTCCCGGCGCGGGAGGGAACGTCACTGTCGCCAAGATGTAAAATGATGAATCGTAATAAAGCAGTCTGTAAATGTCTTTTGTTAAAGTAACATCTGTAAACCAAAATTGAAATAAAAGAATTTGTAAACCCCCCAAACAAGTGAATAAGTTTTATTTTCCATATTTTTAAACGAGTTAAAACCCTTTTGTAACAAGTGGTGGAGGCAGTGGGCATTCCCGTGTATTAAAATAAAATAAACAAAAGAAGAATCAAGAAAATAAAGAACAAAAGAAGATAGATTAATGCCAGCAAACACAAGACGTATCAACCGGGAACCGGAAATGGCGGAAGTATAAGAAATACAAGAGAATGGAAATGACCTGGAAAGAATACAAGCTCTAAGGCCGATAGTATTTAAGGGAACAAAAGAAGAGGACGTATCCGAATTTATAAAGAGCTATAAGAGAACCGCAAGGGCTAACAAATGGTCAGATGAAACAAAATTGGTGCAGTTGCCGTGCTTTTTAAGAGGTGCTGCGTTGGATTAGTTTGAAACTGTCGAGGAAGAAATGGACGATTTCGAAGAGGTAATGACGGAATTAAGAAGCGTTTTCACCAACGTTACACACGATGAACAATTACACTACCGCCTATCAACGAGGATGCAGGGAGAAAAAGAAGATGTTTGGAAGTATTTCCATGAAATACTTAAATTATGCAAAGAGGTCAGTGTAAACATGACAGAACCAGAGAAGATAAGATTCATCATCAAAAGACTACAACCACGGATCCTAGAGAAGGTACACCTAATGGACAACAACACCGTAGAGGAATTGCGAAATAACATCCGAAAGGTAGAAGCGACAGCTTTCATGTTGAGTCAATCGACATCAGGGCCATCATTTTCGAGAACGCAGACAACCAAGCCAGACGAAATTGAAGGGTTACGACAACAAATCTCCAAACTAGAGGCACAAATAAAAGGTAGGAATTTTTCTCAACCTTATGTTCGAAAAATCGATAATTTTACTAAGAGAATCAGGACGAACGGCCGATGGTCGTATTATTTGTTTTAATTGCCAAAAAGCAGGTCATTACGCGAAAAATTGTTTTAAAAATGCAAAAAACTCAGGTCAAATAAGGAAAGAACAAAAAACATGTTATTATAAAAAATGTTATTTTTGCAAAAGAGTAGGTCATAAGAAAATATCGTGTAGATTTAGGCTTAGACGAGTGAAAAATTATAACAAAATTGGTAGGGTACACGTAGTAAATTATTCATCTTTGGTGGAACTGATTGGTTCGGTAAACGAAAAACCAGTTAAATTATTATTAGATACAGGAGCAGGAATCAGTTTAAATAATTACAACTTAGTTTCGGAATCAAATTTAATTAAGAAAATTCCATATATTCCAATTAAATCATTTACGGGTCATGATCTATGGGTAGGAGGTGCGGTGAACCTAGATTTTTTTGTAAAAGATTTTAAATTCAATCATAAATTTATTGTCATAAAAAATTTAAAAGCGGATATTATTTTAGGTAACGATTTTAATAAACAACATGAGTTAGAAGTAAATTTTGCAACGGAAACGATCAAATTTCAGAATCGCGGTAATACGCAAATAGTTCATTTTTCATTAGAAGACAAAATTTGTGGTAAACAACCGTCGCCTATTCTAAGAAATCATGTTTACGCCGTTAATGAGGTCATCCTTGTGCCTTTGGCTAGTACGAGGGTTTTCATAAAACATAATGAGAAAATTGGATTAGGATATAAATTTGAGCCAGTTCAGAATTTATTTAAAATAAAGTATTTACAAGTTAAAGAAAAAATTTATCGTAATGAGAAACCCTACGTGTACATTACAAATTCTAGCAATCAGTCAGTTTTGGTTTACAACGAAACATGTCTCGACAAACTTATAACATCAGCAGACTCGCCGAACTGTTTATCAAGAAAAGACTCATGTTACAAGATTCATGTAGAGACTTCTGTTAACAAGTATGTTGACAATGCGATAAGCGATAAAAACATTTCGCGGAATAAAGGGAACGAAACTTTCAATGTCAATCCAAATTTAGGGGTTAATGAAAGGATGTCATTGTTTAGTTTATTAAATAGGTATTCTAACGTATTCGCTCAATCTAATCGTGAGCTAGGACAGACTCGCCTGTGTGAACTTGAAATCGATACAAATGGAGCGGCTCCAGTACATCAACCACCTTATCGAGTTTCACACAGTGAGAAAGAAATTGTTAGGGAACAAGTACAGCAATTGCTGGATGCAGGTGTTATTAGAAAATCTTTCAGTCCATGGAGCAGTCCGGTAGTGTTGGTTCGTAAAAAAGATAAGGAATGGCGATTTTGTGTAGATTATAGAAAGCTAAATAAACTCATTAAATGGGACGCATATCCTTTACCCGTAATCGATGACATCTTGACTTATCTAGAGGGGTCGAAATATTTTTCAGGTCTAGATTTGTGTTCAGGTTATTGGCAGATCGGAATAGCAGAGAAAGACAAACCAAAAACGGCGTTTGTAACTTCTGACGGCCTATACGAATTTAACGTAGTACCGTTTCGTTTGGCGTCAAGTCCAGCTTGTTTTCAGCGTAGCATGGACCATGTCCTGGCAGGTCTTAAATGGAATTCTGTTTTAGTTTACCTGGACGATGTTATCGTAAATGGCGCTTCTTTCGAGAATCACTATAACAATTTAGAGGAAGTGTTAAAAAGGCTTAGAAACGCGAATATGAAATTAAAACCTTCCAAATGTTCGTTTGGATATCAAGAATTAAAAATTTTAGGTCACGTAGTAAATACGCAAGGTATACATCCAGATCCAGATAAAATTTCAGCGGTCAAAGATTTTCCAACGCCGAGAAAGGTCAAAGATGTTCAGTCGTTCTTAGGTTTAGCAAATTATTACAGAAAATTTGTACGAAATTTTTCGGATATAGCGCGACCCTTAACATTGCTTACTAGAAAAAATAATAAATTTGTTTGGTCCGACAAAGAACAGAAATCATTCGAGAAATTGAAACTTGCGTTAATTCAATCGCCAGTATTAGAACATTTTAGTAAAGATCACCCAATTGAAATTCACACCGATGCCAGCGATTTTGGTTTGGGTGCTGTTTTATTGCAACATTATAAAGATGCATCTCACCCGATTGCATATGCTTCACGACGCTTAAACGATGCGGAAACGCGATACAACACCACCGAGAAAGAATGTTTAGCCATAGTATGGGCAGTAAATTATTTTAGGCATTATTTGTGGGGTAAGCAGTTCAAAATCGTAACTGATCATCACGCGCTTTGTTGGTTACATAAGACTAAAGATCCATCCTCACGGTTACTGCGTTGGATAATAAAATTACAAGATTATTCATTTGAAATTGTTCATAAATCCGGCAAAAAGCATCTTGATGCCGATAGTTTATCTCGAAATCCAGTTTTACCGCCAGATGCGACAGATGGAAACGAAATTCCAGTATGTATGTTATCTTTGGAGGCCATTTCAAAATTACAGCAGGAAGATACAGAAATCTCAAAATTAATTGATGCACTTATAGCACCAGAGACACTTGAATTAAAATTAGTTAAGAAAACGCGTAGCTATGTTTTGGAAAGCAACGTTCTTTATAAAAAATATTTTTCGCCTAATTTCAATTCTAAAGTTTTAGTAGTACCAAGTAACATGAAACCAGACATTCTTCTGTCTTGTCATGATGATCCGTTAAGCGGAGGACATCTGGGTTTCGCAAAAACCTACGCTAAGATAAAAGATCGGTATTTCTGGGAAAACATGTACACCGATGTTGAAAAATACGTAAAGTCATGTATTTCGTGTCAGCAAAAGAAAAATCCACCGCGGGCCCCACAAGGCTTACTTCAACCAATAAAAGTTGGGAAACCATTTGATCGAATAGGTATTGATCTCTTGGGACCTTTCCCAAAATCAAAATTTGTTAACGTATACATTGTAACTGCAGTGGATTACGCTACTAAATGGGCAGAGGCGAAGGTGATACCAGCTGGAACGGCAAAGTGTGTCGCAGACTTTTTACTCGAAAACATAATTTGTAAACACGGTTGTCCGGAAACCATCTTAAGCGATAGAGGAAAATATTTTATGTCAAAGTTAGTAACAGAATTGTTAAAAGGTTTAGGTAGTCATCCTACTTTTACGACCGCTTACCATCCGAGAACGAACGGATTGACAGAATATTTTAATGGTACAATAGCAAGCATGTTGGCAATGTACACCGCGTCAAATCAGAAAGACTGGTGTTCCTATGTAACATTTGCGTATAACACCTCAAAACAAGAGACAACTAAAGAAACTCCATTCATGTTAGTTTACGGTCGCGAGGCCAGATTACCATCAGATGTAGCATTACAAATCGCACAAGTAAGAGATGAGAGTGCACAAGAACTAGTAGCACGTGTGCGAGAGGTGAGAGAAAACGCCTTAAAGAGAATAGAGCTAGAACAAGAAAGGCAAAAATCTAGATTTGATAAGACACGACGCGAAACGTCTTACGCTGTCGGAGACAAAGTATTAGTTTATACGCCTGTGAGAAAAATAGGCAAATCCGAAAAATTATTGGTTAAATGGTTAGGTCCATATGAAATAACAAAAAAGTTTAGTGACTTAAATTATGAAATTAGAATTACTCGACGAAAAAACATACATTACGACACTGTGCATGTCGAGCGGTTAAAACCATACCACGCACGTTAACGAAATTGTGGTAAACAAAGTTGCAACAAAAAAAAAAAAAAATTTGTTTTTATTCCTTTTGAGGACAAGGCTTAAAATTCACTGACGGTACGAAGTTGTACGAAAAATTTATATAATTACTTAATTTTTAGTTCAGGTACCAATTAACGAACTTGTTATTTTATAATTCTATAATTCTATTTGCCAGCAGCTCCTACCGTAGAGGCAGTGCAATACGCTGTAAACGAGTCATGTGATGTTTTTGTATTAGTTTTGTTTTTAATTTTTATCTTTGGTGTCTTTATGCAATAATCAAGAAATTTAAATTATTGAAGGAAAAATGTAAAAATGTAACGAAAAGTACCGTTTGTGAATTAACGGAAATTCCATCAACCGAGCCTGCTCCTGTAGAGGAATCTTTTCAGTTGTCACTACAACCAGGAAGTAAAGGCCAAAAATGTAGTAGAAAAGCGTACGCAAGTAGTAGTAAATAATTAAGAATTATTTGAAGTAGGAAATGGTTAAGGTTCAGTTTATAGGGGAGGAATATAAATAGATACTTATAAGCAGGTAATTAGGATTATCTCACGTAAGAAATAGTTAGGATCAGATCTAAGAAATAATGGTTAGGGTTAGCATAAATAGGTTAAGCATTAGTATATGGCGCCATCTATTTAAGTTATGTTATGTTAATTAAGTTAAAAAAAGGGGTGTGTTACAGAATAATTTTTCTGCAAAATTTTTATTTTTCATGTATCAACAATTCTTGATGTTAATGGACGATGGTAGAAGATCCGACCAGCAGCTTGGAGGTCCAAGTTCCTAAGGATGTGACCCCCGAAACATCGAGGTCGATGTTTTTATAAGAGAGGGAAGTGTCGCATTAGAGAAAAACCATGAACATGTGTAAATAGACACCCAGAGAACAACAGGGTCCGGGCATCGACACCTTGTAGCGGTGTCGTCCGCGGATTCGTCAACGGGACCGTCCGGGCGCGGGAGGGAACGTCACCGTCGCCAAGATGTAAAATGATGAATCGTAATAAAGCAGTCTGTAAATGTCTTTTGTTAAAGTAACATCTGTAAACCAAAATTGAAATAAAAGAATTTGTAAACCCCCCAAACAAGTGAATAAGTTTTATTTTCCATATTTTTAAACGAGTTAAAACCCCTTTGTAACAATATCTAAAGTGGACCAAGACTTGATCCCTATCTTCAATGGAGACCGAGTAACATTAAAAAGCTACATCAATGCCTGCGAATTTTTGATCGAAGAATATTTACCAGCAGCACCAGTAACACCTCATGAGATGAGAACGGCTAAACGTCTTTTGATGATTTTTATGGGCAGATTACACGCTAAAGCTCGTGAAGCGGTGGATGCAAATAAGCTACCCACAAGCTGGCCCGAATTAAAACAAATTTTAATCCATTCATTTGGTGACAAGCGATCAGAAGAAGTTCTGGTGTATGATCTAAACAGTTTGGTTCCACAGAAGGATGATACTACCGCAAGTTATGCCAACAAAATCAAATCAACACTTTATACTTTCCTATCAAAAATAAATCTTGAAGAAAACGACATCGCTATACGTAATCTCAAACAAGGAGAATATAATCAAATTGCCTTGAGAACGTATTTATTTGGATTAGACTTAATCAATTCCAACATCGGTCTAGAGGTGAAATTAAGACAACCAATCGATATAGAGACAGCAGAAGGGTATGCATTAGAGATTACAAACTAGAATACCCAGAAGCAACGCTTTCTCTACCATACAAAACAACCAAACATATCTCCGATGAGAAATATAATCAGACCACCTCCGATAATTGCAAATAGACCGACACAAATACAGAGATTGCCACCAATACAAACAAAACCATACGTCCAACAGAATAGA
The DNA here is from genome assembly GCA_036711965.1 of Onthophagus sagittarius. Classification (NCBI taxonomy): domain Eukaryota; kingdom Metazoa; phylum Arthropoda; class Insecta; order Coleoptera; family Scarabaeidae; genus Onthophagus; species Onthophagus sagittarius. The sequence goes on along the minus strand of JASERS010000001.1, from coordinate 18,929,579 downwards.
TATATTCAACCTGCAATAATGCCACAACGATCACTGTTTTATCCACAGCAATCAAACAATCACCAATTTGTTAGATCACCTGCTCAAATGCAACAATGGGTAACCAAACCAACACCTATGGAAATTGACAACAACAACAAACGTCCAGCTTCATCGATTGATAGACCAGCCCCAAAGAGGCAATGATGTCAAACAATGTCGAGCTTCCGCCAGAAACACTCGACGCTAATTTTTATGTCCAATATCCTAATGATGACAAAACGGACGATAATTATGTCGAACAGCAATTCGAAGAAACTGACAACTACATAGAAAACGTTGAGACGCAGGATTTTCCACAGGACACGTCTCAAGAACAACCAACGTAACAATTTCGAACAAAGCCTATTCCAAAAATCCATTACTACCGTACGTTGAATTTGAAGGCTTAAAATTTCTTATAGATACGGGAGCAGAATGTTCTCTTATCAATTCGAAATTATACGAAGAAGTTAAATCCGTTTTTGCATTTGAAAATCAAGAATATAATATAAAAACACCCCACGGAATTGAAAAAACAAAAAGCGCAATTTACGCACCTCTTCCTAACATGTTTAAATCACCGGAATATCATTTATTTGTCTGTTTTGATTTTTCAAGTACATTTGATGGTCTATTTGGTTTCGATCTATTAACAAAATTAGGAGCTTCACTTGATACAAAGAATTAAGTCATTATTACAGATAATACAATAATTCCTTACAAAATTAATAACACTCAGACAATTAAACCATATTCGCAGTCCATAATGAATTTCCAGGTCAGTAACATCGAAAACGGCTTCGCATTATTTCCTGAAATGAAAAATGATACGAATAACGTAATCGTCCCGGAAGCGCTTGTCAACATAAAAAATTATGAAACACAACTTTTGGTTACACACATTTATGGAAATCCTATCCGTTTGAACTCAACGCCGATAGAAGCATAACCAGTAAGCGAAATTGAAGAAGAAATAAACATCGGTTACAATTTTATTGATAAAAACCGTTTAGCAGCACTTCAAGTAGAAAATGTCGAAACAAATATGAAATTGGATCATTTAAATTTAGAAGAAAAGAAAGCTCTTCAAGTTTTGTTATTAAAATACAAACATTTATTCCATATAGAAGGACAAAAATTAACTTTTACTCACACAATAAAGCATCGTCTTAACCTTAAAGATAATAGACCTGTTTATGTCCGAAATCATCGACAACCTATCGAGACAAAAAAGGAAATAAAAAAGCAAACTATGGAACTCTTACGACAAGACATCGTGAAAGAAAGCGTCTCACCTTGGAACGCGCCTGTTCACATAGTAACGACTCAAAAAGACGGAAGAATTAAAAACCGAATGGTGGTCGACTTCCGACAATTGAACGAAAAAATAACAGAAGACAAATACCCAATACCAAATATCGCTGATATACTGGATAAATTAGGTAGGGCAAATTATTTTACCTCCCTCGATTTGGCATCAGGCTACCACCAGGTCGAAATGGAACAGGAAGATAGAGAGAAAACAGCATTCAGTACCGAACGGGGTCATTTCGAATTTAAGAGAATGCCTTTCGGATTGAAAAATGCCCCTGCCACTTTTCAACGTCTTATGGACGATGTTTTACGCGGTTTACTAGAAGACACCTGCTGAGTATATCTTGACGACATTATTATTTACTCCTCATCATTACAAGAACATATACAAAAATTAATAAAAGTTTTTGACCGTTTAAACACAGCAAATTTTAAAATTAATCTCCAAAAATGTGAGTTTCTCAAGAAGGAAATTAAGTATTTAGGCCACATTATAACAGACAAAGGAGTTAAACCGAACCCGAAAAAATTAGAGCAATTACACAATTCCCCATACCAAAGACGAAAACAGAAATCAAAAGTTTTCTCTGATTATTGGGATACTACCGAAAATTTATTAAAGATTTCGCTAAGATAACTAAACCATTTACATCTTGTCTAAAGAAAAATGCTAAGATTAATATCGAAGACTCAGCATATCTAGCCGCCTCTCAACAGTGTAAAGGATTACTAACTAACGATCCAATATTAAAATACCCGGATTTTACCAAAGAATTTATTGTAACAACAGATGCATCCGATGTAGCGTTAGGAGCTGTTCTTTCACAGGGCATCATCGGAAAAGATCAACCTATTTGCTATGCATCTCGTACACTTTCAGAGACTGAAAAGAGATACACAACAACGGAGAAAGAACTTTTGGCGATAGTTTATGCAGTCAAACAGTTTAGACAGTATGTGTATGGGAAAAAGTTTACCATCCTCACGGATCATAGACCGCTAGTGTGGCTCTGGTCATTAAAAGAACCCAACTCCAAACTAATGCGCTGGAGAATAAAATTGGAAGAATACGATTTCGACATTGTGTATAAAAAGGAAAAAACCAACACAAACGCAGATGCATTATCGCGAATTAAATTAAACGAATTGAACATAATAACGCAAAACGATCTAGACAGCATCTTGCCAAATTTTAATGATACAGAATTGTTAGAAATAGCAAGCGAGATGTCAATTGCTTTAATTGACTCACCAGAAATTTCACCTATCCCTACTACAGGACAGGGAATTGCTCGAAAAGATATAAAAATTTCAGATAAGCCAACCAGACAACTAAGATCAACACGCAGAATGGAAGAAAACAAAAGAGACTCTAATAACGATACCATTCAGGTTACACAAACAGTAGATCCAAAGAAATCTATTGAAATTCAGGACACTATCATTGATAACAAAAAGATGCAATTCATTATAACAAAGAGTTTAGGAAACGAACACCATATACTTAGTGCGAATCCCGGCACAAAATTCAGATAAACATATTCTCAATTTGTATAAAAATTACATGATTTCAAATAAAACATTTTATATCTATACAACTGATGATGAGCTCTATCAACAAATGTGTAACGTTTATAACAAAGAAATGTCAGATTAATGACCACGGATAATTAAATGCCTTCAAAGAGCCGAAGTTATCTTAGACGAGGCAAAGAAAATCGAAATAGTAACAACTTATCACACAGGAATAACGAACCATCGTGGGATACAAGAATCTTTAGAACATCTTAAACGAAAATACTGGTGGCCGAAAATGGAAGAAACAATAACCAAAATTATTAAATCTTGCGACACATGCAACAGAGCGAAATACAATAGAAGACCTGACGTACCATTATTGCCAATAACTAATACGCCAGATGCTCCATTGGAAACTTTATTTGTCGATACTTTTTCTTTTGCAAATAATAAATACCTAACAATTGTGGATTCATTTACACGTTTGGGACACGCCATCAAGGTCAAGAGCAAAAATCCGACAGATATTGTCGAAGCATTTTTAGATTACTTTAATTTCTACGGAATCTCCAAAGAAATTCGTTTCGATAAAGGCTCAGAATTCAATAACCAAGTGATAAAAGAATTATTAGCATTACAAACAATTATACTACACTTCGGAACAGCGAAGAACCCCGAAAGTCAAGCCAATGTAGAGAGGTTTCATTCTACCTTATTAGAACATCTGAGATGTCTTGACGACGATCCTAACATAACAAAAGAAAAGAAAATTCGATCTGCTACAATTGCGTACAATAACACCATTAATAGCGCTACAGGATTAACACCATTTGAAGCACTTTTTGGTCATACAGAAACGAGAAATCCACTCGATTTATTTTATGATGCCATAACTTATCAAGACATTATCGATAAACACACAAGTCGAATGGCAATTATGTGCGAACGACTAAAGAAAAAAGACGAGAACAGAAAGTTGAAAACACAAGAAAAACAAAAGGAACAAGTGAAAATTTCTACATGGAAAATTGGAGAAAATGTATATGTGGAAAACATAACAAAAAGTAACAAAATGGTTAAACCCTATTTTGGACCCTACACCATTATTAAAATAAATGATAATAGCACCGTAGACGTTCAAACAAGAAGGAGGGTACAAACGTATCATACCAGACATCTTAAACATGGTATTGTTTTAGATGTTCCTGGGCAAGACCCGACGTCCGACTAACAACGTTAGACGGTCCTTTATTCCTATTACATCTGGGAACAGCCAAAAATCAAGTCAGCCAATGGACAACAGTGGTACAATGTGATCTCGAACCACTAATAAAACAAATTGACAAATTGACGAAAGAGTATAATGAACTCATAAAGTTCGTAGAAACTATAGAAAACGGCACCGAACAAACGTCATTTCAAACTTTGATGAGGAATCTGAAAGATCTCCTTCAACAACTAAATTTTGGGAAACAACAACTAGTTCCGACAAGCAGATACCGTAGAGGAGCCTTGAATTTCTTAGGTTCAATTATAAAAGCAGTATCTGGTAATCTAGATGCAGAAGACACTGCAAAATATGACAAAGTCATTACAAGAATTACATCAAACCAACAAGAAATGGCAACAACAATACAGGCAAATCCAACTCTCACAAGGAACTCTTAAAATATTTAAAGATAACATCAGAACGATTTAAGAAAATCAACATGAAGTAGCCCAACGGATAAATACTATCATACAACACATTAAAGATCAAAGGAATCAACAAGCTCGCTTTAACCTGTTAATGGGGGCGCAAACGTCATGTAGCTATTAATTCTGCCTTAATAATCGTCGATCGTTTAGCAATAGCAAAAACATTCGCCAAACTACAAACATACCACCCCACAATTATTCCGACTCAAGAACTTTTAGAAGATTTGCGCTTCATTCAGTCTTCAATAGTTGAACAACGAATACTATTGTCCCCGACAGAGGAAAATTTATATCAAATAGAAAAGACAATAACCGTAAAAGCATATATGAAGCACAACATTCTCACTTTCCTATTAGAAATTCCTTTAATTGAAATTACTTTTTACCAATACTATCATCTAATTCCGTTACCAATTAAACAACAATCCCAATATCTTGTTCTCAACATTCCCCAACCTTATCTGGCAGAAAATAAAGAGGGGGCACAATGGCTCAGCGTGTTAATTCTCGAGTTAACACGCAGACGTCCCGGGTTCGAATTCCGGTGTAATCACGTTGGGTCGCCCCCGTCCTTCGGAGGGGATGTTAAGCCGTCGGTTCCAGCAACCAGTCGTTCACCTCTGGCTGTCGTTATCACTATGTGTGTAAGGGGTTTGAACAAAAATGGCTGAATGCGCGTTAGCTCCCTGGAGGCCTGCACCTCGTAGGGGTCCACGATGATGTGGTACTCCTGGAGCGGCACCTGATAGGGGCGAACCCACACTGGGCCTGTGCCATAGCACGCCCGGTTTGGTGGGGGGTCGGTCAGGAAGCGGAATCAGCCAAAAATCGAGTTATAATACTCGTATTTAACATCTCAAACCTCTTAGAGGGAGCCAGTGTACAAGGGGCCCGTTGTGACCTAGGTGCCGCGTATAGAATACGCACTCCTCACTTCATACATACATACATAAAGATAAATACTTTACAACAGCATCGAAATGTAAAGAAGTCCAACGTGAGGAATATTTATGCCAAGCGACAAGTCTAGATGCAAGCAAACGACCAACATGTGCGTACGAAATACTATGACACCTTCCCATATCAAAGTGCACGCACAAAAGAATATCGCAACTACGGGAGGAAAGCATACATCCCACCGAATCAGAGTGGATACTGTTTCAAGCTAATTCAACAGGCGAAACAGTGTGTGAAGATCGTCGGGAAGTTCGCCTACTGGAAGGCAATATCTTAATCCAAATTACTCCCGAATGTAGTGTCCATCTGGGAAAGGAAATCTTGCGAACCACTATCAACAAAGTACCTGACCGTCAATTCCACTTAGCCAACGTAAACCTGTCAATTATTCCTAAAGAAAAATCACCTTGGCAACTGGAGAATATTCAAATTAAAGAGCTCCAATTAGCGGAAATGGAGGATGCAAGAACTAATTTTACGGAACTCAAACAAAAACTAAGAGAGTTCAGCAACAACCACATTCTCAGTCTAGGGAGCTCCATGACATCCTTTATTGGAACCACGATCATAATCATTACAATACTTATCATACTTTGTTTTAGAAAAGGACAAAAGATCCAGGACGGCGAGGAACCAGTAACCCAAGTTTCGGAGAAAAATCCTCCAAATCCTTGGCTAACTCCAAGACGGGAGGAGTTACCAAGTGTAGCCGCGCCTTAAAAGAAACTACAGAAGGATATCCAGCGTCAACAATTATATTATATAAATATGCGTAAACGACAATTGTAATTTCATGTCTCAACCGAACTCAGATCGTCGACGCGGATATCAAGTTACTATTCATTAATTTTAAGTTAAAATTAAATTGTAAATTTGATTTAATAAAAGTTTTCATTTTAAAAAAATATTTTAATTCGATAAAAAAATATAATTGTAGATGGAAGTGATATCAGCAGGTAAAAGTTGCTATCTGATGAAACTGTAAAAATGTAAGATATAAAATCATTTGAAAAAGAAAATTGTTTAAAATTAACATAATATGAAAATTAAATTATTTCCTTAGCAAACTAAAAAAATAAGCTTAACAAAGAAAACTATTATTTATCTTAAGTTCATTTCATTCAGGATATTAAACATTAAATAAACTTTGTCATTTAATTTTTGAAAGTATTTTTGACAATTTAAAATTAAACAATTTACATAACTAAAACTGTGCCTACAGTTGTTTACTTGTCCCCTTCCTAAAGGACCATTTAAAATTACTTTGTAAACAATATTAAATATACCTGATTTCCAAATAAGAGAAAAGTTGGGTTTTCTATTCATAATAGCAAAAAAAATTACCTGCTTCAGAGGTTCCTTTACCAGGTAGTGTAGATTCCTGTGTTTCTATTTTTTCTGTTTCCTCTAATGGTAATTCTGAAAATAATATAAATTTAAGAATTCAACAAACTAAGAACACTAACTATTAAGAACTAACTATTAAAAACTACTAACTATAAAACTATAAATTGTTAAAAAAAATATTAAGAGTAAACACAAAGGATTGGTAAGCACATTAACTGCAGCTAAAGACAGATAGGAAATGAAAAATTTATATTTTCTCTTCTAAAATCTTTTCTTGTTAAGAGGGGGTAAAGTCTTTGTTTGCGAAGACCTTGTTGTCATTCGACCCTTTCTAAAAATATCAGATAAACATCTCACTCAAGAACCATCCTATTTATTTACTTACATAAATATATTTCCGCTTTCTTTCCCCAATTTTTACTCTTCTTGTAAACTTTTAAGAATGGTGATTAAGGGTAAACTTTATTAACATTCCAATCTCAACCATTTATCACCAACTAATGTGAAATTACAAGTGAATTAATGAAACCATAATATATTATTCTTAATTCGTAAATACGCAAATATTCAATTATATGTACATTACAATTTAAAGTAATTTATATATATATATATATATGTTTTGGTTGATCCGAGGTATCATCCGTGGAAGACCATAAAGTTTAGGGCACCTGCTTGATTTCTCTCGAGGGATTAGAGTTTTCTTTATCTCTGGATCTATTGGAGATGCCTCTATTTTCGACTTGATCCCTCGAGAGAAATCAAGCAGGTGCCCTAAACTTTATGGTCTTCCCAAGATACACAAGCCGGACGTTCCACTTAGACCCATTGTGAGTGCCTTCAACTCACCGGTACAAAAACTTGAAAAGTACCTGGCGAAGATCATGAAGCCTATTACACAACAAGCCGACTCCTACGTGCGAAATTCTGAACATTTCGTTCAAATTCTGGACAACGCCCAAATTGAAAACAGTGACATCTTGGCGAGCTTCGATGTCAAGTCTCTCTATCCTAGTATCCCGATCGAAGAGGCCCTCAAGCAGATCAGAGAAAACGAAGACTTGCCCAGCCACATCGTAGACCTCGCCAAACACTGTCTCAACAATGCTTATTTTCTGTTTGACGGTTAGATTTACAAGCAGGTAGAAGGAGCAGCTATGGGTTCTTCACTGTCCCCGGTCATCGCCAACCTGTTCATGATTTACCTCGAGAAGAAAGCGTTAAGGGAGGCCAAATACAAACCGAAGTTATGGATCCGGTACGTTGATGACATCTTCGTCATTTGGTCCTTTGGAAAAGAAAAGCTCCAGGAATTTCAAGAATTTTTGAATACCATTCATCCAAAGATCCAGTTCACCACGGAAATAGAAGAAAACGGACAGCTACCTTTTCTCGACGTATTAGTAAAGAAATCTCGCAACAGCCTGCAGCATACTGTATACAGAAAACCTACCCACACGAATCGATACTTAAATGCATCTTCTCATCATCATCCTTCACAGATCCAATCAGTCGCCAACTCACTAATCTCAAGATCCATTCGACTTACAGATAACGATAACAGATCAGAAGAAATGACGAAAGTCACCTTGGCTCTTGCTCAAAACGGCTACTCCAAATACATGGTGAAGAAAGCTATCGATCGACAATTCTAGCCGAAGGACCCACATCCACAAGAAGAGACCAGAAGACCCAACGTCGTACTACCCTACATCAAAGGAACAACGGCTCGCATAGGAAGACTACTACGGAAACACGACATTAGTACCACCTACAGACCCGGCAAGACTATAGGAGTTTCTCTCAGGAATCCAAAAGACCAAATAAAATTGGAAAATCTAGGAGTTTATTCCATCCCCTGCGGCTCATGCGACAAGAACTACGTGGGACAGACCAACAGAAGAATAGCTGCCAGAGTAGAAGAACACAAGCTGAGCATCCGAAACAAACAGCTCACTTCTGCTCTCTTCCGCCACCATCTGGACACAGGCCATACCATCAATTTCGAGGGTTGCAAGCAGGTAGCCAACGTTCCGCATTGGAGAACCAGATTGATCCGGGAATCCATTGAAATAGCGAAGAACGGCACCCTCAACAAGAGGGATGGTGCCCTACACTTGTCAGCAGGGTGGAGAACGGTCCTAGAGCATTCCAGGCCAAGGGCTGCTTTCCTGAGGCAAGGACCATCCAATTCGGAACGGCAGGACGCCGAGCTGCCTATCATTCTTGAAGCGTCCAGTGGGAGCAGCCCAGGCCCAGCAATCACCGGACAGCGGGTCAGTGGCCCCTTCTCGCCCATGGATGACGTCACCAAAGCCATATCCGGTGGAAAATCCCCAGGACCGTTAATCGCCGTACGACAGGTCAATGACCTCCCCCCACCACCCACGACTCACGTCACGTCGGACATAAACACCCCCACCATCTCACCCCCGACCAATCGTTATCACCTACGACCAAGACGACCTACTATAAAAAGGAGCCAGAGCACCGCACTACCTCAGTCTGTCAACAGGAGACTACGACAAAGCACTGAAGATGCCAAGTGAGATCTTGGCGAAACGTCTGCCCCTGTCCACAGGGAACAACCAAGAAGATGAACGGATGATACCTCGGATCAACCAAAACACATACTTTTCCATATATATATATATATATATATATAGTTACACACATTGACAATAAATGTAAGGTTAGTTGAGGTTAATACCAAACACAAATGTCATATTTTTCATGTTTAACCGATAACGCAGATTGCAACTACCTCTCGCAGCGCTATTTCTGGGTTTGTATTAGTACTACACATAGGTATTAATTCACAGATTACCAGATGCTTAACTTATACCGCTTTCACATGGACCTATATCTCTGTCTCTTTCTCCTTTCTCTCTTTAGTACATTGTAACTGCGTAGATGGCGGTGGTATAGCCGATCAATAAAAATAAGCGCGAATTTGAAAGCTCGTTTAAACATAAATTTCATTATTCTTTAGTCTTTTTTAATAATAAGTACGAAAGAATCAAAAATTTTCGTCTTAAAACCTATTCAAGTTTTAAGATGAAAATCTTCACAAATTTTCATCCTCCGCCCTAAAAACTAAAAACTGCTAAAAACGTGCGTTTCAGCGAAATCGATTTTTTTGAAAATTTTCATCCTCCGCCTCGAAAATCCCTTTGGATTTTTTTCAAATATTAATTTCAATTTTTTGGACAAACTAAACGCGTTAGACAAAAACGGTTTTTACCATCGTTTTCTGCGTCATTTAATGATATAATTGCGTCACTTTCAGCGAAATCGATTTTTTTGGAAATTTTTATCCTCCGCCCCCCCCCTTTGGATTTTTTTCCAAATATTAATTTCAATTTTTTGGACAAACTAAACGCGTTAGACAAAAACGGTTTTTAGCATCGTTTTCTGCGTCATTTAATGATATAATTGCGTGACTTTCAGCGAAATCGATTTTTTTGAAAATTTTCATCCACCGCCCCCCCCCTTTGGATTTTTTTCAAATATTAATTTCAATTTTTTGGACAAACTAAACGCGTTAGACAAAAACGGTTTTTAGCATCGTTTTCTGCGTCATTTAATGATATAAAAACGTGCGTTTCAGCGAAATCGATTTTTTTGAAAATTTTCATCCTCCGCCCCGAAAATCCCTTTGGATTTTTTTCAAATATTAATTTCAATTTTTTGGACAAACTAAACGCGTTAGACAAAAACGGTTTTTACCATCGTTTTCTACGTCATTTAATGATATAATTGCGTCACTTTCAGCGAAATCGATTTTTTTGGAAATTTTTATCCTCCGCCCCCCCCCTTTGGATTTTTTTTCAAATATTAATTTCAATTTTTTGGACAAACTAAACGCGTTAGACAAAAACGGTTTTTACCATCGTTTTCTGCGTCATTTAATGATATAATTGCGTGACCTTCAGCGATATCGATTTTTTTGAAAATTTTCAGCCTCCGCTCTCCCCCCTTTGGACTTTTTTCAAATATTAATTTCAATTTTTTAGACAAACTAAACGCGTTAGACAAAAACGGTTTTTACCATCGTTTTCTGCGTCATTTAATGATATAAAAACGTGACCTTCAGCGAAATCGATTTTTTTTAAAATTTTCATCCTCCGCCCCCCCCCCTTGGATATTTTTCAAATATTAATTTCAACTTTTTGGACAAACTATACGCGTTAGACAAATGTGGCTGAAGTTAGATTCAGATTCGAATCTGAAGCAGATTCAGATTCGTCTTTTTACAGTCGACCAGACAAATACTTATAATGAACACTAAATAATTATTTTTCTTATTATTTAGGGAATGTGGCACCCTGAAACCATGTTAGGAAATTCACTTAGCGATCTTTTAACCCCTCTGCAAAGGGACAGATGCGGACGGGCGGGAGATTAATAATAATAACTCGGTATTAGGTGTAAAACGTAAATAATTTTTTTCTCAAAATCTGGGAAGTGTAGCACCCTAGAACCATCTTAGAAAATTCACTTAACCCTTCTAGAACCCCTCTGCAAAGGGACAAACAAAAATTTAGAGGTGGGGGCGGGTGGTGAATAATTTAAATTATGACGGTTTTAGGTGTAAAAGGTAAATAATTTTTTTCTCAAAATCTGCTAAGTGTAGCACCCTAGAACCATATTAGAAAATTCACTTAACCCTTCTAGAACCCCTCTGCAAAGGGACACACAAGAATTTAGAGGTGGGGGGCGGGGGATGAATAATTTAAATTATCCCGGTTTTAGGTGTAAAACGTAAATAATTTTTTTCTCAAAATCTAGGAAGTGTAGCACCCTAGAACCATATTAGAAAATTCAACTTAACCCTTCTAGAACCCCTCTGCAAAGGGACACACAAAAATTTAGGGGTGGGGGCGGTCGATGAATAATTTAAATTAACTCGGTTTTAGGTGTAAAACGTAAATAATTTTTTTCTCAAAATCTGGGAAGTGTAGCACCCTAGAACCATATTAGAAAATTCACTTAACCCTTCTAGAACCCCTCTGCAAAGGGACACACAAAAATTTAGAGGTGGGGGCGGGGGATGAATAATTTAAATTAATTCGGTTTTCGGTGTAAAACGTAAATAATTTTTTATCGACAGAAAATGCAATTGAAGATGAATTCCGCGGCAGATGCATCTTCAAAAGAAATTACATCACTAATTTTTGAACAATCGTCAAAGTGATACCAACGTCTACAAATATTGCAATTTGTGTAACGTGAAACGTCGTATATGCTGCAGTAAGGATAATATTTTTTTACATCATCCGAATTTTCAAGTAGATACTTCTGAATCCACAGTCTATAATTTTCTGGGTCAAAATCTTTAATGGAAAATAAAGCTTTAAGATCATATTGAATTATGGTATAAATAGAAAATATGACGAAAGTCCCACAATTTACATCATCGGATTGCTTTGGATTGTTAATATTTTTGGCAATTTTCCAGTTTTCTACATTAATGTAATTGCCGCAATACTTTGAATTATTTCGAATTTTGAAGAACTTTTTTATTGCATCAAAAGTTTGTGTATCCGCATTTGTGTACCCAGGATCCAGAAAATAAATCAGCTGATCAGTTACGCTTAATAGAATTAATGTCCAATGACAAGAATTAACCTTATGTGGTATTAATATATATTTATATTTTGTAAAACATTCAGCGTAAGCTTTTAAATTAATTCCATTGTTCTCTGAAAACATAAATTGCGTGGATACGGTATCAATATAATAAATATTGTCTGAGTATTTCGTTAGGTAAGAGAAGGCAAAGGCATCTATGCATGAATCAGTTAACCATCTATTTGTCAAACTTATTAATGTTGACGATTTATTTTGTGTAGATAACAATGTCAAATAATCATCACTCCTTAGTTTAACTGTACTGTTTTTATATTTATAGTTTCCAATTAGAAAAGGTTGTTTATTTTGCAACAGCAGTTGTTTTTCTATTGCTTTAAAGTAAAACATGTTATCCTGCATTAAACCATTTTTAAATATTTCGATGTTGGCTGTATCAGTGAATGTGTTGGATGTTATTTCTTGAATGCTTTCTAGATCATCACTTGTATTTTCATCATTATCTGCTGTTATATATTTTTCAAAGAAGGCGTCCAACTTTGCTTTGTTAAAATGTGTTTGCTGTTTCTTTTTTTTCTGTCGCCATTGTTCCTTATAGCTTAAAATATCCTTTTTAATTGTCTTTATGCGTTTGCTTTTTTTTATGTCTAATCCCAGCTCTTTTATATTACTTCGAATAAGTTTTTTTAACGGTCGAACAAAGCGACCAACCTTTAAATATGTGTCGCTAACTAAAATATTTTTTTTCACTATTTTAAACCAACATTCGACATTAGAATTTGATGACACAACCTTGAAATTGTTTTTTTTTGAAAATTTTCATCCTCCGCCCACCCCTTTGGACTTTTTTCAAATATTAATTTCAATTTTTTGGACAAACTAAACGCGTTAGACAAAAACGGTTTTTACCATCGTTTTTTGCGTCATTTAATGATATAAAAACGTGACTTTCAGCAAATATCGAGTTGAATCGATTTTTTTGAAAATTTTCATCCTCCGCCCCCCCCTTTGGATTTTTTTCAAATATTAATTTCAATTTTTTGGACAAACTAAACGCGTTAGACAAAAACGGTTTTTACTATCGTTTTCTGTGTCATTTAATGATATAAAAACGTGACTCAGCGAAATCGATTTTTTTGAAAATTTTCATCCTCCGCCCCTCCCTTTGGACTTTTTTCAAATATTAATTTCAATTTTTTGGACAAACGAAACGCGTTAGACAAAAACGGTTTTTACCATCGTTTTCTGTGTCATTTAATGATATAAAAACGTGACTTTCAGCGAAATCGATTTTTTTGAAAATTTTCATCCTCCGCCCCCCCCTTTGGACTTTTTTCAAATATTAATTTCAATTTTTTGGACAAACTAAACGCGTTAGACAAAAACGGTTTTTACCATCGTTTTTTTGCGTCATTTAATGATATAATTGCGTGACTTCAAGCGAAATCGATTTTTTTGAAAATTTTCATCCTCCGCCCCCCCCATTGGATTTTTTTCAAAATATTAATTTCCATTTTTTGGACAAACTAAACGCGTTAGACAAAAACGGTTTTTACCATCGTTTTCTGCGTCATTTAATGATATAAAAACGTGACTTTCAGCGAAATCGATTTTTTTGAAAATTTTCATCCTCCGCCCCCCCCTTTGGATTTTTTTCAAATATTAATCTCAATTTTTTGGACAAACTAAACGCGTTAGACAAAAACGGTTTTTACCATCGTTTTCTGCGTCATTTAATGATATAAACGTGACTTTCAGCGAATTTCGAGTTGAATCGATTTTTTTGAAAATTTTCATCCTCCGCCCCCCCCCTTTGGATTTTTTTCAAAATATTAATTTCCATTTTTTGGACAAACTAAACGCGTTAGACAAAAACGGTTTTTACCATCGTTTTCTGCGTCATTTAATGATATAAAAACGTGACTTTCAGCGAAATCGATTTTTTTGAAAATTTTCATCCTCCGCCCCCCCCCTTTGGATTTTTTTCAAATATTAATCTCAATTTTTTGGACAAACTAAACGCGTTAGACAAAAACGGTTTTTACCATCGTTTTCTGCGTCATTTAATGATATAAAAACGTGACTTTCAGTGAATTTCGAGTTGAATCGATTTTTTTGAAAATTTTCATCCTTCCCCCCCCCCCCTTTGGATTTTTTTCAAAATATTAATTTCCATTTTTTGGACAAACTAAACGCGTTAGACAAAAACGGTTTTTACCATCGTTTTCTGCGTCATTTAATGATATAAAAACGTGACTATCAGCGAAATCGATTTTTTTGAAAATTTTCATCCTCCGCCCCCCCCTTTGGATTATTTTAAGATATTATTTTCAATTTTTTGGACAAACTAAACGCGTTAGACAAAAACGGTTTTTACCATCGTTTTCTGCGTCATTTAATGATATAAAAACGTGACTATCAGCGAAATCGATTTTTTTGAAAATTTTCATCCTCCGCCCCCCCCTTTGGATTATTTTAAAATATTATTTTCAATTTTTTGGACAAACTAAACGCGTTAGACAAAAACGGTTTTTACCATCGTTTTCTGCGTCATTTAATGATATAAAAACGTGACTATCAGCGAAATCGATTTTTTTGAAAATTTTCATCCTCCGCCCCCCCCTTTGGATTATTTTAAAATATTATTTTCAATTTTTTGGACAAACTAAACGCGTTAGACAAAAACGGTTTTTACCATCGTTTTCTGCGTCATTTAATGATATAAAAACGTGACTATCAGCGAAATCGATTTTTTTGAAAATTTTCATCCTCCGCCCCTCCCTTTGGACTTTTTTCAAATATTAATTTCAATTTTTTGGACAAACGAAACGCGTTAGACAAAAACGGTTTTTACCATCGTTTTCTGCGTCATTTAATGATATAAAAACGTGAGTTTCAGCGAAATCGATTTTTTTGAAAATTTTCATCCTCCGCCCCCCCCCCTTTGGATTTTTTTCAAATATTAATTTCCATTTTTTGGACAAACTAAACGCGTTAGACAAAAACGGTTTTTACCATAGTTTTCTGCGTCATTTAATGATATAAAAACGTGAGTTTCAGCGAAATCGATTTTTTTGAAAATTTTCATCCTCCGCCCCTCCCTTTGGACTTTTTTCAAATATTAATTTCAATTTTTTGGACAAACGAAACGCGTTAGACAAAAACGGTTTTTACCATCGTTTTCTGCGTCATTTAATGATATAAAAACGTGAGTTTCAGCGAAATCGATTTTTTTGAAAATTTTCATCCTCCGCCCCCCCCTTTGGATTTTTTTCAAATATTAATTTCCATTTTTTGGACAAACTAAACGCGTTAGACAAAAACGGTTTTTACCATAGTTTTCTGCGTCATTTAATGATATAAAAACGTGAGTTTCAGCGAAATCGATTTTTTTGAAAATTTTCATCCTCCGCCCCCCCCTTTGGATTTTTTTCAAAACATTAATTTCCATTTTTTGGACAAACTAAACGCGTTAGACAAAAACGGTTTTTACCATCGTTTTCTGCGTCATTTAATGATATAAAAACGTGACTTTCAGCAAATCGATTTTTTTGAAAATTTTCATCCTCCGCCCCCCCCTTTGGATTTTTTTCAAAATATTAATTTCCATTTTTTGGACAAACTAAACGCGTTAGACAAAAACGGTTTTTACCATCGTTTTCTGCGTCATTTAATGATATAAAAACGTGACTTTCAGCGAAATCGATTTTTTTGAAAATTTTCATCATCCGCCCCCCCACTTTGGATTTTTTTCAAAATATTAATTTCCATTTTTTGGACAAACTAAACGCGTTAGACAAAAACGGTTTTTAAAATCGTTTTCTGAGTCATTTAATGATATATTAATGATATAAAAACGTGAGTTTCAGCGAAATCGATTTTTTTGAAAATTTTCATCCTCCGCCCCCCCTTTGGATTTTTTTCAAATATTAATTTCAATTTTTTGGACAAACTAAACGCGTTAGACAAAAACGGTTTTTACCATCGTTTTCTGCGTCATTTAATGATATAAAAACGTGAGTTTCAGCGAAATCGATTTTTTTGAAAATTTTCATCCTCCGCCCCCCCCTTTGGATTTTTTTCAAATATTAATTTCCATTTTTTGGACAAACTAAACGCGTTAGACAAAAACGGTTTTTACCATCGTTTTCTGCGTCATTTAATGATATAAAAACGTGAGTTTCAGCGAAATCGATTTTTTTGAAAATTTTCATCCTCCGCCCCCCCCCTTTGGATTTTTTTCAAATATTAATTTTCATTTTTTGGACAAACTAAACGCGTTAGACAAAAACGGTTTTTACCATCGTTGTCTGCGTCATTTAATGATATAAAAACGTGACTTTCAGCGAATTTCGAGTTGAATCGATTTTTTTGAAAATTTTCATCCTCCGCTCCCCCCTTTGGATTTTTTTCAAATATTAATTTCAATTTTTTGGACAAACTAAACGCGTTAGAGAAAAACGGTTTTTACCATCGTTTTCTGCGTCATTTAATGATATAAAAACGTAAGTTTCAGCGAAATCGATTTTTTTGAAAATTTTCATCCTCCGCCCCCCCCTTTGGATTTTTTTCAAATATTAATTTTCATTTTTTGGACAAACTAAACGCGTTAGACAAAAACGGTTTTTACCATCGTTGTCTGCGTCATTTAATGATATAAAAACGTGACTTTCAGCGAATTTCGAGTTGAATCGATTTTTTTGAAAATTTTCATCCTCCGCCCCCCCCTTTGGATTTTTTTCAAATATTAATTTCAATTTTTTGGACAAACTAAACGCGTTAGACAAAAACGGTTTTTACCATCGTTTTCTGCGTCATTTAATGATATATTAATGATATAAAAACGTGAGTTTCAGCGAAATCGATTTTTTTGAAAATTTTCATCCTCCTCCCCCCCCTTTGGATTTTTTTCAAATATTAATTTCAACTTTTTAGACAAACTAAACGCGTTAGACAAAAACGGTTTTTACCATCGTTTTCTGCGTCATTTAATGATATAAAAACGTAAGTTTCAGCGAAATCGATTTTTTTGAAAATTTTCATCCTCCGCCCCCCCCTTTGGATTTTTTTCAAATATTAATTTCAATTTTTTGGACAAACTAAACGCGTTAGACAAAAACTGTTTTTACCATCGTTTTCTGCGTCATTTAATGATATATTAATGATATAAAAACGTGAGTTTCAGCGAAATCGATTTTTTTGAAAATTTTCATCCTCCGCCCCCCCCTTTGGATTTTTTTCAAATATTAATTTCAATTTTTTGGACAAACTAAACGCGTTAGACAAAAACGGTTTTTACCATCGTTTTCTGCGTCATTTAATGATATATTAATGATATAAAAACGTGAGTTTCAGCGAAATCGATTTTTTTGAAAATTTTCATCCTCCTCCCCCCCTTTGGATTTTTTTCAAATATTAATTTCAACTTTTTAGACAAACTAAACGCGTTAGACAAAAACGGTTTTTACCATCGTTTTCTGCGTCATTTAATGATATATTAATGATATAAAAACGTGAGTTTCAGCGAAATCGATTTTTTTGAAAATTTTCATCCTCCTCCCCCCCTTTGGATTTTTTTCAAATATTAATTTCAACTTTTTAGACAAACTAAACGCGTTAGACAAAAACGGTTATTACCATCGTTTTCTGCGTCATTTAATGATATAATTCCGTGACTTTCAGCGAATTCGATTTTTTTGAAAATTTTCATCCTCCGCCCCCCCCTTTGGATTTTTTTCAAATATTAATTTCAACTTTTTAGACAAACTAAACGCGTTAGACAAAAACGGTTATTACCATCGTTTTCTGCGTCATTTAATGATATAATTCCGTGACTTTCAGCGAAATCGATTTTTTTGAAAATTTTCATCCTCCGCCCCCCCCTTTGGATTTTTTTCAAAATATTAATTTCCATTTTTTGGACAAACTAAACGCGTTAGACAAAAACGGTTTTTACCATCGTTTTCTGCGTCATTTAATGATATAGAAACGTGACTTTCAGCGAAATCGATTTTTTTGAAAATTTTCATCCTTCGCCCCCCCCTTTGGATTTTTTTCAAATATTAATTTCAACTTTTTGGACAAACTAAACGCGTTAGACAAAAACGGTTTTTACCATCGTTTTCTGCGTCATTTAATGATATAGAAACGTGACTTTCAGCGAAATCGATTTTTTTGAAAATTTTCATCCTTCGCCCCCCCCTTTGGATTTTTTTCAAATATTAATTTCAACTTTTTGGACAAACTAAACGCGTTAGACAAAAACGGTTTTTACCATCGTTTTCTGCGTCATTTAATGATATAAAAACGTGACTTTCAGCGAAATCGATTTTTTTGAAAATTTTCATCCTCCGCCCCCCCCCTTTGGATTTTTTTCAAAATATTAATTTCCATTTTTTGGACAAACTAAACGCGTTAGACAAAAACGGTTTTTACCATCGTTTTCTGCGTCATTTAATGATATAATTCGGTGACTTTCAGCGAAATCGATTTTTTTGAAAATTTTCATCCTCCGCCCCCCCCCTTTGGATTTTTTTCAAAATATTAATTTCCATTTTTTGGACAAACTAAACGCGTTAGACAAAAACGGTTTTTACCATCGTTTTCTGCGTCATTTAATGATATAATTCGGTGACTTTCAGCGAAATCGATTTTTTTGAAAATTTTCATCCTCCGCCCCCCCCCTTTGGATTTTTTTCAAAATATTAATTTCCATTTTTTGGACAAACTAAACGCGTTAGACAAAAACGGTTTTTACCATCGTTTTCTGCGTCATTTAATGATATAATTCGGTGACTTTCAGCGAAATCGATTTTTTTGAAAATTTTCATCCTCCGCCCCCCCCTTTGGATTTTTTTCAAAATATTAATTTCCATTTTTTGGACAAACTAAACGCGTTAGACAAAAACGGTTTTTACCATCGTTTTCTGCGTCATTTAATGATATAAAAACGTGACTTTCAGCGAAATCGATTTTTTTGAAAATTTTCATCCTCCGCCCCCCCCCTTGGATTTTTTTCAAAATATTAATTTCCATTTTTTGGACAAACTAAACGCGTTAGACAAAAACGGTTTTTACCATCGTTTTCTGCGTCATTTAATGATATAATTCCGTGACTTTCAGCGAAATCGATTTTTTTGAAAATTTTCATCCTCCGCCCCCCCCTTTGGATTTTTTTCAAAATATTAATTTCCATTTTTTGGACAAACTAAACGCGTTAGACAAAAACGGTTTTTACCATCGTTTTCTGCGTCATTTAATGATATAATTCCGTGACTTTCAGCGAAACCGATTTTTTTGAAAATTTTCATCCTTCGCCCCCCCCCCCTTTGGATTTTTTTCAAATATTAATTTCAACTTTTTGGACAAACTAAACGCGTTAGACAAAAACGGTTTTTACCATCGTTTTCTGCGTCATTTAATGATATAATTCGGTGACTTTCAGCGAAATCGATTTTTTTGAAAATTTTCATCCTCCGCCCCCCCCTTTGGATTTTTTTCAAAATGTTAATTTCCATTTTTTGGACAAACTAAACGCGTTAGACAAAAACGGTTTTTACCATCGTTTTCTGCGTCATTTAATGATATAAAAACGTGACTTTCAGCGAAATCGATTTTTTTGAAAATTTTCATCCTCCGCCCCCCCCTTTGGATTTTTTTCAAAATATTAATTTCCATTTTTTGGACAAACTAAACGCGTTAGACAAAAACGGTTTTTAACATCGTTTTCTGCGTCATTTAATGATATAAAAACGTGACTTGCAGCGAAATCGATTTTTTTGAAAATTTTCATCCTCCGCCCTCCCCTTTGGATATTTTTCAAAATATTAATTTCCATTTTTTGGACAAACTAAACGCGTTAGACAAAAACGGATTTTACCATCGTTTTCTGCGTCATTTAATGATATAAAAACGTGACTTGCAGCGAAATCGATTTTTTTGAAAATTTTCATCCTCCGCCCTCCCCTTTGGATTTTTTTCAAAATATTAATTTTCATTTTTTGGACAAACTAAACGCGTTAGACAAAAACGGATTTTACCATCGTTTTCTGCGTCATTTAATGATATAATTCCGTGACTTTCAGCGAAATCGATTTTTTTGAAAATTTTCATCCTCCGCCCCCCCCTTTGGATTTTTTTCAAAATATTAATTTCCATTTTTTGGACAAACTAAACGCGTTAGACAAAAACGGTTTTTAACATCGTTTTCTGCGTCATTTAATGATATAATTCCGTGACTTTCAGCGAAATCGATTTTTTTGAAAATTTTCATCCTCCGCCCCCCCCTTTGGATTTTTTTCAAAATATTAATTTCCATTTTTTGGACAAACTAAACGCGTTAGACAAAAACGGTTTTTACCATCGTTTTCTGCGTCATTTAATGATATAAAAACGTGACTTTCAGCGAAATCGATTTTTTTGAAAATTTTCATCCTCCGCCCCCCCCTTTGGATTTTTTTCAAATATTAATCTCAATTTTTTGGACAAACTAAACGCGTTAGACAAAAACGGTTTTTACCATCGTTTTCTGCGTCATTTAATGATATAAACGTGACTTTCAGCGAATTTCGAGTTGAATCGATTTTTTTGAAAATTTTCATCCTCCGCCCCCCCCTTTGGATTTTTTTCAAAATATTAATTTCCATTTTTTGGACAAACTAAACGCGTTAGACAAAAACGGTTTTTACCATCGTTTTCTGCGTCATTTAATGATATAAAAACGTGACTTTCAGCGAAATCGATTTTTTTGAAAATTTTCATCCTCCGCCCCCCCCCTTTGGATTTTTTTCAAATATTAATCTCAATTTTTTAGACAAACTAAACGCGTTAGACAAAAACGGTTTTTACCATCGTTTTCTGCGTCATTTAATGATATAAAAACGTGACTTTCAGTGAATTTCGAGTTGAATCGATTTTTTTGAAAATTTTCATCCTTCCCCCCCCCCCCTTTGGATTTTTTTCAAAATATTAATTTCCATTTTTTGGACAAACTAAACGCGTTAGACAAAAACGGTTTTTACCATCGTTTTCTGCGTCATTTAATGATATAAAAACGTGACTATCAGCGAAATCGATTTTTTTGAAAATTTTCATCCTCCGCCCCCCCCTTTGGATTATTTTAAGATATTATTTTCAATTTTTTGGACAAACTAAACGCGTTAGACAAAAACGGTTTTTACCATCGTTTTCTGCGTCATTTAATGATATAAAAACGTGACTATCAGCGAAATCGATTTTTTTGAAAATTTTCATCCTCCGCCCCCCCCTTTGGATTATTTTAAAATATTATTTTCAATTTTTTGGACAAACTAAACGCGTTAGACAAAAACGGTTTTTACCATCGTTTTCTGCGTCATTTAATGATATAAAAACGTGACTATCAGCGAAATCGATTTTTTTGAAAATTTTCATCCTCCGCCCCCCCCTTTGGATTATTTTAAAATATTATTTTCAATTTTTTGGACAAACTAAACGCGTTAGACAAAAACGGTTTTTACCATCGTTTTCTGCGTCATTTAATGATATAAAAACGTGACTATCAGCGAAATCGATTTTTTTGAAAATTTTCATCCTCCGCCCCTCCCTTTGGACTTTTTTCAAATATTAATTTCAATTTTTTGGACAAACGAAACGCGTTAGACAAAAACGGTTTTTACCATCGTTTTCTGCGTCATTTAATGATATAAAAACGTGAGTTTCAGCGAAATCGATTTTTTTGAAAATTTTCATCCTCCGCCCCCCCCCCCTTTGGATTTTTTTCAAATATTAATTTCCATTTTTTGGACAAACTAAACGCGTTAGACAAAAACGGTTTTTACCATAGTTTTCTGCGTCATTTAATGATATAAAAACGTGAGTTTCAGCGAAATCGATTTTTTTGAAAATTTTCATCCTCCGCCCCTCCCTTTGGACTTTTTTCAAATATTAATTTCAATTTTTTGGACAAACGAAACGCGTTAGACAAAAACGGTTTTTACCATCGTTTTCTGCGTCATTTAATGATATAAAAACGTGAGTTTCAGCGAAATCGATTTTTTTGAAAATTTTCATCCTCCGCCCCCCCCTTTGGATTTTTTTCAAATATTAATTTCCATTTTTTGGACAAACTAAACGCGTTAGACAAAAACGGTTTTTACCATAGTTTTCTGCGTCATTTAATGATATAAAAACGTGAGTTTCAGCGAAATCGATTTTTTTGAAAATTTTCATCCTCCGCCCCCCCCTTTGGATTTTTTTCAAAACATTAATTTCCATTTTTTGGACAAACTAAACGCGTTAGACAAAAACGGTTTTTACCATCGTTTTCTGCGTCATTTAATGATATAAAAACGTGACTTTCAGCAAATCGATTTTTTGAAAATTTTCATCCTCCGCCCCCCCCTTTGGATTTTTTTCAAAATATTAATTTCCATTTTTTGGACAAACTAAACGCGTTAGACAAAAACGGTTTTTACCATCGTTTTCTGCGTCATTTAATGATATAAAAACGTGACTTTCAGCGAAATCGATTTTTTTGAAAATTTTCATCATCCGCCCCCCCACTTTGGATTTTTTTCAAAATATTAATTTCCATTTTTTGGACAAACTAAACGCGTTAGACAAAAACGGTTTTTAAAATCGTTTTCTGAGTCATTTAATGATATATTAATGATATAAAAACGTGAGTTTCAGCGAAATCGATTTTTTTGAAAATTTTCATCCTCCGCCCCCCCTTTGGATTTTTTTCAAATATTAATTTCAATTTTTTGGACAAACTAAACGCGTTAGACAAAAACGGTTTTTACCATCGTTTTCTGCGTCATTTAATGATATAAAAACGTGAGTTTCAGCGAAATCGATTTTTTTGAAAATTTTCATCCTCCGCCCCCCCCTTTGGATTTTTTTCAAATATTAATTTCCATTTTTTGGACAAACTAAACGCGTTAGACAAAAACGGTTTTTACCATCGTTTTCTGCGTCATTTAATGATATAAAAACGTGAGTTTCAGCGAAATCGATTTTTTTGAAAATTTTCATCCTCCGCCCCCCCCCTTTGGATTTTTTTCAAATATTAATTTTCATTTTTTGGACAAACTAAACGCGTTAGACAAAAACGGTTTTTACCATCGTTGTCTGCGTCATTTAATGATATAAAAACGTGACTTTCAGCGAATTTCGAGTTGAATCGATTTTTTTGAAAATTTTCATCCTCCGCTCCCCCCTTTGGATTTTTTTCAAATATTAATTTCAATTTTTTGGACAAACTAAACGCGTTAGAGAAAAACGGTTTTTACCATCGTTTTCTGCGTCATTTAATGATATAAAAACGTAAGTTTCAGCGAAATCGATTTTTTTGAAAATTTTCATCCTCCGCCCCCCCCTTTGGATTTTTTTCAAATATTAATTTTCATTTTTTGGACAAACTAAACGCGTTAGACAAAAACGGTTTTTACCATCGTTGTCTGCGTCATTTAATGATATAAAAACGTGACTTTCAGCGAATTTCGAGTTGAATCGATTTTTTTGAAAATTTTCATCCACCGCCCCCCCCTTTGGATTTTTTCAAATATTAATTTCAATTTTTTGGACAAACTAAACGCGTTAGACAAAAACGGTTTTTACCATCGTTTTCTGCGTCATTTAATGATATATTAATGATATAAAAACGTGAGTTTCAGCGAAATCGATTTTTTTGAAAATTTTCATCCTCCTCCCCCCCCTTTGGATTTTTTTCAAATATTAATTTCAACTTTTTAGACAAACTAAACGCGTTAGACAAAAACGGTTTTTACCATCGTTTTCTGCGTCATTTAATGATATATTAATGATATAAAAACGTGAGTTTCAGCGAAATCGATTTTTTTGAAAATTTTCATCCTCCTCCCCCCCCTTTGGATTTTTTTCAAATATTAATTTCAACTTTTTAGACAAACTAAACGCGTTAGACAAAAACGGTTTTTACCATCGTTTTCTGCGTCATTTAATGATATAAAAACGTAAGTTTCAGCGAAATCGATTTTTTTGAAAATTTTCATCCTCCGCCCCCCCCTTTGGATTTTTTTCAAATATTAATTTCAATTTTTTGGACAAACTAAACGCGTTAGACAAAAACTGTTTTTACCATCGTTTTCTGCGTCATTTAATGATATATTAATGATATAAAAACGTGAGTTTCAGCGAAATCGATTTTTTTGAAAATTTTCATCCTCCGCCCCCCCCTTTGGATTTTTTTCAAATATTAATTTCAATTTTTTGGACAAACTAAACGCGTTAGACAAAAACGGTTTTTACCATCGTTTTCTGCGTCATTTAATGATATATTAATGATATAAAAACGTGAGTTTCAGCGAAATCGATTTTTTTGAAAATTTTCATCCTCCTCCCCCCCTTTGGATTTTTTTCAAATATTAATTTCAACTTTTTAGACAAACTAAACGCGTTAGACAAAAACGGTTTTTACCATCGTTTTCTGCGTCATTTAATGATATATTAATGATATAAAAACGTGAGTTTCAGCGAAATCGATTTTTTTGAAAATTTTCATCCTCCTCCCCCCCTTTGGATTTTTTTCAAATATTAATTTCAACTTTTTAGACAAACTAAACGCGTTAGACAAAAACGGTTATTACCATCGTTTTCTGCGTCATTTAATGATATAATTCCGTGACTTTCAGCGAATTCGATTTTTTTGAAAATTTTCATCCTCCGCCCCCCCCTTTGGATTTTTTTCAAATATTAATTTCAACTTTTTAGACAAACTAAACGCGTTAGACAAAAACGGTTATTACCATCGTTTTCTGCGTCATTTAATGATATAATTCCGTGACTTTCAGCGAAATCGATTTTTTTGAAAATTTTCATCCTCCGCCCCCCCCTTTGGATTTTTTTCAAAATATTAATTTCCATTTTTTGGACAAACTAAACGCGTTAGACAAAAACGGTTTTTACCATCGTTTTCTGCGTCATTTAATGATATAGAAACGTGACTTTCAGCGAAATCGATTTTTTTGAAAATTTTCATCCTTCGCCCCCCCCTTTGGATTTTTTTCAAATATTAATTTCAACTTTTTGGACAAACTAAACGCGTTAGACAAAAACGGTTTTTACCATCGTTTTCTGCGTCATTTAATGATATAGAAACGTGACTTTCAGCGAAATCGATTTTTTTGAAAATTTTCATCCTTCGCCCCCCCCTTTGGATTTTTTTCAAATATTAATTTCAACTTTTTGGACAAACTAAACGCGTTAGACAAAAACGGTTTTTACCATCGTTTTCTGCGTCATTTAATGATATAAAAACGTGACTTTCAGCGAAATCGATTTTTTTGAAAATTTTCATCCTCCGCCCCCCCCCTTTGGATTTTTTTCAAAATATTAATTTCCATTTTTTGGACAAACTAAACGCGTTAGACAAAAACGGTTTTTACCATCGTTTTCTGCGTCATTTAATGATATAATTCGGTGACTTTCAGCGAAATCGATTTTTTTGAAAATTTTCATCCTCCGCCCCCCCCCTTTGGATTTTTTTCAAAATATTAATTTCCATTTTTTGGACAAACTAAACGCGTTAGACAAAAACGGTTTTTACCATCGTTTTCTGCGTCATTTAATGATATAATTCGGTGACTTTCAGCGAAATCGATTTTTTTGAAAATTTTCATCCTCCGCCCCCCCCCTTTGGATTTTTTTCAAAATATTAATTTCCATTTTTTGGACAAACTAAACGCGTTAGACAAAAACGGTTTTTACCATCGTTTTCTGCGTCATTTAATGATATAATTCGGTGACTTTCAGCGAAATCGATTTTTTTGAAAATTTTCATCC
Source organism: Onthophagus sagittarius (assembly GCA_036711965.1). Lineage (NCBI taxonomy): Eukaryota > Metazoa > Arthropoda > Insecta > Coleoptera > Scarabaeidae > Onthophagus > Onthophagus sagittarius. The sequence continues at coordinate 18,903,329 of JASERS010000001.1, read as the reverse complement.
TCCGCCCCCCCCTTTGGATTTTTTTCAAAATATTAATTTCCATTTTTTGGACAAACTAAACGCGTTAGACAAAAACGGTTTTTACCATCGTTTTCTGCGTCATTTAATGATATAAAAACGTGACTTTCAGCGAAATCGATTTTTTTGAAAATTTTCATCCTCCGCCCCCCCCCTTGGATTTTTTTCAAAATATTAATTTCCATTTTTTGGACAAACTAAACGCGTTAGACAAAAACGGTTTTTACCATCGTTTTCTGCGTCATTTAATGATATAATTCCGTGACTTTCAGCGAAATCGATTTTTTTGAAAATTTTCATCCTCCGCCCCCCCCTTTGGATTTTTTTCAAAATATTAATTTCCATTTTTTGGACAAACTAAACGCGTTAGACAAAAACGGTTTTTAAAATCGTTTTCTGAGTCATTTAATGATATAAAAACGTGACTTTCAGCGAAATCGATTTTTTTGAAAATTTTCATCCTCCGCCCCCCCCTTTGGATTTTCTTCAAAATATTAATTTCCATTTTTTGGACAAACTAAACGCGTTAGACAAAAACGGTTTTTACCATCGTTTTCTGCGTCATTTAATGATATAAAAACGTGACTTTCAGCGAAATCGATTTTTTTGAAAATTTTCATCCTCCGCCCCCCTCTTTGGATTTTTTTCAAAATATTAATTTCTATTTTTTGGACAAACTAAACGCGTTAGACAAAAACGGTTTTTACCATCGTTTTCTGCGTCATTTAATGATATAAAAACGTGACTTTCAGCGAAATCGATTTTTTTGAAAATTTTCATCCTCCGCCCCCCCCTTTGGATTTTTTTCAAAATATTAATTTCCATTTTTTGGGCAAACTAAACGCGTTAGACAAAAACGGTTTTTACCATCGTTTTCTGCGTCATTTAATGATATAAAAACGTGACTTTCAGCGAAATCGATTTTTTTGAAAATTTTCATCCTCCGCCCCCCCCTTTGGATTTTTTTCAAAATATTAATTTCTATTTTTTGGACAAACTAAACGCGTTAGACAAAAACGGTTTTTACCATCGTTTTCTGCGTCATTTAATGATATAAAAACGTGACTTTCAGCGAAATCGATTTTTTTGAAAATTTTCATCCTCCGCCCCCCCCTTTGGATTTTTTTCAAAATATTAATTTCCATTTTTTGGACAAACTAAAGGCGTTAGACAAAAACGGTTTTTAAAATCGTTTTCTGAGTCATTTAATGATATAAAAACGTGACTTTCAGCGAAATCGATTTTTTTGAAGATTTTCATCCTCCGCCCCCGCCTTGGATTTTTTTCAAAATATTAATTTCCATTTTTTGGACAAACTAAAGGCGTTAGACAAAAACGGTTTTTAAAATCGTTTTCTGAGTCATTTAATGATATAAAAACGTGACTTTCAGCGAAATCGATTTTTTTGAAGATTTTCATCCTCCGCCCCCCCCTTGGATTTTTTTCAAAATATTAATTTCCATTTTTTGGACAAACTAAAAGCGTTAGACAAAAACGGTTTTTAAAATCGTTTTCTGAGTCATTTAATGATATAAAAACGTGACTTTCAGCGAAATCGATTTTTTTGAAGATTTTCATCCTCCGCCCCCCCCCTTTGGATTTTTTTCAAAATATTAATTTCCATTTTTTGGACAAACTAAAGGCGTTAGACAAAAACGGTTTTTAAAATCGTTTTCTGAGTCATTTAATGATATAAAAACGTGACTTTCAGCGAAATCGATTTTTTTGAAGATTTTCATCCTCCGCCCCCCCCTTGGATTTTTTTCAAAATATTAATTTCCATTTTTTGGACAAACTAAAGGCGTTAGACAAAAACGGTTTTTAAAATCGTTTTCTGAGTCATTTAATGATATAAAAACGTGACTTTCAGCGAAATCGATTTTTTTGAAGATTTTCATCCTCCGCCCCCCCCTTGGATTTTTTTCAAAATATTAATTTCCATTTTTTGGACAAACTAAAGGCGTTAGACAAAAACGGTTTTTAAAATCGTTTTCTGAGTCATTTAATGATATAAAAACGTGACTTTCAGCGAAATCGATTTTTTTGAAGATTTTCATCCTCCGCCCCCCCCTTGGATTTTTTTCAAAATATTAATTTCCATTTTTTGGACAAACTAAAGGCGTTAGACAAAAACGGTTTTTAAAATCGTTTTCTGAGTCATTTAATGATATAAAAACGTGACTTTCAGCGAAATCGATTTTTTTGAAGATTTTCATCCTCCGCCCCCCCCTTTGGATTTTTTTCAAAATATTAATTTCCATTTTTTGGACAAACTAAAGGCGTTAGACAAAAACGGTTTTTAAAATCGTTTTCTGAGTCATTTAATGATATAAAAACGTGACTTTCAGCAAATCGATTTTTTTGAAAATTTTCATCCTCCGCCCCCCACTTTGGATTTTTTTCAAAATATTAATTTCCATTTTTTGGACAAACTAAACGCGTTAGACAAAAACGGTTTTTAAAATCGTTTTCTGAGTCATTTAATGATATAAAAACGTGACTTTCAGCAAATCGATTTTTTTGAAAATTTTCATCCTCCGCCCCCCCCTTTGGATTTTTTTCAAAATATTAATTTCCATTTTTTGGACAAACTAAACGCGTTAGACAAAAACGGTTTTTAAAATCGTTTTCTGAGTCATTTAATGATATAAAAACGTGACTTTCAGCAAATCGATTTTTTTGAAAATTTTCATCCTCCGCCCCCCCCTTTGGATTTTTTTCAAAATATTAATTTCCATTTTTTGGACAAACTAAACGCGTTAGACAAAAACGGTTTTTACCATCGTTTTCTGCGTCATTTAATGATATAAAAACGTGACTTTCAGCGAAATCCATTTTTTTGAAAATTTTCATCCTCCGCCCCCCCCCCTTTGGATTTTTTTCAAATATTAATTTCAACTTTTTGGACAAACTAAACGCGTTAGACAAAAACGGTTTTTACCATCGTTTTCTGCGTCATTTAATGATATAAAAACGTGACTTTCAGCGAAATCGATTTTTTTGAAAATTTTCATCCTCCGCCCCCCCCTTTGGATTTTTTTCAAAATATTAATTTCCATTTTTTGGACAAACTAAACGCGTTAGACAAAAACGGTTTTTACCATCGTTTTCTGCGTCATTTATTGATATAAAAACGTGACTTTCAGCGAAATCGATTTTTTTGAAAGTTTTCATCCTCCGCCCCCCCCTTTGGATTTTTTTTCAAATACTAATTTCAACTTTTTGGACAAACTAAGCGCGTTAGACAAAAACGGTTTATACCATCGTTTTCTGCGTCATTTAATGATGTAATTCCGTGACTTTCAGCGAAATCGTTTTTTTTGAAAATTTTCATCCCCCGCCCCCTCCTTTGGATTTTTTTCAAAATATTAATTTCAATTTTTTGGACAAACTAAACGCGTTAGACAAAAACGGTTTTTACCATCGTTTTCTGCGTCATTTAATGATATAAAAACGTGACTTTCAGCGAAATCCATTTTTTTGAAAATTTTCATCCTCCGCCCCCCCCCTTTGGATTTTTTTCAAAATATTAATTTCCATTTTTTGGACAAACTAAACGCGTTAGACAAAAACGGTTTTTAAAATCGTTTTCTGAGTCATTTAATGATATAAAAACGTGACTTTCAGCAAATCGATTTTTTTGAAAATTTTCATCCTCCGCCCCCCCCTTTGGATTTTTTTCAAAATATTAATTTCCATTTTTTGGACAAACTAAACGCGTTAGACAAAAACGGTTTTTAAAATCGTTTTCTGAGTCATTTAATGATATAAAAACGTGACTTTCAGCAAATCGATTTTTTTGAAAATTTTTATCCTCCGCCCCCCCCTTTGGATTTTTTTCAAAATATTAATTTCCATTTTTTGGACAAACTAAACGCGTTAGACAAAAACGGTTTTTACCATCGTTTTCTGCGTCATTTAATGATATAAAAACGTGACTTTCAGCGAAATCGATTTTTTTGAAAATTTTCATCCTCCGCCCCCCCCTTTGGATTTTTTTCAAAATATTAATTTCCATTTTTTGGACAAACTAAACGCGTTAGACAAAAACGGTTTTTACCATCGTTTTCTGCGTCATTTAATGATATAAAAACGTGACTTTCAGCGAAATCGATTTTTTTGAAAATTTTCATCCTCCGCCCCCCCCTTTGGATTTTTTCAAAATATTAATTTCCATTTTTTGGACAAACTAAACGCGTTAGACAAAAACGGTTTTTACCATCGTTTTCTGCGTCATTTAATGATATAAAAACGTGACTTTCAGCGAAATCGATTTTTTGAAAATTTTCATCCTCCGCCCCCCCCTTTGGATTTTTTTCAAAATATTAATTTCCATTTTTTGGACAAACTAAACGCGTTAGACAAAAACGGTTTTTAAAATCGTTTTCTGAGTCATTTAATGATATAAAAACGTGACTTTCAGCAAATCGATTTTTTTGAAAATTTTCATCCTCCGCCCCCCCCTTTGGATTTTTTTCAAAATATTAATTTCCATTTTTTGGACAAACTAAAGGCGTTAGACAAAAACGGTTTTTAAAATCGTTTTCTGAGTCATTTAATGATATAAAAACGTGACTTTCAGCGAAATCGATTTTTTTGAAAATTTTCATCCTCCGCCCCCCCCTTTGGATTTTCTTCAAAATATTAATTTCCATTTTTTGGACAAACTAAACGCGTTAGACAAAAACGGTTTTTACCATCGTTTTCTGCGTCATTTAATGATATAAAAACGTGACTTTCAGCGAAATCGATTTTTTTGAAAATTTTCATCCTCCGCCCCCCTCTTTGGATTTTTTTCAAAATATTAATTTCTATTTTTTGGACAAACTAAACGCGTTAGACAAAAACGGTTTTTACCATCGTTTTCTGCGTCATTTAATGATATAAAAACGTGACTTTCAGCGAAATCGATTTTTTTGAAAATTTTCATCCTCCGCCCCCCCCTTTGGATTTTTTTCAAAATATTAATTTCCATTTTTTGGGCAAACTAAACGCGTTAGACAAAAACGGTTTTTACCATCGTTTTCTGCGTCATTTAATGATATAAAAACGTGACTTTCAGCGAAATCGATTTTTTTGAAAATTTTCATCCTCCGCCCCCCCCTTTGGATTTTTTTCAAAATATTAATTTCTATTTTTTGGACAGACTAAACGCGTTAGACAAAAACGGTTTTTACCATCGTTTTCTGCGTCATTTAATGATATAAAAACGTGACTTTCAGCGAAATCGATTTTTTTGAAAATTTTCATCCTCCGCCCCCCCCTTTGGATTTTTTTCAAAATATTAATTTCCATTTTTTGGACAAACTAAAGGCGTTAGACAAAAACGGTTTTTAAAATCGTTTTCTGAGTCATTTAATGATATAAAAACGTGACTTTCAGCGAAATCGATTTTTTTGAAGATTTTCATCCTCCGCCCCCGCCTTGGATTTTTTTCAAAATATTAATTTCCATTTTTTGGACAAACTAAAGGCGTTAGACAAAAACGGTTTTTAAAATCGTTTTCTGAGTCATTTAATGATATAAAAACGTGACTTTCAGCGAAATCGATTTTTTTGAAGATTTTCATCCTCCGCCCCCCCCTTGGATTTTTTTCAAAATATTAATTTCCATTTTTTGGACAAACTAAAAGCGTTAGACAAAAACGGTTTTTAAAATCGTTTTCTGAGTCATTTAATGATATAAAAACGTGACTTTCAGCGAAATCGATTTTTTTGAAGATTTTCATCCTCCGCCCCCCCCCTTTGGATTTTTTTCAAAATATTAATTTCCATTTTTTGGACAAACTAAAGGCGTTAGACAAAAACGGTTTTTAAAATCGTTTTCTGAGTCATTTAATGATATAAAAACGTGACTTTCAGCGAAATCGATTTTTTTGAAGATTTTCATCCTCCGCCCCCCCCCTTTGGATTTTTTTCAAAATATTAATTTCCATTTTTTGGACAAACTAAAGGCGTTAGACAAAAACGGTTTTTAAAATCGTTTTCTGAGTCATTTAATGATATAAAAACGTGACTTTCAGCGAAATCGATTTTTTTGAAGATTTTCATCCTCCGCCCCCCCCCCTTGGATTTTTTTCAAAATATTAATTTCCATTTTTTGGACAAACTAAAGGCGTTAGACAAAAACGGTTTTTAAAATCGTTTTCTGAGTCATTTAATGATATAAAAACGTGACTTTCAGCGAAATCGATTTTTTTGAAGATTTTCATCCTCCGCCCCCCCCTTGGATTTTTTTCAAAATATTAATTTCCATTTTTTGGACAAACTAAAGGCGTTAGACAAAAACGGTTTTTAAAATCGTTTTCTGAGTCATTTAATGATATAAAAACGTGACTTTCAGCGAAATCGATTTTTTTGAAGATTTTCATCCTCCGCCCCCCCCTTTGGATTTTTTTCAAAATATTAATTTCCATTTTTTGGACAAACTAAAGGCGTTAGACAAAAACGGTTTTTAAAATCGTTTTCTGAGTCATTTAATGATATAAAAACGTGACTTTCAGCAAATCGATTTTTTTGAAAATTTTCATCCTCCGCCCCCCACTTTGGATTTTTTTCAAAATATTAATTTCCATTTTTTGGACAAACTAAACGCGTTAGACAAAAACGGTTTTTAAAATCGTTTTCTGAGTCATTTAATGATATAAAAACGTGACTTTCAGCAAATCGATTTTTTTGAAAATTTTCATCCTCCGCCCCCCCCTTTGGATTTTTTTCAAAATATTAATTTCCATTTTTTGGACAAACTAAACGCGTTAGACAAAAACGGTTTTTAAAATCGTTTTCTGAGTCATTTAATGATATAAAAACGTGACTTTCAGCAAATCGATTTTTTTGAAAATTTTCATCCTCCGCCCCCCCCTTTGGATTTTTTTCAAAATATTAATTTCCATTTTTTGGACAAACTAAACGCGTTAGACAAAAACGGTTTTTACCATCGTTTTCTGCGTCATTTAATGATATAAAAACGTGACTTTCAGCGAAATCGATTTTTTTGAAAATTTTCATCCTCCGCCCCCCCCTTTGGATTTTTTTCAAAATATTAATTTCCATTTTTTGGACAAACTAAACGCGTTAGACAAAAACGGTTTTTACCATCGTTTTCTGCGTCATTTAATGATATAAAAACGTGACTTTCAGCGAAATCGATTTTTTTGAAAATTTTCATCCTCCGCCCCCCCCTTTGGATTTTTTCAAAATATTAATTTCCATTTTTTGGACAAACTAAACGCGTTAGACAAAAACGGTTTTTACCATCGTTTTCTGCGTCATTTAATGATATAAAAACGTGACTTTCAGCGAAATCGATTTTTTTGAAAATTTTCATCCTCCGCCCCCCCCTTTGGATTTTTTTCAAAATATTAATTTCCATTTTTTGGACAAACTAAACGCGTTAGACAAAAACGGTTTTTAAAATCGTTTTCTGAGTCATTTAATGATATAAAAACGTGACTTTCAGCAAATCGATTTTTTTGAAAATTTTCATCCTCCGCCCCCCCCTTTGGATTTTTTTCAAAATATTAATTTCCATTTTTTGGACAAACTAAAGGCGTTAGACAAAAACGGTTTTTAAAATCGTTTTCTGAGTCATTTAATGATATAAAAACGTGACTTTCAGCGAAATCGATTTTTTTGAAAATTTTCATCCTCCGCCCCCCCCTTTGGATTTTCTTCAAAATATTAATTTCCATTTTTTGGACAAACTAAACGCGTTAGACAAAAACGGTTTTTACCATCGTTTTCTGCGTCATTTAATGATATAAAAACGTGACTTTCAGCGAAATCGATTTTTTTGAAAATTTTCATCCTCCGCCCCCCTCTTTGGATTTTTTTCAAAATATTAATTTCTATTTTTTGGACAAACTAAACGCGTTAGACAAAAACGGTTTTTACCATCGTTTTCTGCGTCATTTAATGATATAAAAACGTGACTTTCAGCGAAATCGATTTTTTTGAAAATTTTCATCCTCCGCCCCCCCCTTTGGATTTTTTTCAAAATATTAATTTCCATTTTTTGGGCAAACTAAACGCGTTAGACAAAAACGGTTTTTACCATCGTTTTCTGCGTCATTTAATGATATAAAAACGTGACTTTCAGCGAAATCGATTTTTTTGAAAATTTTCATCCTCCGCCCCCCCCTTTGGATTTTTTTCAAAATATTAATTTCTATTTTTTGGACAAACTAAACGCGTTAGACAAAAACGGTTTTTACCATCGTTTTCTGCGTCATTTAATGATATAAAAACGTGACTTTCAGCGAAATCGATTTTTTTGAAAATTTTCATCCTCCGCCCCCCCCTTTGGATTTTTTTCAAAATATTAATTTCCATTTTTTGGACAAACTAAAGGCGTTAGACAAAAACGGTTTTTAAAATCGTTTTCTGAGTCATTTAATGATATAAAAACGTGACTTTCAGCGAAATCGATTTTTTTGAAGATTTTCATCCTCCGCCCCCGCCTTGGATTTTTTTCAAAATATTAATTTCCATTTTTTGGACAAACTAAAGGCGTTAGACAAAAACGGTTTTTAAAATCGTTTTCTGAGTCATTTAATGATATAAAAACGTGACTTTCAGCGAAATCGATTTTTTTGAAGATTTTCATCCTCCGCCCCCCCCTTGGATTTTTTTCAAAATATTAATTTCCATTTTTTGGACAAACTAAAAGCGTTAGACAAAAACGGTTTTTAAAATCGTTTTCTGAGTCATTTAATGATATAAAAACGTGACTTTCAGCGAAATCGATTTTTTTGAAGATTTTCATCCTCCGCCCCCCCCCTTTGGATTTTTTTCAAAATATTAATTTCCATTTTTTGGACAAACTAAAGGCGTTAGACAAAAACGGTTTTTAAAATCGTTTTCTGAGTCATTTAATGATATAAAAACGTGACTTTCAGCGAAATCGATTTTTTTGAAGATTTTCATCCTCCGCCCCCCCCTTGGATTTTTTTCAAAATATTAATTTCCATTTTTTGGACAAACTAAAGGCGTTAGACAAAAACGGTTTTTAAAATCGTTTTCTGAGTCATTTAATGATATAAAAACGTGACTTTCAGCGAAATCGATTTTTTTGAAGATTTTCATCCTCCGCCCCCCCCCCCCCCTTGGATTTTTTTCAAAATATTAATTTCCATTTTTTGGACAAACTAAAGGCGTTAGACAAAAACGGTTTTTAAAATCGTTTTCTGAGTCATTTAATGATATAAAAACGTGACTTTCAGCAAATCGATTTTTTTGAAAATTTTCATCCTCCGCCCCCCACTTTGGATTTTTTTCAAAATATTAATTTCCATTTTTTGGACAAACTAAACGCGTTAGACAAAAACGGTTTTTAAAATCGTTTTCTGAGTCATTTAATGATATAAAAACGTGACTTTCAGCAAATCGATTTTTTTGAAAATTTTCATCCTCCGCCCCCCCCTTTGGATTTTTTTCAAAATATTAATTTCCATTTTTTGGACAAACTAAACGCGTTAGACAAAAACGGTTTTTAAAATCGTTTTCTGAGTCATTTAATGATATAAAAACGTGACTTTCAGCAAATCGATTTTTTTGAAAATTTTCATCCTCCGCCCCCCCCTTTGGATTTTTTTCAAAATATTAATTTCCATTTTTTGGACAAACTAAACGCGTTAGACAAAAACGGTTTTTACCATCGTTTTCTGCGTCATTTAATGATATAAAAACGTGACTTTCAGCGAAATCGATTTTTTTGAAAATTTTCATCCTCCGCCCCCCCCTTTGGATTTTTTTCAAAATATTAATTTCCATTTTTTGGACAAACTAAACGCGTTAGACAAAAACGGTTTTTACCATCGTTTTCTGCGTCATTTAATGATATAAAAACGTGACTTTCAGCGAAATCGATTTTTTTGAAAATTTTCATCCTCCGCCCCCCCCTTTGGATTTTTTCAAAATACTAATTTCCATTTTTTGGACAAACTAAACGCGTTAGATAAAAACGGTTTTTACCATCGTTTTCTGCGTCATTTAATGATATAAAAACGTGACTTTCAGCGAAATCGATTTTTTTGAAAATTTTCATCCTCCGCCCCCCTCTTTGGATTTTTTCAAAATATTAATTTCTATTTTTTGGACAAACTAAACGCGTTACACAAAAACGGTTTTTACCATCGTTTTCTGCGTCATTTAATGATATAAAAACGTGACTTTCAGCGAAATCGATTTTTTTGAAGATTTTCATCCTCCGCCCCCCCCTTTGGATTTTTTTCAAAATATTAATTTCCATTTTTTGGACAAACTAAAGGCGTTAGACAAAAACGGTTTTTAAAATCGTTTTCTGAGTCATTTAATGATATAAAAACGTGACTTTCAGCGAAATCGATTTTTTTGAAGATTTTCATCCTCCGCCCCCCCCTTTGGATTTTTTTCAAAATATTAATTTCCATTTTGTGGACAAACTAAAGGCGTTAGACAAAAACGGTTTTTAAAATCGTTTTCTGAGTCATTTAATGATATAAAAACGTGACTTTCAGCAAATCGATTTTTTTGAAAATTTTCATCCTCCGCCCCCCCCTTTGGATTTTTTTCAAAATATTAATTTCCATTTTTTGGACAAACTAAACGCGTTAGGCAAAAACGGTTTTTACCATCGTTTTCTGCGTCATTTAATGATATAAAAACGTGACTTTCAGCGAAATCGATTTTTTTGAAAATTTTCATCCTCCGCCCCCCCCTTTGGATTTTTTTCAAAATATTAATTTCCATTTTTTGGGCAACTAAACGGGTTAGACAAAAACGGTTTTTAAAATCGTTTTCTGCGTCATTTAATGATATAAAAACGTGACTTTCAGCGAAATCGATTGTTTTGAAAATTTTCATCCTCCGCCCCCCCCTTTAGATTTTTTTCAAAATATTAATTTCCATTTTTTGGACAAACTAAACGCGTTAGACAAAAACGGTTTTTAAAATCGTTTTCTGAGTCATTTAATGATATAAAAACGTGACTTTCAGCAAATCGATTTTTTTGAAAATTTTCATCCTCCGCCCCCCCCTTTGGATTTTTTTCAAAATATTAATTTCCATTTTTTGGACAAACTAAACGCGTTAGACAAAAACGGTTTTTAAAATCGTTTTCTGAGTCATTTAATGATATAAAAACGTGACTTTCAGCAAATCGATTTTTTTGAAAATTTTCATCCTTCGCCCCCCCCTTTGGATTTTTTTCAAAATATTAATTTCCATTTTTTGGACAAACTAAACGCGTTAGACAAAAACGGTTTTTAAAATCGTTTTCTGAGTCATTTAATGATATAAAAACGTGACTTTCAGCAAATCGATTTCTTTGAAAATTTTCATCCTTCGCCCCCCCCTTTGGATTTTTTTCAAAATATTAATTTCCATTTTTTGGACAAACTAAACGCGTTAGACAAAAACGGTTTTTAAAATCGTTTTCTGAGTCATTTAATGATATAAAAACGTGACTTTCAGCAAATCGATTTTTTTGAAAATTTTCATCCTTCGCCCCCCCCTTTGGATTTTTTTCAAAATATTAATTTCCATTTTTTGGACAAACTAAACGCGTTAGACAAAAACGGTTTTTAAAATCGTTTTCTGAGTCATTTAATGATATAAAAACGTGACTTTCAGCAAACCGATTTTTTTGAAAATTTTCATCCTCCGCCCCCCCCTTTGGATTTTTTTCAAAATATTAATTACCATTTTTTGGACAAACTAAACGCGTTAGACAAAAACGGTTTTTAAAATCGTTTTCTGAGTCATTTAATGATATAAAAACGTGACTTTCAGCAAATCGATTTTTTTGAAAATTTTCATCCTTCGCCCCCCCCTTTGGATTTTTTTCAAAATATTAATTTCCATTTTTTGGACAAACTAAACGCGTTAGACAAAAACGGTTTTTAAAATCGTTTTCTGAGTCATTTAATGATATAAAAACGTGACTTTCAGCAAATCGATTTTTTTGAAAATTTTCATCCTTCGCCCCCCCCTTTGGATTTTTTTCAAAATATTAATTTCCATTTTTTGGACAAACTAAACGCGTTAGACAAAAACGGTTTTTAAAATCGTTTTCTGAGTCATTTAATGATATAAAAACGTGACTTTCAGCAAATCGATTTTTTTGAAAATTTTCATCCTCCGCCCCCCCCCTTTGGATTTTTTTCAAAATATTAATTTCCATTTTTTGGACAAACTAAACGCGTTAGACAAAAACGGTTTTTACCGTCGTTTTCTGCGTCATTTAATGATATAAAAACGTGACTTTCAGCGAAATCGATTTTTTTGAAAATTTTCATCCTCCGCCCCCCCCTTTGGATTTTTTCAAAATATTAATTTCCATTTTTTGGACAAACTAAACGGGTTAGACAAAAACGGTTTTTAAAATCGTTTTCTGCGTCATTTAATGATATAAAAACGTGACTTTCAGCGAAATCGATTGTTTTGAAAATTTTCATCCTCCGCCCCCCCCTTTAGATTTTTTTCAAAATATTAATTTCCATTTTTTGGACAAACTAAACGCGTTAGACAAAAACGGTTTTTAAAATCGTTTTCTGAGCCATTTAATGATATAAAAACGTGACTTTCAGCAAATCGATTTTTTTGAAAATTTTCATCCTCCGCCCCCCCCCTTTGGATTTTTTTCAAAATATTAATTTCCATTTTTTGGACAAACTAAACGCGTTAGACAAAAACGGTTTTTAAAATCGTTTTCTGAGTCATTTAATGATATAAAAACGTGACTTTCAGCAAATCGATTTTTTTGAAGATTTTCATCCTCCGCCCCCCCCTTTGGATTTTTTTCAAAATATTAATTTCCATTTTTTGGACAAACTAAAGGCGTTAGACAAAAACGGTTTTTAAAATCGTTTTCTGAGTCATTTAATGATATAAAAACGTGACTTTCAGCGAAATCGATTTTTTTGAAGATTTTCATCCTCCGCCCCCCCCTTGGATTTTTTTCAAAATATTAATTTCCATTTTTTGGACAAACTAAAGGCGTTAGACAAAAACGGTTTTTAAAATCGTTTTCTGAGTCATTTAATGATATAAAAACGTGATTTTTAGCGAAATCGATTTTTTTGAAAATTTTCATCCTCCGCCCCCCCCTTTGGATTTTTTTCAAAATATTAATTTCCATTTTTTGGACAAACTAAAGGCGTTAGACAAAAACGGTTTTTAAAATCGTTTTCTGAGTCATTTAATGATATAAAAACGTGACTTTCAGCGAAATCGATTTTTTTGAAGATTTTCATCCTCCGCCCCCCCCCTTGGATTTTTTTCAAAATATTAATTTCCATTTTTTGGACAAACTAAAGGCGTTAGACAAAAACGGTTTTTAAAATCGTTTTCTGAGTCATTTAATGATATAAAAACGTGACTTTTATCGAAATCGATTTTTTTGAAAATTTTCATCCTCCGCCCCCCCCTTTGGATTTTTTTCAAAATATTAATTTCCATTTTTTGGACAAACTAAAGGCGTTAGACAAAAACGGTTTTTAAAATCGTTTTCTGAGTCATTTAATGATATAAAAACGTGACTTTTAGCGAAATCGATTTTTTTGAAAATTTTCATCCTCCGCCCCCCCCTTTGGATTTTTTTCAAAATATTAATTTCCATTTTTTGGACAAACTAAACGCGTTAGACAAAAACGGTTTTTAAAATCGTTTTCTGCGTCATTTAATGATATAAAAACGTGACTTTCAGCGAAATCGATTGTTTTGAAAATTTTCATCCTCCGCCCCCCCCCCTTTGGATTTTTTTCAAAATATTAATTTCCATTTTTTGTACAAACTAAACGCGTTAGACAAAAACGGTTTTTAAAATCGTTTTCTGAGTCATTTAATGATATAAAAACGTGACTTTCAGCGAAATCGATTTTTTTGAAAATTTTCATCCTCCGCCCCCCCCTTTGGATTTTTTTCAAAATATTAATTTCCATTTTTTGGACAAACTAAACGCGTTAGACAAAAACGGTTTTTACCATCGTTTTCTGCGTCATTTAATGATATAAAAACGTGACTTTCAGCGAAATCGATTTTTTTGAAAATTTTCATCCTCCGCCCCCCCCTTTGGATTTTTTTCAAAATATTAATTTCCATTTTTTGGACAAACTAAACGCGTTAGACAAAAACGGTTTTTAAAATCGTTTTCTGAGTCATTTAATGATATAAAAACGTGACTTTCAGCAAATCGATTTTTTTGAAAATTTTCATCCTCCGCCCCCCCCTTTGGATTTTTTTCAAAATATTAATTTCCATTTTTTGGACAAACTAAACGCGTTAGACAAAAACGGTTTTTACCATCGTTTTCTGCGTCATTTAATGATATAAAAACGTGACTTTCAGCGAAATCGATTTTTTTGAAAATTTTCATCCTCCGCCCCCCCCCTTTGGATTTTTTTCAAAATATTAATTTCCATTTTTTGGACAAACTAAACGCGTTAGACAAAAACGGTTTTTAAAATCGTTTTCTGAGTCATTTAATGATATAAAAACGTGACTTTCAGCAAATCGATTTTTTTGAAAATTTTCATCCTCCGCCCCCCCCTTTGGATTTTTTTCAAAATATTAATTTCCATTTTTTGGACAAACTAAACGCGTTAGACAAAAACGGTTTTTAAAATCGTTTTCTGAGTCATTTAATGATATAAAAACGTGACTTTCAGCAAATCGATTTTTTTGAAAATTTTCATCCTCCGCCCACCCCTTTGGATTTTTTTCAAAATATTAATTTCCATTTTTTGGACAAACTAAACGCGTTAGACAAAAACGGTTTTTAAAATCGTTTTCTGAGTCATTTAATGATATAAAAACGTGACTTTCAGCAAATCGATTTTTTTGAAAATTTTCATCCTCCGCCCCCCCCCTTTGGATTTTTTTCAAAATATTAATTTCCATTTTTTGGACAAACTAAACGCGTTAGACAAAAACGGTTTTTACCATCGTTTTCTGCGTCATTTAATGATATAAAAACGTGACTTTCAGCGAAATCGATTTTTTTGAAAATTTTCATCCTCCGCCCCCCCCTTTGGATTTTTTTCAAAATATTAATTTCCATTTTTTGGACAAACTAAACGCGTTAGACAAAAACGGTTTTTAAAATCGTTTTCTGAGTCATTTAATGATATAAAAACGTGACTTTCAGCAAATCGATTTTTTTGAAAATTTTCATCCTCCGCCCCCCCCCTTTGGATTTTTTTCAAAATATTAATTTCCATTTTTTGGACAAACTAAACGCGTTAGACAAATACGGTTTTTACCATCGTTTTCTGCGTCATTTAATGATATAAAAACGTGACTTTCAGCGAAATCGATTTTTTTGAAAATTTTCATCCTCCGCCCCCCCCTTTGGATTTTTTTCAAAATATTAATTTCCATTTTTTGGACAAACTAAACGCGTTAGACAAAAACGGTTTTTACCATCGTTTTCTGCGTCATTTAATGATATAAAAACGTGACTTTCAGCGAAATCGATTTTTTTGAAAATTTTCATCCTCCGCCCCCCCCCTTTGGATTTTTTTCAAAATATTAATTTCCATTTTTTGGACAAACTAAACGCGTTAGACAAAAACGGTTTTTAAAATCGTTTTCTGAGTCATTTAATGATATAAAAACGTGACTTTCAGCAAATCGATTTTTTTGAAAATTTTCATCCTCCGCCCCCCCCCTTTGGATTTTTTTCAAAATATTAATTTCCATTTTTTGGACAAACTAAACGCGTTAGACAAAAACGGTTTTTACCATCGTTTTCTGCGTCATTTAATGATATAAAAACGTGACTTTCAGCGAAATCGATTTTTTTGAAAATTTTCATCCTCCGCCCCCCCCTTTGGATTTTTTTCAAAATATTAATTTCCATTTTTTGGACAAACTAAACGCGTTAGACAAAAACGGTTTTTACCATCGTTTTCTGCGTCATTTAATGATATAAAAACGTGACTTTCAGCGAAATCGATTTTTTTGAAAATTTTGGATTTTTTTCAAAATATTAATTTCCATTTTTTGGACAAACTAAACGCGTTAGACAAAAACGGTTTTTAAAATCGTTTTCTGAGTCATTTAATGATATAAAAACGTGACTTTCAGCAAATCGATTTTTTTGAAAATTTTCATCCTCCGCCCCCCCCCTTTGGATTTTTTTCAAAATATTAATTTCCATTTTTTGGACAAACTAAACGCGTTAGACAAAAACGGTTTTTACCATCGTTTTCTGCGTCATTTAATGATATAAAAACGTGACTTTCAGCGAAATCGATTTTTTTGAAAATTTTCATCCTCCGCCCCCCCCTTTGGATTTTTTTCAAAATATTAATTTCCATTTTTTGGACAAACTAAACGCGTTAGACAAAAACGGTTTTTACCATCGTTTTCTGTGTCATTTAATGATATAAAAACGTGACTTTCAGCGAAATCGATTTTTTTGAAAATTTTCATCCACCGCCCCCCCCTTTGGATTTTTTTCAAAATATTAATTTCCATTTTTTGGACAAACTAAACGCGTTAGACAAAAACGGTTTTTACCATCGTTTTCTGCGTCATTTAATGATATAAAAACGTGACTTTCAGCGAAATCGATTTTTTTGAAAATTTTCATCCTCCGCCCCCCCCTTTGGATTTTTTTCAAAATATTAATTTCCATTTTTTGGACAAACTAAACGCGTTAGACAAAAACGGTTTTTACCATCGTTTTCTGCGTCATTTAATGATATAAAAACGTGACTTTCAGCGAAATCGATTTTTTTGAAAATTTTCATCCTCCGCCCCCCCCTTTGGATTTTTTTCAAAATATTAATTTCCATTTTTTGGACAAACTAAACGCGTTAGACAAAAACGGTTTTTACCATCGTTTTCTGCGTCATTTAATGATATAAAAACGTGACTTTCAGCGAAATCGATTTTTTTGAAAATTTTCATCCTCCGCCCCCCCCTTTGGATTTTTTTCAAAATATTAATTTCCATTTTTTGGACAAACTAAACGCGTTAGACAAAAACGGTTTTTAAAATCGTTTTCTGAGTCATTTAATGATATAAAAACGTGACTTTCAGCAAATCGATTTTTTTGAAAATTTTCATCCTCCGCCCCCCCCCTTTGGATTTTTTTCAAAATATTAATTTCCATTTTTTGGACAAACTAAACGCGTTAGACAAAAACGGTTTTTACCATCGTTTTCTGCGTCATTTAATGATATAAAAACGTGACTTTCAGCGAAATCGATTTTTTTGAAAATTTTCATCCTCCGCCCCCCCCTTTGGATTTTTTTCAAAATATTAATTTCCATTTTTTGGACAAACTAAACGCGTTAGACAAAAACGGTTTTTACCATCGTTTTCTGCGTCATTTAATGATATAAAAACGTGACTTTCAGCGAAATCGATTTTTTTGAAAATTTTCATCCTCCGCCCCCCCCTTTGGATTTTTTTCAAAATATTAATTTCCATTTTTTGGACAAACTAAACGCGTTAGACAATAACGGTTTTTAAAATCGTTTTCTGAGTCATTTAATGCTATAAAAACGCGACTTTCAGCAAATCGATTTTTTTGAAAATTTTCATCCTCCGCCCCCCCCTTTGGATTTTTTTCAAAATATTAATTTCCATTTTTTGGACAAACTAAACGCGTTAGACAAAAACGGTTTTTACCATCGTTTTCTGCGTCATTTAATGATATAAAAACGTGACTTTCAGCGAAATCGATTTTTTTGAAAATTTTCATCCTCCGCCCCCCCCTTTGGATTTTTTTCAAAATATTAATTTCCATTTTTTGGACAAACTAAACGCGTTAGACAAAAACGGTTTTTACCATCGTTTTCTGAGTCATTTAATGCTATAAAAACGCGACTTTCAGCAAATCGATTTTTTTGAAAATTTTCATCCTCCGCCCCCCCCTTTGGATTTTTTTCAAAATATTAATTTCCATTTTTTGGACAAACTAAACGCGTTAGACAAAAACGGTTTTTAAAATCGTTTTCTGAGTCATTTAATGATATAAAAACGTGACTTTCAGCAAATCGATTTTTTTGAAAATTTTCATCCTCCGCCCCCCCCTTTGGATTTTTTTCAAAATATTAATTTCCATTTTTTGGACAAACTAAAGGCGTTAGACAAAAACGGTTTTTAAAATCGTTTTCTGAGTCATTTAATGATATAAAAACGTGACTTTCAGCAAATTGATTTTTTTGAAAATTTTCATCCTCCGCCCCCCCCTTTGGATTTTTTTCAAAATATTAATTTCCATTTTTTGGACAAACTAAACGCGTTAGACAAAAACGGTTATTACCATCGTTTTCTGCGTCATTTAATGATATAAAAACGTGACTTTCAGCGAAATCGATTTTTTTGAAAATTTTCATCCTCCGCCTCCCCCCTTTGGATTTTTTTCAAAATATTAATTTCCATTTTTTGGACAAACTAAACGCGTTAGACAAAAACGGTTTTTAAAATCGTTTTCTGCGTCATTTAATGATATAAAAACGTGACTTTCAGCGAAATCGATTGTTTTGAAAATTTTCATCCTCCGCCCCCCCCCTTTGGATTTTTTTCAAAATATTAATTTCCATTTTTTGGACAAACTAAACGCGTTAGACAAAAACGGTTTTTAAAATCGTTTTCTGAGTCATTTAATGATATAAAAACGTGACTTTCAGCAAATCGATTTTTTTGAAAATTTTCATCCTCCGCCCCCCCCCTTTGGATTTTTTTCAAAATATTAATTTCCATTTTTTGGACAAACTAAACGCGTTAGACAAAAACGGTTTTTAAAATCGTTTTCTGAGTCATTTAATGATATAAAAACGTGACTTTCAGCAAATCGATTTTTTTGAAAATTTTCATCCTCCGCCCCCCCCCTTTGGATTTTTTTCAAAATATTAATTTCCATTTTTTGGACAAACTAAACGCGTTAGACAAAAACGGTTTTTACCATCGTTTTCTGCGTCATTTAATGATATAAAAACGTGACTTTCAGCGAAATCGATTTTTTTGAAAATTTTCATCCTCCGCCCCCCCCTTTGGATTTTTTTCAAAATATTAACTTCCATTTTTTGGACAAACTAAACGCGTTAGACAAAAACGGTTTTTAAAATCGTTTTCTGAGTCATTTAATGATATAAAAACGTGACTTTCAGCAAATCGATTTTTTTGAAGATTTTCATCCTCCGCCCCCCCCTTTGGATTTTTTTCAAAATATTAATTTCCATTTTTTGGACAAACTAAACGCGTTAGACAAAAACGGTTTTTACCATCGTTTTCTGCGTCATTTAATGATATAAAAACGTGACTTTCAGCGAAATCGATTTTTTTGAAGATTTTCATCCTCCGCCCCCCCCTTTGGATTTTTTTCAAAATATTAATTTCCATTTTTTGGACAAACTAAACGCGTTAGACAAAAACGGTTTTTACCATCGTTTTCTGCGTCATTTAATGATATAAAAACGTGACTTTCAGCGAAATCGATTTTTTTGAAAATTTTCATCCTCCGCCCCCCCCTTTGGATTTTTTTCAAAATATTAATTTCCATTTTTTGGACAAACTAAACGCGTTAGACAATAACGGTTTTTAAAATCGTTTTCTGAGTCATTTAATGATATAAAAACGCGACTTTCAGCAAATCGATTTTTTTGAAAATTTTCATCCTCCGCCCCCCCCTTTGGATTTTTTTCAAAATATTAATTTCCATTTTTTGGACAAACTAAACGCGTTAGACAAAAACGGTTTTTAAAATCGTTTTCTGCGTCATTTAATGATATAAAAACGTGACTTTCAGCGAAATCGATTGTTTTGAAAATTTTCATCCTCCGCCCCCCCCCCCTTTGGATTTTTTTCAAAATATTAATTTCCATTTTTTGTACAAACTAAACGCGTTAGACAAAAACGGTTTTTAAAATCGTTTTCTGAGTCATTTAATGATATAAAAACGTGACTTTCAGCGAAATCGATTTTTTTGAAAATTTTCATCCTCCGCCCCCCCTTTGGATTTTTTTCAAAATATTAATTTCCATTTTTTGGACAAACTAAACGCGTTAGACAAAAACGGTTTTTACCATCGTTTTCTGCGTCATTTAATGATATAAAAACGTGACTTTCAGCGAAATCGATTTTTTTGAAAATTTTCATCCTCCGCCCCCCCCTTTGGATTTTTTTCAAAATATTAATTTCCATTTTTTGGACAAACTAAACGCGTTAGACAAAAACGGTTTTTAAAATCGTTTTCTGAGTCATTTAATGATATAAAAACGTGACTTTCAGCAAATCGATTTTTTTGAAAATTTTCATCCTCCGCCCCCCCCCCTTTGGATTTTTTTCAAAATATTAATTTCCATTTTTTGGACAAACTAAACGCGTTAGACAAAAACGGTTTTTACCATCGTTTTCTGCGTCATTTAATGATATAAAAACGTGACTTTCAGCGAAATCGATTTTTTTGAAGATTTTCATCCTCCGCCCCCCCCTTTGGATTTTTTTCAAAATATTAATTTCCATTTTTTGGACAAACTAAACGCGTTAGACAAAAACGGTTTTTACCATCGTTTTCTGCGTCATTTAATGATATAAAAACGTGACTTTCAGCGAAATCGATTTTTTTGAAAATTTTCATCCTCCGCCCCCCCCTTTGGATTTTTTTCAAAATATTAATTTCCATTTTTTGGACAAACTAAACGCGTTAGACAATAACGGTTTTTAAAATCGTTTTCTGAGTCATTTAATGATATAAAAACGCGACTTTCAGCAAATCGATTTTTTTGAAAATTTTCATCCTCCGCCCCCCCCTTTGGATTTTTTTCAAAATATTAATTTCCATTTTTTGGACAAACTAAACGCGTTAGACAAAAACGGTTTTTAAAATCGTTTTCTGCGTCATTTAATGATATAAAAACGTGACTTTCAGCGAAATCGATTGTTTTGAAAATTTTCATCCTCCGCCCCCCCCCCCTTTGGATTTTTTTCAAAATATTAATTTCCATTTTTTGTACAAACTAAACGCGTTAGACAAAAACGGTTTTTAAAATCGTTTTCTGAGTCATTTAATGATATAAAAACGTGACTTTCAGCGAAATCGATTTTTTTGAAAATTTTCATCCTCCGCCCCCCCTTTGGATTTTTTTCAAAATATTAATTTCCATTTTTTGGACAAACTAAACGCGTTAGACAAAAACGGTTTTTACCATCGTTTTCTGCGTCATTTAATGATATAAAAACGTGACTTTCAGCGAAATCGATTTTTTTGAAAATTTTCATCCTCCGCCCCCCCCTTTGGATTTTTTTCAAAATATTAATTTCCATTTTTTGGACAAACTAAACGCGTTAGACAAAAACGGTTTTTAAAATCGTTTTCTGAGTCATTTAATGATATAAAAACGTGACTTTCAGCAAATCGATTTTTTTGAAAATTTTCATCCTCCGCCCCCCCCCCTTTGGATTTTTTTCAAAATATTAATTTCCATTTTTTGGACAAACTAAACGCGTTAGACAAAAACGGTTTTTACCATCGTTTTCTGCGTCATTTAATGATATAAAAACGTGACTTTCAGCGAAATCGATTTTTTTGAAAATTTTCATCCTCCGCCCCCCCCCTTTGGATTTTTTTCAAAATATTAATTTCCATTTTTTGGACAAACTAAACGCGTTAGACAAAAACGGTTTTTAAAATCGTTTTCTGAGTCATTTAATGATATAAAAACGTGACTTTCAGCAAATCGATTTTTTTGAAAATTTTCATCCTCCGCCCACCCCTTTGGATTTTTTTCAAAATATTAATTTCCATTTTTTGGACAAACTAAACGCGTTAGACAAAAACGGTTTTTAAAATCGTTTTCTGAGTCATTTAATGATATAAAAACGTGACTTTCAGCAAATCGATTTTTTTGAAAATTTTCATCCTCCGCCCCCCCCTTTGGATTTTTTTCAAAATATTAATTTCCATTTTTTGGACAAACTAAAGGCGTTAGACAAAAACGGTTTTTAAAATCGTTTTCTGAGTCATTTAATGATATAAAAACGTGACTTTCAGCAAATCGATTTTTTTGAAAATTTTCATCCTCCGCCCCCCACTTTGGATTTTTTTCAAAATATTAATTTCCATTTTTTGGACAAACTAAACGCGTTAGACAAAAACGGTTTTTAAAATCGTTTTCTGAGTCATTTAATGATATAAAAACGTGACTTTCAGCAAATCGATTTTTTTGAAAATTTTCATCCTCCGCCCCCCCCTTTGGATTTTTTTCAAAATATTAATTTCCATTTTTTGGACAAACTAAAGGCGTTAGACAAAAACGGTTTTTAAAATCGTTTTCTGAGTCATTTAATGATATAAAAACGTGACTTTCAGCAAATCGATTTTTTTGAAAATTTTCATCCTCCGCCCCCCCCTTTGGATTTTTTTCAAAATATTAATTTCCATTTTTTGGACAAACTAAACGCGTTAGACAAAAACGGTTTTTAAAATCGTTTTCTGAGTCATTTAATGATATAAAAACGTGACTTTCAGCGAAATCGATTTTTTTGAAAATTTTCATCCTCCGCCCCCCCCTTTGGATTTTTTTCAAAATATTAATTTCCATTTTTTGGACAAACTAAACGCGTTAGACAAAAACGGTTTTTAAAATCGTTTTCTGAGTCATTTAATGATATAAAAACGTGACTTTCAGCAAATCGATTTTTTTGAAAATTTTCATCCTCCGCCCCCCCCCTTTGGATTTTTTTCAAAATATTAATTTCCATTTTTTGGACAAACTAAACGCGTTAGACAAAAACGGTTTTTACCATCGTTTTCTGCGTCATTTAATGATATAAAAACGTGACTTTCAGCGAAATCGATTTTTTTGAAAATTTTCATCCTCCGCCCCCCCCTTTGGATTTTTTTCAAAATATTAATTTCCATTTTTTGGACAAACTAAACGCGTTAGACAAAAACGGTTTTTAAAATCGTTTTCTGAGTCATTTAATGATATAAAAACGTGACTTTCAGCAAATCGATTTTTTTGAAAATTTTCATCCTCCGCCCCCCCCCTTTGGATTTTTTTCAAAATATTAATTTCCATTTTTTGGACAAACTAAACGCGTTAGACAAAAACGGTTTTTACCATCGTTTTCTGCGTCATTTAATGATATAAAAACGTGACTTTCAGCGAAATCGATTTTTTTGAAAATTTTCATCCTCCGCCCCCCCCTTTGGATTTTTTTCAAAATATTAATTTCCATTTTTTGGACAAACTAAACGCGTTAGACAAAAACGGTTTTTACCATCGTTTTCTGCGTCATTTAATGATATAAAAACGTGACTTTCAGCGAAATCGATTTTTTTGAAAATTTTCATCCTCCGCCCCCCCCTTTGGATTTTTTTCAAAATATTAATTTCCATTTTTTGGACAAACTAAACGCGTTAGACAAAAACGGTTTTTAAAATCGTTTTCTGAGTCATTTAATGATATAAAAACGTGACTTTCAGCAAATCGATTTTTTTGAAAATTTTCATCCTCCGCCCCCCCCCTTTGGATTTTTTTCAAAATATTAATTTCCATTTTTTGGACAAACTAAACGCGTTAGACAAAAACGGTTTTTACCATCGTTTTCTGCGTCATTTAATGATATAAAAACGTGACTTTCAGCGAAATCGATTTTTTTGAAAATTTTCATCCTCCGCCCCCCCCTTTGGATTTTTTTCAAAATATTAATTTCCATTTTTTGGACAAACTAAACGCGTTAGACAAAAACGGTTTTTACCATCGTTTTCTGCGTCATTTAATGATATAAAAACGTGACTTTCAGCGAAATCGATTTTTTTGAAAATTTTCATCCTCCGCCCCCCCCTTTGGATTTTTTTCAAAATATTAATTTCCATTTTTTGGACAAACTAAACGCGTTAGACAAAAACGGTTTTTAAAATCGTTTTCTGAGTCATTTAATGATATAAAAACGTGACTTTCAGCAAATCGATTTTTTTGAAAATTTTCATCCTCCGCCCCCCCCCTTTGGATTTTTTTCAAAATATTAATTTCCATTTTTTGGACAAACTAAACGCGTTAGACAAAAACGGTTTTTACCATCGTTTTCTGCGTCATTTAATGATATAAAAACGTGACTTTCAGCGAAATCGATTTTTTTGAAAATTTTCATCCTCCACCCCCCCCTTTGGATTTTTTTCAAAATATTAATTTCCATTTTTTGGACAAACTAAACGCGTTAGACAAAAACGGTTTTTACCATCGTTTTCTGCGTCATTTAATGATATAAAAACGTGACTTTCAGCGAAATCGATTTTTTTGAAAATTTTCATCCTCCGCCCCCCCCCTTTGGATTTTTTTCAAAATATTAATTTCCATTTTTTGGACAAACTAAACGCGTTAGACAAAAACGGTTTTTACCATCGTTTTCTGAGTCATTTAATGCTATAAAAACGCGACTTTCAGCAAATCGATTTTTTTGAAAATTTTCATCCTCCGCCCCCCCCTTTGGATTTTTTTCAAAATATTAATTTCCATTTTTTGGACAAACTAAAGGCGTTAGACAAAAACGGTTTTTAAAATCGTTTTCTGAGTCATTTAATGATATAAAAACGTGACTTTCAGCAAATTGATTTTTTTGAAAATTTTCATCCTCCGCCCCCCCCTTTGGATTTTTTTCAAAATATTAATTTCCATTTTTTGGACAAACTAAACGCGTTAGACAAAAACGGTTATTACCATCGTTTTCTGCGTCATTTAATGATATAAAAACGTGACTTTCAGCGAAATCGATTTTTTTGAAAATTTTCATCCTCCGCCCCCCCCCTTTGGATTTTTTTCAAAATGTTAATTTCCATTTTTTGGACAAACTAAACGCGTTAGACAAAAACGGTTTTTAAAATCGTTTTCTGCGTCATTTAATGATATAAAAACGTGACTTTCAGCGAAATCGATTGTTTTGAAAATTTTCATCCTCCGCCCCCCCCCTTTGGATTTTTTTCAAAATATTAATTTCCATTTTTTGGACAAACTAAACGCGTTAGACAAAAACGGTTTTTAAAATCGTTTTCTGAGTCATTTAATGATATAAAAACGTGACTTTCAGCAAATCGATTTTTTTGAAAATTTTCATCCTCCGCCCCCCCCCTTTGGATTTTTTTCAAAATATTAATTTCCATTTTTTGGACAAACTAAACGCGTTAGACAAAAACGGTTTTTAAAATCGTTTTCTGAGTCATTTAATGATATAAAAACGTGACTTTCAGCAAATCGATTTTTTTGAAAATTTTCATCCTCCGCCCCCCCCCTTTGGATTTTTTTCAAAATATTAATTTCCATTTTTTGGACAAACTAAACGCGTTAGACAAAAACGGTTTTTACCATCGTTTTCTGCGTCATTTAATGATATAAAAACGTGACTTTCAGCGAAATCGATTTTTTTGAAAATTTTCATCCTCCGCCCCACCCTTTGGATTTTTTTCAAAATATTAACTTCCATTTTTTGGACAAACTAAACGCGTTAGACAAAAACGGTTTTTAAAATCGTTTTCTGAGTCATTTAATGATATAAAAACGTGACTTTCAGCAAATCGATTTTTTTGAAAATTTTCATCCTCCGCCCCCCCCCTTTGGATTTTTTTCAAAATATTAATTTCCATTTTTTGGACAAACTAAACGCGTTAGACAAAAACGGTTTTTACCATCGTTTTCTGCGTCATTTAATGATATAAAAACGTGACTTTCAGCGAAATCGATTTTTTTGAAAATTTTCATCCTCCGCCCCCCCCCTTTGGATTTTTTTCAAAATATTAATTTCCATTTTTTGGACAAACTAAACGCGTTAGACAAAAACGGTTTTTAAAATCGTTTTCTGAGTCATTTAATGATATAAAAACGTGACTTTCAGCAAATCGATTTTTTTGAAAATTTTCATCCTCCACCCCCCCCCCTTTGGATTTTTTTCAAAATATTAATTTCCATTTTTTGGACAAACTAAACGCGTTAGACAAAAACGGTTTTTACCATCGTTTTCTGCGTCATTTAATGATATAAAAACGTGACTTTCAGCGAAATCGATTTTTTTGAAAATTTTCATCCTCCGCCCCCCCCCTTTGGATTTTTTTCAAAATATTAATTTCCATTTTTTGGACAAACTAAACGCGTTAGACAAAAACGGTTTTTAAAATCGTTTTCTGAGTCATTTAATGATATAAAAACGTGACTTTCAGCAAATCGATTTTTTTGAAAATTTTCATCCTCCGCCCCCCCCCCTTTGGATTTTTTTCAAAATATTAATTTCCATTTTTTGGACAAACTAAACGCGTTAGACAAAAACGGTTTTTAAAATCGTTTTCTGAGTCATTTAATGATATAAAAACGTGACTTTCAGCAAATCGATTTTTTTGAAAATTTTCATCCTCCGCCCCCCCCTTTGGATTTTTTTCAAAATATTAATTTCCATTTTTTGGACAAACTAAAGGCGTTAGACAAAAACGGTTTTTAAAATCGTTTTCTGAGTCATTTAATGATATAAAAACGTGACTTTCAGCAAATTGATTTTTTTGAAAATTTTCATCCTCCGCCCCCCCCCTTTGGATTTTTTTCAAAATATTAATTTCCATTTTTTGGACAAACTAAACGCGTTAGACAAAAACGGTTTTTACCATCGTTTTCTGCGTCATTTAATGATATAAAAACGTGACTTTCAGCGAAATCGATTTTTTTGAAAATTTTCATCCTCCGCCCCCCCCTTTGGATTTTTTTCAAAATATTAATTTCCATTTTTTGGACAAACTAAACGCGTTAGACAAAAACGGTTTTTACCATCGTTTTCTGCGTCATTTAATGATATAAAAACGTGACTTTCAGCGAAATCGATTTTTTTGAAAATTTTCATCCTCCGCCCCCCCCCCCTTTGGATTTTTTTCAAAATATTAATTTCCATTTTTTGGACAAACTAAACGCGTTAGACAAAAACGGTTTTTAAAATCGTTTTCTGCGTCATTTAATGATATAAAAACGTGACTTTCAGCGAAATCGATTGTTTTGAAAATTTTCATCCTCCGCCCCCCCCTTTGGATTTTTTTCAAAATATTAATTTCCATTTTTTGGACAAACTAAACGCGTTAGACAAAAACGGGTTTTAAAATCGTTTTCTGAGTCATTTAATGATATAAAAACGTGACTTTCAGCAAATCGATTTTTTGAAAATTTTCATCCTCCGCCCCCCCCCTTTGGATTTTTTTCAAAATATTAATTTCCATTTTTTGGACAAACTAAACGCGTTAGACAAAAACGGTTTTTAAAATCGTTTTCTGAGTCATTTAATGATATAAAAACGTGACTTTCAGCAAATCGATTTTTTTGAAAATTTTCATCCTCCGCCCCCCCCTTTGGATTTTTTTCAAAATATTAATTTCCATTTTTTGGACAAACTAAACGCGTTAGACAAAAACGGTTTTTACCATCGTTTTCTGCGTCATTTAATGATATAAAAACGTGACTTTCAGCGAAATCGATTTTTTTGAAAATTTTCATCCTCCGCCCCCCCCTTTGGATTTTTTTCAAAATATTAATTTCCATTTTTTGGACAAACTAAACGCGTTAGACAAAAACGGTTTTTACCATCGTTTTCTGCGTCATTTAATGATATAAAAACGTGACTTTCAGCGAAATCGATTGTTTTGAAAATTTTCATCCTCCGCCCCCCCCCTTTGGATTTTTTTCAAAATATTAATTTCCATTTTTTGGACAAACTAAACGCGTTAGACAAAAACGGTTTTTACCATCGTTTTTCTGCGTCATTTAATGATATAAAAACGTGAGTTTCAGCGAAATCGATTTTTTGAAAATTTTCATCCTCCGCCCCCCCCTTTGGATTTTTTTCAATCCAAAGGGGGGGCCTTTGGATTTTTTTCAAAATATTAATTTCCATTTTTTGGACAAACTAAACGCGTTAGACAAAAACGGTTTTTAAAATCGCTTTCTGAGTCATTTAATGATATAAAAACGTGAGTTTCAGCGAAATCGATTTTTTTGAAAATTTTCATCCTCCGCCCCCCCTTTGGATTTTTTTCAAAATATTAATTTCCATTTTTTGGACAAACTAAACGCGTTAGACAAAAACGGTTTTTAAAATCGTTTTCTGAGTCATTTAATGATATAAAAACGTGACTTTCAGCAAATCGATTTTTTTGAAAATTTTCATCCTCCGCCCCCCCCTTTGGATTTTTTTCAAAATATTAATTTCCATTTTTTGGACAAACTAAAGGCGTTAGACAAAAACGGTTTTTAAAATCGTTTTCTGAGTCATTTAATGATATAAAAACGTGACTTTCAGCAAATCGATTTTTTTGAAAATTTTCATCCTCCGCCCCCCCCCCCCCCTTTGAATTTTTTTCAAAATATTAATTTCCATTTTTTGGACAAACTAAACGCGTTAGACAAAAACGGTTTTTAAAATCGTTTTCTGAGTCATTTAATGATATAAAAACGTGACTTTCAGCAAATCGATTTTTTTGAAAATTTTCATCCTCCGCCCCCCCCTTTGGATTTTTTTCAAAATATTAATTTCCATTTTTTGGACAAACTAAACTCGTTAGACAAAAACGGTTTTTAAAATCGTTTTCTGAGTCATTTAATGATATAAAAACGTGACTTTCAGCAAATCGATTTTTTTGAAAATTTTCATCCTCCGCCCCCCCCCTTTGGATTTTTTTCAAAATATTAATTTCCATTTTTTGGACAAACTAAAGGCGTTAGACAAAAACGGTTTTTAAAATCGTTTTCTGAGTCATTTAATGATATAAAAACGTGACTTTCAGCAAATCGATTTTTTGAAAATTTTCATCCTCCGCCCCCCCCCTTTGGATTTTTTTCAAAATATTAATTTCCATTTTTTGAACAAACTAAAGGCGTTAGACAAAAACGGTTTTTGAAATCGTTTTCTGAGTCATTTAATGATATAAAAACGTGACTTTCAGCAAATCGATTTTTTTGAAAATTTTCATCCTCCGCCCCCCCCTTTGGATTTTTTTCAAATATTAATTTCAATTTGTTGGACAAACTAAACGCGTTAGACAAAAACGGTTTTTACCATCGTTTTCTGCGTCATTTAATGATATAAAAACGTGAGTTTCAGCGAAATCGATTTTTTTGAAAATTTTCATCCTCCGCCCCCCCCTTTGGATTTTTTTCAAAATATTAATTTCCATTTTTTGGACAAACTAAACGCGTTAGACAAAAACGGTTTTTAAAATCGTTTTCTGCGTCATTTAATGATATAAAAACGTGACTTTCAGCGAAATCGATTTTTTTGAAAATTTTCATCCTCCGCCCCCCCCTTTGGATTTTTTTCAAAATATTAATTTCCATTTTTTGGACAAACTAAACGCGTTAGACAAAAACGGTTTTTAAAATCGTTTTCTGAGTCATTTAATGATATAAAAACGTGACTTTCAGCAAATCGATTTTTTTGAAAATTTTCATCCTCCGCCCCCCCCTTTGGATTTTTTTCAAAATATTAATTTCCATTTTTTGGACAAACTAAAGGCGTTAGACAAAAACGGTTTTTAAAATCGTTTTCTGAGTCATTTAATGATATAAAAACGTGACTTTCAGCAAATTGATTTTTTTGAAAATTTTCATCCTCCGCCCCCCCCCTTTGGATTTTTTTCAAAATATTAATTTCCATTTTTTGGACAAACTAAACGCGTTAGACAAAAACGGTTTTTACCATCGTTTTCTGCGTCATTTAATGATATAAAAACGTGACTTTCAGCGAAATCGATTTTTTTGAAAATTTTCATCCTCAGCCCCCCCCTTTGGATTTTTTTCAAAATATTAATTTCCATTTTTTGGACAAACTAAACGCGTTAGACAAAAACGGGTTTTAAAATCGTTTTCTGAGTCATTTAATGATATAAAAACGTAACTTTCAGCGAAATCGATTTTTTTGAAAGTTTTCATCCTCCGCCCCCCCCTTTGGATTTTTTTTCAAATACTAATTTCAACTTTTTGGACAAACTAAGCGCGTTAGACAAAAACGGTTTATACCATCGTTTTATGCGTCATTTAATGATATAATTCCGTGACTTTCAGCGAAATCGTTTTTTTTGAAAATTTTCATCCTCCGCCCCCCCCTTTGGATTTTTTTCAAATATTAATTTCAACTTTTTGGACAAACTAAACGCGTTAGACAAAAACGGTTTTTAAAATCGTTTTCTGAGTCATTTAATGATATAAAAACGTGACTTTCAGCAAATCGATTTTTTTGAAAATTTTCATCCTCCGCCCCCCCCTTTGGATTTTTTTCAAAATATTAATTTCCATTTTTTGGACAAACTAAAGGCGTTAGACAAAAACGGTTTTTAAAATCGTTTTCTGAGTCATTTAATGATATAAAAACGTGACTTTCAGCAAATCGATTTTTTTGAAAATTTTCATCCTCCGCCCCCCCCCCCCCCTTTGAATTTTTTTCAAAATATTAATTTCCATTTTTTGGACAAACTAAACGCGTTAGACAAAAACGGTTTTTAAAATCGTTTTCTGAGTCATTTAATGATATAAAAACGTGACTTTCAGCAAATCGATTTTTTTGAAAATTTTCATCCTCCGCCCCCCCCTTTGGATTTTTTTCAAAATATTAATTTCCATTTTTTGGACAAACTAAACTCGTTAGACAAAAACGGTTTTTAAAATCGTTTTCTGAGTCATTTAATGATATAAAAACGTGACTTTCAGCAAATCGATTTTTTTGAAAATTTTCATCCTCCGCCCCCCCCTTTGGATTTTTTTCAAAATATTAATTTCCATTTTTTGGACAAACTAAAGGCGTTAGACAAAAACGGTTTTTAAAATCGTTTTCTGAGTCATTTAATGATATAAAAACGTGACTTTCAGCAAATCGATTTTTTTGAAAATTTTCATCCTCCGCCCCCCCCTTTGGATTTTTTTCAAAATATTAATTTCCATTTTTTGAACAAACTAAAGGCGTTAGACAAAAACGGTTTTTGAAATCGTTTTCTGAGTCATTTAATGATATAAAAACGTGACTTTCAGCAAATCGATTTTTTTGAAAATTTTCATCCTCCGCCCCCCCCTTTGGATTTTTTTCAAATATTAATTTCAATTTGTTGGACAAACTAAACGCGTTAGACAAAAACGGTTTTTACCATCGTTTTCTGCGTCATTTAATGATATAAAAACGTGAGTTTCAGCGAAATCGATTTTTTTGAAAATTTTCATCCTCCGCCCCCCCCTTTGGATTTTTTTCAAAATATTAATTTCCATTTTTTGGACAAACTAAACGCGTTAGACAAAAACGGTTTTTAAAATCGTTTTCTGCGTCATTTAATGATATAAAAACGTGACTTTCAGCGAAATCGATTTTTTTGAAAATTTTCATCCTCCGCCCCCCCTTTGGATTTTTTTCAAAATATTAATTTCCATTTTTTGGACAAACTAAACGCGTTAGACAAAAACGGTTTTTAAAATCGTTTTCTGAGTCATTTAATGATATAAAAACGTGACTTTCAGCAAATCGATTTTTTTGAAAATTTTCATCCTCCGCCCCCCCCTTTGGATTTTTTTCAAAATATTAATTTCCATTTTTTGGACAAACTAAAGGCGTTAGACAAAAACGGTTTTTAAAATCGTTTTCTGAGTCATTTAATGATATAAAAACGTGACTTTCAGCAAATTGATTTTTTTGAAAATTTTCATCCTCCGCCCCCCCCCTTTGGATTTTTTTCAAAATATTAATTTCCATTTTTTGGACAAACTAAACGCGTTAGACAAAAACGGTTTTTACCATCGTTTTCTGCGTCATTTAATGATATAAAAACGTGACTTTCAGCGAAATCGATTTTTTTGAAAATTTTCATCCTCAGCCCCCCCCTTTGGATTTTTTTCAAAATATTAATTTCCATTTTTTGGACAAACTAAACGCGTTAGACAAAAACGGGTTTTAAAATCGTTTTCTGAGTCATTTAATGATATAAAAACGTAACTTTCAGCGAAATCGATTTTTTTGAAAGTTTTCATCCTCCGCCCCCCCCTTTGGATTTTTTTTCAAATACTAATTTCAACTTTTTGGACAAACTAAGCGCGTTAGACAAAAACGGTTTATACCATCGTTTTATGCGTCATTTAATGATATAATTCCGTGACTTTCAGCGAAATCGTTTTTTTTGAAAATTTTCATCCTCCGCCCCCCCCTTTGGATTTTTTTCAAATATTAATTTCAACTTTTTGGACAAACTAAACGCGTTAGACAAAAACGGTTTTTACCATCGTTTTCTGCGTCATTTAATGATATAATTCCGTGACTTTCAGCGAAATCGTTTTTTTTGAAAATTTTCATCCTCCGCCCCCCCCTTTGGATTTTTTTCAAATATTAATTTCAACTTTTTGGACAAACTAAACGCGTTAGACAAAAACGGTTTTTACCATCGTTTTCTGCGTCATTTAATGATATAATTCCGTGACTTTCAGCGAAATCGTTTTTTTGAAAATTTTCATCCTCCGCCCCCCCTTTGGATTTTTTTCAAATATTAATTTCAACTTTTTGGACAAACTAAACGCGTTAGACAAAAACGGTTTTTACCATCGTTTTCTGCGTCATTTAATGATATAAAAACGTGACTTTCAGCGAAATCGATTATTTTGAAAATTTTCATCCTCCGCCCCCCCCCTTTGGATTTTTTTCAAAATATTAATTTCCATTTTTTGGACAAACTAAACGCGTTAGACAAAAACGGTTTTTACCATCGTTTTCTGCGTCATTTATTGATATAAAAACGTGACTTTCAGCGAAATCGATTTTTTTGAAAGTTTTCATCCTCCGCCCCCCCCTTTGGATTTTTTTTCAAATACTAATTTCAACTTTTTGGACAAACTAAGCGCGTTAGACAAAAACGGTTTATACCATCGTTTTCTGCGTCATTTAATGATGTAATTCCGTGACTTTCAGCGAAATCGTTTTTTTTGAAAATTTTCATCCCCCGCCCCCTCCTTTGGATTTTTTTCAAAATATTAATTTCAATTTTTTGGACAAACTAAACGCGTTAGACAAAAACGGTTTTTACCATCGTTTTCTGCGTCATTTAATGATATAAAAACGTGACTTTCAGCGAAATCGATTTTTTTGAAAATTTTCATCCTCCGCCCCCCCCTTTGGATTTTTTTCAAAATATTAATTTCCATTTTTTGGACAAACTAAAGGCGTTAGACAAAAACGGTTTTTACCATCGTTTTCTGCGTCATTTAATGATATAAAAACGTGACTTTCAGCGAAATCGATTTTTTTGAAAATTTTCATCCTCCGCCCCCCCCTTTGGATTTTTTTCAAAATATTAATTTCTATTTTTTGGACAAACTAAACGCGTTAGACAAAAACGGTTTTTACCATCGTTTTCTGAGTCATTTAATGATATAAAAACGTGACTTTCAGCGAAATCGATTTTTTTGAAGATTTTCATCCTCCGCCCCCCCCTTGGATTTTTTTCAAAATATTAATTTCCATTTTGGACAAACTAAAGGCGTTAGACAAAAACGGTTTTTAAAATCGTTTTCTGAGTCATTTAATGATATAAAAACGTGACTTTCAGCGAAATCGATTTTTTTGAAGATTTTCATCCTCCGCCCCCCCCTTTGGATTTTTTTCAAAATATTAATTTCCATTTTTGGACAAACTAAAGGCGTTAGACAAAAACGGTTTTTAAAATCGTTTTCTGAGTCATTTAATGATATAAAAACGTGACTTTCAGCGAAATCGATTTTTTTGAAGATTTTCATCCTCCGCCCCCCCCTTGGATTTTTTTCAAAATATTAATTTCCATTTTTTGGACAAACTAAAGGCGTTAGACAAAAACGGTTTTTAAAATCGTTTTCTGAGTCATTTAATGATATAAAAACGTGACTTTCAGCGAAATCGATTTTTTGAAGATTTTCATCCTCCGCCACCCCCCTTGGATTTTTTTCAAAATATTAATTTCCATTTTTTGGACAAACTAAAGGCGTTAGACAAAAACGGTTTTTAAAATCGTTTTCTGAGTCATTTAATGATATAAAAACGTGACTTTCAGCGAAATCGATTTTTTTGAAGATTTTCATCCTCCGCCCCCCCCTTGGATTTTTTTCAAAATATTAATTTCCATTTTTTGGACAAACTAAAGGCGTTAGACAAAAACGGTTTTTAAAATCGTTTTCTGAGTCATTTAATGATATAAAAACGTGACTTTTAGCGAAATCGATTTTTTGAAAATTTTCATCCTCCGCCCCCCCCTTTGGATTTTTTTCAAAATATTAATTTCCATTTTTTGGACAAACTAAAGGCGTTAGACAAAAACGGTTTTTAAAATCGTTTTCTGAGTCATTTAATGATATAAAAACGTGACTTTTAGCGAAATCGATTTTTTTGAAAATTTTCATCCTCCGCCCCCCCCTTTGGATTTTTTTCAAAATATTAATTTCCATTTTTTGGACAAACTAAACGCGTTAGACAAAAACGGTTTTTAAAATCGTTTTCTGAGTCATTTAATGATATAAAAACGTGACTTTCAGCAAATCGATTTTTTTGAAAATTTTCATCCTTCGCCCCCCCCTTTGGATTTTTTTCAAAATATTAATTTCCATTTTTTGGACAAACTAAAGGCGTTAGACAAAAACGGTTTTTAAAATCGTTTTCTGAGTCATTTAATGATATAAAAACGTGACTTTCAGCGAAATCGATTTTTTTGAAGATTTTCATCCTCCGCCCCCCCCTTTGGATTTTTTTCAAAATATTAATTTCCATTTTTTGGACAAACTAAAGGCGTTAGACAAAAACGGTTTTTAAAATCGTTTTCTGAGTCATTTAATGATATAAAAACGTGACTTTCAGCAAATCGATTTTTTGAAAATTTTCATCCTCCGCCCCCCCCTTTGGATTTTTTTCAAAATATTAATTTCCATTTTTGGACAAACTAAACGCGTTAGACAAAAACGGTTTTTACCATCGTTTTCTGCGTCATTTAATGATATAAAAACGTGACTTTCAGCGAAATCGATTGTTTTGAAAATTTTCATCCTCCGCCCCCCCCTTTGGATTTTTTTCAAAATATTAATTTCCATTTTTTGTACAAACTAAACGCGTTAGACAAAAACGGTTTTTAAAATCGTTTTCTGAGTCATTTAATGATATAAAACCGTGACTTTCAGAGAAATCGATTGTTTTGAAAATTTTCATCCTCCGCCCCCCCCCCTTTGGATTTTTTCAAAATATTAATTTCCATTTTTTGGACAAACTAAACGCGTTAGACAAAAACGGTTTTTAAAATCGTTTTCTGCGTCATTTAATGATATAAAAACGTGACTTTCAGCGAAATCGATTGTTTTGAAAATTTTCATCCTCCGCCCCCCCCCCTTTGGATTTTTTTCAAAATATTAATTTCCATTTTTTGTACAAACTAAACGCGTTAGACAAAAACGGTTTTAAAATCGTTTTCTGAGTCATTTAATGATATAAAAACGTGACTTTCAGCGAAATCGATTTTTTTGAAAATTTTCATCCTCCGCCCCCCCCTTTGGATTTTTTTCAAAATATTAATTTCCATTTTTTGGACAAACTAAACGCGTTAGACAAAAACGGTTTTTACCATCGTTTTCTGCGTCATTTAATGATATAAAAACGTGACTTTCAGCGAAATCGATTTTTTTGAAAATTTTCATCCTCCGCCCCCCCCTTTGGATTTTTTTCAAAATATTAATTTCCATTTTTTGGACAAACTAAACGCGTTAGACAAAAACGGTTTTTAAAATCGTTTTCTGAGTCATTTAATGATACAAAAACGTGACTTTCAGCAAATCGATTTTTTTGAAAATTTTCATCCTCCGCCCCCCCCCTTTGGATTTTTTTCAAAATATTAATTTCCATTTTTTGGACAAACTAAACGCGTTAGACAAAAACGGTTTTTACCATCGTTTTCTGCGTCATTTAATGATATAAAAACGTGACTTTCAGCGAAATCGATTTTTTTGAAAATTTTCATCCTCCGCCCCCCCCTTTGGATTTTTTTCAAAATATTAATTTCCATTTTTTGGACAAACTAAACGCGTTAGACAAAAACGGTTTTTAAAATCGTTTTCTGAGTCATTTAATGATATAAAAACGTGACTTTCAGCAAATCGATTTTTTTGAAAATTTTCATCCTCCGCCCCCCCCTTTGGATTTTTTTCAAAATATTAATTTCCATTTTTTGGACAAACTAAACGCGTTAGACAAAAACGGTTTTTAAAATCGTTTTCTGAGTCATTTAATGATACAAAAACGTGACTTTCAGCAAATCGATTTTTTTGAAAATTTTCATCCTCCGCCCCCCCCCTTTGGATTTTTTTCAAAATATTAATTTCCATTTTTTGGACAAACTAAACGCGTTAGACAAAAACGGTTTTTACCATCGTTTTCTGCGTCATTTAATGATATAAAAACGTGACTTTCAGCGAAATCGATTTTTTGAAAATTTTCATCCTCCGCCCCCCCCTTTGGATTTTTTTCAAAATATTAATTTCCATTTTTTGGACAAACTAAACGCGTTAGACAAAAACGGTTTTTAAAATCGTTTTCTGAGTCATTTAATGATATAAAAACGTGACTTTCAGCAAATCGATTTTTTTGAAAATTTTCATCCTCCGCCCCCCCCTTTGGATTTTTTTCAAAATATTAATTTCCATTTTTTGGACAAACTAAACGCGTTAGACAAAAACGGTTTTTAAAATCGTTTTCTGAGTCATTTAATGATATAAAAACGTGACTTTCAGCAAATCGATTTTTTTGAAAATTTTCATCCTCCGCCCCCCCCTTTGGATTTTTTTCAAAATATTAATTTCCATTTTTTGGACAAACTAAAGGCGTTAGACAAAAACGGTTTTTAAAATCGTTTTCTGAGTCATTTAATGATATAAAAACGTGACATTCAGCAAATCGATTTTTTTGAAAATTTTCATCCTCCGCCCCCCCCCTTTGGATTTTTTTCAAAATATTAATTTCCATTTTTTGGACAAACTAAAGGCGTTAGACAAAAACGGTTTTTAAAATCGTTTTCTGAGTCATTTAATGATATAAAAACGTGACTTTCAGCAAATCGATTTTTTGAAATTTTCATCCTCCGCCCCCCCCTTTGGATTTTTTTCAAAATATTAATTTCCATTTTTGGACAAACTAAACGCGTTAGACAAAAACGGTTTTTTACCATCGTTTTCTGCGTCATTTAATGATATAAAAACGTGACTTTCAGCGAAATCGATTGTTTTGAAAATTTTCATCCTCCGCCCCCCCTTCAAAATATTAATTTCCATTTTTTGTACAAACTAAACGCGTTAGACAAAAACGGTTTTTAAAATCGTTTTTCTGAGTCATTTAATGATATAAAACCGTGACTTTCAGAGAAATCGATTGTTTTGAAAATTTTCATCCTCCGCCCCCCCCCCTTTGGATTTTTTTCAAAATATTAATTTCCATTTTTTGTACAAACTAAACGCGTTAGACAAAAACGGTTTTTAAAATCGTTTTCTGAGTCATTTAATGATATAAAAACGTGACTTTCAGCGAAATCGATTTTTTTGAAAATTTTCATCCTCCGCCCCCCCTTTGGATTTTTTCAAAATATTAATTTCCATTTTTTGGACAAACTAAACGCGTTAGACAAAAACGGTTTTTACCATCGTTTTCTGCGTCATTTAATGATATAAAAACGTGACTTTCAGCGAAATCGATTTTTTGAAAATTTTCATCCTCCGCCCCCCCCTTTGATTTTTTTCAAAATATTAATTTCCATTTTTTGGACAAACTAAACGCGTTAGACAAAAACGGTTTTTAAAATCGTTTTCTGAGTCATTTAATGATATAAAAACGTGACTTTCAGCAAATCGATTTTTTTGAAAATTTTCATCCTCCGCCCCCCCCTTTTGGATTTTTTCAAAATATTAATTCCATTTTTTGGACAAACTAAACGCGTTAGACAAAAACGGTTTTTACCATCGTTTTCTGCGTCATTTAATGATATAAAAACGTGACTTTCAGCGAAATCGTTTTTTTGAAAATTTTCATCCTCCGCCCCCCCCTTTGGATTTTTTTCAAAATATTAATTTCCATTTTTTGGACAAACTAAACGCGTTAGACAAAAACGGTTTTTACCATCGTTTTCTGCGTCATTTAATGATATAAAAACGTGACTTTCAGCGAAATCGATTTTTTGAAAATTTTCATCCTCCGCCCCCCCCTTTGGATTTTTTTCAAAATATTAATTTCCATTTTTTGGACAAACTAAACGCGTTAGACAAAAACGGTTTTTACCATCGTTTTCTGCGTCATTTAATGATATAAAAACGTGACTTTCAGCGAAATCGATTTTTTTGAAAATTTTCATCCTCCGCCCCCCCCTTTGGATTTTTTCAAAAATTAATTTCCATTTTTTGGACAAACTAAACGCGTTAGACAAAAACGGTTTTTACCATCGTTTCTGCGTCATTTAATGATATAAAAACGTGACTTTCAGCGAAATCGATTTTTTTGAAAATTTTCATCCTCCGCCCCCCCTTTGGATTTTTTTCAAAATATTAATTTCCATTTTTTGGACAAACTAAACGCGTTAGACAAAAACGGTTTTTACCATCGTTTTCTGCGTCATTTAATGATATAAAAACGTGACTTTCAGCGAATCGATTTTTTTGAAAATTTTCATCCTCCGCCCCCCCCTTTGGATTTTTTTCAAAATATTAATTTCCATTTTTTGGACAAACTAAACGCGTTAGACAAAAACGGTTTTTAAAATCGTTTTCTGAGTCATTTAATGATATAAAAACGTGACTTTCAGCGAAATCGATTGTTTTGAAATTTTCATCCTCCGCCCCCCCTTTGGATTTTTTTCAAAATATTAATTCCATTTTTTGTACAAACTAAACGCGTTAGACAAAAACGGTTTTTAAAATCGTTTTCTGAGTCATTTAATGATATAAAACCGTGACTTTCAGAGAAATCGATTGTTTTGAAAATTTTCATCCTCCGCCCCCCCCCTTTGGATTTTTTTCAAAATATTAATTTCCATTTTTTGTACAAACTAAACGCGTTAGACAAAAACGGTTTTTAAAATCGTTTTCTGAGTCATTTAATGATATAAAAACGTGACTTTCAGCGAAATCGATTTTTTGAAAATTTTCATCCTCCGCCCCCCCCTTTGGATTTTTTTCAAAATATTAATTTCCATTTTTGGACAAACTAAACGCGTTAGACAAAAACGGTTTTTACCATCGTTTTCTGCGTCATTTAATGATACAAAAACGTGACTTTCAGCAAATCGATTTTTTTGAAAATTTTCATCCTCCGCCCCCCCCCTTTGGATTTTTTTCAAAATATTAATTTCCATTTTTTGGACAAACTAAACGCGTTAGACAAAAACGGTTTTTACCATCGTTTTCTGCGTCATTTAATGATATAAAAACGTGACTTTCAGCGAAATCGATTTTTTTGAAATTTTCATCCTCCGCCCCCCCCTTTGGATTTTTTCAAATATTAATTTCCATTTTTTGGACAAACTAAACGCGTAGACAAAAACGGTTTTTAAAATCGTTTTCTGAGTCATTTAATGATATAAAAACGTGACTTTCAGCAAATCGATTTTTTGAAAATTTTCATCCTCCGCCCCCCCCTTTGGATTTTTTTCAAAATATTAATTTCCATTTTTTGACAAACTAAACGCGTTAGACAAAAACGGTTTTTAAATCGTTTTCTGAGTCATTTAATGATATAAAAACGTGACTTTCAGCAAATCGATTTTTTTGAAAATTTTCATCCTCCGCCCACCCCTTTGGATTTTTTCAAATATTAATTTCCATTTTTTGGACAAACTAAACGCGTTAGACAAAAACGGTTTTTAAAATCGTTTTCTGAGTCATTTAATGATATAAAAACGTGACTTTCAGCAAATCGATTTTTTTGAAAATTTCATCCTCCGCCCCCCCCTTTGGATTTTTTTCAAAATATTAATTTCCATTTTTTGGACAAACTAAACGCGTTAGACAAAAACGGTTTTTAAAATCGTTTTCTGAGTCATTTAATGATATAAAAACGTGACTTTCAGCAAATCGATTTTTTTGAAAATTTTCATCCTCCGCCCCCCCCTTTGGATTTTTTTCAAAATATTAATTTCCATTTTTTGGACAAACTAAAGGCGTTAGACAAAAACGGTTTTTAAAATCGTTTTCTGAGTCATTTAATGATATAAAACGTGACATTCAGCAAATCGATTTTTTTGAAAATTTTCATCCTCCGCCCCCCCCCTTTGGATTTTTTTCAAAATATTAATTTCCATTTTTTGGACAAACTAAAGGCGTTAGACAAAAACGGTTTTTAAAATCGTTTTCTGAGTCATTTAATGATATAAAAACGTGACTTTCAGCAAATCGATTTTTTTGAAAATTTTCATCCTCCGCCCCCCCCTTTGGATTTTTTTCAAAATATTAATTTCCATTTTTGGACAAACTAAACGCGTTAGACAAAAACGGTTTTTACCATCGTTTTCTGCGTCATTTAATGATATAAAAACGTGACTTTCAGCGAAATCGATTGTTTTGAAAATTTTCATCCTCCGCCCCCCCCTTTGGATTTTTTTCAAAATATTAATTTCCATTTTTTGTACAAAACTAAACGCGTTAGACAAAACGGTTTTAAAATCGTTTTCTGAGTCATTTAATGATATAAAACCGTGACTTCAGAGAAATCGATTGTTTTGAAAATTTTCATCCTCCGCCCCCCCCCTTTGGATTTTTTTCAAAATATTAATTTCCATTTTTTGTACAAACTAAACGCGTTAGACAAAAACGGTTTTTAAAATCGTTTTCTGAGTCATTTAATGATATAAAACGTGACTTTCAGCGAAATCGATTTTTTTGAAAATTTTCATCCTCCGCCCCCCCCTTTGGATTTTTTTCAAAATATTAATTTCCATTTTTGGACAAACTAAACGCGTTAGACAAAAACGGTTTTACCATCGTTTTCTGCGTCATTTAATGATATAAAAACGTGACTTTCAGCGAAATCGATTTTTTTGAAAATTTTCATCCTCCGCCCCCCCCTTTGGATTTTTTTCAAAATATTAATTTCCATTTTTTGGACAAACTAAACGCGTTAGACAAAAACGGTTTTTAAAATCGTTTTCTGAGTCATTTAATGATATAAAAACGTGACTTTCAGCAAATCGATTTTTTTGAAAATTTTCATCCTCCGCCCCCCCCTTTGGATTTTTTTCAAATATTAATTTCCATTTTTTGGACAAACTAAACGCGTTAGACAAAAACGGTTTTTACCATCGTTTTCTGCGTCATTTAATGATATAAAAACGTGACTTTCAGCGAAATCGATTTTTTTGAAAATTTTCATCCTCCGCCCCCCCTTTGGATTTTTTTCAAAATATTAATTTCCATTTTTTGGACAAACTAAACGCGTTAGACAAAACGGTTTTTACCATCGTTTTCTGCGTCATTTAATGATATAAAACGTGACTTTCAGCGAAATCGATTTTTTTGAAAATTTTCATCCTCCGCCCCCCCCTTTGGATTTTTTTCAAAATATTAATTTCCATTTTTTGGACAAACTAAACGCGTTAGACAAAAACGGTTTTTACCATCGTTTTCTGCGTCATTTAATGATATAAAAACCGTGACTTTCAGCGAAATCGATTTTTTTGAAATTTTCATCCTCCGCCCCCCCTTTGGATTTTTTTCAAAATATTAATTTCCATTTTTGGACAAACTAAACGCGTTAGACAAAAACGTTTTTACCATCGTTTTCTGCGTCATTTAATGATATAAAAACGTGACTTTCAGCGAAATCGATTTTTTTGAAAATTTTCATCCTCCGCCCCCCCCTTTGGATTTTTTTCAAAATATTAATTTCCATTTTTTGGACAAACTAAACGCGTTAGACAAAAACGGTTTTTACCATCGTTTTCTGCGTCATTTAATGATATAAAAACGTGACTTTCAGCGAAATCGATTTTTTTGAAAATTTTCATCCTCCGCCCCCCCTTTGGATTTTTTTCAAAATATTAATTTCCATTTTTGGACAAACTAAACGCGTTAGACAAAAACGGTTTTTAAATCGTTTTCTGAGTCATTTAATGATATAAAAACGTGACTTTCAGCGAAATCGATTGTTTTGAAAATTTTCATCCTCCGCCCCCCCCTTTGGATTTTTTCAAAATATTAATTTCCATTTTTTTGTACAAACTAAACGCGTTAGACAAAAACGGTTTTTAAAATCGTTTTCTGAGTCATTTAATGATATAAACCGTGACTTTCAGAGAAATCGATTGTTTTGAAATTTTCATCCTCCGCCCCCCCCCCCTTTGGATTTTTTTCAAAATATTAATTTCCATTTTTTGTACAAACTAAACGCGTTAGACAAAAACGGTTTTTAAAATCGTTTTCTGAGTCATTTAATGATATAAAAACGTGACTTTCAGCGAAATCGATTTTTTTGAAAATTTTCATCCTCCGCCCCCCCCTTTGGATTTTTTCAAATATTAATTTCCATTTTTTGGACAAACTAAACGCGTTAGACAAAAACGGTTTTTACCATCGTTTTCTGCGTCATTTAATGATATAAAAACGTGACTTTCAGCGAAATCGATTTTTTTGAAAATTTTCATCCTCCGCCCCCCCCTTTGGATTTTTTCAAAATATTAATTTCCATTTTTTGGACAAACTAAACGCGTTAGACAAAAACGGTTTTTAAAATCGTTTTCTGAGTCATTTAATGATAAAAAACGTGACTTTCAGCAAATCGATTTTTTGAAAATTTTCATCCTCCGCCCCCCCCTTTGGATTTTTTTCAAAATATTAATTTCCATTTTTTGGACAAACTAAACGCGTTAGACAAAAACGGTTTTTACCATCGTTTTCTGCGTCATTTAATGATATAAAAACGTGACTTTCAGCGAAATCGATTTTTTTGAAAATTTTCATCCTCCGCCCCCCCCTTTGGATTTTTTTCAAAATATTAATTTCCATTTTTTGGACAAACTAAACGCGTTAGACAAAAACGGTTTTTACCATCGTTTTCTGCGTCATTTAATGATATAAAAACGTGACTTTCAGCGA
This sequence comes from Onthophagus sagittarius, assembly GCA_036711965.1. NCBI lineage: Eukaryota > Metazoa > Arthropoda > Insecta > Coleoptera > Scarabaeidae > Onthophagus > Onthophagus sagittarius. The sequence goes on along the minus strand of JASERS010000001.1, from coordinate 18,860,260 downwards.
AATCGATTTATTTGAAAATTTTCATCCTCCGCCCCCCCCTTTGGATTTTTTTCAAAATATTAATTTCCATTTTTTGGACAAACTAAACGCGTTAGACAAAAACGGTTTTTACCATCGTTTTCTGCGTCATTTAATGATATAAAAACGTGACTTTCAGCGAAATCGATTTTTTTGAAAATTTTCATCCTCCGCCCCCCCCTTTGGATTTTTTTCAAAATATTAATTTCCATTTTTTGGACAAACTAAACGCGTTAGACAAAAACGGTTTTTAAAATCGTTTTCTGAGTCATTTAATGATATAAAAACGTGACTTTCAGCAAATCGATTTTTTGAAAATTTTCATCCTCCGCCCCCCCCCTTTGGATTTTTTTCAAAATATTAATTTCCATTTTTTGGACAAACTAAACGCGTTAGACAAAAGCGGTTTTTAAAATCGTTTTCTGCGTCATTTAATGATATAAAAACGTTACTTTCAGCGAAATCGATTGTTTTGAAAATTTTCATCCTCCGCCCCCCCCCTTTGGATTTTTTTCAAAATATTAATTTCCATTTTTTGTACAAACTAAACGCGTTAGACAAAAACGGTTTTTAAAATCGTTTTCTGAGTCATTTAATGATATAAAAACGTGACTTTCAGCGAAATCGATTTTTTTGAAAATTTTCATCCTCCGCCCCCCCCTTTGGATTTTTTTCAAAATATTAATTTCCATTTTTTGGACAAACTAAACGCGTTAGACAAAAACGGTTTTTACCATCGTTTTCTGCGTCATTTAATGATATAAAAACGTGACTTTCAGCGAAATCGATTTTTTTGAAAATTTTCATCCTCCGCCCCCCCCTTTGGATTTTTTTCAAAATATTAATTTCCATTTTTTGGACAAACTAAACGCGTTAGACAAAAACGGTTTTTACCATCGTTTTCTGCGTCATTTAATGATATAAAAACGTGACTTTCAGCGAAATCGATTTATTTGAAAATTTTCATCCTCCGCCCCCCCCTTTGGATTTTTTTCAAAATATTAATTTCCATTTTTTGGACAAACTAAACGCGTTAGACAAAAACGGTTTTTACCATCGTTTTCTGCGTCATTTAATGATATAAAAACGTGACTTTCAGCGAAATCGATTTTTTTGAAAATTTTCATCCTCCGCCCCCCCCTTTGGATTTTTTTCAAAATATTAATTTCCATTTTTTGGACAAACTAAACGCGTTAGACAATAACGGTTTTTAAAATCGTTTTCTGAGTCATTTAATGCTATAAAAACGCGACTTTCAGCAAATCGATTTTTTTGAAAATTTTCATCCTCCGCCCCCCCTTTGGATTTTTTTCAAAATATTAATTTCCATTTTTTGGACAAACTAAACGCGTTAGACAAAAGCGGTTTTTAAAATCGTTTTCTGCGTCATTTAATGATATAAAAACGTTACTTTCAGCGAAATCGATTGTTTTGAAAATTTTCATCCTCCGCCCCCCCCCTTTGGATTTTTTTCAAAATATTAATTTCCATTTTTTGTACAAACTAAACGCGTTAGACAAAAACGGTTTTTAAAATCGTTTTCTGAGTCATTTAATGATATAAAAACGTGACTTTCAGCGAAATCGATTTTTTTGAAAATTTTCATCCTCCGCCCCCCCCTTTGGATTTTTTTCAAAATATTAATTTCCATTTTTTGGACAAACTAAACGCGTTAGACAAAAACGGTTTTTAAAATCGTTTTCTGAGTCATTTAATGATATAAAAACGTGACTTTCAGCAAATCGATTTTTTTGAAAATTTTCATCCTCCGCCCCCCCCCTTTGGATTTTTTTCAAAATATTAATTTCCATTTTTTGGACAAACTAAACGCGTTAGACAAAAACGGTTTTTACCATCGTTTTCTGCGTCATTTAATGATATAAAAACGTGACTTTCAGCGAAATCGATTTTTTTGAAAATTTTCATCCTCCGCCCCCCCCTTTGGATTTTTTTCAAAATATTAATTTCCATTTTTTGGACAAACTAAACGCGTTAGACAAAAACGGTTTTTAAAATCGTTTTCTGAGTCATTTAATGATATAAAAACGTGACTTTCAGCAAATCGATTTTTTTGAAAATTTTCATCCTCCGCCCCCCCCTTTGGATTTTTTTCAAAATATTAATTTCCATTTTTTGGACAAACTAAAGGCGTTAGACAAAAACGGTTTTTAAAATCGTTTTCTGAGTCATTTAATGATATAAAAACGTGACTTTCAGCAAATCGATTTTTTTGAAAATTTTCATCCTCCGCCCCCCCCTTTAGATTTTTTTCAAAATATTAATTTCCATTTTTTGGACAAACTAAACGCGTTAGACAAAAACGGTTTTTAAAATCGTTTTCTGAGTCATTTAATGATATAAAAACGTGACTTTCAGCAAATCGATTTTTTTGAAAATTTTCATCCTCCGCCCCCCCTTTGGATTTTTTTCAAAATATTAATTTCCATTTTTTGGACAAACTAAAGGCGTTAGACAAAAACGGTTTTTAAAATCGTTTTCTGAGTCATTTAATGATATAAAAACGTGACTTTCAGCAAATCGATTTTTTTGAAAATTTTCATCCTCCGCCCCCCCCTTTGGATTTTTTTCAAAATATTAATTTCCATTTTTTGGACAAACTAAACGCGTTAGACAAAAACGGTTTTTACCATCGTTTTCTGCGTCATTTAATGATATAAAAACGTGACTTTCAGCGAAATCGATTTTTTTGAAAATTTTCATCCTCCGCCCCCCCCCTTTGGATTTTTTTCAAAATATTAATTTCCATTTTTTGGACAAACTAAACGCGTTAGACAAAAACGGTTTTTAAAATCGTTTTCTGCGTCATTTAATGATATAAAAACGTGACTTTCAGCGAAATCGATTGTTTTGAAAATTTTCATCCTCCGCCCCCCGCCTTTGGATTTTTTTCAAAATATTAATTTCCATTTTTTGGACAAACTAAACGCGTTAGACAAAAACGGTTTTTAAAATCGTTTTCTGAGTCATTTAATGATATAAAAACGTGACTTTCAGCAAATCGATTTTTTTGAAAATTTTCATCCTCCGCCCCCCCCCTTTGGATTTTTTTCAAAATATTAATTTCCATTTTTTGGACAAACTAAACGCGTTAGACAAAAACGGTTTTTAAAATCGTTTTCTGAGTCATTTAATGATATAAAAACGTGACTTTCAGCAAATCGATTTTTTTGAAAATTTTCATCCTCCGCCCCCCCCCTTTGGATTTTTTTCAAAATATTAATTTCCATTTTTTGGACAAACTAAACGCGTTAGACAAGAACGGTTTTTACCATCGTTTTCTGCGTCATTTAATGATATAAAAACGTGACTTTCAGCGAAATCGATTTTTTTGAAAATTTTCATCCTCCGCCCCACCCTTTGGATTTTTTTCAAAATATTAACTTCCATTTTTTGGACAAACTAAACGCGTTAGACAAAAACGGTTTTTAAAATCGTTTTCTGAGTCATTTAATGATATAAAAACGTGACTTTCAGCGAAATCGATTTTTTTGAAAATTTTCATCCTCCGCCCCCCCTTTGGATTTTTTTCAAAATATTAATTTCCATTTTTTGGACAAACTAAACGCGTTAGACAAAAACGGTTTTTAAAATCGTTTTCTGAGTCATTTAATGATATAAAAACGTGACTTTCAGCAAATCGATTTTTTTGAAAATTTTCATCCTCCGCCCCCCCCTTTGGATTTTTTTCAAAATATTAATTTCCATTTTTTGGACAAACTAAAGGCGTTAGACAAAAACGGTTTTTAAAATCGTTTTCTGAGTCATTTAATGATATAAAAACGTGACTTTCAGCAAATTGATTTTTTTGAAAATTTTCATCCTCCGCCCCCCCCTTTGGATTTTTTTCAAAATATTAATTTCCATTTTTTGGACAAACTAAACGCGTTAGACAAAAACGGTTTTTACCATCGTTTTCTGCGTCATTTAATGATATAAAAACGTGACTTTCAGCGAAATCGATTTTTTTGAAAATTTTCATCCTCCGCCCCCCCCTTTGGATTTTTTTCAAAATATTAATTTCCATTTTTTGGACAAACTAAACGCGTTAGACAAAAACGGTTTTTACCATCGTTTTCTGCGTCATTTAATGATATAAAAACGTGACTTTCAGCGAAATCGATTTTTTTGAAAATTTTCATCCTCCGCCCCCCCCCTTTGGATTTTTTTCAAAATATTAATTTCCATTTTTTGGACAAACTAAACGCGTTAGACAAAAACGGTTTTTACCATCGTTTTCTGCGTCATTTAATGATATAAAAACGTGACTTTCAGCGAAATCGATTGTTTTGAAAATTTTCATCCTCCGCCCCCCCCTTTGGATTTTTTTCAAAATATTAATTTCCATTTTTTGGACAAACTAAACGCGTTAGACAAAAACGGGTTTTAAAATCGTTTTCTGAGTCATTTAATGATATAAAAACGTGACTTTCAGCAAATCGATTTTTTTGAAAATTTTCATCCTCCGCCCCCCCCCTTTGGATTTTTTTCAAAATATTAATTTCCATTTTTTGGACAAACTAAACGCGTTAGACAAAAACGGTTTTTAAATTGTTTTCTGAGTCATTTAATGATATAAAAACGTGACTTTCAGCAAATCGATTTTTTTGAAAATTTTCATCCTCCGCTCCCCCCTTTGGATTTTTTTCAAAATATTAATTTCCATTTTTTGGACAAACTAAACGCGTTAGACAAAAACGGTTTTTAAAATCGTTTTCTGCGTCATTTAATGATATAAAAACGTGACTTTCAGCGAAATCGATTGTTTTGAAAATTTTCATCCTCCGCCCCCCCCTTTGGATTTTTTTCAAAATATTAATTTCCATTTTTTGGACAAACTAAAGGCGTTAGACAAAAACGGTTTTTAAAATCGTTTTCTGAGTCATTTAATGATATAAAAACGTGACTTTCAGCAAATTGATTTTTTTGAAAATTTTCATCCTCCGCCCCCCCCTTTGGATTTTTTTCAAAATATTAATTTCCATTTTTTGGACAAACTAAACGCGTTAGACAAAAACGGTTTTTACCATCGTTTTCTGCGTCATTTAATGATATAAAAACGTGACTTTCAGCGAAATCGATTTTTTTGAAAATTTTCATCCTCCGCCACCCCCTTTGGATTTTTTTCAAAATATTAATTTCCATTTTTTGGACAAACTAAACGCGTTAGACAAAAACGGTTTTTACCATCGTTTTCTGCGTCATTTAATGATATAAAAACGTGACTTTCAGCGAAATCGATTTTTTTGAAAATTTTCATCCTCCGCCCCCCCCCTTTGGATTTTTTTCAAAATATTAATTTCCATTTTTTGGACAAACTAAACGCGTTAGACAAAAACGGTTTTTAAAATCGTTTTCTGCGTCATTTAATGATATAAAAACGTGACTTTCAGCGAAATCGATTGTTTTGAAAATTTTCATCCTCCGCCCCCCCCTTTGGATTTTTTTCAAAATATTAATTTCCATTTTTTGGACAAACTAAACGCGTTAGACAAAAACGGGTTTTAAAATCGTTTTCTGAGTCATTTAATGATATAAAAACGTGACTTTCAGCAAATCGATTTTTTTGAAAATTTTCATCCTCCGCCCCCCCCCTTTGGATTTTTTTCAAAATATTAATTTCCATTTTTTGGACAAACTAAACGCGTTAGACAAAAACGGTTTTTAAAATCGTTTTCTGAGTCATTTAATGATATAAAAACGTGACTTTCAGCAAATCGATTTTTTTGAAAATTTTCATCCTCCGCCCCCCCCTTTGGATTTTTTTCAAAATATTAATTTCCATTTTTTGGACAAACTAAACGCGTTAGACAAAAACGGTTTTTAAAATCGTTTTCTGCGTCATTTAATGATATAAAAACGTGACTTTCAGCGAAATCGATTGTTTTGAAAATTTTCATCCTCCGCCCCCCCCTTTGGATTTTTTTCAAAATATTAATTTCCATTTTTTGGACAAACTAAACGCGTTAGACAAAAACGGTTTTTAAAATCGTTTTCTGAGTCATTTAATGATATAAAAACGTGACTTTCAGCAAATCGATTTTTTTGAAAATTTTCATCCTCCGCCCCCCCCTTTGGATTTTTTTCAAAATATTAATTTCCATTTTTTGGACAAACTAAAGGCGTTAGACAAAAACGGTTTTTAAAATCGTTTTCTGAGTCATTTAATGATATAAAAACGTGACTTTCAGCAAATCGATTTTTTTGAAAATTTTCATCCTCCGCCCCTCCCCCTTTGGATTTTTTTCAAAATATTAATTTCCATTTTTTGGACAAACTAAAGGCGTTAGACAAAAACGGTTTTTGAAATCGTTTTCTGAGTCATTTAATGATATAAAAACGTGACTTTCAGCAAATCGATTTTTTTGAAAATTTTCATCCTCCGCCCCCCCCTTTGGATTTTTTTCAAATATTAATTTCAATTTGTTGGACAAACTAAACGCGTTAGACAAAAACGGTTTTTACCATCGTTTTCTGCGTCATTTAATGATATAAAAACGTGAGTTTCAGCGAAATCGATTTTTTTGAAAATTTTCATCCTCCGCCCCCCCCTTTGGATTTTTTTCAAATATTACTTTCAATTTGTTGGACAAACTAAACGCGTTAGACAAAAACCGTTTTTACCATCGTTTTCTGCGTCATTTAATGATATAAAAACGTGAGTTTCAGCGAAATCGATTATTTTGAAAATTTTCATCCTCCGCCCCCCCTTTGGATTTTTTTCAAAATATTAATTTCCATTTTTTGGACAAACTAAACGCGTTAGACAAAAACGGTTTTTACCATCGTTTTCTGCGTCATTTAATGATATAAAAACGTGACTTTCAGCGAAATCGATTTTTTTGAAAATTTTCATCCTCCGCCCCCCCCTTTGGATTTTTTTCAAAATATTAATTTCCATTTTTTGGACAAACTAAACGCGTCAGACAAAAACGGTTTTTACCATCGTTTTCTGCGTCATTTAATGATATAAAAACGTGACTTTCAGCGAAATCGATTTTTTTGAAAATTTTCAAAGGGGAAAAAATCGTTTTCTGCGTCATTTAATGATATAAAAACGTGACTTTCAGCGAAATCGATTTTTTTGAAAATTTTCATCCTCCGCCCCCCCCTTTGGATTTTTTTCAAAATATTAATTTCCATTTTTTGGACAAACTAAACGCGTTAGACAAAAACGGTTTTTAAAATCGTTTTCTGAGTCATTTAATGATATAAAAACGTGACTTTCAGCGAAATCGATTTTTTTGAAAATTTTCATCCTCCGCCCCCCCCCTTTGGATTTTTTTCAAAATATTAATTTCCATTTTTTGGACAAACTAAACGCGTTAGACAAAAACGGTTTTTAAAATCGTTTTCTGAGTCATTTAGTGATATAAAAACGTGACTTTCAGCGAAATCGATTTTTTTGAAAATTTTCATCCTCCGCCCCCCCCCCCTTTGGATTTTTTTCAAAATATTAATTTCCATTTTTTGGACAAACTAAACGCGTTAGACAAAAACGGTTTTTACCATCGTTTTCTGCGTCATTTAATGATATAAAAACGTGACTTTCAGCGAAATCGATTTTTTTGAAAATTTTCATCCTCCGCCCCCCCCTTTGGATTTTTTTCAAATATTACTTTCAATTTGTTGGACAAACTAAACGCGTTAGACAAAAACGGTTTTTACCATCGTTTTCTGCGTCATTTAATGATATAAAAACGTGAGTTTCAGCGAAATCGATTTTTTTGAAAATTTTCATCCTCCGCCCCCCCCTTTGGATTTTTTTCAAAATATTAATTTCCATTTTTTGGACAAACTAAACGCGTTAGACAAAAACGGTTTTTACCATCGTTTTCTGCGTCATTTAATGATATAAAAACGTGACTTTCAGCGAAATCGATTTTTTTGAAAATTTTCATCCTCCGCCCCCCCTTTGGATTTTTTTCAAAATATTAATTTCCATTTTTTGGACAAACTAAACGCGTCAGACAAAAACGGTTTTTACCATCGTTTTCTGCGTCATTTAATGATATAAAAACGTGACTTTCAGCGAAATCGATTTTTTTGAAAATTTTCATCCTCCGCCCCCCCTTTGGATTTTTTTCAAAATATTAATTTCCATTTTTTGGACAAACTAAACGCGTTAGACAAAAACGGTTTTTAAAATAGTTTTCTGAGTCATTTAATGATATAAAAACGTGACTTTCAGCGAAATCGATTTTTTTGAAAATTTTCATCCTCCGCCCCCCCCTTTGGATTTTTTTCAAAATATTAATTTCCATTTTTTGGACAAACTAAACGCGTTAGACAAAAACGGTTTTTACCATCGTTTTCTGCGTCATTTAATGATATAAAAACGTGACTTTCAGCGTATCGATTTTTTTGAAAATTTTCATCCTCCGCCCCCCCCTTTGGATTTTTTTCAAAATATTAATTTCCATTTTTTGGACAAACTAAACGCGTTAGACAAAAACGGTTTTTAAAATCGTTTTCTGAGCCATTTAATGATATAAAAACGTGACTTTCAGCGAAATCGATTTTTTTGAAAATTTTCATCCTCCGCCCCCCCCCCTTTGGATTTTTTTCAAAATATTAATTTCCATTTTTTGGACAAACTAAACGCGTTAGACAAAAACGGTTTTTAAAATCGTTTTCTGAGTCATTTAATGATATAAAAACGTGACTTTCAGCGAAATCGATTTTTTTGAAAATTTTCATCCTCCGCCCCCCCCTTTGGATTTTTTTCAAAATATTAATTTCCATTTTTTGGACAAACTAAACGCGTTAGACAAAAACGGTTTTTACCATCGTTTTCTGCGTCATTTAATGATATAAAAACGTGACTTTCAGCGAAATCGATTTTTTTGAAAATTTTCATCCTCCGCCCCCCCCTTTGGATTTTTTTCAAAATATTAATTTCCATTTTTTGGACAAACTAAACGCGTTAGACAAAAACGGTTTTTAAAATCGTTTTCTGAGTCATTTAATGATATAAAAACGTGACTTTCAGCGAAATCGATTTTTTTGAAAATTTTCATCCTCCGCCCCCCCCCTTTGGATTTTTTTCAAAATATTAATTTCCATTTTTTGGACAAACTAAACGCGTTAGACAAAAACGGTTTTTAAAATCGTTTTCTGAGTCATTTAATGATATAAAAACGTGACTTTCAGCGAAATCGATTTTTTTGAAAATTTTCATCCTCCGCCCCCCCCCCCTTTGGATTTTTTTCAAAATAATAATTTCCATTTTTTGGACAAACTAAACGCGTTAGACAAAAACGGTTTTTAAAATGGTTTTCTGAGTCATTTAATGATATAAAAACGTGACTTTCAGCGAAATCGATTTTTTTGAAAATTTTCATCCTCCGCCCCCCCCTTTGGATTTTTTTCAAAATATTAATTTCCATTTTTTGGACAAACTAAACGCGTTAGACAAAAACGGATTTTACCATCGTTTTCTGCGTCATTTAATGATATAAAAACGTGACTTTCAGCGAAATCGATTTTTTTGAAAATTTTCATCCTCCGCCCCCCCCTTTGGATTTATTTCAAAATATTAATTTCCATTTTTTGGACAAACTAAACGCGTTAGACAAAAACGGTTTTTAAAATGGTTTTCTGAGTCATTTAATGATATAAAAACGTGACTTTCAGCGAAATCGATTTTTTTGAAAATTTTCATCCTCCGCCCCCCCCTTTGGATTTTTTTCAAAATATTAATTTCCATTTTTTGGACAAACTAAACGCGTTAGACAAAAACGGATTTTACCATCGTTTTCTGCGTCATTTAATGATATAAAAACGTGACTTTCAGCGAATTTTGACCGTACCGTACCGACTTGCAATGTTTCTAATATTTTGAATAAATTTAAAAATTCTTGAGAAATTGTTTTTTTGGAAAATTGTTACAAAATTAGTTTCAATTACTAATTGGAGAATCTAATTTATAAAAGTGAAGTCAATTTGAAAATATCTCACATAGTTCTTGAGATATTAGCTGCTGAACTTAATTGCAATGTTTCCAATATTTTGAATAAATTTAAAAATTCTTGAGAAATTGTTTTTTTGGAAAATTGTTACAAAATTAGTTTCAATTACTAATTGGAGAATTTAATTTCCAAAAATTAAGTCAATTTGAAAATATCTCACATAGTTCTTGAGATATTACCTGCTGAACTTAATTGCAATGTTTCCAATATTTTGAATAAATTTAAAAATTCCTGAAAAATGGATTTTTTGAAAAATTGTTATGAAATTAGTTTAAATTACTAATTGGAGAATCTAATTTCGAAAAGTGAAGTCAATTTGAAAATATCTCAATTAGTTCTTGAGATATAAACTGCTGAGCTTAATTGGGATTTTTCCAATATTTTGTATAAATTTAAAAATTCCTGAAAAATCGATTTTTTGAAAAATTGTTATGAAATTAGTTTAAATTACTAATTGGAGAATCTAATTTCTAAAAGTGAAGTCAATTTGAAAATATCTCACATAGTTCTTGAGATATTAGCTGCTGAACTTAATTGCAATTTTTCCAATATTTTGAATAAATTTAAAAATTCTTGAGAAATTGATTTTTTGGAAAATTGTTACAAAATTAGTTTCAATTACTAATTGAAGCATCTACTTTCTAAAAGTGAAGTCAATTGGAAAATATCTCACTGAGTTCTTAGGATACAAACTGCTGAGGTCAATTGGGATTTTTCCAAAATTTTGTATAAATTTAAAAATTTAAAAGATTTTTTAACTTAAATTTTTTTGAAAAAATTCCAAAAATTTTCCGATTGATATCGGACGTCGGGGAATATCCCGAAGGTCACCACGTAGCGGTCCGACCAAAATTTTATCGAGCCTATCAAAAGTTTTGCGACTTTGATATATTTCGCGTTATCCAGCTCAAGATCGGTCTGCAGAGTGAACCGATCGACCTATCGAGCTGCGAATAGTCTCAAAATACTCGGAACATCGCGAGGCGCCGATTGCTTTTTACCGCGCATGCGTAGCTAGTCTCTCTGATTTTTTAAAATTTTTTAACCGAAAAAATTAAAAAAATTCCTAAAATTTTTTCGTCGGTTCCGAAAGACGCGGTAGGTCCCCGAGGTACCACGTACCGGCCCGATCAAAATTTTACCGACCCTATCAAAAGTTATTGGACGTAGAAGTGTTTAAAATGCACTTTTTCCGTGGTTTGAATGATCTCAGGATCTACCGGGCCGATCGAAAAACTGAATACACCAAAAAATACCCTAATAACCGACGACGTCCGTAGGCATATTTTGATTTTCGTCCGTCTTCCCGTCTCGAATCTCTACACTTCCAGAATCCATCGATTTTTAGGGCTAATTTTGAAAACGCTATCGCGGGGCGACGGTGGGACCCAGAGGCACGGGGCTGGTCTTAAAATGAGCGGAGCCTTGCGAAGAACCGATCGAATCTACCCGCGCATGCGCAGAACGTTTCTTTGATTTTTAAAAATTTTTTAACCGAAAAAATTTAAAAAATTCCTAAAATTTTTTCGTCGGTTCCGGAAGACGCGGAAGGTCCCCGAGGTCACCACGTACCGGTCCGATCAAAATTTGAACGGTCCTATCAAAAGTTATTCGACATCGAAATTTTGAGGTGCACTTTTTCCGTGGTTTGGATGATCTCAGGATCTACCGGGCCGATTGAAAAACTGAATACACCAAAAGATACCCTAATAACCCATGAGGTCCATAGGTTTTCGTCCGATTTTCCGTTTGGAATCTCTACACTTCCAAAGTTGAGGTTTGTAAAGAAATTACTTTTTCGACACGAAAAAACGACAGAGGCTCGCGTCCGTTGGGTCTAGCTACCCGCGAAAGGTCTTAAAAGACGCGGCCCGAGGCGGAGCATCCCACGAAACCGTCCGTTTCACCATAGGTAGCGTGAAAAAGATTTGGCGCTACCGCAAACCTTTTTTGAAAATACTCCGATACTACCGCATCGATTCAAAAACGCGATGTATCGTAAAGTAGTCCTCCATATGCACTAACTGGACCCCAACGGGCGTATTTGTGACGCATTCCCTTCACCGTTTTTTTTCAACACGAAGTACACCATGTTTTTGCAAAAACACGCGCATGCGTATAAATCGTACGCGCATGCGCGCGAGACGAACGCGTTGGACTCGCGGTCGATCACTGAATATAACGCAAAAAACCGCATGCCGATCGGACGCCTCTGAGCCGAGTTTTGCTATACCCGAAAGTGAGCTCACGTCGGCCATTGGTGGGTATAGACCATCCAAATAATAAGTTAAGCAGAGATTACAACTGTGGAGTTCATTGTGTGGTTATGTGTATGAGATAAAGAAATCATGTAAACCTCATAAACCGAAATGTAACTAAACACCTTTAACAGATAATTTAACACCAATTTATATATGGTGAGAGCCAAATTAGAAAATCTTTATTCGTTTTTGAGATAAAGATTATTCAAGTTAAATTATTTTTTATGATTTTTTGAAATTAATAATCTTGTTTTAAAAAATTACGAAAAATGGAATTCTTAAGATATCTTAATGAATTATTCATGATCCATAGAGGAAAGTATCTATTTTCTCAAGATGAAACCGGATCCTGAAAATATTTGTTTGTTTTTGAGATGTAAATCATTAAATTCAACGTGAACATTTATGGCTATCTCAAGTTAATTAAAAATCACCATAAATCGAATTCTTGAGATATTTTAATGAAACATTCAAAATTTATAGAGGCAAGTGTCTATTTTGTTATGGTGAGAACCAAATTAGAAAATCCTTATTCGTTTTTGAGATAAAGGTTATTTAAGTTAACCTTGTTTCTTATGATTTTTTGAAATTAATAATCTTGTTTTAAAAAATCACGAAAAATCGAATTCTTAAGATATCGCAATGAATTATTCATGACCTATAGAGGAAAGTATCTACTTTCTCATGATGAAACCGGATCTTGAAAATATTTATTCGTTTTTGAGATATAAATCATTAAATTCAACGTGAACATTTATGGCTATATCAAGTTAATTAAAAATCACCAAAAATCGAATTCTTGAGATATTTTAATGAAACATTCAAAATTTATAGAGGCAAGAGTCAATTTTGTCATGGTGAGAACCAAATTAGAAAATCTTTATTCGTTCTCATGAACTAAAAGAGATATTGAGATATCGTTGGTACCATTAAATTTGACATTCAATTTTAAATAAACTCCCTTAATTTGATTTCTTAATCTTTTTAAATATCCCAGAAAAAAAAAGTTGATTTTGACTCTAAAAAGTGGCCCAATTTATTTAAGATAAATTTAAAAGAATTATATCTCAGAAAATCATTGAAGCACTAAATGGCGGAATATATCATTAAAATTGGTTTTTAATTCTGTATAAATTTCCAATGTCTCTGGTATTTTTTACTTTTATAACACGCCCAAGAGGAAATTTTGAATTTAATCGTGTCAAAATAGAAACAAAAAAGATGATAACAAAGTGGATTTTAATGGATGATATCTCATGAACTAAAAGAGATATTGAGATATCGTTGGTACCATTAAATTTGACATTCAATTTTAAATAAACTCCCTTAATTTGATTTCTTAATCTTTTTAAATATCCCAGAAAAAAAAGTTGATTTTGACTCTAAAAAATGGCCCAATTTATTTAAGATAAATTTAAAAGAATTATATCTCAGAAAATGATTGAGGCACTAAATGGCGGAATATATCATTAAAATTGTTTTTTAATTCTGTATAAATTTCCAATGTCTGGTATTTTTTATTTTTATAACACGCCCAAGAGGAAATTTTGAATTTAATCGTGTCAAAATAGAAACAAAAAAGATGATAACAAAGCGGATTTTAAAGGATGATATCTCATGAACTAAAAGAGATATTGAGATATCGTTGGTACTATTAAATTTGACATTCAATTTTAAATAAACTCCCTTAATTTGATTTCTTAACCTTTTTAAATATCCCAGAAAAAAAAAAGTTGATTTTGACTCTAAAAAATTGCCCAATTTATTTAAGATGAATTTAAAAGAATTATATCTCAGAAAATGATTGAAGCACTAAATGGCGGAATACATCATTAAAATTGTTCTTTAATTCTGTATAAATTTCCAATGTCTGGTATTTTTTACTTTTATAACACGCCCAAGAGGAAATTTTGAATTTAATCGTGTCAAAATAGAAACAAAAAAGATGATAACAAACTGGATTTTAATGGATGATATCTCATGAACTAAAAGAGATATTGAGATAACGTTGGTACCATTAAATTTGACATTCAATTTTAAATAAACTCCCTTAATTTGATTTCTTAATCTTTTTAAATATCCCAGAAAAAAAAAGTTGATTTTGGCTCTAAAAAATTGCCCAATCTATTTAAGATAAACTTAAAAGAATTATATCTCAGAAAATAATTGAAGCACTAAATGGCGGAATATATCATTAAAATTGTTTTTTTATTCTGTATAAATTTCCAATGTCTCGTATTTTTTACTTTTATAACACGCCCAAGAGGAAATTTTGAATTTAATCGTGTCAAAATAGAAACAAAAAAGATGATAACAAAGTGGATTTTAAAGGATGATATCTCATGAACTAAAAGAGATATTGAGATATCGTTGGTACCATTAAATTTGACATTCAATTTTAAATAAACTCCCTTAATTTGATTTCTTAATCTTTTTAAATATCCCAGAAAAAAAAATTTAATTTTAAACAAAAATAAACTATCCAACGTAAAAATAACCAAATCGTTTTTATACAATTTTAAGAAAAGTTTTTTAATTCGGCAATCCCGCACTTATTCCGAAATAGCATTTCTTTACATCGTAAATTTAAAATTCCTTTAAATCATGATTTGGTAAAAATTAAAAAAGTTTGAAAACGACTCACCGCACGGATGTCTTTTCCTTAGTTTCCTCTGCACAGCTGTGCTGAAAAAAGCCAACAATTTATTTAATTACATCAAAAATTAAATTAATACTATTTAATATACCATTTAACATCCGTAAAATAACAATCCGATGATTCCATCAACATCACAAAAATAGTCTTAGTATTCACCAATCATTTAATATTAATTTAATTCACTTAATAAGATTCATTTTAAACAAGTTCAAACTTGATCAAAATCAAAAATAAATTCACATTTTTTTAATCACGCACTTAATGTCTTTAGGTTTGATGTTCGGATTCGAAAAATTCCGCCACGAAAACAAGTATTGAGTATCGAAGTCAAATATCGATTTTTCGCGTGATTCGCGTAATAAATTTTATTTTTAAGAACAACTCGATCGGTCAAAATCCGCACTTCAACTAAATCGTGATGATAAGGTGCCAACGTCTTAACATCCCCCCTTTAATTTATTGTGTGGAAAACGAAAAGTGGAGGTGAAACGCCGAAAAAAGTTGGGATGAAAAGGCAACTGGTGGTTTTATGACCAAAAAAAATTTTATATTTGCATTTACAACGTTTATTTCGTCGTTTGATTTTTAAAATGTTTTATTTTATATTTAATAATAAATAAGTAAATCGTGTTAAATTTAGGTTTATAAATATTTTTGTTTATATTTTTGAGTTTTTAATTTATTATTTTTTTATTGTTATTTTCTTTTCATTATTAATCATTATAACGTATTTGTTACAATTTTTTCCGTTTATTTCTTAACTTTAATAACATTATGTTTTACGTTTTAATGCTATAACAGCATCGATTTTTATTTTTTACTTTTGAGTTTTTCCAGATGTGTCCGTTGCCCCTGGTAACTTTACCTGGCAATAAAAATTAACTCGTTTCATCAAAATATTTCAACTTATTCTGTTAAAATAAGATGAAATATTTCTTTTATTATAGTTGAAATGTAACACACGATTGTAATTAGTATTTCAAAGGTTACAAGGTGTGATAAGAAATACATTAATGTGCCCTTTTCTAGCACGATGATGACAATAATAATGATCTTAATAATGATGATCAAACAATGATTTAATTTAATGTAGTAATCTAGAGATAGTAGACATTTTGCGGAAATTCAAAGACTATAAAGTCTTTTAGCAATGAAAATAACGAGTCATTAAGTTATTTTCAATTAGTTAAGTATTATCTAAAAAATTTTGTAATAATAAATTTAGCTACAATTTTATATTTAATATTTTCTACTTGAAATCAAAATATAAATAATTAAAATAAATATTGCCAAAAAGGCGGGATAAATCAAAAATTTTTATCTTTATAGTGGTAACATTGACAATAACTGGTTATAATCAAAATAGAAGGTTTAAAATTGAAATTTTCTAAATCCAACACAAAATATTATTATTTTGTGTTGGAATCTTTTTATTTGATCAAAAAAATTTATCGTAATGGATGAAATGAATGCAGAATCAACGGAAATCAAGATCAAATTAGAAGACTACTGCATGTTAGCTGATAAAATGTTGAAAGAAGAAGGAGGGTTTATTCTATACATGAAAGAGTTGATTGCAATCAAATTAAAACGTAGACTGTTAATGTTATAACTTATGTACCTTTTCCTCAGGTTCCAGGAAAGATATCAACTTGATTTTTTTTTATGTTAAAGACTTTGCTTTTTTATGTTAGTGGAACCTAAAATGTTTATTATTTTCGCTTTAGATTTTTTGTAATAAATTTTTTACTGGTACTTAAAAATTTTAGTTATATTTTTGTTGGTTTCAATTTTTTTTATTGATATAAAATGGCTGTATGATAAGGCTTGTAGGTTCCAGTTTCGCGCATTTACAAGTATGATGTGTCTGCAAAATTTTAAATTATAGCTATTACACAAACTGAAATATTTACTCATTTATACTAAAAAACTAGTTTCTTGGCAAACAACAAAAACGTTTTAAAAAAAACTGTATTTCTTGCTACAGACACATATGTTTTCAGTCATTTTAAATCAATTCAGTACATTCCAGATGCATATGATACATCTTCACCTTCTTGTTCTTCATATGAATCTTCACGTTTTCTTTTTAGTAAACATAAACGCTGTCTGATTTTCTTTGGCAGCGCTTCATTCGCTTTTTCAGCAGCCTTTCTTTGCCATCTAACATTTTCATTACTTTGATGAAATTTTGCCCTGGTTTTAATCCAATTCTGGTGAATAATTTGCATTTGCCTATATGGCCATCATTGAAGCTCGTAACAGCTTCATATGTACCGAATTTCAATGTAGGCAGTTAATAAATATCTTTTTTGGTATATATGACCAAATTATATTATTCAACGATTCATTGACGTTTTGCGTCCTTCCATTTAAGCATTTTTCTAGCAACTCTGGCTTGGACAAATCATGAAATATTGGTTTTATGAAGTCCATAATCTTTTCAGGTAAGTGAAAATGTTTTTGGTGTTGATAATCTGGTTTTACCTTTGCTGCATTATATTTACACCAAGTGGATTTACCTTTTGGGCAGAGGTCGTGCGATGGTTTTACGTCACTTGAAAGCATATGATAGTACAAAGCCCATACAGTAGTCTGCATATTCACAACAGAATCTGTGTTTCTTCTGATTGCCAAACCATAGAAATTTTGCAGTTGTTTAATTGCGGATAACGTCAAACCATTTTTGCCACCTAAGGCAGCTCCATCAGGTCACTTTTTATTTTTTTCTTTAAATTTTCTCAATCTGGTCCCAATTTTTTTTTTTTGATATGGCCAATGCACTCCACCTTTTTTATGTGTATATCATTACCATAAGGCTCCTCATCACATACAGCTTGGTAGACCTTATAGTCACCATCACCCAAATATTCGATATACTGGACATTATAACTTTCTTGGGATCGGTTGAAAATATTAATTGCTCCGGATACTTCCATTGTACCACTTGTCCTAGAAAAATTTGCGTAGCAACCTTTTCCATGAGCAGTACGACAGTCACCAGTATTTCTTTTACATGTACAATATTTGGAGAAAATGTCAATATCAATTATTTTGCCAGTTGTTAGGGAAGACGCTGAAAAAACTAGTTTCTTTGCAAACAAAAACGTTAAAAAAAACTTCTTGCTACAGACACATGATTTTATTAATTTTAAATAAATTCAGTACATTCCAGATGCATATGATACATCTTCACCTTCTTGTTCTTCATATGAATCTTCACGTTTTCTTTTTAGTAAACAAAAACGCTGTCTGATTTTCTTTGGCAGCGCTTCATTCGCTTTTTCAGCAGCCTTTCTTTGCCATCTAACATTTTCATTACTTTGATGAAATTTTGCCCTGGTTTTAATCCAATTCTGGAGAGTAATTTGCATTTGCCTATATGGCCATCATTGAAGCTCGTAACAGCTTCATATGTACCGAATTTCAATGTAGGCAGTTTGACAAATATCTTTTTTGGTATATATGACCAAACTATATTATTCAACGATTCATTGACGTTTTGCGTCCTTCCATTTAAGCATTTCTCTAGCAACTCTGGCTTGGACAAATCATGAAATATTGGTTTTATGAAGTCCATAATCTTTTCAGGTAAGTGAAAATGTTCTTGGTGTTGATAATCTGGTTTTACCTTTGCTGCATTATACTTACACCAAGTGGATTTACCTTTTGGGCAGAGGTCGTGCGATGGTTTTACGTCACTTGAAAGCATATGATAGTACAAAGCCCATACAGTAGTCTGCATATTCACAACAGAATCTGTGTTTCTTCTGATTGCCAAACCATAGAAATTTTGCAGTTGCTTGATTGCGGATAACGTCAAACCATTTTTGCCACCTAAGGCAGCTCCATCAGGTCACTTTTTATTTTTTTCTTTAAATTTTCTCAATCTGGTCCCAATTTTTTTTTTTTGATATGGCCAATGCACTCCACCTTTTTTATGTGTATATCATTACCATAAGGCTCCTCATCACATACAGCTTGGTAGACCTTATAGTCACCATCACCCAAATATTCGATATACTGGACATTATAACTTTCTTGGGATCGGTTGAAAATATTAATTGCTCCGGATACTTCCATTGTACCACTTGTCCTAGAAAAATTTGCGCAGCAACCTTTTCCATGAGCAGTACGACAGTCACCAGTATTTCTTCTACATGTACAATATTTGGAGAAAATGTCAATATCAATTATTTTGCCAGTTGTTAGGGAAGACGCTGAAAGAATGCCGTTTAGCGACGTATGGCCACGTTTTTGCCAAGAGCCATCAATTGCAATGGAATGCTCTCTTGGATTAGATTCTTCGGAATCTAATCCTTAAATTTCAAATTTTTTCGGAGATAGACCCAAGGTAGTTTGGGTAGTTTGTGGATTCAACACACCACAAAGTTTCTCAGCGACAGCCTTACCTTTGCCTATGAATCGCATACCATAAACTAATCTAATGTTTAGATCATAAAAATACACTGAGCATCATTATATTCAGTTTGAAATGAATCAAAATTGTTTGTAATAGTTATTTCCTCACACTTACTATAAAAAAAATTCATCTCGCAAGCCAACCCAAAAAGATGTTTTCTAGTGATTTGTAGACAACCACGACATTTCTTGCACACAGCAATATTTCGCAAGGTTTGCTCAATCTTTTTCAAATCAACAATATCGTATATGTGAGAGTCATCGTAGTTGTTGTATTTTTCTAAAGAAGGACTTAGTTTACTTTTTGAAGAAGATGGCGCAGGCTTTGAACTTGTTTGTTGAGGCGTGATAGTAAGGCATGGCGTATTTTTGCGGCGGTTATCAATGTTTGTAAATTGGTCACGTTTGAATTTTCGAAAAATCACAAAAAAAACGATATGGTCTGATTATATTAGATAAAGAAGAACACTAAACTAAACATTCACGAGAAGTCACAAAAATAAAACGAAACCACCGGCTTATATTAGATACCTAAAAAATAACACCGACTAAAAGCTACCAAAACTAGAACGAAATAATAATGTTACCTGATAATGTTACCCTGTAAACCTTACAATTAATAATATACCTGTTTATACGAAACTGAACATGAAAATGAGACAAAATATTATCAAGACATGAATTTATAAATTGTTTTTATACTTTGTTTGTAGCTCCTAAATAAACAAAACTAAACCGATGTGAGACCTTTATTTCGTAAAGTGAACAAATCAAAAGAAGGTGTTTTTGGAAGATTCGTATAGAATTTACTAAACAAAAAATAATTCTTACACTTACACTTATTTAACAAAAAAGAATACTTACAATGTACATAAAATTATAAATGAGGTATCAAATTAAAGCTGAAATTCTACTTAATAAAAATCATCAATAAAAATAAAACCGATTTTTCATCAAGTGGTCCCCTTAAAATCTAAAACTAAATTAAGGTATTTATTGTTGTGTATAAAGAATAGATATTTATTTTATAAATGTATATGTGGAATAGTTGTAAATGGAAATAATAACCTCAACATATACTTTTAAATAAAAATAATTAAAAAAATGATTTTTTTAATAAAGTTTTTAATAAACAAATATTTTTGCAAACTAATTCTTTATTTTGAGCTTTCAACAGCAGTCATGGCCGAGCGGTTAACACGTTGAGTGCCATATGAGATCGCGTTGGTCTCATGTTGTATTGGAACGTAGAGACTGCGCGAGTCCACCCTGGTCTCATATTAAACAATTTTACATTTGGCCGTGTGTGACCACGGTGGTATCACGTAATGCATTGAAATAGATGTGGTAGCAGAGTAGACGGCCAGAAGAAACGATTTATGTCATTGGCCTGCTATTGTGAGACCAATATGTCACCACGTGGCATAGGGAACTGTAACATGTAAATAATGCAATAAAGTTAGAAAAAAACAAATAGAAATAGAAAAATAAATAGATCAACTAGGCTATCTATCTAGTCTATCTATTTATTTTGCCTTTTATAATAATACAAAAAAATATATAATTCTTAAAACATTAATACAACATAGATATAATCCATAAGAAAACATAAATGTCATTCGAAAACATGGATATAAATGTTAAAAAGAACAGAAAATATGGTGTGTGTATACTAAATTTTAGAAGCTGTATGTGCTTCAAAAAAACAGTTCAAACAAAAATATTGATCGCAAGCACTACATTTCAACGTGGTTTGGGGAGTTTTCCTCGATGCTTGTTCTCTTCCAGATTCGTTTGAAATTTTCTTGTAGCATAAATAAATTAATTATTTCTTTTAATCAAATACATATATGAGTAAGTTCTAATCAAATAATCGTAACTTTGAGATTTAAGGATTCAAAATAGCCATCTTTTGGTATCTAAATAATGAATAAATTTGCTTCAAATTGCTTTTTATTTCATTGCGATATCTCAATTAGATCTTGAGATACGATTTCCTAAAATCAATTATTTTTTTTAATCAAATACATATATGATTAAGTTTTAAATAATCGTAACTTTGAGATTTAAGGATTCGAAATAACTATCTTTGGGGATCTAAATAATGAATAAATTTCCTTTAAATTGCTTTTTATTTCATTGCGATATCTCAATTAGATCTTGAGATACGATTTTTTTAACTCGATTATTCTCTTTTAATCAAATATATGATTAAGTTTTAATCAAAAAATCGTAACTTTGAGATTTAAGGATTCGAAATAACCATCTTTGGGGATCTAAATAATGAATAAATTTGCTTCAAATTGCTTTTTATTTCATTGCAATATCTCAATTAGATCTTGAGATACGATTTTTTAAATCGATTATTTCTTTTAATCAAATATATGATCAAGTTTAAATCAAAAAATCGTAACTTCGAGATTTAAGGATTCGAAATACCCATATTTGGGGATCTAAATAATGAATAAATTTGTTTAAATTGCTTTTTATTTCATTGCGATATCTCAATTAGATCTTGAGATACGATTTTTTTAACTCCATTATTCTTTTTTAATCAAATATATGATTAAGTTTTAATAAAAAAAATCGTAACATTGAGATTTAAGGATTCGAAATAACCATCTTTGGGGATCTAAATAATGAATAAATTTGCTTTAAATTGCTTTTTATTTCATTGCAATATCTCAATTAGATCTTGAGATACGATTTTTTTAACTCGATTATTCTTTTTTAATCAAATATATGATTAAGTTTTAATAAAAAAATCGTAACTTTGAGATTTAAGGATTCAAAATAACCATCTTTGGGGATCTAAATAATGAATAAATTTGCTTCAAATTGCTTTTTATTTCATTGCGATATCTCAATTAGATCTTGAGATACGATTTTTTAAATCGATTATTTCTTTTAATCAAATATATGATTAAGTTTAAATCGAAAAATCGTAACTTTGAGATTTAAGGATTCGAAATACCCATATTTGGGGATCTAAATAATGAATAAATTTGTTTAAATTGCTTCTTATTTCATTGCGATATCTCAATTAGATCTTGAGATACGATTTTTTTAAATTAATTATTTCTTTTAATCAAATACATATATGAGTAAGTTCTAATCAAATAATCGTTACTTTGAGATTTAAGGATTCGAAATAACTATCATTGGGGATCTAAATAATGAATAAATTTCCTTCAAATTGCTTTTTATTTCATTGCGATATCTCAATTAGATCTTGAGATACGATTTTTTTAAATCAATTATTTTTTTTAATCAAATACATATATGATTAAGTTTTAGTCAAATAATCGTAACTTTGAGATTTAAGGATTCAAAATAACCATCTTTGGGTATCTAAATAATGAATAAATTTGCTTCAAATTGCTTTTTATTTCATTGCGATATCTCAATTAGATCTTGAGATACGATTTTTTTAAATCAATTATTTCTTTTAATCAACTACATATATGAGTAAGTTCTAATCAAATAATCGTAACTTTAAGATTTACGGATTCGAAATAACTATCATTGGGGATCTAAATAATGAATAAATTTCCTTCAAATTGCTTTTTATTTCATTGCGATATCTCAATTAGATCTTGAGATACGTTTTTTTTAAGTCAATTATTTTTTTTAATCAAATACATATATGATTAAGTTTTAATCAAATAATCGTAACTTGGAGATTTAAGGATTCGAAATAACCATCTTTGGGGATCTAAATAATGAATAAATTTGCTTTAAATTGCTTTTTATTTCATTGCGATATCTCAATTAGATCTTGAGATACGATTTTTTTAAATTAATTACTTCTTTTAATCAAATACATATATGAGTAAGTTCTAATCAAATAATCGTAACTTTGAGATTTAAGAATTCGAAATAACTATCATTGGGAATCTAAATAATGAATAAATTTCCTTTAAATTGCTTTTTATTTCATTGCGATATCTCAATTAGATCTTGAGATACGATTTTTTTAACTCGATTATTCTTTTTTAATCAAATATATGATTAAGTTTTAATCAAAAAATCGTAACTTTGAGATTTAAGGATTCGAAATAATCATCTTTGGGTATCTAAATAATGAATAAATTTGCTTCAAATTGCTTTTTATTTCATTGCGATATCTCAATTAGATCTTGAGATACGATTTTTTTAACTCGATTATTTTTTTTAATCAAATACATATATGATTAAGTTTTAATCAAAAAATCGTAACTTGGAGATTTAAGGATTCGAAATAACCATCTTTGGGGATCTAAATAATGAATAAATTTGCTTTAAATTGCTTTTTATTTCATTGCGATATCTCAATTAGATCTTGAGATACGATTTTTTTAAATTAATTACTTCTTTTAATCAAATACATATATGAGTAAGTTTTAATCAAAAAATCGTAACTTTGAGATTTAAGGATTCGAAATAACCATCTTTGGGGATCTAAATAATGAATAAATTTGTTTAAATTGCTTTTTATTTCATTGCGATGCCTCAATTAGATCTTGAGATACGACCTTTTTAACTGCATTATTCTTTTTTAATCAAATATATGATTAAGTTTTAATAAAAAAAATCGTGAACTTGAGATTTAAGGATTCGAAATAACCATCTTTGGGTATCTAAATAATGAATAAATTTGCTTCAAATTGCTTTTTATTTCATTGCGATATCTCAATTAGATCTTGAGATACGATTTTTTTAACTCGATTATTTTTTTTAATCAAATACATATATGATTAAGTTTTAATCAAAAAATCGTAACTTTGAGGTTTAAGGATTCGAAATAACCATCTTTGGGTATCTAAATAATGAATAAATTTGCTTCAAATTGCTTTTTATTTCATTGCGATATCTCAATTAGATCTTGAGATACGATTTTTTTAACTCGATTATTTTTTTTAATCAAATACATATATGATTAAGTTTTAATCAAAAAATCGTAACTTTGAGATTTAAGGATTCGAAATAACCATCTTTGGGGATCTAAATAATGAATAAATTTGTTTAAATTGTTTTTTATTTCATTGCGATGCCTCAATTAGATCTTGAGATACGATTTTTTTAAGTCAATTATTTTTTTTAATCAAATACATATATGATTAAGTTTTAATCAAACAATCGTAACTTTGAGATTTAAGGATTCGAGATAACCATCTTTGGGTATCTAAATAATGAATAAATTTGCTTCAAACTGCTTTTTATTTCATTGCGATATTTCAATTACGTCTTGAGATACGATTTTTTTAACTCGATTATTCTTTTTTAATCAAATATACACTCAGCGGCAGAAGTCTGCGTACAAAAAACTAAAATAAGAGTCATAATCTAATGTGATAAACTTGATATTTTTTTATTTTGTATATTAACTACATATAATTCTATTAACAAAATATGCTTCAACAAAACAGAAACAGTAGTTATAGAAAAAAATCAAAACTAAAAATTCTACAAATAACGGGTATGCAAAAATCTGCGTACAAGTCAAGACAGTATTTATAAAAAATTCATAAATGAGATCATTGTTTCTATATTAATATGAGGTCGGATAACCTTTACGTTTAATGACTTCCCTTAAACGTTTAGGCATGGAGTGCACTAATTTCTTCGCTTCGTCCGAACTGATTTTGGCCCATTCCTCAATCATAACATTTTTTAACGTTTCCTTCGACGCTATGTTATGAAAACCAACCTTCCCACCCCTTTGGTGCACATACACCCCCAAACCATAACTCCACCACCTCCGTGTTTTACAGTCAAGTTGTTTACCCTTAATGCCGAAAATGCAAAATTTGCTCTCATCTGTAAAGAGAACTTTCTCCCAGAATTCAATGGGCTTGTCTAAGAGTTTTTTTGCAAAGGCGATCCGCTTCTGACGATTGACCTCTGACACAAATGGCTTTTTTCGTGCAACGCGACTGTGATAGTTAGCTTTTTTTAACGTCCTTCTCACCGTATCTTTGCTGATAGTTTTATGAAATTCGTCTTGCCTAGGTTCTTTTCTAACCTGCTGTACAATTTTTCGCTTCTCTCGGTTTGTTAAAAGGGGTGGTCTACCAGATCGCGGACGTGAGAGGGAATCTTCAGTGTCTTTATAATTATTAATTACTCTTTGAATGGAAGAGTGTGACCTGCCGACAGTTTCTCCTATTTTTCGAAAAGATTTTCCCTCTTTCCATAACTTTACAATAATTTTTCTCTCTTCAATTTCCTTTGCTTTCGTGTCCATTCTAACTTTTAGCTTTTAAGCCTCTGCTAATATAATTGACACCGATTATCTTTTATTTAAATCGGAAAGCGTACATCGCCAACTACGTATTTAAGTAAATAAGTATATTTTGGAGAAGGCGTCTTTATTTGTACGCAGATTTTCGCATACGCATTATTT
This sequence comes from Onthophagus sagittarius, assembly GCA_036711965.1. Lineage (NCBI taxonomy): Eukaryota > Metazoa > Arthropoda > Insecta > Coleoptera > Scarabaeidae > Onthophagus > Onthophagus sagittarius. Next base: position 18,834,526 of record JASERS010000001.1, on the reverse strand, counting down.
GGAGAATTTTTAATTTTAATTTTTTATGTAACTAATATTTCTGTTTTATTAATGCATATTTTGTTAATAGAATTATATGTAGTTAATACACAAAATAAAAAAAAATTGAAATTTATCACATTAGATCATGACCCTTATTTTTTCAGTGTTAGAAGTTTTTTGTACGTAGACTTCTGCTGCTAAGTGTAACTTTTAATTTTAATAAACATTAATTGGAAATATTTTTTACGTGTAACATATATATGAAATACAGAAGGGAAGAAATTTTTTACCTTACACACGTAGAGACAGGAATAATTATGAAAAGATATGATAGGCAGCGCTGGGATTCGAACCCAGGTCTCCAGTTTGCCGGACTGTTGCACTAACCTCTATGCTACGCTACAAGGTGTTGGAGGGTTATTAGGATTACTTGTTTAATAACCCTCCAACACCTTGTAGCGTAGCATAGAGGTTAGTGCAACAGTCCGGCAAACTGGAGACCTGGGTCTTTTCATAATTATTCCTGTCTCTACGTGTGTAAGGTAAAAAATTTCTTCCCTTCTGTATTTTAATTTTAAGATTGAGGTTGTAGAAATTTATGTTTATTAGGTATTCTCCTGATGATGCCGTGTAGAAGGCGAAACCGGTAGAGAAAAATAATATAAAATCCATTTAGTGCAAAAACCACTAGTATTTTTAATAAGCAAAAATGGAAAGAAAAATATCATTTAATATTATACAGGGTGTCTCACGTAACTGATTCATTAGAACTTTTTTTAGGTTCCACTATTCGTAGAGGCTTGAAATTTTAGTAACATAGGTTGTTCATTCCAATCTATTAATCTAAAATATTTTCAAGATGGCCACCACTTCCGGTCTACCGACCGGAAGTTGGGATCGTTATTTTAAATGGAATGCTATAGTTTTTATTAAACCATCCAAGTATACGTAACAAAATATGTTGACTTTGATAACAGTTATTGGTACCTAATATCAAGCCTTCTGGAAGCATTTTAAGTTTTCTAGAAGCTGTATCGAGTGTTCTGGAAGCATTGCAAGTTTTCTCAAAGCATTTCAAAGCTTCTAGAAATAATGTCAAATCTTTTGGAAGAAATACCGGTATTGCAGTAACTATCAACGATTTTGTCGGAATTAAATTAATAATTTGTTGCCCTTTATAATAAATTTGTCTATTGCCAGCATTATTACAAGCAGAATCAAGTCTTGTGATACCATTTTAAGTCTTCTGGAAGCAGTTCAAATTTTCCAGAGGCAGTATTAAGTCTTCTGGAAGCATTTCAAGTCTTCTAGAATCATTTAAATTTTTCCAAGGGTAATATCGAGTCTTCTGGAAGCATTTCAAGTTTTCTAGAAGCAACATCAAGTGTTCTGGAACGATTGCAAGTGTTCTCAAAGCATTTCAAAGTTTCTGGAAATAATGTCAAATCTTTTGGAAGAAATACCGGTATTGCAGTAACTATCAACGATTTTGTCGGAATTAAATTAATAATTTGTTGCCTTTTATAATAAATTTGTATATTGCCAGCATTATTACAAACAAAATCAAGTCTTTTGATACCATTTTAAGTCTTCTGGAAGCAGTTCAAATCTTCCAGAGGCAGTGTCAAGTCTTCTGGAAGCAGTTCAAGTCTTCTAGAATCATTTAAATTTTTCCAAGGGTAATATCGAGTCTTCTAGAAGCATTTCAAGTTTTCTAGAAGCAAGATCAAGTGTTCTGGAACGATTGAACAAAAAATGCTGGGTACCAAAAATGTTGGTACCCGCTCGAGTACCTTTAAAGATTTATGAAAGTGTGACAAGGACAGGGCTGAACTTAAATAAAACACCAAAGATTATATTAAAAAAATTAATTATTCGTCGTCGCTATCACAACCATCAGAATTTTCAAAGTTGCTTTCATCGGATCTATCATTTCCGATATCTATAATAAGTCGTTGATTATTTGGCGATACATAAGAATTTTCTACGTCGATTACGTGTTTTACGCAATTTCCCCATAATTCTGCCGTTATGTTGTCAACCTCTTGCCGAATTAAATCCACCACTTTGGTACTTTAGGTTGGAGACGAATTATTTTTAAATTATTGCGCATACTCGGAGCACCGCGACGCGTCGATTGCTTTTTTACCGCGCATGCGCAAAACGTTTCTCTTATTTTTAAAAATTTTTTAACCAAAAATTTCAAAAAAATTTCTAAAATTTTTTGGTTGGTACCGGCACACGCGGAAGGTCCCCGAGGTCACCACGTACCGGTCCGATCAAAATTTTAGCGATCCTATCAAAAGTTATTGGACGTAGAAGTGTTTGAAATGCACTTCCTTCGCGGTTGGAATGATCTCAGGATCTACCGGGCCGATCGAAAAACTGAATACGTAGGCAATACTTTTCTCCAGGTTCATCGTAATATATAACTATATAAATAAAACCAATTGTCTGCATAGAACGATGAAATTATTTATTTGAGTTCGGTGCTACAGTACTGTTTCGGTAACATTCATGTGTACCGTCATCAGGCACGACTAAAAATCATTACATTACATTAAGCATCAGTAAAATCAAAATCAAAATATAAATACCGTCATAAACACTTCATCGAGAAGATTCTGGTAGAGTTGAGAAAAACATTGAAATTTATTTTCTAAGATGGCTGAATATTGTAAAATTCTTCAAAAAACCCTATTGTTAAATTTAAATTTGAAATCACTAAAATGCCAATTCAAACCAAAAACTTCCTACAAAGGTAACAAATTTAGCAAAATAGTATTTAAAAACAAGATGGCGTTACCCACGTTTTCGTTCTGTGCAAAAATCCGTTTTCCTTTTATTTTCTTTTTTAACCAACAAGTTGCGAAAATGCGTAAAGACTGCGTGAAAAGAAACAGAGTCAGTAATGAATTATTGTGAATTTGGAATGAGTCATACCTTATCTATATTCTAAAAAATTTTTATTTTCAACAAAAAGGGTGTTTATTCTAGTGAGTCTTGAAGTTGACTGAGGCTGCCAACCTGTCTATTGCGCATGTTGGTCTGAGTCGAGTCGTGGGCGGGGAAATTAAAAAATTTTAGAAAGAACCTATTATCATTAAATTCTATATTATCATTAATTAAAAGATCTTTGTTATTTTTACGGATATGAAATTCTTCTAAAAGGTCCATTTTCTTGGATTTTGTTAGTGGTGCTATTAATTCAATATTTTCAATTTTGGATTCATGTCCATTGACCTCTAGGTGTTTTTTGAAGGCTGAGCTGCCTTTAGTAGTATGTTCCCTATACCTGATTTTGAGATTTCTTCCTGTCTGCCCGATATAAGAAGAAGGGCATATTTTGATTTTCGTCCGACTTCCCGTCTCGAATCTCTACACTTCCAAAATCGACAGATTTTTAGGTCTAATTTTGAAAACGCTATCGCAGGGCGACGGTTAGACCTAGAGGCACGGGGCCGGTCTTAAAATGAGCGGAGCCTTGCGAAGAACCGATCGAATCTATCCGCGCATGCGCAGAACGTTTCTCCGATTTTCAAAGATTTTTTAACTTAAAATTTTTTGAAAAAATTCCAAAATTTTTTCGTCGGCTCCGGAAGACGGGGAAGGTCCCCGAGGTCACCACGTACCGGTCCGATCAAAATTTGAACGGTCCTATCAAAAGTTATTCGACATCGAAATTTTGAGGTGCACTTTTTCCGTGGTTTGAATGATCTCAGGATCTACCGGGCCGATTGAAAAACTGAATACACCAAAAGATACCCTAATAACCCATGAGGTCCATAGGCATATTTTGGTTTTCGTCCGATTTTCCGTTTAGAATCTCTACACTTCCAAAGTTGAGGTTTGTAAAGAAATCACTTTTTCGACACGAAAAAACGACAGAGGCTCGCGACCGTTGGGTCTAGCTATCCGCGAAAGGTCTTAAAAGACGCGGCCCGAGGCGGGGCATCCTAGGAAACCGTCCGCTTCGCCATAGGTAGCGTGAAAAAAATTTGGCGCTACCGCAAACCTTTTTTGAAAATACTCCGATACTACCGTATCGATTCAAAAACGCGATGTATCGTAAAGTAGTACTCCATATGCACTAACTGGACCCCAACGGGCGTATTTGCGACGTATTTCCTTCACCGTTTTTTTTCAACACGAAGTACACCATGTTTTAGCAAAAACACGCGCATGCGTATAAATCGTACGCGCATGCGGCCGGTCACTGAATATAACGCAAAAAACTGCATGCCGATCGGACGCCTCTGAGCCGAGTTTTGCTATACCCAAAAGTGAGCTCACGTCGGCCATTGGTGGGTATAGACAATCCAACGCTTGGCGAATTCTGCTTATATTAATACAAGCTTATTAATACATTATTAAGCAAATTTACATTATTATAGTAAATTATTAATACAAGCTGCTCAGCTTAATTGGAATTTTTCCAACATTTTGAATAAATTTAAAAATTTTTGAAAAATCGATTTTTTGAAAAATTGTTATGAAATTAGTTTCAATTACTAATTGGAGCATCTACTTTCTAAAAGTGAAGTCAATTTGAAAATATCTCACTTAGTTCTTAAGATACAAGCTGCTGAGCTTAATTGGGATTTTGCCAATATTTTGTATAAATTTAAAAATTCCTGAAAAATGGATTTTTTTAAAAATTGTTATGAAATTAGTTTAAATTACTAATTGGAGAATCTAATTTCTAAAAGTAAAGTCAATTTGAAGATATCTCACTTAGTTCTTGAGATATTAGCTGCTGAACTTAATTGCAATTTTACCAATATTTTGAATAAATTTAAAAATTCTTGAGAAATTGATTTTTTGGAAAATTGTCACAAAATTAGTTTCAATTACTAATTGAAGCATCTACCTTCTAAAAGTGAAGTCAATTTGAAAATATCTCACTTAGTTCTTGAGATATTAGCTGCTGAGCTTAATTGGGATTTTTCCAATATTTTGTATAAATTTAAAAATTCCTGAAAAATGGATTTTTTGAAAAATTGTTATGAAATTAGTTTAAATTACTAATTGGAGAATCTAATTTCTAAAAGTAAAGTCAATTTGAAGATATCTCACTTAATTCTTGAGATATTAGCTGCTGAACTTAATTGCAATTTTACCAATATTTTGAATAAATTTAAAAATTCTTGAGAAATTGATTTTTTGGAAAATTGTCACAAAATTAGTTTCAATTACTAATTGAAGCATCTACCTTCTAAAAGTGCAGTCAATTTGAAAATATCTCACTTAGTTCTTGAGATATTAGCTGCTGAGCTTAATTGGGATTGTTCCAAAATTTTGTACAAATTTTAAAATTCCTGAAAAATCGATTTTTTGAAAAATTGTTATAAAATTAGTTTCAATTACTAATTGAAGCATCTACTTTCTAAAAGTGAAGTCAATTTGAAAATATCTCACTTAGTTCTTAGGATACAAGCTGCTGAGGTTAATTGGGATTGTTCCAAAATTTTGTATAAATTTAAAAATTCCTGAAAAATCGATTTTTTGAAAAATTGTTATGAAATTAGTTTAAATTACTAATTGGAGAATCTAATTTCTAAAAGTGAAGTCAATTTGAAAATATCTCACATAGTTCTTGAGATATTAGCTGCTGAACTTAATTGCAATTTTTCCAATATTTTGAATAAATTTAAAAATTCTTGAGAAATTGTTTTTTTGGAAAATTGTTACAAAATTAGTTTCAATTACTAATTGAAGCATCTACCTTCTAAAAGTGAAGTCAATTTGAAAATATCTCACTTAGTTCTTTTCATTTATAGTTATTTTCATCCTCCGCCCCCCCCCCCCTTTGGATTTTTTTCAAACATTAATTTCAATTTTTTGGACAAACTTAACGCGTTAGACAAAAACGGTTTTTACCATCGTTTTCTGCGTCATTTAATGATATAATTGCATGACTTTCGGCGAAATCGATTGTTTTGAAAATTTTCATCCTCCGCCCCCCCCCCTTTGGATTTTTTTCAAATTTAATTTCAATTTTTTGGACAAACTAAACGCGTTAGACAAAAACGGTTTTTACCATCGTTTTCTGCGTCATTTAATGATATAATTGCGTGAGTTTCAGCGAAATCGATTTTTTTGAAAATTTTCATGATCCGCCCCCCTTTGGATTTTTTTCAAATATTAATTTCAAATTTTTGGACAAACTAAACGCGTTAGACAAAAACGGTTTTTACCATCGTTTTCTGCGTCATTTAATGATATAAAGACGTGAGTTTCAGCGAAATCGGATTTTTTGAAAATTTTCATCCTCCGCTCCCCCCTTTGGATTTTTTTCAAATATTAATTTCAATTTTTTGGACAAACTAAACGCGTTAGACAAAAACGGTTTTTACCATCGTTTGGTGCGTCATTTAATGATATAAAAATGTGAGTTTCAGCGAAATCGATTTTTTTGAAAATTTTCATCCTCCTTTGGATTTTTTTCAAATATTAATTTCAATTTTTTGGACAAACTAAACGCGTTAGACAAAAACGGTTTTTACCATCGTTTTCTGCGTCATTTAATGATATAAAATCGTGACTTTCAGCGAATTTCGAGTTGAATCGATTTTTTTGAAACTTTTCATCCTCCGCCCTAATATAATATATAAATTTGTAGTTGTTAAAGACATAGTACTAAACCAACAAAATTAAAGCAGTATGTTTGGGCGTGGAGGCGAAAAGGGCAATTGCCACTGAATACGTCACTGATCACAAAACTTAAATTCTCTGAAAAATATAATTCACTAAGATTATTATTAGTTAAGCACCAAAGGTAATTTTCTGGGATAAACAGCCAGTACTCATAACTCAATTATTATTAGTATTTATCATAAGTTGTGAAACTATAAATCTTTTGATATTCAATATATGCAATTGAGAAGAAAAATCTCAATAGTACATGAGAATAAATAGAAAATGATAACTCCAATCCAGATAAAATCGTTAACAATTTTGTGTTGGTACTCTTTTGGAAGCATTTCCGGTCTTTCAGAACCAGTATAAAGTCTATAAAGTCGAGATATAGAAACTACAATTGTGCAAATTGAACACCATTTACATCTAAACAATTTTGAAGAAGACGTCTAAAACTTTCCCCACTACTCGGAAAAATATCAACTGAAATTTGTTGTATTAGAGTTGTATTATTAGTATTTCTCACAATTTGAGAAACTATAAATTTTTCGACATTCAATATATACAATTGGAAAGAAAAAGCTCAATAGTATATGAAAATTAATAGAAAATGGGAACACTAATCCAGATAATACCATTAATAATTTTGTTAATTTTGCATTAAAAGTCTTTTAGAAACAGTAACAAATCTTCTAGAAGTATTTCAAGTCATTTCGATGTATGTCAAGTCTTCTGGAAGTATTACAAGCCATTTAAAAGCAGTATCAAGTTCCAATTAGATATCTTTTTTGAAAAGTGCTTGTTTTTTACTCAACGCATATAGCTACGTCAATGCATAGTTTTAATAAGAAAATCATAACTGGGAGATTTAAGAATTTGGAGAAACAATTTTTGGCACATTAAATACTAAATAAATTTGCTACAAATTACTTTTTATTTCATTGCGATATGTCAATTAGTTCTTGAGATAGAATTTTTTGGAAATGGCTTGATTTGGTTTGTAGAGTTTTAATTAAAAAATCATAATTCGGAGATTTAAAGCTTTAAAATTTGCTAAGAAAATTAAATTAACTAAGAAAATTTGCTAAAAATTACTTATTTCATTAATCTTAATTACATAAAATTGCTTGAGATAGAAAAATGCGACGTTCTTTTTAACTTCTTTTCCGTTTTGGAAATGGGCGACCAATTTCGTCTTCCATTTTGAATTAATATTAATTATTAATTGTAAAAAATTAAAATAAAAGATATTTATTTTACGATCGATTTACAATTGATTTCTTCAACAGAGAAATTCTTTTTCTTTTTATCAACTGATTTATTTCTATCAATCAAGGAAAATGACCATTGATTTTGTAATTCTATTATATCAACTGATAGGTTTAATTAGGATTAATTTTATTTATAATTTATTACACACAATAAGAAAATAGTCTTCCAAAAAAACAAAACGTATTAAAATAAATATTGCAAAAGTAATCACTGCAAAGATACTGCAGTGGTCTTAATTAATATAGTACTACTATAATCTATTAAAATATAAATTTTCAATAAGCGTAAATATTGAGCAAATTATCATCTAAAACAGTTGTAGCCCCAGTTTGATACCCAAGATCAGTTAAATCCGTGTTATCCGCGTACGATTTCCCAGTGAAATTCCTAACAGTCAATCTGGCGATCTCTACGTTATCAAAACTGGCAGATAACTTCTTTCTAAATCCAAAAGATGACTTGGTAGTATTTGAGTTCGAAACGTCCATTTCAACGTTATTTTTTACAGGCGTTGATACTTCAATTTTATTGTATTCAACGTCCCAATTAATAACCGAACCTGAACTATTTAAAGTATTCGCTTCTTGCATTGAAACATTCGATTCAGTAAAACTATTAAATTCAGTCTTAGGAATGAGCGCGCAAACGTCCGGAACCATATTCATGGTTGTGTCTAAACTCATTCGCTCTTCAAAATCGATTCGAGTCCCAGAACTTCTCTCCCTATAATTGCTTCTATAGGCACTAATTGGCGATAAATTGCACTCGTCCAAATTGAAGGAACCATCCAGGTTTCTATCGAAATTTGTTTCAAATCTGACCGATTTAAAGGCGGGTGATAAACATAAATGGGATGGATCGGCTGTTAAGGGAGATAAATGTAATGATTTTGGGGGGGAACTTTCGATTGTCTCGCCATCGCTCCTATCACATTCTTCAATATTGAATAATTTTTTATAGAGTAGTTCGTCTATAGGGGGATTTGAAGATTGGGCACATTTTAAGTCTTCTGGGTTAAAATATGGTTGGAGACTTAAAATGTTTTCATACGACACATTGCCTCTAGAAGTCTTGATACTGCTTTTGAAAATTTGATGTTTATTTATTTATTTATATTCGGGACACACACAGGAGAAACCCAAAAAAGTGTCCGCTACAACAATACAAAGGAAACAGCAAGTTTCATAAGAAAACAAAAATGACATCGAAAGCATGGAACAATAAGAAAAAAGAATTAAATCAGCAAGCACGAAGCAGAAGAGAAAAAAAACATAGACACAACATTAGTTGATATAATCTCGTGATATTACGCGGAATAGAAAAACAGTATGATAAGGTCTATAAAACAGATAATCATTAATTGTTTTTCCTTCTGCCCCACCACCTGCAAAAAATCAAACAAATATGCTTCATGAATATGCATCTAAATGTATGGTATACATCTTGCGTCTAAAGTATCTAAGAATGTTGCTTCTGAAGACTTGATATTGATTCTAAAAACCTTGAAATACTCTCAAAAAATTTGCTACTACCTAAATAATTCTGGAAGACTTTACTGTTTCCGAAAGACTTGATACTACCTCTGGAACATTTGAAAAGTATTCATAAGACTTGATACTGCCTCTGGAAGACTTGAAACAGCTTTTAAAGACTTGATGTTGCTTTTGAAGACTTGATATTGACTCTAGACAACTTGAAATGCTTCCAGAAGACGTGATATTGCTTCTGAAGACTTGATGTTGATTCTGGACGACTTGAAATATATTCAGAAGTTTATGAGATAATTTTTTTATCCCAGTTAGCAACTCGTAAATATTGGTTCAGGATAGGATAAAAGAATCAATGACAATCAATTGAACAGTCCGTGTTTGGACAGTCGCATTTAACATCTCATGCCTCTTAAAGGGAGTTAGATGTACAAGGGGGCCGTTGTGACCTACGTGCTACGTATAGAATATGCACTCCTGATTCCACACATACATACATAAGTCTTCTGAATATACTCGTAAATATTGGTTCAGGATAGGATAAAAGAATCAATGGCAATCAATTGAACAGTCCGTGTTTGGACTGTCCAATGTATAACTCCATTCTTCGCTAATTCTGGCTCCTGGCCGACCCCACATCAAACCGGACGTGCTATTGCACATGCTCAGTGTGGGTTTGTCCCTATCAGATGCCACTCCAGGATACCACCACATCCTCATGGACCCCTACGACCCCTACGTGGTGCAGGCGGCCTCCAGAGCGCTAACGCGCATTCAGCCATGTTGTACAAACCCCTTACGCACATGAGTGATAACGACAGCCAAAGATGAATAACTGATTGCCGGGACCGACGGCTTAACGTCCCCTCCGAAGGACGGGTGGGCGGTTTGGTGAAAATGTTTACCCCGAGAGTTAACAGTTGTTCTACCAACGCCCAACCTTAAAGAAGACTTAATACTACTTCTAAATGACTTGAAATGTTTCCAGAAAACTTGATATTGTCTCTAGAAGACTTGATAATGACTTGATGAAGACTTTATCTAATATTATGTTTTGCCCCAATTCAATCTTAGCATCTTCTACGCACGTTTTTTGGAGAGCACGTATTTTGACGTTTTGCAGATCATTTCAGTTCCAGTTCAGACTTTTTTTGGAGTACCATCATTCGCCCTTTGAGTCTTTTCCCAATTCAATTTTTTTTCAGCACTCATACCGTAATTTCAAAAACGTTACCCATGTACAAGATCTTTTATGTTTGCAATAATACCATCCGCCTCCTTTTGAGCAATACTTTCAATTTTCTGGCCTGTTTTATTTCTTGTTGAGTTCTAATGTTAGATGTGGGTATTCGTCGAGAATCCTAGTTTTTAGACAGTTGCAGTGCGCTTGTGCTTATTACCAGGTAATAACTGCGCCATAGACCAAATGAGCAATGTTCAAACTTTCGTTGTTATTTTGAGTATATCCTTCTAAACAGCGTTCTAATGAAACCAATACCTTTTTATTAGAACGCTGTTTTAATTTGTTGTATACTAGATTAATTACTTCTTAAACAACCACAGGAATTGAATATGTGCGTTTATAAAACCCTATAATTCCAGAGGTGTTCGCTTTCTGGTATGAATAATGGGTAACTATCTGCTTATCGAGCTTACCGAATAAACAGTTGTTTTGCTATGGCAATTTATCACCAATAATCAAAATAACTGCACTTACTGATTTTACAATATTTTTTAGCCTCTAGGAGAACACCAAAAAGTAATAGTGTTTTGAGGTTTTCGACATTGTAAGTTATTTGAAAAAAAAAGAGATTCTTTAAAACTCTTATAGTTTCCGTGGTAGCTTAGTCGTACATTGAATTTAAACCACCTGTATACAGAGCTGCATTAAGACGTAGATCGAACGATTATGCATTCTACAATCGTCAAAAATTTATAAACTTAGTTCACATTTCTTGCCGGCCCCCAAAACTCAGCCGTCTTAGACAACTGCCTATTTTGCCTAAAGCTACCTTTAATGCGACGGAGATCTCCAAGTTTCGGAGAGTGCAGATTCCGAAACTTGGGGATCTCCGTTGCACCAAAGGCAGCTTAATAAATAAATTGACCCTCCCCACCAGTGACGTATCCAGAAAGTGTACTTAGGGGGGCAAAACCAAATTTTCAGAATCAAAATTAAACGTAATGTAATATATAAATTTGTAGTTGTTACAGACATAGTACTAAACTAACAAAATTAAAACAGTATCTCTTGGTGTGGAGGCAAAAGGGGCAATTGCCACTGGATACGTCACTGATCACAAAAACTTAAACTCTGAAAAATATATGTCGATATGTGGAAACTACAATTGTTCAAATTGAGCACCACTTGCATCTAAACAATTTTGAAGATGACCTCAAAGCTTTCCACACTACTCGAAAAAATATCAACTGAAATTTGTTTTATTAGAGATTTGTGTGATTCTCTTATATAACTGATTAAGATTATTGTTAGTATTTCTCACAATTTGGGAAACTATAAATTTTTAGACATTCAATACATATATTGGATATTGGAAAGAAAAAGCTCATTAGTATATGAAAATTAATAAAAAATGGCAACTCTAATCTAGATAATACCATTAATAATTTTGTATTGGATCTCTCTTGAAAGCATTTCCAGTTCTGAAAGTATTCCTAGTTTTTTAGAAACAGTATTTAATCTTTTGGAAGAAATATTAATCCCTGCAGAAGCATTTCAAGTCTTCTGGAAACAATATCAAGTCTTTTAGAAGCATTTCAATTCTTGCGGAAGCATTTCAAGTAGTTTGACAGCAATATCAAGTCGCCTAATAGTCTTTTAGAAACAGTAGCAAATCTGTAAAAGTATTTCAAGTCTTTTCGCTGCATTTCAAGTCTTCTGGAAGCATTATAAAGCCTCCTAGAATCATTTCAACCCTTATGGAAGCATTTCAAGTATTCTGGAAGTATTACAAGTCGTTTAAAAACAGTATTAAGTTCCAATTAGATATTTTTTTTGAAAATTGCTTCTTTTTACTTTTCTTTTTACCTAACGCATATAAGGAGATTAAAAAATTTAGAGAAACAATCTTTGGCACGTCAAATACTAAATAAATTTGCTACAAATTTCCTCCTATTTCATTGCTACATGTTAATTAGTTCTTGAGATAAATTTTTTAAAGATTGCTTGGTTTTTGTCCAAAGCATATAATTAGGTTTGCAGAGTTTGAATTAAAAATTCATAATTCCGAGATTTAAAGAGTTGGAGACATTCTTTGGTACATTAAATACTAAATAAATTTGCTTCAAATTACTTCTTATTTCTTTGTGAAATTTTAATTAGTGCTTGAGATAGAAAATTGGGAGGATTTTTTTAACTGATTTGCAACTTTTTTGGTCAATAGGTCAGGTTCACATTTAAGGCGTTTTGGAAATAGGCGACCAATTTCGTCTTCAATTTTGAATTAATATTAATTAACAATTAAATCAATTAAGATAATAATTTTATGATCAATATATAAACGATTTTTTTTATCAGAGAAATTCTTTTTCTTTTTATTAAATGATTTATTTGTATCAATCAGGGAAAATAACCATTGATTTTATAATTCTATTATATAAACTGATAGGTTTGATTAGGATTAATTTTATTTATAATTTATTACACACAATAAGAAAATAGTCTTCCAAAAAAACAAAACGTATTAAAATAAATATTGCAATAGTAATCACTGCAAAGATACTGCAGTGGTCTTGATTAATATAGTACTACTATAATCTATTAAAATTTTATATAAATTTTCAATATACATAAATACACAGGACAATTCATGTATTATAAGACAGCCTTTTGGATGGCGTTGAAGCGTAAATATTGAGCAAATTATCATCTAAAACAGTTGTAGCTCCAGTTTGATAACCAAGATCAGTTAAATCCGTGTTATCCGCGTACGATTTCGTCTAGAAGACTTACTGCTTTTGAAAAGTTGATGTTTATTTATTTATTTATATTCGGGACACACAAAACCCAAAAAAGTGTCCACAACAATAACACAAAGAAAACAGCAAATTTCATAAGAAAACAAAAAGGACATCGAAAGCATGGAACAAACAATAAGAAAAAAGAATTAAATCAGCAAGCACGAAGCAGAAGAGAAAAAAAAACATAGGCACAACATTAGTTCATATAATCTCGTGATATTACGCGGAATAGAAAAACAGTATGATAAGGTCCATAAAACGGATAATCATTAATTGTTTTTCCTTCTGGCCCACCATCTGCAAAAAAAATCAAACAAATATGCTTCATGAATATGCATCTAAATGTATGCTATATATCTTGCGTCTAAAGTATCTAAGAATGTAAATTCTAAAAACCTTGAAATGCTCTCAGAAAATTTGCTATTACCTAAATAAGTCTGGAAGATTTTACTGTTTCTGAAAGACTTGATACTACCTCTGGAACATTTGAAAAGCATTTATAAGACTTGATACAGCTTCTGAAGACTTAATATTGCTTCTTGGCAACTCGAAATGTTTCCAGAAGACTTGATACTGCTCTTGAGGGACTTTAAACTGCTTTTGAAGACTTGATATTGATTCTGAACGATTTCAAATATTGCCAAAAGACTTGATCTTGCTTTTAAATGACTTGAAATGTTTCCATAAGCTTTAATATTGCCTCTGGAAGACTTAATATTTTTCTGAAAACTTGATATTGCTTCTGGGCGATTTGAAATATTTTCAGAAGACTTGATATTGCCTCCGGAAAACTTAATTCTGCTTCTGAAGACTTGATATTGCTTTTAAAGACTTGATATTGCTTTTGAAGACTTGATATTGCTTTTGAAGACTTGATGTTGCTTTTGAAGACTTGATATTGATTCTAGACAACTTGAAATGCTTCAAGAAGACTTGATACTGCTTCTGGACGACTTGAAATATATTCAGAAAACTTATGTATGTATGTATGGAATTAGGAGTGCGTATTCTATACGCAGCACATAGGTCACAACGGCCCCCTTGTACATCCAACTCCCTTTTAGAGGCCTGAGACGTTAAATACGCATGCATAACTCGATTTTTCGCTAATTCTGGCGCCTGGCCGACCCCCCATCAAACCGGACGTGCTATTGCACATACTCAGTGTGGGTTTGTCCCTATCAGATGCCACTCCAGGATACCACCACATCCTCGTGGACCCGTCGCACTAAAGGCAGCTTAATGCAAAACTAAATTTTGGGAATCAAAAATAAAGGTAATACAATATATAAATTTGTAGTTGTTACAGACATAGTACTAAACTAACAAAATTAAACCAGTATGTCTGGGCGGAGAGGCAAAAGGGGCAATTGCCACTGAATACGTCATTGATCACAAAAACTTAAATTCTTTGAAAAATATAAGTCGAGATATAGAAACTACAATTGAAGCGTCCAATGTAAGAACCAGCCAAGTTCATTTTTCGCATTAATTTATATAACTACGCTGTCATGTCCATTGTGGTCTGTCGCATCTTCCTGTGCAATAACTGGCTCTTAATGCGCATAATACGTACTACAACTGCGCATTGGTGGTCGTCTATGATATTAAGCTGTGCAATAACCGGTCAAGTAAGTAATGGACATGGCTGGTTCTTGCACGGTATTTTAAGGCGGCTTATGTCACGCGTGGTTGTGACTCAGAATAAGTTTTGAAGGTACTAGCACAAGTAGTGACGAAGATTATAATCCTGAAAACGATAAAAGTCGAAAAACTAACCTCAGTGTGGGTGATTTTGTGGATAGTGAGAGGTCATCAGCTTCCGATGGGCCCGAGGCAGACGTTGCTGCACAGCCAGTACGAGTAATGGAAATATTCCCCAGAAAGGAAAAAAGAGGATTCGGAAAATAGAGTTATGGACAAGGAATGTACGGAAGCATCGCAGAACTAAAGGAAAAGTGTACACCAATACCGCTGCTGTTACGATCCAAAAAAAAGTGTTAGATATGTAGCAAATATGGGTTTACTAACATTATTGCATAAGTATCTATGCTACGAGAATAATATATTATTTTAGGAGAAAGCTGCACATGTAAGCTGAAGTGTTTTGAAAATATTGGTCCCGAAGGTTGTCAAAATATTTTAGACGATTTTTATGATCTATTCTCAAAAGACACAAGATTCTTACCTTTACGGCCTTATCAAGAAGAACAATAATTAGAAATGGACCTCGTTCTGGGGAAGGCTTCCCAAAAAGTGCATCTTTTGCATACGTGGTAGGTATTGCGCATTCGAATTTTTTATTCCATGTGTCATTGAACTACTATTATATGGTTTTAGATTCGTCGTATGGGAATGGAGCAAAAAATATGCAGACAGGCACTACTTTCTCTCCATTCTATTACAAAAAGCCGTCTTGAACGTTTACAAAAGCAGCTGATTGATAATAATGGCACACCTCCTATAGACCTCTGAGGAAAGCACAGCAACAGACCAACAAGAATATCTGAAGATATCGATACAAATATACGGGAGCACATACTTAGTTTCCCAAAATATAAATTCCACTATAGTCGAAATAAAAACCTAAAGCATTACTACCTTTCACCAGAGTTGAGTGTGGCAAAGATGCATAAATTGTACCTGCAAAAACACGAACCTGAGCAGTATAATCTTCTACAGAAAGGCAAGAACGTCAATCCGTTGGTGAAATACGAATACTTCAGGAAATTCTTTTCAGAAAATTTTAAGCTTTCGTTTGGTAAGCCCAAATCTGACACTTGTCCGACATGTGATAAAATGATGAATAAAATTGAATCCGCTGAGTCTGAGGAACAGAAGCAGCTGCTAGAACAGGAAAAATCTCTGCATCTTAAAAAGGCCGAAACATTTTACACAAAAATGAAGGAAGCAATGAATTTGGTCAAAGGCAATCTATATGTAGAGATGCTGACGTTTGACTTCAACAAAACTTACCTCTGCCTGTATCGCCCAGTGGAGACGTTTTTTATAAAATACAATTGTGGTTGCATAATATGTGTATACACGTTGGAAGCACAGGAAAGAGCTTCTTTTATTTATACGATGAAACTATAGGAGGCAAAGGACAAAATGAAGTTTGTAGCATACTTTTCCATTTCTTGCAAAACTACATCCGGAAAGAAGTTACTGACATCTATATTTTTACTGACAACTGTGCCTCTCAAAATAAGAATAACGTGTTGGTTCGGTTTTTCTATACCCTTGTACACAGGTATCCAGAGCCAGGTCACTCGTTTCTGCCATGTGACCGTAGCTTTGGAGCCATAGAACAGCAGAAACGCAAATATGATAAAATATTTTTGCCTAGGGATTACATCAATATTATAACTAATACACGTAAAAGCTTTCAAGTGGTGAGTGTTACACAGAGTATGCTTTTAAATTTTAAAGATTATTTCCAACCTTTTTTTGTGAAAAATCCATCTAAGAAAAATTTACTATTTCCAAATATCGACTTATTCACTATCAGAAAACTGAAACCGAAATAGTACTTGAGTGCAGCGAAAGTAACTCTGTTCCAATCTTCACGTCATTTGAAATACTAAACAAAAAATACCTGCAGCCACTTTCTTTATCAAATGTCGAAACTATACTACACAAGGAACGCAGGATATTGAAAAAGAAGAAATACGAGCATGTCATGTCGCTAGCTAAAAGTTATGTTCCACAAAGTGATCAATGGTATTATAATGACATTAAAGAATATCACCTTTAGTTTAGGGCGGAAGAAAGTGAAAGCCTACCTCTGAATTTGGCAGTGAAAATGAAATATAAAATACATCTAAATACTATTTTGAGAGTTCTGTTGTTATAAATATTGATTATCTATTCTTTAAATAAACAAAAAATGTTAACGTTCTTGTGTATTTATTTATAAAATTTTCAAATTTACAAATACTATGCAATAACGAGCCAAGTCCAATAGTTTTTTTTGTATAAACAGTGTTTAAAATATGTAATCCACTTGATATAATGTAATAAATAACTACTGGGCGAAGTGCTACCAACAATGTAATTTTGATAATTTTACAACCAACAGTTATTGCAAAAACAGTTTTTTTGCTCTCCTGGGAATTTTACTATAATGGACTTGGCTGGTTCTTGCATTGGGCGCTTCAATTGTTCAAATTGAACACCATTTACATCTAAACAATACTCGAAAAAATATCAACTGAAATTTGTTGTATTAGAGTTGTATTACTAGTATTTCTCACAATTTGACAAACTATAAATTTTTCGACGTTCAATATATATAATTGGAAAGAAAAAGCTGAATAGTATATGAAAATGAATAGAAAATAGCAAAACTAATCCAGATAATACCATTAATAATTTTGTTAATTTTGCATAAAAATTCTTTTAGAAACAGTAGCAAATCTTCTAGAAGTATTTCAAGTCATTTCGATGCATGTCAAGTCTTCTGGAAGTATTACAAGCCATTTAAAAGCAGTATCAAGTTCCAATTAGATATCTTTTTTGAAAATTGCTTGTTTTTTACTCAACACATATAGCTACGTCAATGCAGTTTTAATAAGAAAATCATAACTGGGAGATTTAAGAATTTGGAGAAACAATTTTTGGCACATTAAATACTAAATAAATTTGCTACAAATTACTTTTTATTTCATTGCGATATGTCAATTAGTTCTTGAGATAGAATTTTTTGGAAATGGCTTGATTTGGTTTGTAGAGTTTTAATTAAAAAATCATAATTCGGAGATTTAAAGCTTTAAAATTTGCTAAGAAAATTAAATTAACTAAGAAAATTTGCTAAAAATTACTTATTTCATTAATCTTAATTACATAAAATTGCTTGAGATAGAAAAATGCGACGTTCTTTTTAACTTCTTTTCCGTTTTGGAAATGGGCGACCAATTTCGTCTTCCATTTTGAATTAATATTAATTATTAATTGTAAAAAATTAAAATAAAAGATATTTATTTTACGATCGATTTACAATTGATTTCTTCAACAGAGAAATTCTTTTTCTTTTTATCAACTGATTTATTTCTATCAATCAAGGAAAATGACCATTGATTTTGTAATTCTATTATATCAACTGATAGGTTTAATTAGGATTAATTTTATTTATAATTTATTACACACAATAAGAAAATAGTCTTCCAAAAAAACAAAACGTATTAAAATAAATATTGCAATAGTAATCACTGCAAAGATACTGCAGTGGTCTTAATTAATATAGTACTACTATAATCTATTAAAATATAAATTTTCAATATACATAAATATACAGGACAATTCATGTATTATAAGACAGCCTTTTGGATGGCGTTGAAGCGTAAATATTGAGCAAATTATCATCTAAAACAGTTGTAGCCCCAGTTTGATACCCAAGATCAGTTAAATCTGTGTTATCCGCGTACGATTTCCCGGTGAAATTCCTAACGGACAATCTGGCGATCTCTTCGTTACCAAAACTGGCAGATAACTTCTTTCTAAATCCAAAAGATGACTTGGGAGTATTTGAGTTCGAAACGTCCATTTCAACGTTATTTTTTACAGGCGTTGATACTTCAATTTTATTGTATTCAACGTCCCAATTAATAACCGAACCTGAACTATTTAAAGTATTCGCTTCTTGCATTGAAACATTCGATTCAATAAAACTATTAAATTCAGTCTTAGGAATGGGCGCGCAAACGTCCGGAACCATATTCATGGTTGTGTCTAAACTCATTCGCTCTTCAAAATCGATTCGAGTCCCAGAACTTCTCTCCCTATAATTGCTTCTATAGACACTAATTGGCGATAAATTGCATTCGTCCAAATTGAAGGAACCATCCAGGTTTCTATCGAAATTTGTTTCAAATCTGACCGATTTAAAGGCGGGTGATAAACATAAATGGGATGGATCGGCTGTTAAGGGAGATAAATGTAATGATTTTGGGGGGGAACTTTCGATTGTCTCGCCATCGCTTCTATCACATTCTTCAATATCGAATAATTTTTTATAGAGTAGTTCGTCTATAGGGGGATTTGAAGATTGGGCACATTTTAATTCTTCCGGATTAAAATATGGTTGGAGGGCTCTTTCAAGTTCCGGTGGTAGCTCCATTGGGAGACTTAATGCGGTTTGTGTGGATACTAAGATTAATTTTGTTAAATTAAAAAAAAAATATGTTTTTTGTTTTTACCTTCACAAGTTCTTTTCACATCCTTAACGGGGGTCTCCACCTCTTTAACTAAAGGCTCAGGTTTGCAATCGTTATTAAAAGGACTAGGGACGACACTTTGACTAAAAAAGAGATCAATTTTTGCTTGGACGTGGGATTCCATGGTGTTATCGAAATGATGATCGCATTGTTCCGCTGCTTCATCAATATCCACGGGTTTTATACATGAAATATCATCAATACTCCACTTGAATTTCTCCTCAACTTGTTGACTAGATACTTTAAACGCAGAAGGGCTACACAGAAATTTAAAAAAAATTATTTATTTATTTACCCAAAATCGAATTAATTAAATTACCTAAACACGTTTGTGTGGAATCTTTCTGATAGATGAGCTTCGAAAGGGTTCCTCAGTCTTGTGTACCTGGAGGTAGGCGTAAAATAATTATGCTTTAAATTAACACTTTGCTTAAGTTTCGTCGTCGAATTCTTTTGCGATATTTTAGACGGCGTTTCGCTTTCTGAACCACTCGGTTTGTAATTCTCCATTTCAAACGCTTAACTTAAATTAAAGCGAATATCAGAACATGTCCGTTATAAAAAGAATAAAAAACTCGGACCGCCAAACCGGAACGAGAAAACCGTTGATAGTGGGACTTTTAAATTTGACTCTCTCCCTTGACGTTTGAGTGACGTTAAAATCAACGTTTAGAAACGAAATGTCCCTAAAAAATAATTGATTTAAAAGAAATTTTGGGTTTAAATAAAAAATTAAATGTTAATTATTTTAGTTATAATAACAACATTTTGTTTTAAAATTTATTATTCAATTATTAATGTAAATAATTTTAATATTTTATATTTGACGTTTCATAATAAAATTAAATTTCCCCAAAATTATCTTAATCGATTTATTTTTAAACAAATCCCATTTAAATCTATTCAAAAATTTATTAATACTAATTTTAAACAACAAAAAATCTTCCCAATAATTAATCCTTTTTCTATATTACATAAATTTTTTAAAATTAATTTTCAGGTTATTTCTTTTGACGTTTCATTGTAGTTACACAAAATGTCTTCAAGTTAACACAAAAACAAACAGAAATTATTAAAAGTAATTTTATATTAACATTTACCTCCAATTTTATCAACAATTATTTCATCTCCTTTTAGAATGACCTTTAAGAAAGTTTCAGAGAGAAAATATGTGTCAAAAAATATGGATTTTATTACCAATATTATTTACATATGATTAACAATTTCTTTCGGATTTCTCTGCCTTAAGAAACCACAAATGTAGCAATTCAGTTTAATTAGTTTAAACGCTGCTTTCCAATCGAGATATTTGTGAAATGTTATCCTTGGTGAGCGAAATACACTTTTGGACTTCGAGGGATGATATTAATGTGAAAAATACCGATTACGGAGCTTTTAGGTGCGTTGTTTTGAAGTTTTTGTTTCGATTTTATTGTGATTTTGAATTGATTTTAGTTATCATTTAACCAAAGATGTTGGAAACGTTTATGATAGCACCAAGAAGTCTTATTGTGAGAAAAGGGGTGTTGCATGGAACTTAACGAATAAGAGACCGCACAAATTGAAAGACAAACTTAAGGAATTAGATGTTGGTGAAGTTTTTTGTGATAAGTAAATTAGATATATTCCCAAGCAGCAATCTTATATCAATTATTAATTATAAGTAGAATTTTTTATGCAATTTTATTTTGAAGTTAAACTTATGAAAGAATTATATTTTTACAAAAATAGTTATGAGATAAATTCATAATATATATCTTATAGGCATAGACTGTGTCCTAAAGATGTTTAATGATTATGAGGTCCAGAAACTAGCTTTGGGCCCTCTGTAAATTCACAAAAATGTTTTATACATTCTAAAACCATGAGAAAAATTTGTTTCCTTGATAAAACCAGACCGATTAGGCACATCCTCTTCTAAAACCAGCTTGATATTCACAGATTAAGCTTTTCTAGAAGATTTTCTACGCTGTGCCGTACAGAATTTGTCCAAATTCTATGTCTGAATAGGCTATCTCAGAAGTTATAAGTGTTAGAAGAACTAACTTGAATGTGGAAAATCTCAAATTGCTATCATTTTTTATTTTTCCCATAGAGAAAAAAAATGCAAATAAAAAAAACAAGTGCAATTATTTTGGTTATTATTATAGCTAGAGTGTTATAACTAAGACTTAGGGGCACTTTTATCGAGAATTTGATGACACAGTAAATTTTTTTTTTTGGCTTTTAGAATTTGAGATGATAATTTTGTTTTAATAATTGATCTTACGCTTATTAAATTCGTTATTTTTTGCTGATTTCATAAATATTGCGTTCGACGGGTTTATTTCTTATTATTTTAAAATAAAGTTAGATTAAACTTCTTTAAAAAATTTCCAAACGTTTCACATTGGGCTAAAATTATTTTGTGAGCTTAATAAGGGCTAAATTGGTAGTTCTCAGAACAGAATACTGACTGAATTATTTAAGATTTTCACATATTTATCGGGAAAAATTAGTATGAAATAAAATGCAAAGATTAAATTGGTACTATTATCGGATTCAAAAGATTTTACCCCTCACTTTGAAGGCGAATAACAGAGAAACTATTTCATAGAAAAAGTTGGGACTAGTTTTGTTTGTCGCGTAATTTAATTCTCTATAATGTGTGGTAATTTCATTTACTTTCACACACTCGTGTAGTAATTATACAGGGTGTCTCACGTAACTGGTTCATTAGAACTTTTCTAGGTTCCACTACTCGTAGAGGCTTGAAGTTTTGGCAACATGGGTTGTTCGTTCCGATCTATTAAACTAAAATATTCTCAAGATGGCCACTACTTCCGGTGTACCGGAAGTAGACCTCAACTTCGTTATTTTAAATAGAATGCTATAGTTTTTATTACACCATTCAATTATACGTAAGAAAATATATTGACTTTGATAATAGTTATTGGTACCTAGCGTTTTTTGTTTTCGAGTTATTTTGATTTGAAGGGCAAATCTCACCATGCTCTTTAAAAGCACATATCCCAGCCAACGTTAATTCAAATACGTTTTGCATTGGTGCGATAACTCTTCATATGCTGTCAAATAGATTGTCACTTGTTATATTAGTGTACCTTATACAGCGTGGTCAAAAATTGAATTACCGTTTCGCTGTATTCAATTGCAAGAAAGTCGAAAATTTTAAATGGAACGCCCCATATCTTTTTAGCCTATCAAAACAGGTATTTAATTCTCTACAAATTATCTATAAACATTATCATCTTATCATTAGCACCTTATCAAAATCCTACACAAAATCCTGGTAGCAGTTTTTATCAGAAGGCTATGACATTTTGACAGTTTATCGTTTAATTTATTTAAATTATCATTGGAATTATTTCTAGAATGATCTGCTATAGAATAAACTTTAGTTTGTTAGCTTTATTTACCAAAAATAACCAGCAGAAGAACGCATAAATGAAACAATGAAAAACAATAATATGGCGTAATATTCGACAAAATGATGGGCGAAATATTCCTAGAGAGTTCACTTTATCTATTAAAGGTGCTCTCTTGGAAAATATTATACATCTAAATCGATCGAAGCACCTCTTACCGAAGAATTTGGTAAACAAAATGTAACAAAACATTTATTCCATTATCTTAATCTGTTAGTGATAGAGATTTATTGTTTCTTGTTATTTTGATCTTTCCAAAACTAAGAAACAGATCCTATCCAAAACTTTATTACATCCGCGATGAATATAAAGCGGATTTAAAATATTATTTTAATTTAAAAATTCGTCAATAATACGCCATGATATTCAAAGGCATTAACAGAAGTAAGTGATGACACAACTAAGTAATGACAACAATAACATGAAAAGCTGACAAAACTCGATGGCTTTCTAATATAAAACCAGAAGCTTTCCAGCATTGCATGCGTCCATTAATTTCTAGATATGAGGAATTATTAATTTCTAGAACAAATAGGTACAGGAAAGTTTCTAGATAGTTTGTAGGGAATTAAGTTCCCTTAATTTATTTTTATAATTTTAAGATTTTGATTCTTTTATGTTATTGATTTTAATTTTTGTCATTAAATTGTTGTTTTTCATTGTTTCATTAATTCGGTTTTCTTTTGGTTATTTTTGGTAAATAACAGCTAGCAATCGAAGTTTATTCAATCGCAGTTCATTGTAGAAACAATACTAATAATAATTTACATAAATTAAACAAAAAGCTGGCAAAATGTCATGGCCTTCTAACAAAAACACAAACGGTTTTTGGCATTTTACGTATGATTTTGATAAATTCCTCAATTGCAAGAAAACGGATGGAATGTTTATAGATAATTTGTAGATAATTAAATTCCCTTTCTGATAGGGTATGAAATTTGGGGCGTTCCATTTAAAATTTTCGACTTTCACGCAATTGAATACAGAGAAACGGTAACTCAATTTTTGACCACGCTGTATAAGATATACTGATACAACAAGTGACAATCTATTTAACAGCATATGAAGAGTTATCGTACCAATGCAAAACGTTAGCTGAGATATGTGCTTTTAAAGAGCATGATGATATTTGCCAAAAAACACTTAAAATCAAAATAACTCGAAAACAAAAAACGCTAGGTACCTATAACTATTATCAAAATCAACATATTTTCTTACTTATAATTGAATGGTGTAATAAAAACTATAGTATTCCATTTAAAATAACGAAGTTGAAGTCTACTTCCGGTAGACCGGAAGTGGTGGCCATCTTGAAAATATTTTATATTAAAAGATCAGAATGAATAACCTATGATACGAAAATTTCAAGTCTCTACAAATAGTGGAACCTAAAAAAGTTCTAATGAACCAGTTACGTGAGACACCTGTATACACTCAGCAGCAGAAGTCTGCGTACAAAAAACTTGTAATACTTTAATTGAAAAAATAAGAGTCATAATCTAATGTGATAAACTTGATTTTTTTTTTATTTTGTATATTAACTACATATAATTCTATTAACAAAATATGCTTCAACAAAACAGAAATAGTAGTTACAGAAAAAAATCTAAACAAAAAATTCTACAAATAACGGGTATGCAAAAATCTGCGTACAAGTCAGGACAGTATTTATAAAAAATTCATAAATGAGATCATTGTTTCTATATTAATATGAGGTCGGATAACCTTTACGTTTAATGACCTCCCTTAAACGTTTAGGCATGGAGTGCACTAATTTCTTCGTTTCGTCCGAACTGATTTTGGCCCATTTCTCAATCATAACATTTTTTAACGTTTCCTTCGACGTTATGTTGTGTTGCCAAATCCTGCGTTTCAGTAAATCCCAGAGGTGTTCGATGGGATTCAAGTCCGGCGATTGTGGAGGTGTTTTCAGTTGCTTTGGGGTATTGTATAGTAGCCAAAGCTTGGTGTTGTGGGCGCAATGTTTGGGGTCATTATCTTGTTGAAAAAAGTATTCGGGCCCCAAGCCCAAGTTTTCGATGCTAGGCTTCAAATTTTTTAAAATGTCTATATACATTTTATGGTCCATTGTCGATGTTATGAAAACCAACCTTCCCACCCCTTTGGTGCACATACACCCCCAAACCATAACTCCACCACGTCCGTGTTTTACAGTCGCTTTCAAATTTTCGGGATTAAGGGCAGTGGTTTTCTCCATACAAGTTGTTTACCCTTAATGCCGAAAATGCAAAATTTGCTCTCATCTGTAAAGAGAACTTTCTCCCAGAATTCATTGGGCTTGTCTGAGAGTTTTTTTGCAAAGGCGATCCGCTTCTAACGATTGACCTCTGACAAATGGCTTTTTTCGTGCAACGCGACTGTGATAGTTAGCTTTTTTTAACGTCCTTCACACCGTATCTTTGCTGACAGTTTTATGAAATTCTTCTTGTACATTTTCTACTATTTTGTTTGCCGTCAGCCTAGGTTCTTTTCTAACCTGCTGTACAATTTTTCGCTTCTCTCGGTTTGTTAAAAGGGGTGGTCTACCAGATCGCGGACATGAGAGGTAATCTTCAGTTTATAATTATTAATTACTCTTTGAATGGAAGAGTGTGACCTGCCGACAGTTTCTCCTATTTTTCGAAAAGATTTTCTCTCTTTCCATAACTTTACAATAATTTTTCTCTCTCCCAATTCAATTTTCTTTCCTTTCGTGTCCATTCTAACTTTTAGCTTCTAAGCCTCTGCTAATATAATTGACACCGATTATCTTTTATTTAAATCGGAAAGTATACATCGCCAACAACGTATTTAAGTAAATAAGTATATTTTGGAGAAGGCGTCTTTATTTGTACGCAGATTTTTGCATACGCATTATTTGGAGAATTTTTAATTTTAATTTTTTTTGTATTAATATTTCTGTTTTATTGATGCATATTTTGTTAATAGAATTATATGTAGTTAATACACAAAATAGAAAAAAATTGAAGTTTATCACATTAGATCATGACCCTTATTTTTTCAGTTAAAGTGTTAGAAGTTTTTTGTACGCAGACTTCTGCTGCTAAGTGTATTAGAAATAACCACAACATGTAATAATAAAATAAAATATAATAAATATATAATAATTATAATAAAATAAAATATACCTCTCATTAAAAACACATCAAATTTACTTCTGGTGATAATTAAAATTTATTTTTCTAAACTAGTTTCGAGCCTTGCTCTTCTTCAGTAGATACCTACAAGTTTACAACATACAAAAATGAACATATTAATATAAAAATAAAATAGTAAAATCTTACGTAATTATTAACAAATTAGAAAACTTAATTAAAATTATTCAAAATTTACGTCAGAAGTTATTGTGTGACGTTAGGTTTTTTGTTTTTGTTTTTATTTTTGTGTTTTAGATACGGATCTCGCAGGCAACTATAGATTGGTTTTTGGGTCGGGATAATTTGTTCATTAAGGCTTATAATATTACTGTTAATTTCAATAAACTTGTTGATTTCGTATATTTACATTATTTCCATAAGTTTTACTTTTATTTTCGTCCAATTCGTGGTTGTTGAAAATTAGATGTTTTCCAAATGCCGATTTTGAACTCTTTTTATGTTCTTTAAGCTTTGGATACTTCTCTAACTAATAATGAACTAATAATGCCTTCAGATTGTTTTTGTTTTTAAATGTCATTGTTATGTTGAACTTATGGAATATTTTCTTGATTTTATGGGATATTTCTCCTGGGTTGGGTTGGGTTGGGTACAGATCCAACAATTATGGATCTGTACGTTGTTGGTTTATCAGGTTTTCGGTCGGATAGGGAAGTTGTTTCTTGAAGATTATATTTGTTTTGTATTTTCGAAAATATTCGTTGGATAAATGTCGGTGGGAAACTGTTTTCGCTTGCAATTTGGTGGATAATTTCGATCTCTTTTTCTAGGTCTTGTTGTTCCAATTTTGAATGGAATGCTCTGTGTATATAAGCCCTGTATGCTGCCATTTTATGAGTTTCATCATGATGAGAATCGAATGGGATGGTAGTACTAGTTTGTGTAGGTTTTCTGTAGATGTTATATTTAATTTTGTTGTTTGAATGTCGTAGTGTATAGTCTAAGAAATTTAATTTTTGATTGTTTTCAGTCTCGATAGTGAAGTTAATATTGGGGTGTAAACTGTTAATATATTTATGAAGATTATTAATATGTTGGTCGTCTTTAATCAGTACTAAAATGTCGTCCACGTATCTTGTCCATAGGATAATATCGTCTCTATAAGGGTTTTTGACACACATAATTTGATTTTTCTCTAGGTTGTCCATGAAAATATCTGCCATCACACCACTCAATGGTGATCCCATTGGTAATCCATCTAGATATTGATAGTATTTATCGTTAAAGATACAAAAATTTTGTTCTAAGCATAGTTTTAATAGCGTTAAGATGGAACGAGTTTTGTCTTTGTTTTTGAGGTCAGTCTTTAATATTTTTTCTAATATCGTTATCGTGTCGGTTATGGGTATGTTTGTATATAGGTTATTGACATCAAATGAGATCATTTTGAAACCTTCTTGTAGCTGTATTTTGTCAATTAAATCAGAAAGTTGGTAACGATTAATTATGGTATATTTTGGTTTAAAATTGATGTCATTTATTATAAATTTTTGTAAAAGTTTTGCGAGTTTGTATGTGCTGGATTCAATGGAGGTTATAATGGATCTTATTGGTAATCCATTTTTGTGAACTTTAAGTAGTGCATACAATTTAGGGGTTTGCGGATTCATAGGCAACAGGCTGATCAAGGTACCTCCGATTTCTGTTATTGTCGTTTTGTTTTCTTTAATTATTGATTTTACTTTTTTGTGAAAATTGTTTGTGGGGTTTTTATTGATAGTTTTAAAGTTATTGTCTTTCATAAAGCTTTCAGTCTTATTTATGTATAGATCTTTCTCGTCGTTTATTTATGTATAGATCGTTTTCTTTAATTTTCCGCTTGATGTTTTTAATAATTTTTTATTCCTTTTCCTCTTCTCCATTTCTTATTGTTTGTTTGTCTCTTTTCTTCTTTAGTTAGGATTTGTTGAATCTCCTTATTCATAATGTTTTCCTTTACGTGTCCTTTGATTGCTGCCTGAAGTTCCATTGCCAGTATTGGGACGTTAATTTCTCTTTTTGGACCATATTTCAGACCTTTTTCCATTAATCTTCTTTCTTGTTCTGTGAAAATCACGTTTGTAGTATTTGTTACTTTGGGAAAAATTTTATGAATTTCTCCTAGTTTGTTTGTTTGATGTTTATTCCTGATTTTTTTAGTTTCTTTTTGTGAATTTCATTAAGAATTATTGTATCATGTAATTTAGTTTCTTTGATAATTTCTTGGATTTCAATGTAATGATATTGATTATTTAAATCCTGGTAGCATTTATAAAGTTTAATGTTGTGTTCGTTAAGTTTCTTTCAATGGTTATTTAGGTTTATACGTATATGTTGAATTTTCATTTTATTAACCATATCACTTTTTATATGTTGTGGATATTTCTTGTTAGTAAATTTTGGAAATAATCCCTCTGTTAAGCAGATTCTTAGAAATTTTATGTGTTGTAGTTGTAGTTTTATTTTATATGTCGTACGCTTGTAAGTCAGGATATTGTTGACCGTATTAGCCATTGAGTAATATAAAAATAATTTTTCTTATCCTTTTTTCACCAATTATTAAATTAGGGTCTTTTTAAAAAATTTACTTCTGGTGATTAATTATTATATTAATATGTTCATTTTCGTGTGTTGTAAACTTGAAGAAGAGCAAGGCTCGAAACTAGTTTAGAAAAATAAATTTTAATTATCACCAGAAGTAATTTTTTTTAAAAAGACCCTAACATCAAATTATTACTACTTCAAATTTTTGAATTTTTTCCGCCCAACAGCTTTTAAGAAAAAAAAATCGCAAAGTTGTGCTTGTTCGCAGACCGACTGATATCGGGTACATTTTTTTATTATACCTGCAATAATTATTACACGAGTGGGTGAAAAAGAATGAAACTACTACACATTATAAAGAATTAAATTACGCGTCAAACAAAGCTAGTCCCAATTTTTTCTATGAAGTAGTTTCTCTGTTATTCGCCTTCAAAGTGAGGGGTAAAATCTTTTGAATCCGATAATAATTTAGTTTTTAATAAAAGGACGAACCATTTTTTATAAAAATTCAAAATCTGAGTCATCGCTTAAAAAATTCTTCTTCTTCCACTGGCTCCATGATAAGCTCCCTAGCCTCAAAAGTCAATTTCTGCAATGGAGTTTTCTAGAATGTGCTAATACCTGCAAAGACAGGATGCAATTATATTAAAAGGCAATGATCTATGTTTTCACAAGTTTTATTTAATGATTTATTAATGCATGATCCATAACCCGTTTCGATTTGGCTATGACAACTTTATAGGAATATAGCGAGAATCTCCAAAATGTCTTCATATCAGGTTTTCATTACAAAAATCTACAATAACTCAAACATCAAAAGGGTTAAAGAAAAACTTAATACATAAATTTTGTTTGTAATTTTGTTATTTCGAAAATGACCGGACGGATTTCAATGCGATTTTTACCAAAATATGTTAAAGAATGTCCTTTGTCGGATTGCGTAAACAGTTTTTCAAAATGAGGTCTCCCTCATGAGCGCCTCTCGGAGTGTTATTTTTGTTACTCTTTAACTTGTATTTCAATTAAAACGCTCTTAAAAAATTAGGGAGCCCTTCTTTCGAAAATCTGTAACGGATTTTACAACATTATTAAACACATTTTTGTAAAAATCGCGCTGAAATCCGACTGGTCGTTTTCGAAATAACCCGAAGCCTACGATATTACAGGCCGTACTGTGTTGGTGGGGGTTCGTGGTACAGACTACGATGACGAATACAGACTATAGCAGTCTAGCCGTTTTAAGAGGACGCTCACAGTTACACATACGTCTGAATAAGAAAAAGGAAAAACAAAAATGATGAGAAAATATTAATCAAAAATTCAATTTTCTTTATAAAAGTTAAATATGACGTTAACCAATATCAGATATGACGCAAAAACCTACAGAGAAATCCCTGAGAATAATTAACGTTTAGAATTTAGAGGAGGCTCCCACTACATTACAGATCAACAGTTAAAAACCGACTGATCGGTACCCTGAGATTCAGATTCGTACCCCGAGATTCGAGACTCCCCACCATTACAATACGGCCTGTAATATCGTAGGCTTCGAATAACCACATCTTACTAAACTGCATTGTCCGAAACTATAGAGAATATCGATAAACTAAAACATGTCCCATATTAAGAACATATTTTGCTACCATCAGTTCAAATTTGAAAATTTTTCGTCAAATAGTTTTTGAGAAAAATAATTGCAAAATAGACAAAGTTGTCGGCACTCTCAAAAATCGGGTACTTTTTTCAATTAACTCGCGATTATAGAAAACCGCCGATCCAAACATTTCCAAATTAACCTGTTATACACAGAAATGTTCACTGATCACAATAAACTTTACCGCAATTTCTTGCATCAAGCGATTTCGAAGATATCGATCTCCAAAAGTGAGGGGCCTTGACATCTGGCAGGGATAATAGTAGTTTTCTAAACTCCTTTTTTTATTTGATACAATTCTTTGTATTTCTTTTCTTTCGTTACTTTAGCTATCGTGTAAATAGCATCTAAAGTGTTTTTCATTTTAATTATGGTCATCTCTTCGGAGTATTATGTCTGTTTTTCTTTAACTTGTATTCCCATTAAATAACGAAATCCGACATCCAATATTATTAAACACATTTTGGTAAAAATCATTTTGAAATCGATTTCAAAGTGATCAATATATCTATTATATTGAGATATATACGGATAATATAATATGATCATATATATTATATATGATCAAAGTGGTCATTTTCGAAATAACACATCTTGACTAATACATCTTACTAAACTGGGATTTTCCGCGAAACTATAGGGAATATCGATAAACTAAAACATGCCCCGCATTGAGAACACATTGGGTTACCATCAGTTCAAATTTGAAAATTTTTTGTCAAATAGAGAAAATTTGAGAAAATAAATCGCAAAGTAGACAAACTTGTCGGCACTCTCAAAAATCGGGTATTTTTTTCAATTAATTCGCGATAAAAGAAAAACCGCAGATCTGAACGTTTCCAAATTAAACTGTGATATACAGAAATGTTCACTGATTACGATAAACACTAACGCAAGTTTTTTTATCGAGCGATTTCAAAAATATCGATCTTTAAAGTGAGGGGCCTTGACATTTGGCAGGGATAATAGTTACAAGCTAGAACGAGAAGTAGGAATATAACAAAAATCTTCAAAATATCATAAAATAAAACAGATAGAGGGATACTGTTGGTATGAACATTGTTTACAATGAACCATAAACGCGAATTCAACATCTGATTTAACTTTGATATGAGGACGCTGGGGAAATTTATATTGTACTGGGTTCTCCCTCAGGTTATTTCTTGTCTGCTATGCTTCATGTGAAAGTTGCACAGTAATTGCTTACACTTCCTTATTATTTTTTTGACTTTTCTCCAACATAGATTTCATCTACCAACCATAAATGACCTCAAAACACCCCCGGATAATAATAATAATAATAATAATAATAACCTTTATTTCCACCCTTACAAAAATGCACAGAAAACGTCAAATTCATATTCAAACAGTCTAATTTAATCTACTGTAATGGTTCCAGAAAAAAGTTATTTATGATCAAAAGATATTTGAGATAACTTTTGATATCAAGTTTTGTGTAAATGATCTTTTTTCCAAATTTTAGTATTATATGGTATTATGCTTACTATTGTTACCACCATCTTAATTTTTAAAATGTTTATAATTCTGGCCCATAAACGCAAAACTTTATAAAGAATCAAGAGAAATGAAAAAGTATTGTCAGACCTAATTGAAGATTTTTTGTTGTATTTCAATTTATGGTTCATTATGACCGACCTTATTTGAATATGTTATTAATTATATCATAATAAAGAAATTCACACAATTTTAATTCAATATTATCTAATGAAAAAGGTTGCTGATTAAAATTTAAAGATTTTTATCAATTTATATGAAGTAAAATCATATCGTTATATTTGAATGGTACGAACTTACCTTCTTTAATTTCTTAACGCATATATTTCCGATAAAAACCGCCCAAAAAAATTAATTTTCTTATGTTAAAAAAAGAACACTTCAGGATATTATCTTGAAAAATGCAAAATTACATAGTTTGGCACAGGATAAACAGTTAACACACTCGAATTAACTCGAGCGTGTACTTTGAATGGTGAATCTAACCTTTTCAGTGCTTTAATCTTCTTCCTAAAAGGTAACTAAACGAGTTGAATTAACATACATACAAAAATAAACAGTCATGTCGTCGCTCGTTTGACACTCTATTTACATTTAACCGTTTTCAAAGTTACTTCTCACACACTACTGTTCGTTGTGATAATATTTTTTTTTTAAATAAAAAAAACCTTACATTTTGTCATTGAATTTTTAATTTTGTCCAGTTAGAATCACCACTCAG
Organism: Onthophagus sagittarius; assembly: GCA_036711965.1. Classification (NCBI taxonomy): domain Eukaryota; kingdom Metazoa; phylum Arthropoda; class Insecta; order Coleoptera; family Scarabaeidae; genus Onthophagus; species Onthophagus sagittarius. The sequence goes on along the minus strand of JASERS010000001.1, from coordinate 18,801,936 downwards.
TGGTATATCTCAAAAATTAAAAATGATAAAAACAATTTTTCACACAAAAATCTTTTTAAATCATCCCTAAAATGCATATCATTAACAATGTTCATGTTAATGAATATTGTTAAGATATTCAATTTATATGCATATTCAATTAAATAAATAACGTTTAAAGTAAATAAAAACTAATATTTTTGGTATCAAATCGAGGTTAATTTGAGATTTTTTGGTATTGTTTTAATAATATTTGGGATAAAAATGGGAAAATATTAATAAAATATTACATGTTTCTGGGTGGAGCCGTTTGGGAACGCTATAAAACAAGTTTATTTTGAATTGTATTCTAAAACAAAAAGAAATAGACCTGTCGAGATGTTTGCTTTAAAGTTTCCGACAAGGAAGTTTATTAAAAAAAAATTACATGAGGATATGTAGCCATATAGGTACTTTTTTCTAACTATCATAGTTACCGAGATAGATTGAACTGAATTTAATCCCGCCTGTACATAGTAGTATTATGCCATAAAAATTTTGGTATCTTACTTTTTCTATTGGAGTGTAAACGTTTAAGATATAATAAAGTATAATAGAGATACAGAAAAATCTTGGTTTTTCCATAAGTTCTATGACGAGACAATTATAATATAGGATTTTTGAGTAAACGACATTTTTCTACAAAAAAATGCAATAATTTTGAACATAGTTTGCTGCTTGGGTATAAAATCAGAGAAATTGTATACATACAAGCCTCATTGCCTACCTGAAACTAGAACATAATTGTGGGCTGTTTAAATGAAATGGATCAGACTTAAACTATTAGAAACCAATTTTTTGGTTTATAATCAAGTGAGGATCCTTTGAATGTTATTACAGTGCACTTTCATTAATTGGTTCATCAGTTAATGGGCACATCATTAGAAATGTTCACTGATTACGATAAACACTAACGCAAGTTTTTTCATCGAGCGATTTCAAAGATATCGATCTTTAAAGTGAGGGGCCTTGACATCTGGCAGGGATAATTGTTACAAGCTAGATACGAGAAGTAGGAATATAACAAAAATCTTCAAAATATCATAAAATAAAACAGATAGAGGGATACTGTTGGCATGAACATTGTTTACAATGAATCATAAACGCGAATTCAACATCTGATTTAACTTTGATATGAGGACGCTGGGGAAATTTATATTGTACTGGGTTCTCCCTCAGGTTATTTCTTGTCTGCTATGCTTCATGTGAAAGTTGCACAGTAATTGCTTACACTTCCTTATTATTTTTTTGACTTTTCTCCAATTGGAGTGTAAACGTTTAAGATATAATAAAGTATAATAGAGATTCAGAAAAATCTTGATTTTTCTGAATCAATAATTTTGAAGATAGTTTGCTGCTTGGGTATAAAATCAAAGAAATTGTATACATACAAGCCTCATTGCCTACCTGAAACTAGAACATAATTGTGGGCTGTTTAAATGAAATGGATAAGACTTAATCCATTACAAATCAATTTTTTGGTTTATAATCAAATGAGGATCCTTTGAATGTTATTACAGTGCACTTTCATTAATTGATTCGTCAGTTAATGGGCACATCGGTTATTCGGAACAAAACATACAAACCGACACGTTTTAGACGTATTGTATATTCGCTTATTAGGTCCAATAATTCGGTTAATCGGTCCAACTTGTCTAATTTTTCTTAATATCTAATTGTAAGTTGAAATGCAATTTCACGTATTTGAATTATTAGGTTAATATTTTTCATCATTCAAACATTCAGACATCTTCAGTTTAAAGAAGAGGTTTCTGATTTTCTTGTGGCGTAGACCCCTTGCCATGTTTTTCAGTTTTCGGCAGAGGGGGTCTTATCTTATTTGATATTAAGTTATTGTAAATTTATAACTGTAGTGAAGTTTAGTGTTAAAAATTTAAAGTAAAATCTTTTTTTTTTTTCGCTGATTTAGACTCCTTACAAGTTGACATAGACTCATGGGGGTCGATATAAACTACTTTGGGAGTCACAGGTTTAAATCATGATTCATTCCTTTATCTCAATTATTAAAACCAAGGCAATTTTTTGAAGTAAATTTAATTAAAGAGTTAGTTAATTAAAGAGTTTAATTAAAAAGCAATCTTCTTCAAATATTTATATTTTATATACTTGGAATCGGTTTCAACATGTTAAAATGTCATCATTAGCCAAATCTACAAATCATCCGATTAAAAATAAGAAACCAGTTATATGAATTTTTTAAGTATAATTAGGAAAATAACTTACTGTCATAAAAAGTCACACTGTAAGGACATACAAATCACACATAAAAAAATTATAATATCTTTACAGTATTACAAACAAATTAAAACTTTTAATAAATTAAGATGAACATTTATGAAAATATAATTGGTATGGCTAACAACCAGATATCTATTTCAACCGGAATATTTTGTCGTAAAACAGGTTACAAATAAGAATCAAAATAAGATCTAATGTGGCGATTGTTGACTCCAGGTTCATTGTGTATATCAATAATAAAAGAAGAAGGAAAGAAAATCCTTTTTTTCACAATGATATAAATATTTATTTATTTCTTTTCAATCTGTACTACACGTGTTTCGCTTTTTACACGTGTTTAAAATTAGAAATGTTAAAAATAAGTTGATTTTATGAAATAAAATATAATTACCGTCAGTTACATCAGAGGTTTCAAGAAATTAAGCGAAGAGAAAAATGCGAAGACATTGGATGATCCTGAACTCTCGTCATTAAACGTTGAAGAAGCAAATACCAATCTTTTCTTTAATTTAAAATTATTGAAAAATATGAAATTTTGAAATATTGAAGTTAACAAACAGATTGGTTAATAATTTAATACCTTTCTTTGAAATTTTTTTTTTTTGAAATTTTTTGTTTGTTAAAAGAAAAAAATGTGTTTTTTGTTTGACATTATTAATGTTGAAATGCAAAAGTCTGAATTATAACTAATTATAAAACATTAATAATGAACGCTGATGTTAACGTTAAATTATTATAAAAGCCCAAGGGCGGCGTGACTGTAATGGCTGAAGGCAAAACGTGGTATTTCTTTTGCAAGTAAAAGTAAAGAAAAAAGTAGTAAAAGAAGTTCAATTTATCACCATAAAATCACAAAAAGAAACAGGATGAAACGACTCCAAGAAGGCAAGAAGAGGAAACATACCAAATCTATCCTTTTTAATAAACATAATGTAAGTGACAATCTCTCAAAGAATTCACCTAAAGAACTTTCCATATTAAAAAGATAGATGTTAATAATTCAAATTTTAAAGTTTCTATTCAAGATTTAAATAATATTAATTTTGCACCCCGTTTCACTAATCTGAGCAATGTTGCATTCACTGACAAAGAAAATAATATATTCAATTTAGGCCACAAGTTTGCCCTTCCCGGAAAGGTTGATAAAATAGAACTTGCCATCAATTTAGAATCACAAATTTTTGAAAATGCAAACCTTCTTAACGAAATTCACAATAATTTTGCAAATCTAACTTCCAAATCTAATATAAATTCTAAAAATAGACCTTCAGCCACCTTAAATGATATTAAAAAATTAAAACAGATTCACATTAATAATGAAAATTTGATCGTCACATTAGGAGACAAAAACGCTGGATTAGTCATTATCACTAAAGAATCTTATATCAACAAGACTCAAGAATTTTTTGAACAAAATGACATCAAACTTATAAACAAAGACCCTACCCCTAAATATAATTACACCTTAAAGACACTTATTAATTCTTGTAAAGAAAGTTTAAAAAAATTCAACATCAGTACTAATCTCCTAACTCAAATGAACCCTTTGTCTCCTACACTCAAATCTCTTATAAAATTACACAAACCAGATAGAAGCATTAGACCAATTATTTCCAATACTAACACCCCAAATGAAAATATTGCAAAACATTTACAAAAATTTCTATACAATACTTTTCAAAATAATTTCACTTACACCACTAAAAACTCATCAGATCTTATAACAAAACTTTCAAAACTAAAAATTAATAAAAAATCGACTTTAATTTCATTCGATATAAAAAATCTTTATTCCAATATTCCAGTCAATGAATGCATTAATATAATAGATTTCCTTTGTAACAATATTCAAAATTTTAACAATGTTCAATATAAAGACATATTTCAACTCACATCCATTATCAAGGTAGTTTGTGAACAGAATTTCTTCATCTTTAATGGAAAACATTATCGTATGACCGATGGTTTACCCATGGGCTTATATATTCCTATCTCAGGAATCATGGCTGATATCTTTGTGAATAATTTCGAGAAAACTCTTTTTTCTGAGAAATACGCTTTGTTCACCAAAGACATAATTTTCTACAAAAGATACGTAGACGATATATTAATAGTATTTAATGGTAATAAAGAACAACTATCTGCCCTTACTAATGTATTTAATAACATATGCATACTCTATTTTACCACCGAAATAGAGAAAGACTAAAGTTAACTTCTTGGATATCACAATTTCTAAAAATATTTCTGAGTCATCACTTAACTTTAAAGTATTCCGAAAAGATACAGCAACTGATACGATTATACCTAAATCCTCTTTCTCCTGTTCACAACATAAATATGCTTCATTTCGTTTTCTCTTTAACAGATTACTAAATTTTCCTTTACAGCATTCTGATTTTATTACCGAATTAAAAAACATAATAAAAATTGGTTTAAATAATGGCTACTCTCTTCAAGATATTCAAAACATTTATAATAAAACTTAAAACAACTTTACTAATAAACTTATCTTCCCCAGAATCAATGAAAAACTTAAATTTATCTCTATTCCATTTCACCCTAATATTCAAAATACTTTCAACAATATTTTTAAATCTCATAAAGTTACAACTGTATTTTTCACTAATAATAAATTAGGTCAATTAATTGTTAATAACAAACACAGATTTAATCTTAACCAAAAGAGTAGCATTTACAAACTGGACTGTGGGGATTGCGATTGTTTTTATATTGGTCAAACGGGACGTAACATAAAAACCAGATTCAAAGAACACATCTCTAAAAATAATTCAGCATTTTTTAAACATCTTGAAGAAACAGGACATAAGTCAAATCTTTCTAACATATCTCTTTTAAAACATTTAAAGAAATCAAAAAAGATGGATCTTTACGAAGAATATTACATCAGATCCTATAACAACAATAATTCACATCTTTTAATAAATCAATTTACCGATTTTTTCCATAAAAGACTCTTTTCCAGTTTCCTGTAATATCGAAATTCCCGTTCTTTGAGACATTTGTCACATTTTATCAACAGTTATCTCTTTCTAGATGTATTTTATTGCTCTCAATTATTTCATAAACTCGTCAGACCGTTTCGAAACGTAGATACAAGCACACGACTCTCTAGATTAAGGTAAATTTTTTAAAAAATTTTTTAATTTCTGACTGATTTTTATTCATCTTTGATACTATCATTTTTAACTTGTTTTATTGACATTTTATATTTTATTTATTTTAGAAATGTTCTTCATCTAACTTTTACTTTTACTTGCAAAAGAAATACCACGTTTTGCCTTCAGCCATTACAGTCACGCCGCCCTTGGGCTTTAATAATAATTTAACGTTAACATCACCGTTCATTATTAATGTTTTATAATTAGTTATAATTCAGACTTTTGCATTTCAACATTAATAATGTCAAAAAAAAAAAAATTTCAAAGAAAGGTATTAAATTACCAACCAAACTGTTTGTTAACTTTATTATTTCAAAATTTCATATTTTTCAATAATTTTAAATTAAAGAAAAGATTGGTATTTGCTTCTTCAACGTTTAATGACGAGAGTTCAGGATCATCCAATGTCTTCGCATTTTTCTCTTCGCTTAATTTCTTGCAACCTCTGATGTAACTGACGGTAATTATATTTTATTTCATAAAATCAACTTATTTTTAACTTTTCTAATTTTAATTTAATGCAGTTGTACCTGATGACACTTTTAAGAAAAAAGCGAAACACGTGTAGTACAGATTGAAAAGAAATAAATAAATATTTATATCAATGTGAAAAAAAGGATTTTCTTTCCTTCTTCTTTTATTAAAGATCTAATGTCTTAAAAAAGCATATAGGGGTTTATAAACATTAACTAATTAATCATTTAATAGGTGGGAATTACTTCTATCTCTAACGTTATCAATTTCAAAACCCTTCAAAAGGTCTATTCTCACATCTTTATCGCATTTGTGTAGGAGTTACATTTTTAAAATCATTGTTATATTCGGTTTCCATGATATGTTTAAATATATTACAAGTATTCCTATTTTTGTGTTCCTGTATTCTTTAATGTAGCTTCCTACTGGTCTGACCAATGTAAACAGCGGTACAGTCATGACATCCAATTGAATAAACAAAATTACACTGTAAAATGTCTTTCCTTTGTTTATAATTGGCCAATATATCGCTGATCTGTCCGTTGGACTTGTAACCAACGTAAATGCCGTATGATTGTAGAATAGGTTTAATTTTGCAGTTATTTTTATTATATGTTAATGATCTATACTTATCAAATATGTCTTTATCATGATTATAAAGAGGATCTTGCTTAACCCTTCGTCTGTAAACGTTTTTTAGCACCTTCCGTCTGTAAACGTGAGTCTTTCAAGTTCAGCCGATTTTTTACGGCATTATGCATTAAAAAAAATATGAAACACTATTAAATTCATTACTGTAATCTTGTGAGTTCATATTCTATCACATATTACCTTCTTTTTAAGTCGGGTCCACACAATGTGTATCAACTTAATAGTGCATTTTTTACTTAAACAGTTTAGGTCGGACACGAAATAGAAATATCCAGGTTTACAGACGATGGGTTAATGATGTTTTTGTGTAGTAGTTTCTCAATAGTCTTGGAAGGATAACCATTTTTCTTTACTAGAGTAGTGATAAACGTTATTTCTTTGAATTTAGCAAATCTTTCTAAAGGGTACCTCAATAATATAATGATATATAATTGGAAAGCGGCTAATTTATTAGAATAATTGATAATGAAGTTTTTCTCAATGTGATCTAAATATAAATCAGCCAGATTGCCAGATATAGACAAATCCATAGGTAAACCAATCCGTCTGTGTTCAAGTTTATAAACTGTTGTTAAATCTTCAATAGTTCTGGTTAATAGTATGGTGGAGTACCTTAATTAAGTGTGATGTGATTTATCCTTAAAATGATTATAAAAAATATCTTTAACGATGTCTAATGTGTAGTTAGTATCAACATTAGTATATAAATTAACATCAAATGATAATATGGTACTATTGCTGGGATTGATATGTTTTAAATTTTCTATTAGTTGCTATTTAAGTTCAAAATTAATTTGTTTAAAAATATCGCAGATGAAAGAGGTAATTTTAGAGGTGGGTGAATTGTACCATGCAGTTATAGGTCTAATGGACAGGTTTTCTTTATGAAGTTTAATGAGTGAATATAATTTAGGTAGATAGGAGTTCATAGGAGTAAGAAAATATATGCATATTTTGGCATTTAGTTTATTCAAGATATCCTTCCGTTTTTTAATAATGTCTCTGGTTTTTGTGATTATAGAGTTTAGAGTATCTTTTTTTAACTTCAAAATAACCATTATCAATTAAAAAAGCGATCGTTTATATTCTTCTCTATCAATGATGACAGTACCTGCGTTTTTGTCAGCGTTTATACAGGGTGTCTCACGTAACTGGTCATTAGAACTTTTTTAGGTTCCACTACTCGTAGAGGCTGTTAATTTTGGAAACACCGGTTGTTCATTCCAATCTATTAATCTAAAATATTTTCAAGATGGCCACCACTTCCGGTCTACCGGAAATAGACCTCAACTTCGTTATATTAAATGGAATGCTATAGTTTTTATTACGCCATTCAATTATACGTAAGAAAATATGTAGACTTTGATAACAGTTGTTGGAACCTAGCGTTTTTTGTTTTCGAGTTATTTTGGTTTTAAGTATTTTTTGGCAAATATCACCATGCTCTTTAAAATAACATATCTCGGCCCACGTTAATTCAAAGCCGTTTTGCATTGGCACGATAATTCTTCATATGCTGATAGAAATGATTGTCTGATGAAATAGATTGTCTTTGAACTAAAATTAGATAAACTGTCAAAATGTCATAGCCTAGATTTTGATAAATTCCTCAATAGCAGGAAAACTATAATAAATAGGGATAGGAATGTTTATAGATAATTTGTAGAGAATTAAATTCCCTCTCGAATAGGCTAAAAAGATATGGGGCGTTCCATTTAAAATTTTCGACTTTCTCTCAATTGAATACAGCGAAACGGTAATTCAATTTTTGACCACGCTGTATAAGGTACACTAATATAACAAGTGACAATCTATTTAACAGCATATGAAGAGTTATCGTGCCAATGCAAAATGGTTTTGAATTAATGTTGGCTGAGATATGTGCTTTTAAAGAGCATGGTGATATTTGCCAAAAAATACTTAAAACCAAAATAACTCGAAAACAAAAAACGCTAGGTACCAACAACTGCTATCAAAGTCAACATATTTTCTTACGTATAATTGAATGGTGTAATAAAAACTATAGCATTCTACTTAAAATAACGAAGTTGAGGTCTACTTCCGGTAGACCGGAAGTGGTGGCCATATTGAAAATATTTTAGATTAATACATCGAAATGAACAACCCGTGTTCCCAAAATTTCATACCTCTACGAGTAATGGAACCTAAAAAAGTTCTAATGAACCAGTTACGTGAAACACCCTGTATATAATGCATTATTATCGTTTAATTTTTGTTTTTTCCTTATAGTATTATGTATCTTAATATGTATATTATGGTTTGGGTCTTTCTGATTATTATGAGCAGATTTTTCATGTTTTTAAAAACAGGAATTATGACATTTTTAATGTTGTTACGATTGGGTAGCTGATTAATAGCACAATCAATCTCTATTGTAGTCAAATGAATATTGGGTTGATACTGAACGGCAAATTTATGACTTTTGCTAAGTAATTTGATTTCATCTTTACTGAATTTTATGTTGGTGGGATTCAAGGTGTACTAAAGTTTGTCATGATGTGTTATGTTGGATGTTTTAGGCGACTTTAACAGTAAGGGATCTTCTAAAGGTAGTGAAGCTTTGAGAGGAAGTGATATAGAGTGGTTAGTATTTATAGAATCGTGTTGGTGTATTTTTCTTTGTCTTAAAATATTTAATGTTCGCTTTTTACCTTTTTTTATTTTATTTTTAACGTTAATATTCCATTATTTTAGCCATTGTTACTTTTTTAAGTCGTTCTTTTATATTAGAACGTATTTTTATATATTTGAACTTTTGTCTTAATAAATTTTGGATAAAACAGCAGTTATCAGATATCATGTTAAACAAGACATCGTCATCTTCAATTTAAACCATCATTCTTTTTTGTGTGGTTTGTTTTGGGACGCAATCTTACACAGTTTAATTTTTCTCTCAATATTTTCTGGTTAAAACATCAGCAAGTTTTTCACTTCAGTTTGAACCATAAATCATCCCATTATCTCTATTATTTTAATCATGACCACTTCTTTAAATCCTCCATCTTTATTATTTTAATGTTATTAAGATTTTAACATACCTACTTTTTCATATTTCAATTTTTTTCTCAATAAAGCTTGAATAGAACAGCAGTTATCATCTTCAATTTAAATCATTATTTATTCCTATATTTCCATTAATCAATGGAGATGGGCTTAATCGTCACCGAGTGTTAAAGTGCGATATAACAAGTGATACAAATTATAGTTGAAGAAATATTGTTGCTTTATATTTTTACAATCGGATATTTGGTTACGCCAGACTCAAAGTGTCCAAATTAACTGAAGTGCACTGTTTAATCATTTAACTACATTGTAATCAAAAAATGCTTAAAATTTGAAGTCAACTTTATAAAAAATTTACAACTTCTATATATACAATTTCTCTGAATAAAATATACTTCTATATATTAATCTTTTAAAATTTTTAGGACCATTTAAATCAAAGTAAAATTCTTTTTGTTTCCTGTAAAGACGCACACGTTTATTTATTATTAGCAAAAGGAATTTTGGTTAGTATTTTATATAATGTTCAAACATGTGACTTAATTTCAATTAGTTTTGATAAATTTCTCAGTACCAAAATCCAAAATGAACCCGTTTGTGATGGTAAGACCAACCCACTCCAAAATAATTTCATTTATCTTATTATTATTCTTTTATTTTTTAATAGGTTATATTGATAATGATCATATAGTTGCTGTTTTATCTGATGGAAGAGTTTTTGGTTATGGGGGTAGTTGGAGAGAAGGTTGGTCGATTGAGGGCGGTCCCCGGCGCTATGTATATTTATATGGTGAATACATGGTGGTTTGGGGACGCTCCGGAGCAGAACACCCACAACCGTGGAGTCCTCTCACAAAAGATCATCAAAGAGCTAATTTACACTTATATTGGGTTGGTTCAAGAGGAACCGATTTATTAAGCTATAAAAAAACGTCAGCTGAACCAATAGCTGTCGTCATTAGCAAAATTTATTCAAAAAATTTAATTGTTGTGGAACAAAATGTCTCGCAAAGGGGTGCTGTTTCCGTTGAAGTGAACGTTTTAGAATTAATTAACAACAATTTAAAACGTGCTTCTGTAACGGCGGTTCCTTTACAAACTCAAGTTTGTAGTACATCGTTAAGTAAGAATGAGATTTACCTTTTGCTTTGTTGCATTGATGGGAGCATAGCGCTTTTAAATAGAAATCGTGGTTCAACGAAAATTGTAAAAGCTTCCTTTATTCCAACTTTGGCGTGTTGGCATGATTCGAACTGTTTAGCGGCTATTGGAAATGAAAGTGGACAAATCCAATACATTGATGCATCCTTAAATTTTGTACGAACGCAAATTTCAACTGAAGATTTTACTCCGACTAATATAATAGATGTTTCAAGCTATTTTAATTCCCGGCCGAACGTAACGTTATTAAAGTGGGAAGGAAAAGATTTGATTTTATGTATTGAACATGGACCATTAATTGTTGTTACTCACGATAGAAATTCTTTAAATTTTTTATCAGTTATACAAAGGTATTTAAAAGATGGTAAAACTGATAAAGCGGTTAATTTATTATTAAGCTGGGAATTTAACGAAGAATGTTTTGCCGCGCTACAAAAAATTGTTACTTATTTGTTACGTTTACCATTAACGGAAGAAAACGCCCAATTATTACAAAACGCTTTAGGATGTTATTATAGCCCGCCTGTTCCTTTGGATGCAGAAGCAATTCATAATTATGGGTTTCAAGTGAAATGTTTGACGAGGAGGTTTTTCTATCAGTTAATAAGGGCTTCTATGTTTGAAACCGCTTTTCTTCTTGCTGTTGACATTGGACATCATGATTTGTTTATGGATTTGCATTATATTGCGGTTAAAATGGGGGAAACTGAAATGGCGGCGGCAGCAAGAGCTCAAGCTTCTACTTTACTAAGTAGTTGTTCAAGTGCTGGTAAATATATTTTTTTTATTACGGTAAAATTTTGATAAATGTAATTTCTATAAATGTAACATTCCACGACAGCAACCAGTTTTGATTTCATATTCATTACTGCAACGTTTGAAATTTAAGATTAAGTGACTTACAAGGAAACCATGCAATTGACTCTTGATATTTTCAACTACCTTAAACTTTAAACATAAATTACGTCTCTGAGAAGAAGGATCAAAAACTCTTGTAAAATGATATATACATCTTTCTATATAAATTCACCACAAAAAATGCATCAAAGGTAGCGAAGAGTCAGCTGTGTTGTCTCCTTGATAGTTAGCTTATTAAAATGATGGAAAAACTGATAAATGAAAAGTTGACATAATAATTAAATTACATTTGATGCTATGATCAGGGATCTGGCCCGTTTCAAATTTCGGTTAATTTTGAACCGGTTTATGAAACGAAAAAATTCATAGCGGTTAATTTTGAACCGGTTTTTAAAATAAAATTTAAATAAATTCGAAAATTATGCTACATACCAGATATTTATTTAAAAATTAAAAAAACTAAACGAAAAAATACATTTAAAGAACGTAAAAATAGCAATATACACGATGATTCAGAAGTAGATGACCTCATACTTTAATTTTCAATGTGAGGGTAACAATTGCAAGTCTTGAAACTTTAAAGTCGATTATCCTCAAAACAAAAGCCGATTAAAAAATGTTTCAATTTAAATTTATTTTTTTAAGAAATATTAACTACACTTTTAAATTTTTATAAAATTTTCAATTATTACCCTCATACAGAAAATGAAGGTTTGAAGTCGATTATCTGGAAAAGGTATTAGGAAAAAAATGTCTCTTTAATTTGAACTTAAAATTAGCTGTTCTACATGAGGTTTCATTTTAGCCATCTACTTTTGAATCACTCTGTATAAGTAAAAGCTGGTAATAATCAACTTCAAACAATTATTTTCTGGTCTCATCGCCTGTGTTTGCACGAATCAATAAGATATTTTCTAAATTATCTTTGGATATATTCGTTCTTAATTCGGATAGTATGTAGCGAAGACCTGAAAAGCACCTTTCCACGCTTACTTGTGTTACTGGTAGGGCTTGTGTTATCATTGCCACATTATATAATTGAGTATTCTTATGTTTAATATTTTCCCAGTACTTTAGAATATCTTCATTATATGGAATTCGAGGAGTACAGGTACAAAATTCCTTAAGTGCAAATTCAATGTCAGAAGAATTGACATAGGTTCTGCTTGAAGATTCTCTTTCTTTAGATTTTAATTTTAACATTTTCTCCAACTCATCTTCATCCGAATTTGAATCCTTCAAAAATGTTGTATCTTTTGTGTTTCTAGTATTTACGTTTTTATTTATGTCAGTGTATGTATGATTATTTACCGACTGTAACATATGCCACGTGCTAATTAAATGATTTTGCGCAATATTCAATTCTTCATCGGTTAAAACACAGACGAATCTTGGATCTAAGTATATCGCAGCTAAAAATGCTGTATTAGTCATTAGTTTAGTTTGGCGAGATTTCATATTGCAATAAAGCCTTCTTGCCAAAGGAAGATCAATTTTACTAGTTTCTGAAGTACACTCCCACCAAATGTGATAAAAATCACCAGGCAATAAATTTTCTTTCTGAAGAAGAACTGTTGCAGTTTTTGAAGGTTTGAAAGCCACAACAGCGTTTTCGATTGATTTTCAATTCATTTCAGACAAATGTAAGTCCTTATTTGTGACTCCTAAATCTACCACTACATCTTTAATAGCCAGAAGACGTTCCAGCATAAGGAATGTTGAACTCCACCGTGTTGGGCAGTCTAAAATAGGTTTACGGCAGTTCATTTTATTTAGAAGGCCTAAAAACGTCGGTGTTCTTAATTTCTTGATAACCTTTCTTGCCACATGTATATATGCTCCTTCATCTTTCAAAGCATCAGTTACAGCTAACTGAAGTGTATGAGCGGCACATCGCACACCAATTATTTTATTGGTTTGAAACAAATTATTCTCGTTAATATCATTAACTTCCTCCTGATCATTGTCACCAAAATCAAGATAACTCTCAATATCAGCATTATCATCTGATATATTCATTTGGTCTATTGCTTTTAAGATGTTTCGCCCATTATCAGAAGTAACAGTATAAATTTGAGAAAAAGATAAATTATATTTCTTCAAAATTTGTTCTGTGATATCTTGCAAATACTCTCCTGTGTGGCATGCTAAAAGTTCTCTCATCCCTAGTGTTTTTATGCAAACCTTCATGTTTTTAATAAACTGCACGTTAACTCCTAGTATAGCGCGACCTTTACGTGTTGCTGTGTCAATTTTCAGTGATAATAGTTTGTTCGAAAGTTCTGAACTAATATCTTTACACAACATACTTGCTTTCTCAGTTATGAATTTTGGTATAGTTGAGGGATTCATAACAATGTCAAGTTTTTGAAAAATGGGACCGGTAATTTTTTTAAAACCACTGTCTTCCAGTAAAGCAAATAGTCTTCCATTTGTTGTAACCATCTCAACGCATGCATTGATCATTTCTTCTTTTGAAAACTTAATTGTTACAGAATTAGTTTCCCAAAACTCTTGAAGTTTCATTTTGTGTAACAATCTTCATTTTCAATAGGTTTTCTAGTGGTGTTCTCTACCTCCTGCTTTTCCACTATGTATTGATTTGGATGTTTTCTTTGTATATGCCTCTCTAGATTAGATGCGTGTTTTCCCTTAATTTCTGTTTTACAAAATTTACAGACCGATTTGTCCGTACTTTTGTCATAATCAAACATTTTAAGATACTTATTTGTTTATTTCCTTCCCATGATATCAATATATATAATTTTCGTTTTGATTAATAACTGCAGGTAGGCCTTAAATCACTAAATGCAGTACCACATAGCCTAACAATTTAGAACCTGGGGTATTATGATATTACACATGGATTTAACTTACTCAGTACTTACTCGAATATCTGTTGAAGTTTTGATTACGGTTAACGCAATATAAGAATGTCTTAATACAGTCTTAACTCATACATTCAACTCGCTCGATTTACCGAAAGAAACCTACTCAGCGCCCTTAGCTCTCAGCTTATGACATCTATAGACTTAAACATGTAACACGGGCACGTTTTTATGTACGACGACCAATACCAACCCAGTCGTGCCGTGCAGCAACCACTGTGGGAGTTACATCGCGGCGTATTAGATAATGAAAAAACCAGTTTTTTCATTTTTCGGTTAGCGGTTACCGCTCTTTTTAAGGAAATAAAATTTCGGTTAAGGTTTCGGTTACGGTACGTTAAAATAAGAGGTTACCGGTTAATTTAACCGGTATTGGTATCGGTATTGTTCACTTTATATTCATATAAAGTGAACAACCACCATCTCACGCATAAAAAATAAGAGAAAATAAAACGTATAACATGTAACCCCTCCTCCAGTCTGATTTAATAAGGGTTGGAAATTTTGTTATAAGCCAAAACACATCGATTTTTATTTTTTATTGACCTAAATTATTTACCATAAAAAATTGTCATTTCTAATTTTTTAATTTTTATATAACAATTTTATATACAATTTTAATTCTTATACACTCGGCAGCAGAAGTCTGCGTACAAAAAACTTGTAATACTTTTATTGAAAAAATAAGAGTCATAATCTAATGTGATAAACTTGATTTTTTTTTATTTTGTATATTAACTACATATAATTCTTTTAACCCTTTGAGTACATTTGACGAGTGAGACTCGTCATGTGTTTACTTGGGCGAAGTTACGGTGGACGAGTCTGACTCGTCATCTAAGTTTGATAAGTAGGCGTTGATTTTTGGGACACCCCCGCTAGTTGGCGTTGAACGCAAATAATTGCCTATCGTTTTTTTCGACATCTTACAGTTGCAAATAAGATTAATTCCATTTATTATTATTTTATCCCTGTTTTTTTTTGATACGCTATTCTAAGATGTCTGAATTAAAAAATTTATTTTATGAAAGCGATAACGATAGTTCCGATGAAGTAGAATTAAATCTGTATGATAACAGTGATTGCAGTGAATTAGAGAATGAAAATGATGAAAACGACAATGTATTGGAAAGTGATACTGACAATAGTGAAGTAATACCAGTACGTCGAAAACGCGCGCGGCTTTTATCGAGCGATAGTGATTCTTCTATCGAACAATTGCAAGAACAATGGATTTGGGAAGAAAAAGAAAATCTTGCCGATATAAAACAATTTCAAGAAATAGCTGGAATCAATGCTTTGCGCCTGCGCAAATTAGGTGATAATCCTACACCTTTGAAAGTGCTAGACCAAGTTCTTACTGAAATTTTTTGGAAAATGATAGCAGAAGAAACGAATAGATATGCCAGTCAAATAATTGCGAAAGAAGGTGCAAATAAACGAAACCTAAAGTGGTTTCCAGTAAGTTTGGATGAAATGAAGGGATATATTGCATTAAGTATTATTATGTCTCAAGTAAACAAATCTAATTTGGGTTCATATTGGTCAAAAAGAACTATTAAAAATACTCCAATTTTTGCAGCCACTATGCCACGGGATAGATTTTTTGATACCTCAAAATTCCTTCATTTTACAGACAACAAAAAGTTGGTTAAAAATGATAGAATTGGGAAAATCAGAAATTTTGTTGATTATCTAAATAATACATTCGATCATCTTTATACTCTAGAGAGCGCCGTATCACTAGATGAATCTCTTATGAAGTTCAAAGGACGTTTGAGTTATATTCAATTCAATCCATCGAAACGAGCGCGATTTGGAATAAAAATCTATAAACTTTGCTAGTCTTCATTAGGTTATTGTATTCATTTTAAAATCTATGTTGGCACAGATAAAATACCGGGAACTGATATACCAGCGTCTGAGAGTGTTGTCCTAGAAGTAGCACAACCAATTTTGAAAAAAGGATACACACTATACATGGACAATTGGTATTCGTCTCCACAATTATTTTAAAAATTACTGGAACTGGATACAAATGCAGTTGGAACTGTGCGAAAGAATAGAAAACATATGCCAAAAGAGCTTGCTTCCCTCAAATTTAAAAAAGGAGGCCAAAATGTTATCATCTCACGGTTTATTAGCACTAAGATGGAAAGATAAGAAAGATGTATACATGCTTAGTACAAAACATTCAAATATTGATTTAGTTGAGACGGAGAAGCGAAAAAAGAAAGATGACGATTTTGACAAAATTATCAAACCATCATGTGTAATCGAATATAATACAAGTATGGGAAGCGTTGATAAACAAGACCAATTGCTAGCATGCTTTCCTGTTATGAGAAAATGCGTGAAAGGTTATAAAAAAAAAATGGTGTTTTATCTAATAGACATGGCTATTTTCAATTCATACGTTCTATATAATAAAGTCAATTGTGGAAGCAAAACAGGCATTGTCCAATTTTGTTTAAAACTTGCTGAAGAATTATTGGAGCAAGTGGTCCTGCCAAATTATAGTACCCGTGGGCGTCCTTCAAGTGCCAATATGCCACAGCGTTTGCAAGCAAAAAATTGGGCACATTTTCCGGAAAATATTCCGGCAACAGAATCAAAGGAACATCCGACAAAACGGTGCCGCGTATGTTATAAACATAAAATAAGAAAAGAAACCACTTGGCAATGCAAACAGTGCCAGGTACCTTTACATTTACCGACATGTTTTGAAAAATACCACACGGTACAAAATTATTAGATTTTAAGTTAGTTCTTGTTCTTTACAAATATTTCTATTTTGTTACATTTATATATTTATTTATATTTTGTAATTAATATGTACTTTCAAAAATATATTTATATCACCAATATAAGTATATTCCAAATAAAATGTATTACTCTTATATATTAATCCATATAGCAAAAAATTAAATCCGTTCTATATGCATAAAAGTCTTCAAATAATTCCGTACTCAAAGGGTTAACAAAATATGCTTCAACAAAACAGAAACAGTAGTTACAGAAAAAAATCAAAACTAAAAATTCTACAAATAACGGGTATGCAAAAATCTGCGTACAAGTCAGGACAGTATTTATAAAAAAATCATAAATGAGATTAACGAATTCTAAAATTATTGTGTACCGCTCGTGCGTTGACTAGGTGTGCGTTCACCTTTATACGCTTAGTCAGTCTACATTGTATATGTTACAGGTAAAGTGTGCATTTCAATTAATGTATACATTAACTAGTCAATGTATACATTTACGTAACGTTTTAGTGAAAGTATTTACTAATCATAGAGTGTATACATTTACTAGTGAATGTGTACATACACTAGGTAGTGTATACATTTGCTAACAAATATCTGTAAAAGTTGCTCCAAAGGACGGTATAATTTTCTTAATAGACGGAATTGCATGTGATGCAAGTGGTAAGTAAGTATAGTAATAAATACATTTTTGAAATAATATCAAAAAAACAGAAAAATAACTGGAAGCTTTTTTGTACTAAGCTATATAACAAAAATTTAAATACGGATTTTTTTAATACAAATATTTATTTCTTAAAATAAAAATACAAAAACAAACTATATAAAGAACAAATCCGTTCATCTATTAATGCAAATACAACTTTTATTTATTACAACATGGTAAACTTTGGTGGCACTTCGAATTGCACAAATTTTTTTTCTTTACACATGTGCATCTATTACCATTACATTTTGTTTTCCAATTGCATTTTACAAATCCCTGTCCACTTCCTACCGATTGCTCTGTGGCCACTGTTCTAAGAGGTAATTGTTGTGGTGGAATACCATCGATGTTTAGTATCTTCTCTGGACATACACTAAATTGGGATCTAGTGTAAAGACCTTTCAAAATACCATTCCTTGTTCCTATTTGAAAATAACCATCATCGGTTTTTTTCATTATACATCCTAAAATTGAACGAGAATCTCCTCTTCCCCTGTCTACATCTGGTACTTTAATCCGGACAGTCATTCCGTTTTCTGCTGGCATATGAGAAGCATCAGATATTGTTTTCATACATGAGTTTTAAATTTTCTTTGGCCTCATTTCTGTTATTATTAATTTCATGGAGACGCACGCAAACATTACAAATGGAATTATCTTCCGACAATAACAAAACCTCACATTTTCTACACTTCTTCTTTTTCAATATATCGTTATTTTCTTTATCAACGCACGTTGTTGCTATTGCCTCTACTAGCAAAATTTCTTCTTGTAAAGCTTCTTCTAAGGTTTCTAAAGAACTTTCTGGGATAGATTCCTGTGAAATAGCAACATTGCTATGAAAAGTGATTTCAATTTCACCTTGTTCTTCTGTATTAGACGCATTAGAAGTTTTTATTAATATGTCCAAGTCATCCTCAGTATTAATTTCTTTAATAACATCTCGTGGTAGTGAAGAAGAAGTAAGTCCAACCTTCGCTGTCTCTCCAAACATTGCTTCATATGGACTTCTTTTGATTCCTGCATGAAGCGCCCTATTTTTCATAAATTGCACGAAACCCAAACCTGAAAAAAGATTTACATGATACCGCTTTTTATTGTAGAAAAAAAGAAAGATTTGATTGAAGGGTTTTTACCTTTACTCCAATGGTTAGATTTTTCTTGTAGCATCCAAGTGTTCAATATATTTTCTACATCTTGATTGGCGCGGTCTACACTGCCATGCGATTGACTATGTCGCGGTTTACCATGAACAATTTTTAATTCAGGCCGTAGTTATTTTAAATCTTCTATTATATTGTTTACAAATTCTCGTCCATTATCAGACTGCAGTATGGATGGGGCACCAAATAATAAGAATATACTAAGTAGTTGATCTGCTACGTCCAATCCCTGCTTACTTTTAAGTGCTCTAAGTATCAGAAATTTCGTCAGATGATCTTGATAGACTAATATAAATTTAAATTCTCCGTCAGGTTGTGATTGAAAGTCTATTAAGTCTACTTGGCATCTAGAGTTAAAGTGTGAAAATATCATCGGTTTAACCACCAACCCTTTCTTTTCGTTTTTTCGCTTTTTCAAACATAATTCGTATAAATTTAGAAATAGTTGTATTTCTTGAGTTGTAATATTTTTATACCTTTGTTGAATTTCCTTCCTCATACGGTCACGTCCACCATGGCCTATTGATTCGTGAACTTCATACAATACATCAAATAATTCTTCAACAACAACATAATACAACACTTTATCATTTGTAATTGGTACAACTAGCTTTTCCACATTTTTAATTGTAACGACATCGTAATGTTTTAGCAACCAAAAATGACGGTTTGCCTTCCGAGCTGAGGCCTTTGCAATTTTTACTTCATCTACTAAATTACGATATTTTGATAAACTCGTTCGAAAGCTATTACTCTTTTGTGAAATATTTTCAATACAACTATGAAATTTAATTTTCATTTCATTTTTATCCATTTTACTAACTTAACAAGTTAACCGAAAGATAAAGCCTTATTTTGAAACTTCCTGAGAACTACTGTGTCTTTTTTACATTGATTTTAAAGCGAACAAATATTATAACCTAACCTATTTTACCATTCAACAGAACTGTTAAAGAATAGGTTAAGTTGGTTGGTTGGTTACCTATCGTTGTCTACGTTGTCTTTCGATCGAAGTTTTTTAGTTATAAGTTATTTTGATTTTTTATATTTCAGAGTCTTCGCTTCGTTTTTTATTTAAAACAACTTCTACAACTTTTGTTATATATAATATATTTTAAACGTATATTAAACTTTAACTGAGTATCGTTAGTAATTGTATACATTAACCAGTAAAAGTTTACATTTTGTATTTTATATACACATTAACTAGGTAAATTAGTTAATGTATGCATTGTCTAGATAGTGTATACATTCACGTAATGAATGCTTTAACTGTAACATATACAAAAATAAAAGGTATAGTCATAAAATTTACTTTACATGAATTTGACAAAAGCAATTTAAAGCAAATTACTAACAGCAACTTAGTTTGACAAATTAAATGGCAAGGATGTTGGAATTATCGAATTTTTATTGTGCTATTCGTCAACTTTCATTTCTTAAATATTTCATATTCTTATTAGCCGACCATACACTTTCGATATGCGAGAAAGAACGGCATAGCAAAAAAAAACGCCATGTCCATATCCTTAGTACATCGCATTCAAGGGATCGCATCGTTTTTTTGATAAAAAAATTAAGTCCTATATGGTTGAAAAGTTGGATGACAAAGAAAAATCGTGATTTGGGGAAGAATAATCCAGACTAGTTAGAAATTATTTAGTAATGGGTGGAAATACCGAGCGATCAAAAAAGGCGATCTATAAAAAACTTATTTCCCATGCGCGTGATACCATTACTTACGTCCTTTGCTCCAACTCTACTTGCTTAAACGTTCTTATTGGTTGACAAGGTGATATTGAAACTTCACTGTTTCCTTCCACTTGCTCACCACTATTGAAAACCAATAGAGGTGAAGTCATAGGAAGGAGGGACGTAAGTATTGGTATCAAGCGCTTGGGAAAGTAGTCTTTTATGGATCGCCTTTCTTGATTGCAGTGAACATCTCATTAAACGAGGATCTGCAATGAGATTAGGTTTTCTTCAATAGTTTTTTAGGTCAATGGTTTCAGAAATAGAAGAGGCACTCTTTTCCATACTACCAAAATTCTCTGCAGATGTTTCATGTTCTCGAGTAATAAACCGAAATATCAGAGACTTGGCATATATTGCATCATCACTGATGCCCCACTCCTCTTAAATTTTGAAATTTTTTTCTGTTCTTTCAAATTTTCATCGATTGGTGTGAATATAGATATTTCTGTGACACGCTCGAGTTCACTCATGATATAAGGTGTCTCTAAATGCTCTGTTTCCACAGTTGTCAATGATGTGTAACTGGAGATAAACAACAATTTATGTTGTGGAGTTGTTTGTTGGAAACACGTCAACAAAAAGGGCTAAAAAGGCTGCACCTTATTACTATTACGTAAATAAAAATATAATGGATCGGAACCTACGATATTACAGGCTGTACGGCAATGGTGGGCAAACTCAAATCTTGGGGTACGATTCTTAATCCCAGGGTACCGCTCAGTCGATTTTTGAGTGTTGAGCTGTAAGGTAGTCGGAGCTTCCTCACAATTCTAAATGTTAATTATTCTCAGGGATTTCCTGTAGGTTTTCTGCGTTATATCTAATATTGGTTTTCATCAGATATGCCTCTTTTTGTAAAGAAAATTGTATTTTTGGTTAACATTTCCTCAGAATTTTTGTTTCTTTTTTTTACCAAAACATACGTATAACATTGAACGTTCTCTTAAAATGGCTAGTCTGTTTTAGTCGGTCTTTGTCGTCGTAGTCTGTACTAGGGATTGTAAACCGGTTTACCGGTTAACCGGTAATCGCCAAAAATATCTGTACATTTTTTTTACCGGTAATTGGTCATGTTTACCGGTAATTCGATATATTACATATAGCAAATCTACCCAGCAATTAATTCGGTCACCGCCGGTCACGACTCGATACTCCTCAATATTTCGGGGAATCACCGTTACCTGGTTTTTAACTTGGGTGATTACCCTTGCTTTCAAGTAGTGTACGCATCCCTACACGCCTACACAGTATATTTTAAGAAAACAGTTGATGATTCGTTTCCTGCTGTACTAGCGCGAATGACCGCACAAGATTGAATCCCGTTTATAAAATTCTGTACATCTCAAGATTTGCGAATGTTATTAATCGCTAAAGACTATACAGACATTCCTAAATCTCCAAAGACAATTCGAAAAATTGTGTTGCACTATTCAGAGAGAGTCAAGCAGGAAATTATAAACGAAATAACCCAAGAGATATAATTGATAATAAAGCGTGTAGTCCAACATTAGACGAATGGACATCTATTAAGAACTATCGATATATGAACATTAATGTTCACAAATTGTGGAACCTTGGTTTATGTCGTATTCATGGATCTATGCCTGCTGAGCGATGTGTAATTCTTATTGAAAGTAAACTGAAAGAGTTTGAAATTTCTTTGTAATGAAGAAAGCAATAGGATTGACAAATGCAAATCATCAATTATGTCTTGTACATGGAATACATTTGGCTATAGTCAAAGTTCTATATAGTAAAAATAATTTCAGCGATATTGACAACGCACATACATCTGTTGAATTGCCAGCAGATGCAAATGATAATGACATATTTGACGATGACAACGATGAAGATGATGAAGACAGTGGTAAAAGTTTTGGAGTAGTACAAGATATGATAACTGATTTACACCTAAATTCTTTTCAAAACGTACAAATGAATTCTCTCATAACAAAAGTTCGAAAAATGTGCAAAATATTTCGGAAGAGCCCAACGAAAAACCATGATACATTACAAAAACATGTAAAAGAAGAATTTGGCAAAGAACTTTCATTGATAGTAGACTCGAAAACTCGCTGAAATAGTTTGCTGGATATGCTGAAACGTTTCTTATTGATTAAAGATTGTGTTAGGAAGAGTCTCATAGATTTAAATTCAGGAAATCAATTTACCAATGATGAACTTACATTATTGTCTGACATAATATTAGCATTACAACTGATAAATGTTGCTGTTGAAACACTTTGTCGTGAAGATGTTAATCTGTATATTGCTGATATAACACTTAAATTCATGCTTGACGAACTAGCAAATCTAAACACACTTTTAAGCAATGAACTTATAATGCTTTGATACATTGCATAAAAGAAAGGCGAACTTCTTATTTTGACGTACTGCAATATCTTTCTGATGCAGATATTGCAGATCCGCAACGTTCAAATGAGGAAGACTACGGAATTTTTGGTAAAATCAGCAAAACTGCAATTACAAAGATTATCGTATAATTAATTGAACGTGTAAACAAAATTGAAATAGGTACTACTGAATTACCGACGAAAGAAATAAGTGATTCCGATAGCGAACATTTTGCTACTATAAAATTTCTTCGACATCTACCAGCACTGCATCAATAAAAGAAAATCTAACATCCCATTTCAATAAAGTGTTTTTATTTGTAACAAGTATTGTTTATTCATAGTAATACATATTTAAAAAAAATACCGGTAAATTATCGATAAAAACCGGTTTTGCTTGAATTATTACCGAATTACCGGTAATTGAAAAAGTCGGTAAATTTACAATCCCTAGTCTGTACCACAAATCTCCACCATCACATTATGGCCTGTAATATCGTAGGCTCCGAATGGATACTTTTTTAGAACAATTAGAACGGAAAGGTAAGGAATGTTATAAGAACTTTATTTGAATGTCCGTCGTTGATTTTCGTTGTTAGCTGAACAGTCCTACAAATTAAAATAGGTTTCATATAATTCGATTAAGTGCAGTATCATAATTCTTCTCCAGTTAACGGTGCATTCTTTCCTTTTTTCACCGTTTTTTCACTTGCAGAACTCACATTTAGGAAAATCAAATGATGATTTCATAACAAAACAGCGAAATTCACGTGTAGCGTAACATGTAGCACGTTGAAGCTTGACCAAGAAATAAAACTGTCAAGATACATTATTTCACGAGATGTTTAGTATATTAGGTATTTCAATTTTTATTTCCTTAACGAAACTAAAGTTTTGCAATGTTCTTCTCAATCTTTCAATTAGTATTTAGGTGCACCTTGCAATAATACTCAACAATATTGTCACCTGCTAGTAACTACGTTATCTTGTCGTCCGTTAATTGTAGTTAATTCCGAAAGGAATATCTAAGTAAGTAGCACTGTTTTAGCTTATTTAAAGGAAATCTTCGCCTTTTGTATCGGCCAAACCAACAAGTTTTGTTTTGCCAAATTTTGAGGCACTTACTATTCAATCAAGGAAACCAGTAAATTTTCACATAATCTTTACGATGCTTTATTTTTTAAATGTTTTTGGAGATGACCGCGCGAAATACCATCTGTGTATAGTCGGCTATTAATTTTTAATGTTTGTAAAAACATTTTATTTTGATTTTTTTCAGCTTCTGATTGTTCACGTTCATCATGTTCGCAATGTTCAAATTCAACAAGCGAAAGTAGTAGCGAAGAATTAAGCGAAACTGAGGACCAACCAGACGTTCAAATCCAACCAACTCAATCTCACAACGATAATTACCTTACAACGAATTTTAATAATTCAAACCCTAAAACTTACGGTTCTTACATTCCTCCAATTCCTAACTTAGATTTACCAAAAGTCAATTTTACAAAATCGACTTTAACGAAGCCGAGTACTTATCGTCCTTTTCCTTCAAACCAAGCTCCCCCTTTACCTGTTACGGCTCCCCCTTTGCCGGTTCCACCCGTTTCATCTTCTGTTAACGAACAATTTAATAACGGAACATATCAATCGCCGCAATTTTCTTATTCGATTCCCTCCATTCCGTTTAAAATTCAAACGAAGCCGTTTAATTTCACTATTCCTAATAAAAATTTTCGATCTTATAGTTTTACATCAACTAATTATGTGAGTGAAACTCAAAAACCGAGTGTCGTTCCTCCGCTTCCCACTCAATCCAATTTTAATCAACACAATTATTCGCAACCAAATTTTCCCTTGCCCAATTTAAGTTCTTCATATTCGAATTTATCGCAACCCGCCTCAAATTTTCCTACAATTTACACCTCTCCATTAACGTATTCAAATCCGTCCGATCACGCTTCAAGACCATCTTCAAGTCCAACCCCGACCACGTCGCAAAATACAAACACAAAAAAGGCTCAGGCGAAGGTGAAATTTTCGGACACGGTGACCGCGTTTATCGTCCCGGAAATCAAACGACCCGTTAGGCCTAGTTTACCAGCCCACGTGATGGACCCCCAAAAAGAACTTGCCGATAGTTTACCTTTGTGTCATCCGAACGAGGATTATTTAAAAGATTTCGCCCCGGTTAAAAAGAATGAGAACAGTGAAAGCCCCAGTCCGAAAATTAAAGTTGTACATTTTGGGGTTGTTTAATTGAAGTTCTTGTGGTGGTGGGATAAGATTTTCTTTTTAATTTATTTAATTAATATCTGTTAAAAAGTTCCGAAAAATTTTCTTAAAAAAATTATGGTGCTATAAACATTGATTAGAATCTCAGTATTACACAAAAACAGATATATTTCTACAAAATGTTAATAATTTTCTTTAAAAAAACGTTCTATTTACTCATATCTCTATAAATATGTATGTAGAATATGTAGAGTCAATTAAAAATAATTACTTATAATTGAAAATTTGGTGTTAATTGTAATATTATTAACTTTTTTATACATTATTAAGATTTAGCGTAAGATATTTAATTTTTGTGTTCAGATACCGTGCAATCAAAAATGATTGACTCAATTTATTATTTATTTAAGAAAAAAAAAATTCGTAATCTATGATAATTCGGTTTTTTTCTCAATCATTGTTAATTGCAAGGTATATTATTTTATCGCTTATTACCTCAATTAATACTAACAATACTCAGCTTAAATGTTAATTAAAATGTATTTTGATACCATAACGGATTTTCTCAGTATCAAGTTGTGCCTTGCAATCAGTGTTGGTAAATAACTGGGTGTTTATTTTTAAAGGTAAATTCCCAGGGTGAATACCCAGGGGTGTTTATTAAAAATGGGTGTTATGACGTATTTATAAAGGTTAAAAACAGTACAATGAAAACAAAGATTATTAGAAAAGTAAACTTAATTATAAAATCCGAATGGCAATATTTGCCAATTTGAAAGTTCTCCTTAAACTTCTCCACCATAAAAGTGGTGATATGGAATCGTGACCCTCCCATAAAATGGTTTTTGGCGAAATATTTCTTTCTTACGAAATAACATATGCTATCTAACAAAGGTCTAACTATTACTTTGTAGATATCTATTGGATTTAATGGAAATTCTCTTATTCTCAGCTTCAAAAGTGTTTTGCTCTCATTTTCGCTTTTTTTTCAAATTGTTTTTTATAATGATTCTTAAGACGCCCATAAATATTTCACGTATTCTGTCGATTTAAAGTTTCCGTGCTCAGTTAGGATGCAGGGAAAGTTTTCTTTGATGTTATGGTGAGGTAGCAATAATTGGAATTTGGAAGGGGTCAAATTCTTTTGTTGCTTCATTTAGTGTTCTTGAAGGGATGACCAATGCCATATATATCAAATGCATCTGGTTTAGTTATAGTTTCCATTTAAATAACCTGGGGCTGTCTTACTGTATATTATTGGCATTTTTTTGTTACTTTATTTAGTGTTCTTGCAATGGTGACCAATGTCATATCATTTGCATCTTACAGTATCCGATATAATGCCCGTATCTGATTTGAAATTGACCACATAATAATATTTTTAGTAATATAATACCTTTTAATTATACGTAAAAAAATATGTTGACTTTAATAACAGTCGCTGGTACCTTGCGTTTTATTTTCGAATTATTTTGATTTTAAGTAATTTATTTTAAATCCTCTTTAAAAGCCCATATTTCAGCTAATGTTAATTCAAAAAAATTTTGCATTGGCACGATAACTCTTCATATATTGTCAAATAGATTGTCATTTCTTGTATCAGCCTGTTGTACCACCTGTATAAGATATACAGGGTCCTTCACCTTAGCTCCTGTTTTCTGTAGCTTAGTTATTAATTAAGTTAGGAGTTTAATATTTTGCTGGTTTATACTGTATCTCAGGCTACATTTCAGGAAATTATTTTTGATTATACAGGATGCCCAAAAAAAGTGTGACATCATGATCCCGCATAAGAACCGACACAGATCAGTGACATGTAGACCAACCTAAATTATGATGATTTATCGCAACTTGCGTTATACCAAGTTGCACCCCTGAGAAGATTCAGGTCTTCAAATTTGAGTCTTAAATTTCGAAAAAAAAATAATATCTCAGTAATGGATTAAGTTAGAAAAACCAAATTTGGTATACTTTATGAGTGTACCAAGGGCATTAATCGGTAGAAAGCAGGAATCATTGAAAGCATTTCAAGGGGTTGGTCAGGGATGGTGGAACCCTAAAATTTGAAAGACTTTTTAATCCGTCGGCAGATTTAATATCTTATTATTTCATTTTATGTGGAATTTAATTCTAAAACTTTTTTTACTCCTATTATTTTTAAAAATACCTGGTCATTTTCATTAAAAAAAACCGAATAACTAAGGACGCGTATTTTATCAATTTTAATTAAAACCATGGACAAGTTGGTAATTGGCTATGAAATTTTACGTCAAAGAGGAAAAAGTTAGGAAAAAATTATTTGATTTTAGTTTTTTTTTTATTTTTTGTTTTGAAAATATTAGAAATTTTTCTTTCAGCGAATAAGATGGTATGTTATTTAATGTGAACGAAACCTGCAGTTTAAAAAGTGTTGAAAAGTATCGCATATGATTACTTGGACAGATTTTAAACATGGGGAATTTAATTCTAAATTTTTTTTATGACATTACTTTTTAAAAAACTAGTTTTAAACAGCTTTTATAAATAAATAAAAAAGATACAACAAGTAAAACAAATAAAAATAATAAATAACATGTTAGAAAAAATAATTTAATAGAAAATTAAACAATTTAAACAAAAAAAATGGCTGAATCAAATATTTTCAGACATTTTCAATACAAACAGTAAACAATTATTAAAATCAATTAATTCTATTTCTCTAAGATTGGTAAAATACGTATCATTAATTTTTCAGGTTTTCTGTGAAAACGACAAAGTTTTTTAAAAAATAATAAGAGTAAAAAAAAGTTTTAAAATCAAATTGACCATAAAATATAACAAGAATTTTTTAAATCCGCTAACAGGAAAAATGTCTTTCAAATTTTAAGGTATCATCATCCCTAACTAACCCCTTGAAATGTTTTAAATGATCCCTACTTTCTACCGATACCAAATTTGATTTTTCTAACTTAATCCATTACTGAAGTATTAATTTTTTTCGAAATTTAAGACTTAACTTTGAATGCCTGTTACTTCTAAGGGGTGCAACTTGGTATAAGGCAAGTTACGTTAAATCATCATATTTTACGTTGGTCTACATAACCAAGATCAGTGTCGGTTCTTATACGGGACATCCTGTATTTTTTTTTTAATTGGACGATATATCTTTTCTCGCATTTTGGACGTAGGCCATAAAAGATACCCAAAAATGTGAAAACGTATATATAGTGCAATTTAAAAAAATATATTATTATGGGGTCACGCTTTTTTGGGATAGCCTGTATAATCAAATATAATTTCCTCAAATACGATCTCACTCAAATGAGATGCAGTACAAACCTGCAAAATATCAAACTCTTAGCTTAATTAGTAACTGAGCTATAAAAAACGGAAGCTGAGCTGGAGGACCCTGTATACAGGTGGTCAAAAATTAAATTACCGTTTCCCTGCATTCAATTGCAAGAAAGTTAAAAATTTTAAATAGAACGCTCCATACTTTTTTACCCTACTAGAAAACGAATTTAGTTCAAATTGTTTATAAACTTTCCTATCCCCATTTCTCTATCTAGGGAAATTTATCAAAATCGTACACAAAATGCTAGAAACCAGATGTGTTTGTGTTAGAAGGATTTTTGACAGCTTTTCATCCATACTTATTATTGTCCACATTACTTAGTTGTGCAATTACTTACTTCTGTTAAAATCTTTGAATATCACGACGAATTCAGCCAACACCGATATTTTAATTTGTTAAAATTCTAGAACATTCTTTATTTTTATCGCGACTTATTTAAATCGATAAATCAAAATTTTCGAGGGGGATATATAGGATGATCTGTTACTAATCGAACAGGTTACTATTTACATCAAATTATTATGATTTAACCCAATTTATCTTAGTTAGTCCAATTATTAATAATAAAACTAAAATACAGGTGGATAAGTTAATACTTTATTTTCGTTTTCTCTTACATTACGAACATGAAAATTGATACATCAGCATTTTGTAAAACTCTAAATAATAATTTTATATTAGTTTTGATCTATCGGCCAGATGGCGCTGCCTACTTTAAAAAAGTTAGTAAAACAGTTTCTTAGATCATCTTTAATATTCTCCCTATTTATCCCGAGATAATAACTGTTTTAGGACACTTTAATATGTGAATATTTATGATATGGTGTGCGCTCAAGAAAGGTTTAATAGAAGGGAAGCGTGTAGAAAATATTTATTAAAATACCCGAATAGGTGACAACCAAATCACAGGTTATTTAAAAATTTATATAGCTGCTTAGGTGAGATTGGTTCATTTCGCTCTAAACGAAATACACGCGTCCAAAAAAGGATATACGTTGATGAAATTTTAATACCAATTAGTAACAACCCAAGTTAGCTCTAGACAGTATCCCTGTCGTAGGCAAATTACAAAATCCGGCTTATTACAATAAGCGCCGTCATTTTGCAATGTGCCTGGCAAATTGGAACATTCTCTCACATTTTTTAACCGGCCTAAAATTTCTTAGGCTTATTATAATAAGCGCACATACAGTTAGGCTAATTAGAAAGTGAGCACCAGTTTCATCAAAAAGTCTGCTGGTTTCTAGTCTTATTGGAATAAACCTAGGCTAATATAAGTTCACTAAAATTATATCGAGAAAATTACCTGACCTTAAAGTATTCTTGAAGTATTTGAACTAATTATAGGTTATTTTATGCAAGAAAGTTGAACGACAATTTTTAATGAACAAGTTTTTATTGATAAACATTTATCACATATTAACTAAACAGTTCATTCAGATCAATGTTAAAATAGAGCATATAATACAATAATAATATAAAGAAAATGAAATGAACAAAAACTTTTTTAGACTTGTGTTTTATTAATTAACACTAATTTTATTTTCACTTATTTCCACATATTAAACTCTTATGGCATTTTGATGAACACATTTGCTTTGATTTCCTGCACCAGCACTTTTTTGTTTGGCATTGGGTTTTTGACACTGTACACTTACAGCTATTATAGCCTTGATCTCCAAACATTGACCCATTTGCTACAGCTTGACGAACAGATATATATTCTTTGGGGATATCTTCAACAAATTGTGCGCCAGAAATTTGGAAGTCACTTCTAGAAAACCAGGTTTTGATAATTCCACTCTTTGTTCCTATCTGATAAACATCATTATTAATTTTAAGAATTTTTCCAATTAAATTTGGTGCGTCTAAAGGACCACGGTCGACTTTCGGCACATTTAATAGAACAAAATTTCCAACTGTGACCGACTTTAGGTTCTTCCCGGTATTTTCAACCATTTTTTCTGCCGCTCGTTTTTGACCATCGTGTGCTTTTTGACGTTGTGAAGATATATTTTCTTGTCTATTACAAATATCGCATTGATACTCCTTGTCATTTTCATCGGAGATTGAGCAAACGTTTTGGAAACAAGTTTTATGAATCTTCATGGAACATGAAGACCATGAAACAAAAGGTGTTTCATTCAAATATCCCGAACAAATAAAACACAACTCTTGTTGAACATTAGAGAATTGGTTTTTATCTTGATTTTCTCCAACTTTTCCCTTATATTCGTCATTTTTAACTTTTCCAAATCTTCTTCACTAAAAACTTTTTCAAGAATTGCCTGTGGAATGTTAGTTGAATTTAGTCCTATCTTTGGTTCCGTTCCAAAAAGGGCTGTATATGGACTGCGCCCTATGATCCTGTGCTTTGACGAGTTTTTTTGCCACTAAACGAAGCGGCATCCCATCACCCAATCTGTACTCTTATTGTCATCCATCCACGAACGTAACATATTTTCAACATCCTGGTTGCAGCGCTCTGCGCTTCCCTGTGATTGCGAATGTCGAGGTCTTCCATGTACTAGTTTACAATCAGCCCACATACCAGAAAGTTCTTTAACCACATCAGCTGAAAATTCACGTCCGTTGTCGCTTTGTAGAATGTGCGGTGCGCCGAAATCCAAAAATATCTTCAGCAGTTCTATTGCAACTTCAGCAGCACGCTTTGTTGTTAAAGGTCGCAGAAGACAAAATTTAGTTGCATGATCTTGAGAATTCATCAACCATTTATATCCTCGACCTCTTTTGTTGTGATTGGTCTTACCACAATATTACGTTGTTGTCGACATTTCTTCGTATTACACATTTTACAAAGCGCTACAAATATTTCAACTGCTGATCTGGGAATGTAAAAATTTATTTTTTAATTCAAACAGCATTTTATCTCTTCCTCCTTGTCCAGTGGCACGGTGACATTGAAGAAGTCTGTTAAAGTATTCTTCAACCGGAATAATTACTACTACAGGATCCTCATTACTACTTCTTTTTTTGATTAAAACTTGTTTCGCCAATCTCCATTGTGTCGTATTTTCTGGTTAATCCATATTGTCTACTAGTCTTCTTTTTTTGAGGGTTATTTGCATCCAAAATTTCTCGAATTGCTTCTTGTACAGTTGCTTTTGTCCAAGGCTTCTTTAGGACATTTTCACTCTTATTGCAGTATTCTTTGATTCGCGCATTAAAGTTTATTCTCATGTTATTTTCGTCCTGGAAATCAGTTCCATCAGTTTGGATATTGTCGTCCATAGCTAGACACCCCTTTAATCGATAAACTTTCTACATTTGTACCTACGTTTCACGTTCTTCTACTTTTGTTTACCTTATTAGTTGTTTGTCCTTGACTGCACTGCAACAATAGTTAAACTAACCTATAAGGAAACCAACAACAATATGCTACTGCGCCGCACACGTTTCAACAAGTATAATGCGTTAATCACAACAACCCCACCCTAGCTTATTCTTAATACGCCGTCGGCTGTAAGGCTAATTGCAAAAAAACCTCAATAAAACCAGGCTTTTTAAAGAAACAGTTGTCCACTTTTCAATTGGACTAATGGTTCGTGGGCTTATTGTAATAAGCCTAAAAATTTCAGGCTGCTTACAAAATGTGAGATAATTTTCCAATTTGCCGGGCACATTGCAAAATGACGGCGCTTATTGTAATAAGCCGGATTTCGCAATATGCCTACGACATCCATACCATTTTGTATCTGTATGGATCTTGCTGCCTATTGATTATCTTACTTGCCTATTGATCCAAATTCAGTTAGAATTTGATAATTTTATAAAAAATCGGTAAAATTCTGACCCACATTTATTGCTTACATAAATATTTGGTGGGGAATAGGTGTTGTAGTGGTAGGAAATTATGTGTTAGATCCGCAGGAATTACCAAAAATTTGAACTATTTCCTTTTTCTGCAAAACCAAGTATATATGCTGTCATGTGGTTTGTGCAAAATAGAGCACCACCTCATTTTTCCAGGAAAGTGCGAGATTATCTCTATATGAATTTTCCGCGAAGATGGATTGGCCGTGGTAGTCATTAAAGTTGGTCACCATAAAGGACAGCTTTTAATCCGATGGATTTTTGAGTATGGGAATTTGTAAAATCCTTTGTTTACAAAGACAATCCTGAAACACGCGAAGAACTGTGGCAAAAAATTGCAAATGCAGTGAATATCGTTAAGAATAAAGAAATATTATTTTACATAAAATCATTTCCTAAACGGATTAGATTGGATGCAATTCATTTTAATTGTTATTATTGTTCCCGTTTTTTGTTCAATGTTATTATTATTACATAATAAAGTTGTTATTTACTAATAACTTTTAAGTTATGCGAGTTAAAAACAATAAAAATTTTAACGATAAAACATATGTCTACTTTAAGAGAGTCATGTTTATAATTTAAGAGAAAACGAAATTATTTTAAAAAAATGAAAATCGTCATCTTCGTTATTGTTATTACTTGGACTAAGATAAAATCTTTTTTTTTTTTAAATCATAATACAGTGAACGCTCTATATAAGCAACTCATGTGAATCAATTTATTTAAAAAAGTTTCTTATATAGAAAAGTTGCTTATAGAGAAAAAAGGAATTCCTCGCAAAATATTTTTCCATGTGTCTTTTACAAACCGAAAAAAAGTATGTTACGATAGAATAAAATGAAAAAGGGTTCTAATATTTTATTATCATCAAATCAAAAAAACAAAACATAATTTTTAAAACGAAAACATATTTTATAAAAAAGGAAAACATAAACAACTATTTATATAAATTTATTACCCCCAGCGTTCATTGCGAATATTTTTTTATTATAATCTTTTCTCTTATTCTTTACAATGTCAGAATCTCATTGAAAGGCAAATCACTTTCCACTGCCCATTCGATCACTAAATTAAAAGAATTTATAACATCATTGATGTTGGTAGAGTTATCAACATTTTGTTCATGTTCATCTACAGCAGTCCTTTCATTTTGTCCTTCCACGAGTCGTGATTTGTAGCTATGTCAAAAGAAGCAGTTGTCTCCTTCGTTCCATTTGCCCATTCCATTACTTCATTATCTGTTAAGTTTGAAGCAGTTAATATTGAATTGTACAATCTTGCCAAAGGGATGTCATCTTCTTCCACAAAATGATCGACAGGTATGCTGTGTTGAATTTCATCAGTCGACGAAAAAAGATGTTTAAAAGAATATTGAATGACCGACATTGGGATTTCATTCCAAGCTTGGACAATGAAATAAACTACATCTTTCAAATTTATAGTTTTTAGTGCTGAAACAATTCCACCTTCGATACCTAAGGCGGCAAGAGTTGTCAAAAGATGCTTACGATAACGCTGTTTAAGCGATTTTATGACATGTTGATCTAGTGGTTGCAACAATACTGTGTTATTTGGAGGAAAAAACATAACTTTGAAATTGGAATTATCGGTAAAATTGCTTTCAGAACCATGACAGCTTGCATT
Source organism: Onthophagus sagittarius (assembly GCA_036711965.1). Classification (NCBI taxonomy): domain Eukaryota; kingdom Metazoa; phylum Arthropoda; class Insecta; order Coleoptera; family Scarabaeidae; genus Onthophagus; species Onthophagus sagittarius. The sequence continues at coordinate 18,767,631 of JASERS010000001.1, read as the reverse complement.
ATCTATTAACAAAAGTGCCTTTATAGGAAGTCCTTTAGATTGTAAGTGCTTTGTTACTTGAGGGATAAACACGTCATGATACCAGTCTTTAAAAAGTGTATATGTTTGCCAAGCATTCTTAGACGACTTGTAGTATAGTGGCAATTCCATATTATGAAAGCAACGGGGAGATTTTCATTTACCTATCATCATTAAATCAAGTTTATGCGTTCCTGTGGCGTTTGTGCAAGGCATTATTGTAACTCTCTCCTTAAATACTTTGGTTCCAACAGCATTTTTTTCAAAATTTGCAACATTAGTTTTATTATGTAAACTTTTGTGCACGAGACCAGTTTCGTCGCAATTATATATCTGATCGGGCAAAAAGCTGTTTTCAGCAATAATATTTCTAAATTTGTATTTAAATAAATCAGCTAGTTCAACATTGCAAGACATACGCTCTCCACAAATAGACAAAATTCGTATTCCATGCCGGTTTTTAAATTTTGTCAACCATCCATCACTTGCTACAAATTCTGGAGACCCATTAATTAATTTATTCACCTCAAGCGCTTTTAATTTTATTGATTCGTTTGAAACCAAATCGTTTATTTGTCGCTGTTCTAAGAACCAAGCATACACTCTATCGTCGACTTCTTTATATTTTGTCGTCTTCATTCGCTTAATCTTTTTCTGATTTACATATGTTTTTGATGAGTATTCTTCTAAATTCTCCTTATTTCCTTTTATTCTGGATATTGTAGATTTATGAACTTTGTATTTCGTACAAATATCTTTCACTATTTTACCATCTTCAAGTTCTTTTAATATGGTTAATTTGTCTTTTAAAGAAATCGAATTTCTTCTTTTTTCTGTTCCATAGTAAGACACTCTACCAAGCTAATATAGCATTAACACAATAAGTACATATTTTAGGTTATGTGGCTCCGTACAAAGATTAGCCATGCGCATGAACAACTGTTAAAATAAGTTGCTTATACAGAACTTTTGGAAACAAAGAGTTGCTTACACAGAAGTTGCTTGTAAAGAATGTTGCTTTTAGAGAGGTTCTTATATAGCGCGGTCCACCTGTATATAGTCAATAGACAAAATTTGTATAATTGGGCTAAAAAAATCCTCATGCAGTAAAAGAAGCAAACTTTCAACAAAAAGTTAGTTTTAATATTTTTGTTTTTTATAATGGGAAACCAACTTTGTTTTGAAATGAACAAATTTGCCTTATAACGTATTAAAATTGTTGGTGTCAACTACATTGTGATCTAATTCATTCGTCATGACAAGTTTGTGAAGAACTAAATGATTTGTTTGATGACTGGTGGAATGGAAGAAATGGACTATAACAATGGCCTCCAGATTTCTTTCAGAAATCTGATGTACACTTCATTGGTTAACACACCGCAAGAGTTGCGTGATAGAGTGGTGAGAGAACAATACGCGTTATTGACGGAGAGGAACTTTAGCGAGCCACAACCCTAGAGTTGAAAAATGTTTGATGATGAATGATCAGCATATTGAGCATTTTAATTTATGTTTTTAATTTTAGGTTTTTGTTTCTTTTGTTATTGATTGTTATTTTTGTCACTAAATTGTTGTTTTATTTGTTCGTTTTTCTATTGGTTATTTTTAGTATATAAAAGCTGGCAAACTAAAGTTTGTTCAAAACAAATTCAAGGATAAACTGTCAAAATGTTATGATTTAACAAAACACAATCAATTTCTAGCATTTTGTGTCTGATTTTGATAAATTTCTTAATGTGAAGAAAACTATAATATAGGAATGTTTATAGATAATTTGTAAAGAAAATTCCCTTTCTGATAAAATAAAAAAATATGGGGTATTCCATTCATAATTTTCGACATTCTAACTATTGAACAAGGAAAAACTGTAATTCAATTTTTGACCAATCTGTATGAGATACACTGATACAACAAATCACAATCTATTTGACAACATATAAAGAGTTATCGTACCAATACGAAACTTTATATTTGCCAAAAAGTACCTAAAATCAAAATAACGCAAAAGACGCTATGTACCAATAACTTTCCTCAAAGTCAACATATTTTTTTACGTATAATTAAAACACGTAATAGAATGCTATATTTTATCTAAAATAATGAATTTGTGTAACAATAGCTAAATACTAGAAAGATTTTTTCAGCTTTACCGACATGTCTATTTCTTTTTGTTTTAAAATAAAGTGAAAAATTTTTTTCATAATATTTTCAAACTCCGACAGTTTACGACGACTTTAAATGTTCTGTTACTTCTTCAAACATTTTAACACTATTAATTGACGACATTTGAGCAGTTTTTAACTTCTCTTTTTAGTTACAGATAATAACGCAAAATGTGTTATAATAAAAGGTAACTGTCTTAACGTATTCTTATATAAAGCGCACTCTTTTCTGCTGAAAATATCATCAAAAGTGAGAAAATAATAGCTTTATTCAAAATTATCACCATAAAATACAGGCATCATAAATTCATGTGCCCCATCTAGTATTTATTGAGAGCTTTTAAAAATACTTTTTTTCCATTATTTATTAGTTTATTTACTGTTAAATATTTTAAGCGTACTAATTCAGCTAATCTGTTCGGCGCATAATTGAGATATGGACAAACTGTAATTTCATCGAAGTATACAGATAATTAAATTTATATGCCATAAAAATGTAAAATATGAAGTTATATTCAAAAGATGCAAAAGTATATAAATACGATCATTATTTATTATTTACAATTAGTTTTTTTGAAGATGTAAGTTTTTCAACGTTTTTTGTAGTCGTTTCTTATTAGAATTTGTTTCAATGTATGTTTGTTCAGTGTCTTGTTGATTTTTGTCGTAACATTTTGGGTATATCCGTTATTGGTGAGATGTTTGCGCTTTCATACAGCTTGTCATTTTGGATATTGTGCAGTTTTTATTTGGATGGCACAACTTTCTTATTACCCTTAAGCCGTCTACATTCTAAATAATGTATGTAATGATGTAGATCTAAATTACGTCAGATTTGTCTGATAATATGATCGGTGGCAATTCTTTGTCTTCAACATCTTCACATTTTCTTTTATACGTATTTATTAACTTATTCCAGTTAAATCCCTTCACCATAAAAGCGGTGACATGGAATCTCGTCCCTTCCATAAAATAGGGTTCGCCCATATATCCTCTTTGACACGAAAATTGATTAATTCAGTTCTTAACGTTATTTCATTTACATGAAAATGTTTTCCATACACTATATGAACATCATTGCGTCCAACAACTGAGTAGTTCTTAGATTTAACAAATTTACATTTTATCTTATTAAAGGATTTTATTGTTTATTTAGTATATATGTTACGGGCAAAGTTAGATAAGCGATTAAACCTAGGTTTACCCGGGTAAACTGCGTAATACCCAAGAAACATGGGTAAAGTCCAGAATATGATTGAAATTGTTCATGTTTCGGGATTTACCCGGGTAAACCACGTTCTATCCGTTTTCCCTTGGCTAAAGTTGGATGTACCATAAATGACAAGGCCATTAAGGTTTAAAAAACATATTTAATTTAGAAAACACATTTAAAAAAAAAATTATAATTCTAAAGCTGTATTCTCTTAAAGGTACTTATTTGTTCAAACAAGACAAACTGCTGTGACATTTCGAGTTGCAAAGATTTCCCATAGCTTTACATTTACATTTATTTGGTCATGCATTTAGTTTTACAGTTACATCGTGTATAACCTTGACCTCCTAAAAGTGATTGTTCGTTTGCAAGCTGACGTAAGCTCTTCTTTTCTGATGATTCACTTTCCAGAGCTACAAGCTTTTCACTGCACACAGAAAATTGGTTCCTGGAAAACATTTCCTCGATTGTTCCTTTCTCGTTTGCTAGCTTATAAAAATCGCAAGAGAATGTTTCTAAAATCGCCCCTCCCTCGATCAACGCCTGGAATTTTCACCCTCACTGTATCTCCAACAGAACACGGAGGAAGCTTTGAATTAGATAAAGCTTTCATCTTCTTTGCTTGATTTTCTAAATTTATTTTTGAGTCTTTTCTGTTTTACTGTATATTTTTTTGTCACAAGCAAAGTTCACACATTATATTCTCTGATGTACTTGGCTCATCACATTCTGCACATTTGGTCTGATTTTCTGAAATTTCTTTATTATTGCCGTTTTCTTTATAATTATTATCACCTTCAGTAACATCTTCTTGCGAATTGTCTGTTTTTGGCCCACTATCCATAGACTGGTCTTCGTTTTGTTCTTGTTGACGCTGTTCTTATACACCAAATTTCCTGACGACTTTCTCAAGCTCTTCTTCGGTTCGTAGATTCTCAATAGTTTCTTTTGGAAAAGCTGATGTGGGTGGGCCGACTTTAATATCATGCCCAAACATGGCGGCGTAAGGAGAACGTTTTATTCCATCATGGTATGCCCTGTTTTTCATTAATTGGACAAATCGCAGATCTTTTGACTATCGTCTGCAGCTTTCATTATCCATCCACGTCATGAGCATATTTTGTATATCTTGATTTGCTCTTTCCACGCTGCCTTGTGACTGATTATGACGCGGTTTGCCATGTACTATTTTAAGGCCACCCCACATGAAACATATCTCTTCATTGACACAGTTCGCGAATTCCCGCCTCGATTGTAGTATAGATGGGGCGCTAAAAATACAAAATATGTCTATCAGGATCTTAGCAACTTCCTCAGCTCTTTTCGATTTTAATGTACATATCTGATTAAACTTCGTTAAGTGGTTTTGATATACCATGATAAATTTGTATTCTTCATCTGGATAGGATTGCATGTCAATAAGATCCACTTGGCAACGGGTGTTCATCACCGAAAAATCCATGGGTTTTTTTGACACCCTTCACACACCCTTCTTGAGATATATTCTAGTATTTTTTCTTACATTCACTTTCCATACTATGTTTACGACCGTGACCAATAGCCAAATGTATATCATGCAAAATATCAAACATTTCGTCGTTTGTAACGTAATATTTTATGCTAGATTCACCTGATGATACAGGAGCAATAAGCTTTTCGACGCCTCGACCAGAACATATGTCGAACCTCTTGAAACGTCGATATTATCAAACGGTCTTGGTTTTAGCATTTTTTACTAACTTTACTGATTCCAACATTTCTTGGTATTGTTCATTGTTAAAATAAAAACTATTTGTACTTTTTGAAAATACTGACTTATTGAAAACTTCACAGAAACGCTATTTTAAACGAGCACGTCTACTCTCTTTGGTTGTCATTTTCGAACTGCACGTAGCGGTAGTCTGGTGAAAGATGATGCAATAATAAAATCGTACACCCAACCTTAGCCAAGGGAAAACGGATAGAACGCGGTTTACCCGAGTAAAGCCCGAAACGTGAACAATTTGAATCATATTTTGGACTTTACCCATGTTTCTTTACCCGTAACATACAATTTTTCTCTCTACATTCTAATGTATAGTACATATACATCTCCAAGTCGTCTACCCTCTTCCCTCTTTTCCACATATCCGCCTCCTCGTCCCCATCACCTCCCTCATCCATCTTTTACCCTCGCCCCCCCCTCTCCCAAAACCTGCTTCATGTCCATTGCCTCCTCAAATCTGTCTCATCACTACATTTTATCTTGTGTCTGTCCAATTCAACCAAACAGTTTGTATCTATCAGTTGTTGGTGTGATGTTTATCTTTTCATACAGCTTGTCATTTCGGATATTGTTATTATTGTGTCATTCGATTGGTGCTTTGATGATAAAGTCGAGTGTTTACATTGAGGTATTAGTTGTTAGGATGTATCTATAATACAGCAAAGATCTAACTATTGTTTTGTAGACAAGAATAGCCGTGTGTCAAACTTTGAAAGCTCTTTGAAAGTTTTGTGCTTCGAGTTCTTTATGTTTCTTAAGACGTAATTTTTTTATTCACAATAACCCCTAAGTATTTGACGTATTCTATCGGTCTCAATTTTCCATGCTCAGTTAGGATGTAGGAAGAGGTAGTAATAGTTGGAATTTGGAAAGGTTGGGTTGTGGTCTTCATTTTTACAACCACGTTATTTCATTTAGTGTTCTTGCATGGGTGACCAACATAGTATCTTCTGCGTATTATAGAATATATTAGATTGGGCAAAATACAGAATGATTTGGGGAGATCCCCAAAGTATCCCCAAGTATATTTTACATTGTATATTAATACAATGTTAGTAATAACATTGTTGGTTAATAACAAAGTTGCACCAATCGAATAACATAATGTCTATCCGAAATGACAAGCTGTATGAAAGGATAAACATCACACTGCAGGACCACCCTTTCTTATTAGAGTGGTATAGCCCTGGGATGCTAGCTCTTTAGGGATGTTTTTATGCAATTTGCAAATGTCTTAAAATGGCTCTGTGATTTCCTACTGAAACCACTCTTACTTGTGGTAATAACTTTAAGTTTTCAAAATCGAAATTATATCGATTTCTCAAACCATGTTAACATAGCACTGTCTTATCAAATGTATTAATTTGTCCTACATCATTTATACATCTTAATGAGGATTATATCACCAAATTATTTATTATAATTCTTTTTAAGAGACTACAAACAACTAAAAACAATCAAAAATTACACAAACAAATGTAGACAAAATAAAATTGCTCACTGTTTGAGTATTTTACCCATTTTATAAATATCTTCTCACTGGATATTCACCCAGCACCCATTACTGTTTGCAATAAAAATTATAATCTGCTATTAAGACAATTCAAGACCTTAAAAAAGCAAGTAATAAGTGCTAAATCATTAAAAAAATACGCAACATTTTTTAATTTATATTTTTATACAATTACTACAATTTAAATAAAAAACTTTTCTAATATCTTATTTCTTCCTTGAACCTCCCATCGATTCCAAAGTATCTTTTAACTCCATTAATTCCTTATCAGGTATATATCGATCCTCTTCATCTTGTTCTGTATGTTGAACTAAATTAACCTTTACTCCAACAGGAACACAAGCTTCGATTGCTCTTAAAAGAATAGGTAACTAAAACCAAAAAATACATTTAAATCATCAAAAAGAACCTATAATTCAAAGTATTTACTTGAGTACTGGGACAATCTGTAATTTGTACAGTTCTCCGATACGTTTTTAATTGATATTGACTATCAATAATTTCACTGTTCGGTTTGTATGTTGTAATGGAATAATCTTGATGTGGTGAAGCCCAAGAATCTTCTACATTTATATCCATGTTAGTTGCAATTGTATGAATTAAACTTTGGTAACTTTCAAGTAAAGGATAATCATAACCTCTTATTTCTATATTTAATGGTTCGTAAAGAGGTATTTTTGGTTTTAAGGCGTCTAAATAATCTGGTTCGTAAATATCCGTAGCGTACGCCCTTGATATGATGCGTTTTTGAGGTAATAATCGCAATGTTTTTCGTAATAATTTTAAAGAATTCATTTTTGTATTGTTAACCTCAAAATGTTGAAAAATTTTAGGTTAAATTTGTCTGAATTTGACAGATTAAAGTTATGTGTGTTCGATTGGTTGCCTAACTGTTCAGATTTTAAAGTTTGAATCTTTAACCTTTCGATACACGCACCGGACTCTCACTCCGGGTTCTGCACCAGGGTTGCCAGATTTAAATTATGCCATTATGGTAGTGGAAATTACAAAATATGGTATAATATGTGAAAATATGGTATATATTATTTATAAAAGGTTTCTCAATTTAATAACTAAACAAAAATAGATTCTTTGTCATCCTCCATATTTTCATTATTTATCGATTTATCAGTAGTGGTAGTTGCAGTGCGAGGATATAAGTTGGCTGATGTCATTTTATTAACCCTCGTATTCCGGTGCCTGGGTCTATTTGGACCCAAATAAATTTTTGCGAGAAATTGTAATAAATAGATTTGTTGTTACTCAAGGAGTGCGTTAAGTTAGATCGGCGTCAAACGAACGTCCCGACGAAAAAACGACGAAAAAATATGTCTCGACCGTTTCTTTACAGCGCCAGGTGTCTGTCTGTGTAAGAGGCTATAGCGACAATACAATTGCCATTAAATTCTTGATTTAGTTCACAGAAGGTGTATTTTAGAGCAACGATCTACATCGAAAAATAAAATGTTTGCTAATTTTGTAAATAATAATGATGATTATAACAATGAAGTGTCTTCTGATGATGAATGTGCGTCATTGACTTTTAGTGATGCAGTACCAGAAGAAGAGGATTATGAAAGTGATGAGTTTAGTGGTGAATAGTAATAATATGTCGAGATGCAGAATTTGGTAAATATGATGCTACACTCACAGCAAATTCTGAGGGTGTAGAAACCATGGAACAATGTTTTGATTTATTTATAAATGATGAAATCATGGACATTATAATTACTTATACAAATGAAAAAGCGGTTAAATATTATGAAATGTTTTCAAATAATATATGGAAGCCGGTAGACCGTGTTGAATTGAAGGCATTTTTTGGGATTTTACTAATTACTGGCCGTTTTCGGGAATCACGTGAAAGTAAAAAAGATCTATGGAAGAAAAAGATTGCTTATAGTCGACAAATTTATCGAGCATTTATGTCTCGTGATAGATTTACAAACATTTTACGATTTTTGCGTTTTGACGACTTTCAGACACGAGAAGAAAGAAAAATGACCGATAAGTTGGCAGCTTTGAGAACCAAATATTTTAACAAGAAATTGCAGAGATAATTACCGAGCGTCTAATGTAGGCACTATTGATGAACAATTAGTAACATTTCGAGGAAGATGTCCATTCAAGGTGTATATGCCGAGCAAGCCGGGGAAATATGGGCTGAAATTATGGGCCTTATGTGACGCTACTACATATTATTGTTGTAATTTTGAAGTGTATTTAGGAAAATGCGGAAACACACCGGAGAAAGGACAAGGACAACGAGTAGTTAGAGTTCTTTCAGAGTTTTGGAAGGGATCTAATCGAACTATCACAACCGACAATTTTTTTACGGATATCTCACTTGCAGAGGATTTACTCAAAGATAATATATTTATAGTGGGAACAATGCGGAAAAATAGAAAGGATTTACCAAAATCTTTGATAACAATATCCGGAAGAGCTCAATTCTCTTCCGATTTTATATTTTCTGAAAATCTAACACTTGTGTCGTGTATCCCAAAACCAAGAAAATGCGTAGTTTTACTTTCGAGCGTTCATCGAGAACATGCTATTTCTGACGAAAATAATAATTACAAACCTAATATTATCAATTATTACAATTCAACAAAAAGTGGAGTGGATGTTTTAGATAAAATTCTAAGAGAATACACTTGCCGGAGATGTACACGACGTTGGCCTCTGTCGCTTTTTTTACATTATATAGATATTGCAGCCTATAATGCATTTGTACTATGGCAACTCAAAAATCCGGATTGGGCAACTGGTAACATAAAATCAAGAAGAAAACAATTTATAGAAAATTTGTCTGAACAGTTAGTTGCTGCAAACATAGATTCTAGAGCTAGAGCATTTGAAACCAATGCAGTAGTATTTTCGAGACACATTGTGGACGCCATCGAAAGTACAGGCCGAAAAATAAATAAACAAATGAGTACAACATTAGAAAAACGCTCAAGATGTAGCTTGTGTATTGGAAATGACAATAAATATAAATCAAAATGTGATGTTTGTCATAAATATGTATGTAATATACATTCAACATGTACAAAAAATATTTTGTGTACAAATTGTAATGATTTAGAATAAATATTTTTTATGTAATTTTTTTAAAATTTTATTTTTATGTATTATTTTATATCCCTAATAATAGTTCACCTTTAAAATAAAATAAGTCAAAATCATAATGGCAAAAGCTTCATTTTTTATATTCTACGTAAACAAAAACTGTTCGGGTCTCGGTTGACCCAGGCACCGTCCGCAACGGTTGGCGAAACGTCAGTACTGCGAGGGTTAATAAGGATTTTATCTGGCGTGCAGTTATAGCATCCATTATTTCTTTTTAGTTCGTCCGATGTAATTATAATTGAATTTATTGTTTTTGTGGCTAAACGTGACCTGATTTTCGTGACGTTTAAATTTGCTTTTGAAAAAACACGTTCACAAGCTGCGTTAGAATGTGGCAGAGTAAATAATTCAAAAATAAATTTTACTAAATCTTTGTATAGATAATTACCGTCCAAGTCTTGCATGTTATAAACATTAGCCCAGTAAGCACAAAAGTCTGTGATAGCAGGTTTTTCAGCATAAAGCACAAAATGTTTCCACTGATCATTAATTGTATCAGCCCTACAGGTTTCATTTCTAGTAACAATGCGTGGTACTAAGCTAATTACATCCAGAATGCTGCACGGCTTATTTATAAAACGTGGAGCAAATATGTGTAGCTTACTTAATAATGGGTGATCAAAATCATATCGTTTTTTTAGTTCCTCGCAAGTCGTAATAAGGAATTTTCGTACATGTATCAAAAATTTGTCTAGCTCTTGTTTACTCAACTTGGATTTATGATTCAACACATTAGCACCTAGGTGTATATTAATGGGATTGATAAAATATCTACTATTGTTTGGGTTTATTACATTTAGTGGTGTTCTGTTGACATAATCTTGATTAAGATATATTGACAGTATTTCTTTATAGGATTCACACATCTTTTTATGCAAACCTACTACTACAACTTGGTCACTTTGAAATTTTTCATTTAAGGTTGTTAGTTTTGGAAGTATCCATTCTAAAAAGTAATAATACAACCGTAATGAAATGTCGTTTAAATAACAATAATTTTTTCGAGCAGATGGTAATTTATACTCTAACCATTGTGAAGTGACAAATAAATTTAGAGCATCCCATTGCTCGTTTATCCTTTTCACAACGTTCAAAAGAGATAACCACCTTGTTTGGGATAACTTAAGTATTTTATGCGGTTCTGCATTGCAAAATTCTTGAAATTGTCTAAACGAAATTATTCTTTTTGAACTTTGTTTAAAAAACCCATAAATATCTTTCGCCAAATCTTCACACTCCTGCGGCAACTGTTTGCAAGCCTCACTTGCACATAAGTGGATCGAATGGCAAATACATTTTAAAATAACAACTCCTGGAAAATCAGCTTGCAGTTTTGTTATTACTGAATTATGTGCCCCCATCATCGTATTACATCCATCGGATGCAAACCCAACCATATTTTGTGGAGGAATGTTCTGATTTTTAAACGTTGTCTTGATGAGATCATACAATTTTTGAGCTAGAGAAGAAATACATCATTATTATAACTATTATTATATAACTATTTTTTAAAAAACATACCAGTAGCACCCTGATTTGCACCTTCAGGACTGTTTTCAGAAAAAACCTCGATAAATTTTAATGTACGAGTATCTATTTCTTTCAAAGAATCGTTAAAAAACCGAACACAAATACATAAATGCTTTACAGCGGCTATGCTTGTTGACTCATCGATAATAATGCTAAACTTGTTCCTTCGTAAATGTTCAGCGAGTAAATGTTCATAATGGGGGGTTAAAACATTATTTAAAATATTTGTAGTTTTCGTACGGTTAAAACTTATAGTTTGTGCAATTTTGGAATTGGGAAAAGCTCGTTTGACTATTTTACTTAAGTGGTCTGCCGTACGGAGAGCAATGTTATGTTCCGTAAAAAAATTCGTAAATAAAATTTCAGCCGTTTTTTTACTATTATTAAGATTTTCCTGTTCATTACTCATTGTTAATGTCTCAGTTATAGATTTTTGAGATCTTCCAGGTATCAATTTAATATTCTGCGCGTGTTTTTGGGATATACTATGGTTTTTAATTACTGAAACATCACATTTTAACGACACATTACATACGATGCATTTAGCTTTATTTTTATAATTGATATCTTGTTTTAACCATGGTTTAAATTGCTGTTCCCATTCAATTCGATAATTCTGGGTTATTTTTCTTTTTTTTAATATTGGTTTGTCACCGCCACCACTATCACTGCCGCTACTCATTGTTTTATAATGCAAAACGAAAAGCAATTTAATTAACAACACTGACCAATTTAATCGTCTCACGTCTGTGACCGTTTGTTGTTTTAATGGGAATTTGGGAAATCCCAAGTTCTATTTCAACATCATTTTATTTGGGATCTTCAAATCTAGATGACGCTAGTTCCTCTACTAAACAGTTTCCTGTATAAATCAGTATCACAGTTATTATTAAATAAAAATTACATTGTTATAAAAATAATGTAATTATAAATATGTAATAGTGAATATAGTATAAAAAATGTTAAAATTATGGTATTTTCTTTCTGCGAATTGGATAATGGTATTAGCTATAATATTATGGTAGAAATACCATAATTATGGTACATCTGGCAACGCTGTTCTGCACCCTCTATTGTTTAACAGAAAAGACAACTTTTTTACCGACATAATTATGTCATTTTAGTGTCAAAAATTTCTTAGTGTATAACACAGTAAAATACGAATATGAATACGATAGCGAAGAAAAATACTCTTTGAAGGTGAAGACTGAAGCTTTTCAAAAAATTTTGCAGACGGTAAGATGTTTTTTTTTCGTTCAAAATGGCTTCTTATCTGATTAGAAGAAACGAAGAAGATAATGAAAGCTGTAGAACATAAATGCCCCGAAAATGTGCAGCGTATTCAACGCGGGCATTTATTTGCCTATCGCAAATTTTATGATAATAAAAATTTTGTTTTAATTATTGTCTTAAAAAGAATACAAATTAAAGTCCCTAGATTTATAAAGTACCGCGGTTTCCAGAAGACTGTTACTGCTTCTAGAACATTTAAAATACTTCCAGACGACATACAATGCTTTCAGATAACTTGATATAGCATCTAGAAAACTTAAAATGTTTCCAGAAGACTTGATGTTGTTACCTCTAGATGATTTGATACTGTTTTAAGAAAACTTTATATTGCTTTCAGAAGGCTTGAATTTCTAGATTGATATTTCTAGAAGACTTAAAATGATGAATTTACAGATGTCTTACAAAGCATCCAGACGACTTACAATGTTTACAGATGACTTACAACGCTTTTAGAAGCCTTGATATTGCATCTAGAGGACTTGAAGTGTGTCCAGACGACCTACAATGCTTCCAAAGTACTTTATGTCGCTGTTAGAAGACTGAAGATGCTTCCAGAAGACTTGATATTGTATCTAAGAAACTTAATATGGTTTCCAGAATACTACTTCCAGACGACTTACAATGTTTCCAGAAGACCTTATACTTACTTTTAGAAGACTTGAAATACTTCAAAATTACTTGAAGTGCTTCCAAACGACTGGATACTACTTCCAGAAGACTTGATACTGCTTCTAGATGTTTTAAAATTCCTCCTAAAGCTTTGATACTGCCCCTATAAGACTTTATACTGCTTCTAGACGATTTCAAATGCTTTCAGAAGACATGAGAAGTTTCCAAAAGACTTGATACTGCTTCTAGAAAATTTTAATAATTAAGAATCGATACTGCTTCTAGATATTTTAAAATGCTTTCAAAAGATTAGATATAGCCCCTGTAAGACTTTATACTATTTCTGGAAGATTTGAAATGCTTTCAGAAGACTCGAGAAGATTCCAGAAGACTTGATACTGCTTCTAGATGTTTTAAAATTCCTCCTAAAGCTTTGATACTGCCCCTATAAGACTTTATACTGCTTCTAGACGATTTCGAATGCTTTCAGAAGACATGAGAAGTTTCCAAAAGACTTGATACTGCTTCTAGAAGATTTTAATAATTAAGACATGATACTGCTTCTGGATATTTTAAAATGCTTCCAAAAGATTAGATATAGCCCCTGTAAGACTTTATACTGTTTCTGGAAGATTTGAAATGCTTTCAGAAGACTCGAGAAGATTCCAGAAGACTTGATACTACTTCTAGAAGATTTAAAATGGTTACAAAAGTCTCGATATTGGCTCAGGTAGGCTTAATATTGCTTCTAGAAGATCTAAATTGCTTCCAAAACATTTGGAATGCTAACAAAAGATTTGATATTGCTATCAGAATACTTAACATTGCGTCTATAAGACTTGACATGCTTCCAGAAAATTAATTTATTTGGTGCCAATCGTATTTTCATTGCAAATCTTTCTTAATGCTCCCAAACTTCTAAACGATAAATCTTCTTTCATGAAATCCCGGCATGAACCCGGAATATACTGGGACTGGACTGAAACTGAAATGTACAAGTATCTTAAAATTGAGATACCATTCCTAAGATGACTAATTGTTTAATTGTTAAGATTTCAAGGCATTAAAGATGGTATTTGCACCTCCTAGCGGTCATCTCAGAATCCTGAAAATAATTTCCTGTATTTTCTCTTAGCCACTTTAGTGATAAAGTTTTTTCCTGCAAGTCTGCTGTCAAATAATTTCCAATATTTTCTCTTAGCCACGATTTTATGATTAATAAAATCTTTTCCTGCAAGTTTAACTATCGACTTACAGAGTTTTTTAGCAATTTGCAACCGCTGGTTCGGCGGACCGCAACCATTCAAGTTAACATTTTTTTTTAATATATCCGTTCTTGTCTACGAAAAAAGGACTTACATTCGAAAATAAGTTTTGGAAACAGCTAATAAAGGTAAATAGGTTATTTCGTCAATTTCTAGTTAGTTAATCCCTTTTTTCTGTATTTACCGATGTTGAAGGACGTCAAAGTATTATTTCAGATCAGAATGTTGTCGTTGTTAATGGCGTTAGTTGCTAGTTTCAGATTTCTAAATATATAATACTGTAGAAGTGAGTTTGTAAATATAATTATATTGGACATTTTATTACTGATTGCACAAGTGAGGAATAATCTTGGGATTAAATGAGAACACAAGCTGAGTAACTCATCTCCACAAAGCTCGAAATCAAGTAGAGGATTATCAAAATTTACGCGGAAATACAGATAGCTCAAACGGTTCGTCGTTTTAACTACACTGAGGTCACTCTGGAAGTGCTGCCAATGAAACGGCAGATGAGCTAGTGCTAAAGCGTTTTTAGGACAAGAACCAGCAATTTGTGTAAGATTTACGATGCCCAAATAGAGGATTCGAAGAATTCTGCAGCTAACTGATTTATCTTTAGATCGTCAGTGGTACATCTAACACAATCTTCGTAGCTTCATAAGCGCCGGTTTTTGAAGATAAGTATGGGTGCTGGATAGTGAAAAAACTGAATTGGGAAAAGATTCAAACGACGAATGACTGTTCTCAAAACAAAAGTGATATGAAAAACGTCCATGTATCTGGCGCCTATGGTTAATTTGCAATAGAAATGCCTTATATCAACAGTGCTTACACCTTCACAAGCAATATTTGGTCTATAATTGAAATTTTTTGAACTTTTGAAATGAACATTTTGTATCCTAGCAGTATTTGGTATTTTGGAAGCAAAATCAAATTGTATTAACAATTTCGTGCCTTTTGCAATAAAAATGTCTTCTTTAAGACTTTGCATTTTCAAACATTTTTTTGCCAGTAGTTTTACAAACGGTATCAAGTCTTTTGGAATCATTTAAAATCTTCTAGAAATAGTATCAAGTCTTTCAGCTGCAGCATAAAATCTTGTGGAAGCAGTTCAAGCCTTCTGAAAGCTATGTTAAGGCTTCTAGAAGCATTATCAAGTTTTCCAGAGGTAGTATCAACATTTTTGAAAGCAGTTCAAGGCTCCTGGTAGCTTATCAAGTTTGTTTTAAGCAGTATCAGCCACCGAAGAAACGAAAGGTGAAGTTTAATAATGTTCTCGAATCGGGGGCGGAGCAAAACGTTTTTCTCACACATAAACTCCCTATTCGTACACCTGGTCACTGACATGCTGTCAAATCGCCATTTTGGCTCGAATCGTTTGAATACATAGATATCATGAACCGCGGTACTTTAGTAATCTAGGGAGTTTAATACAAATCTCTTATTTGGCAAAGAAACCCGGACTCTCAGTCCGGTGCGAGCACTCACGTCAAAAACAAAATGCGCGTGTACTGGAGGGTTAACATATTAAAGTATCTATAATTTATCATACATATTAACAAAATAGAAAAAACTCTAAAGGACGCCAACGTGTCCTCCAGTGCTAATTTCTCATAAATATGTTTTATATGATGCTTGTACTATATAATTAAAGATCGAATTTATAGAAAATATGCTTATGCTCAAAATTAAAGGCATTACAAATATATTTAAATATCTTTACGAATCAGTTAAAAATAAGAGAAATAAGACCAGGTTAGTTATGCCTTTTTTGAATTTTCATGCCTATTATTTTTTTATGCCTATTTAAAGCCTTTTTCCAACTTTTTGGCGTCTTTTCCCCAAAAATTGGCTGAATTATGAAAAAATATTTCGCTGCGCCTCTGTACATTTCTTCGTTGTGCCGTCTGACGTAAGATCCGCGTTTTTCAGCGATCCGAATTTAAGCTTTGGAATTCCCCGTTGTGCCGTGTCGTCTTACACGGGATTCCCCGTATGTAAAGTTACTCGAGTAACAGTGTGAAGTTCTTGCGTAGTACAATGCCGAAACAAAAGCCAACCGTAGAAGAATGGATTAAAGATTACAAGGAATTGAAATATGAACGCAATCGTTTATTTTGCCAAGCCTGTTCAAAAATCGTAAGTATTGATGGAGTTAATCGAGTAAAAACAATTAATTATATTTTTAAATAATGATTAAATTATGTATAATACCAAAGATTTTTAAATATTTAAAACCGAAATTTAAATCTTTTTACGGTAAAAATTGGAAATTATAAAGAATAGCATGTCCCAAAATTCACTAGAAATAAAATTCACTATTGATTCAATGTAGTACTTCGATCACTAAAATTAATAGAACAATATATTGATTGTTTAATAATTATGGAAAATATTATAAAATACTGACGTTATTAAATTACTGTTAACAGATTAATTGTGACAAGAAATACTGCATAATTCAGCATTTCAAAACATCATTGCATCAGGAAAAATTAAAACTGACTAAAAGTCAATCCAAAAAACAACAAACTATAGGTACAGCTATACAATCTGTGGCATCAACATCCGGCTACACTGAACAATCAAAATTCAATTTTGATCTTTGCAAAGCTTTGATAAAAGCAAACATACCAACCCATAAAGTGACAAATAAATATTTCAAAACTTTTTTACAAACATATTGTACAATGCATATTCCGGATGAAAGCCATCTCCGCAAAAATTATATTACTTCAGTCTACAAAGAAGTTATTCAAGAAATAAAAAATATTATTGGAAATAATTATATTTGGATAAGTTTAGACGAAACAACTGATGTATGTGGACGATACGTGGCAAATTTAATACTTGGAGTATTTAGCGATGAAAATTCATCAAAAAGTTTTCTAATAAGTACCAAAGAATTAAGTAAAACAAATAATAATACGGTAACAAGATTTATTCACGACGAATTAACGCATTTTTTCTTACCGGAGCCGGTACCGAATGATAAAATTTTACTGATGCTGTCAGACGCAGCGGCATACATGGTAAAAGCTGCGTCTAATATGAAGATTTTTTACCCTAATTTAATTCATTGTACTTGCTTAGCTCACGGGCTTAATCGAGTAGCAGAAACTATAAGGTTACAGTTCCCATTAGTTAATAAATTAATAAAAAGCGGTAAACAAATATTTGTTAAAGCCCCTTTAAGGGTAGAATTGTTTAGAGAGGTGTTACCAAATACCCCATTACCACCACAACCAGTTCTAACAAGATGGGGAACATGGCTAGATGCCGCTATATACTACACAAACGCATTAGATCATTTTAAACAATTAATAAATGAATTTCCGGCTACAAGTAGTAAAGCAATACAAGATTTACAGGCCGTCCTAAAAGAAGTGGAGCTACAAAATAATTTGGCATTTATAAAAAGCAATTACAGTTATATAAGTGAATCTATAAAATCACTTGAAAAACAGGATTTACCTTTAGTGACTGCGGTAGAAATGATTAAAAAGTTTCAAGACAGCACATATAGCGTACCAGGACATATTGGTCAAACAATTACGAATAAATTTAATGACGTTCTGTGTAAAAATGAAGGATTTGCCACATTACAAAAAATTGCATCAATTTTATGTGGCGAAATTGTTACTGGATTTATTATGGATTAATTACAAAGTTCAAGTATGCACCAATTACAAGTGTGGACGTGGAGAGAAGTTTTTCGGCTTAGAAGAATATGTTAAGTGAGAGATGATACAACTTCACAATGGAACATTTAGAACAGCATTTAATAATTAGTTGTTTTCGTGATTAGTGGTTTAATAATTATATATGAATGTTTAGTTTAATGATGTATTTTTTAATGAAAACTTTATTAAAATACATTATTAATTAGGTATATATAGCAATTTTTTCGATTTCTAATTTTTATGCCTTTTTAATGCTTTTGTTGCCAAAATTTCATGCCTTCTTAAGTGCTTTTTTCCGTCTTTTTTGTGCCTTTTAATCCGGTCTTTAATGATGATGTAAATTACATTATTCAATTTAACCTCAATAATAAGAGAGGTGATTTAAAAAAAATTTATCTCTTTAATTTATAGAATCGATGAAATTATAATTGGTGTGTTAAAACTAGATTAAATATTGCTTCAAATTCATAATAATTCATTTCATAATAATATCTCAATTGGTCTTTAAGATATGATGATGTAAATTAGATTATTCAATTTAACCTCAAAAGCAAGAGAGGCGATTTAAACAAATTGTATCTTTTTAATTTATGGAATCGAAGAAATTATAATTGTTGTGTTAAAACTAGATTAAACTTGCTTCAAAATGATTTTTATTTTATGGCGATATCTCAATTCGTCTTTGAGATACGATGTAAGTTAGATTATTCAATTTAACTTCAATAACACGAAAAGCGATTTAAAAAAAATAATTTTTTTAATTTATGAAATCGAACAAATTATAATAGGTGTGTTAAAACTAGATTAAATTTGCTTCAAAATAATTTTTACTTGATGGCGACATCTCAATTCGTCTTTGAGATATGATGATGTAAATTAAATTATTCAATTTAACCTCAATAACAAGAGAAGCGATTTATAAAAAATTTTATCTTCTTAATTTATGGAATCGAAGAAATTATAATTGGTGTGTTAAAACTAGGTTAAATTTGCTTCAAAATGATTTTTATTTGATGGCGATATCTCAATTCGTCTTTGAGATATGATGATGTAAATTACATCAATCAATTTAACCTCAATAACAAGAGAGGCGATTTAAAAAAAATTATCGTTTTAGTTTAGTTTAGTTTAGTTTAGTTTAGAAACGAAGAAATTATAATTGGTGTGTTAAAACTAGATTAAATTTGCTTCAAAAGGATTTTTATTTCATATCTCAATTCGTCTTTGAGATATGATGACGTAAATTAGATTATTCAATTTAACCTCAATAAGGTTTATATAAGGAATAATTTGGACGTAAGGATTCGTTTTTTGGTTTTAAAATATTCTTAAATATTTCATTTATTTCCAACAGCTTGTTTAAAACACAGTTTAAAACAGGTTTAAAATACAATTTTTTGGCAGCAACATAAAATAAGTTTAAAACAATAAAAACTGTTAAAACAATTAAAAACAGGTGTTTTGTTCAAAAGTTTGTTAACCCTCCGTCTGTCGGGCGTGCTTTCTTAACACTTTCGATCGGGTGTGGTCTGTGGAGTCCAAAATAGAAAAAACTCTAAAGGACGCCAACGTGCCCTCCAGTGCTAATTTCTCATAAATATGTTTTATATGATGCTTATACTATATAATCGCCTAATACAGGGCCAATTCCAAACTCTCGTTTTATGTTAATTTGATTTAAACAAAATGCTTACAATTTAATCACATATTTTTCAAAATTTGGAGACAACGCCTAAATAAAGGAAAAGAAAATCGACCTTTAGTAATATTTATTTAAAAATGTATAAAGTGTTATAAAAAAAATGTCTTAACTAAAGAATAATATTTTATGCACAAACTGGAGGGCTTCAAATTCCATATTTCCCAACCAATCGTTGCAGCACGCTGTTATGTGCTCCATGCACAACCAACATGCAACAACCAACTCTGGAATAATCTCCTCTTCAATACCTGAGAGCCTCAAGGCAGAAGTACGCACACTTTTGGTCAAGTGCTTATCAACGGCTCTTTTTTGCATGTTATTTGTCACTAACTCCATACCAAGATTTTTTTGAAACAGTCTGCGAGTTTTAGCAAATTCACCATCTGGTATGTTGTCTTTGTAGATAACAAAAGCGTTAATTGCTGCTATATTGAGGAGGTTATAGAAAATTACTATTGGCCAACGCTTTGTGTTTCTTGCAACATTGTATGATGTAATCATTCGATCAACAACATCTACTCCACTTTTTGTGCTATTATTAAAAGTAATTATTACGGGCTTTTTTCGATCACCGGTAGCTTCATCGATATGATCGTCTCGGTGCATTGTTGAAACTACAAGCACATTCTTTCCTTTTTTGGGTATATATGAAACTGCAGTCATATCATTACTAAATGCGAATAACGAAGAATATACTTTCCTGTTTTTAACTTGTGTTATTTTAAGAGGTAGTTCTCTTCTATTGGCTCTAATTGTACCAACCTCAGTAAGACGGTACTCTCTTAGTAGTTTCTTTACAATTGAATATCCTGTGCACCAACGATTTATTGTAACATCTCTTCCTGATCCTAATAAACGTGAACACATTCTTTCAGTTACTGCAGCGGTAGAGTTGTAAGTTTTATATGGACCATTGGGTTGGACACCAGCGTAAATTTCTATGCGTGAAGTGAAAAATGTTTTGGCATCAACAACGGCGAAGACTTTCAATCCGGATTTGTTTGGTTTACTTGGAATGTACATTCGGAAACTGCACCTACCCCTAAAGGCAAGCAGCATTTCATCTAATGTTACATACTCGCCCACAGAATAAGTTTTCTTACAATTGTCGTTGAACTTGTCAACAATAGTACGAACTGCTGCTAGTTTGTCCATTTCTTTTCTTTGACCTCTAGTTGTGGTATCGTCTAACCGAATACATTTCAATAAGAAGACGAACCTCTGTTTTGCCATTGTAGCAGGAAATATCTCATATCCCATACCGTCTGATGACCAATACTCTGCTAGATGTGTCCTTGATCCATGATGGAGCCCAGCTAAATAAAGCAAACCCATCAGCACTTGGATTTCTACAGAGTCGGTAGGTCTACACTCAGTCTTATCTTGGTATTTAACAGAAATTTTATCAATAAATAAATTAGTGTTTTCAACTACAATATGGGAGATAATGCGTCACGTCCTTCACCGATGACCCCCGGCAGGTGAGACATTATGTTTTCGTTGCGAGTTCTAATATTTCTAGGTGGGACAGCCTTTTTCCATTTAGTTCCATCTTTACCAAAAAAATACGAGCATCTATCACGAATCACGAGTTGTTCATCTTCATCATCCTCGCCGTCATCCTGATGCATAATATCTGTATCTTCATTTACGTTTTCCTGCTCGGTTTCTGTATCATGATCACTTATACTTACAAAATCTGGATCTGATATCGAACTATCGTCAGACTCTTCTATTTCTACTTCTACTTCTTTCTTTCACTGCCCGTGCTAACTTCTTCATACAGATTCTGTAATCTTTCTCTCTCCTTTTCATAAGGATCCATATCACAATGCTATCAAATAATAAATCATTTATTATTTTAACAAATCATATCAGAAAATTGTGTGATACTACTTACCTACTTGTAAATATGCTATTTGTAGATTGCTAACTAGATATTTGATATTAGTTATAAATAATTCTTTATGCACTTTTCTATTCTCTATATTTGTAAAATAAATAACACATAACACAACGCCTAAAAATGGGGTTCAATAGTAAACTGGCGTGTCAACGATACGGTAATTATTAAGGGAATTACCGAACTATATTGCGATCACTCCGAGGTACAGTTTTATAACTCGGTAATACTCCTACAAACACAAAAAGAACGCATAGAGTTCCAACTGGAATACGATTCTTACAGATTATATCTTCGCATATTGTTACACATTTGATCGGGAAGGGTCTGTCAGGACAAAATATTATGTAGCGACTATTTGGAATTTTGAAAAACAGTTTTTTATAGCGAAAACAGTTGATATTCAGATACTTGAAAGGTACTGTGACCGTAGAAGTTTTGAGCAAAATAATTTAAAAAATATTTCACATAATCATTTTGTCGTGGACTCGTAGACCACACCCGACAGACGGAGGGTTAAAATATCATCATTATCTATGTATTAGAATCAAATTGAGGAATGTAATGTTCTTAAACACTGTTATAAATTAATATAATCAATGAATAATTGATTACTATCTAAAAGTCCTCTTTAAACTTGGGAACTTCACCAAGTTTAGCTAATATTATTCAAGTAGATGTTCAAATCCACACAAACTGTGAATGTAATCAGCGAATGTGTCGAATCGAGTAATTCGATTAAATCGACACTATTCTGATTTCGAGACTATTCGAAAGTCGTTCGAAACTGAATCTAAAGTTGTCTTAAGTTTATAAAATTTTTCAAAAACTTGTATAAATGTGTAAATCGCTACAAAATTATTGTGTAATCACAGAATTATTAATTCCTGCTGAAAAGTCAGTTTCAAATAATTTATGAAAATTTGGTAGTTGTTTCCACGAATAAGACCTTGATACCCTGCATAATAAAAAAATAATAGATGCATCCAACAGGAGAAGTTGGATTTAGTTGGATTGAGTTGTATTGGGTTGAGTTTGGTTGTATTGAGGAAGAGAGGAATGAGATTGAAGAGGAAATGGAGGAAAAGAGAAGAGATGGAGGAGAGAAGAATTGAAAGAGCAACAAGTGCTGGTACCATCAGTCCGGGTAACTCAGTTGATCTAGAGTGTAGAAAGAATCTGAGGAATCTTTGAGGAGAAGAAAAACAGGATTGAGTGAAGAAGAAAAATGGGAGGATCGCCTACAAGATAGCCAAAAAGTAAGAGGAAATTTTTGTTTTTTCATATTTATGTGCAAGAGTGAACAAAATGAACTTGAATGTAGGAGAGGATGGAGGGAGAGTGAAACGGAGCGAGGGAGGCTAACCACCTTCCCGAGCCCGGTATGTAGCTAACTACAAGCAGTTCAAATTAGGAGGAACTTTATTTTCCCCATTTGTTTGTGAGGGTGGCTGGAAGAAACATCAAATGAAGAAGGAGATGCTGGCAGATAGGAGATGTGTAGGAAAAATTAAAAATGAAAAAGTTTTGGGTTGTTGTGTTATCAAAGAATTATTAATTTTTGCTGAATCATCAAAAGTTATGTTCATAATTGAGTTAAAAGTAAATTTATAGCAATTTGGTTTAGGTGATGGTTACGAGGAAAACCTTATGTAATTAATAAAGGAATTTATATATGCATATAACAGGTGGGATGAGTTAGGTTGAGTGCGGTTGGGTTAGTTAAAGTGTGGGTGATGATTATGTTGAAGATGTACGAAGAAGAAGAACGAATATACTGAAATTCGGAAAGAAAATTAATATTATTACTACCAATTATTACTGAAAACGTTATATTAAGAAAATTAAGATGGTGATTGTTGATCCAGAGGATAAAAGCATGGAAAAAAGTATCCAGAAACATTACAAGGATAATCCCTGGAATTGAGACTGATTGCAGAAGAACTAGGGATAATGAAAAACGGTTAAACAGAAAATTATAAAAAAATAGTAGAGGAAGGCGGAGAGGAAGACTTATTTAATAAGACCAAAAACGTGAAAATGAAAGTAGGAAAAAGGATAAAACTCAAAAAATCTAATGATAGAGGAAACTTTCCACGGCAAGGGCCCGAATATCTTTATTCATGTGCCAAAG
This sequence comes from Onthophagus sagittarius, assembly GCA_036711965.1. Lineage (NCBI taxonomy): Eukaryota > Metazoa > Arthropoda > Insecta > Coleoptera > Scarabaeidae > Onthophagus > Onthophagus sagittarius. The sequence continues at coordinate 18,743,709 of JASERS010000001.1, read as the reverse complement.
AATTTTATGGCAAGCATAAAGATCTTTGAAGAAAATGAGTACGTTTGTTCTCGTAATGGAAAAGACATACATTGAGACTTTGAATACAGTTAAGGACATACAGGAAGTAGGGTATAACAGAAAATATAAACAATAAAGAGCATAAAAAACGGAAAATTACTCATAATGGTAGAGAAAAAGTAGAAGCACTAAACAAAGCAAATAAAACTATAAACAGATGTAGGGAAGGAAGTAGTTTTATAGACTTGTGTTGAGTGTTGATGATACTGAAACGATCCATATTACAAGAATGGACGCCTTAGTTAAGGAGCAAGATGTTAGAAATACTATCATCGGGGCCCTTGAAGGCGAAGAACATCTACTTATTTACGATTATTTATGCGATGATTATAAAACTTGAACCAATTTGGTAAAGATCAGAATAGGTTCAAATAGGATCTACAGGATGTTGTTTAGAATACAGATATGAAATTTTAAATTGTTTTAAATGTTGAGGCTATTAGAGGATACTACTAGAGAATGATATGGGCTAAACAAAAGGGATCTATGCTTTATGTAGTTTTGGAAAAGAGGGATATGCTCCTAGCTATACCAGAAACAAGAAAAGAAGCATCCGCTCCTTTCTTCAGGAACATAAGAAAATTTAAACAACATCAAATGAAAATATTTAACATCTTTTGCACAGTTTGAAGATATGCGCCAGAGATACCAGACCTTCAAGATCTATTAGATGCGAGAAAAGCAAAAGTGGATCACAATGGGAGATGGATTAGGTGGAAATACAAAGTTGACTACAAAAATTAGCTGCTCACTGCTATATTTTTTACAATAGTATTCAGAGGACAGTGACGAACAATGTTATACCACCTCGAGTCGATCCTGTTAAACAACTGAAGAGGTGGTTATAGGCGATTGAAATATATTTTTGGAGAAAAAACAGTAGGCAAGCCCAAAGTGAACAAAGCGAGGAATACTGACACTACAAACAAATAAAGCCGGTTATAACATTCCGGTTATAACGACTAAAATAGTCTAGAAAATCTCTGCGTTTTACATATGTAATCGTTATTGAAATAATTCCGTTATAACGAACGCTTTCCTGTTTTGAAATGAATCTATGAGCAAGATACGTTAGTACTATTTAATCTATCGATTCTATGTCGTCAATGAAAGAGAAATGTTTGATGAAGACAACGACATGCTACTTGCACAGTTTATTTATAAAAGTTGGATCGGTATCAATTTACAATATACTAAATAATATTTGGTATATTGTAAATTGAAACTTACAAAGGTGATGATATAAATTATTACAAAAAAACATTATAGCTATGAACAATATTCTATGCACAAACTGGAGAGCCTCAAACTATGGTCTCGATATTTTCCAAAAAATCGTTGCAGCATATCATTGTGTGCTCCATGTACAACTAACATTTACAAATATTGCAAAAATATTAAGTCTTTCGCATCTTATATTTCCATAACTCCATACCAAGATTCTTTTGAAATAGCTTACGAGTTTTAGCATGTTCACCATCTCTTGTGTTTCCTTGATAAAAAACCATTGTATGCTGTTATATTGAGAAAGTTATAGAAAATTACTATTGGCCAACGTTTTGTTATCTATTCCAGTTTCTATGTTGTTATAAAGTGTCATAGTTTTGAGTTTCTTCAGATCACCACTGTTGCTCCGATCACCACACGCACATTCTTTCCGTTTTTAGGTCGCTTAGGTCGTTGCAGTCATATTATTACTGAATGAGGAGCTCGCGTGCAAAACCGGTTATATCCACATTTAAGGCCACGTTAAACGTTGAACGTTCGTGAGATGACCTCTAAATATCGAGATCGCTTTGACTCGAGATCTTGTCGTTAACAGATGTCGCCAGATTTGAGGACATAAATAAAATTCGTATTTTTAAGCGATTCTTTTCCCACCACTACTCGTATCAAGCGGCTGCCAGACTGGCGACTCGTCGCGAACTCGTCAAATGCAATCGCACATGTCTAGTAGTCATTACACTTAAGCAGATTGGACTGCATCATTTAACATTAGGCCACTGTCCACTGTCCACTGTCCATTGAGGCGTCATTTGACGAATGCATATAAACTACAAATTACGACAGGCGTAATTTGCATCTTAGATATGTCCACGCAATCGTCATATAATCGTCCTCCAAACTACAAAACGGACTCTCATGTTCAGCATCGTAAGCACGTTTTTATTTCACTGCGAAAATGTCATCAAGCGAAGATGAAGACGTGATTGTAGCGTGTAACTATATTAGAAGACGACGACACAGACGTAGATTATATTGGCTTCATCCATATATTGAAAAAAACGTTAATTGTAGATTATTTGTTGCGGCAAGAGAGCTATCAGAAGATGATTCCTATTTTCAAACATTTTACCGAATGACTAAAAATACGTATCAAATATTAGTCTCTATTCTTGGACTTTTAATACAACGACAAAATACTGTAATGCGAGATTGCGTCAGCCCGGAAGAAAGGATACTTATAACTTTGAGGTAAGTTTTAAACAGTTTTTTTCTATGTGTATAGTATTTATTGCTATAAAATGAAAATAACACAAAGTAAAATAGAATAGGCTTTATTAAAGAAAAAACAGTCATCGGATATACAAAGTTAGGTCAGATCACAAGTTTTCAAGGTTTTGTAGTTGTAGTAAATCACCAGTAAAATTTGTATTTGTAGTATAATTTACTGGAGAGACTGGGTTATTTGAATTAGATCCTACAGAAGAAATTGGCGAATAATTGTCTCTGTATTGTAACTGCTGAGTTGACGAATAATTCCTGTACTGTTCTGAATGCTGTATTGGTGAATAATTGTCTTCGCATTGTTGTGATGAGCCCGACTGAATATCCTCGAGTAATAATAGCACCTTAATTCTAAACTTTCGCATTTGTTCCTCAGACAAACTTTCAACATCTGACAATAAACTAAGTAAAAACATTTTTCTTGGATTGTCCTGCTTTGTTTCTTTTTTTCATCCAGTCCACAAATGCTTTATCAGTTTCGTTAGTAACTTTTCTTATTTTGGTACGTTTAAATTTGGTTAAGACCGATTCAGAAGATTCCCCGGCAGCAATTTTAGCAGATTCAGCAGGTTCTTCGTTGGGTGTAGAATTTGATATGTTTTCAGAGGTGGGGACCTCTGGAAAAAAAGGGACATTGCCTGGTTCATCAGTGTGAACAGTTGCTTTTACAAAAGGGAGAACAAACTGTAATTCATCATGTAGATAGTATAATTTCTTTTGCTTCGTTGATGAGCCACTAGGAGTTGGTTTTAGGCTGCGAACAAATCCATTCCTTATATTTCTCCACCTGGTTTGACAATCATTCACTGCAAAGAAACATAAATATCATGTCTTTTCTTCCAGATACCTATCAACTGGGTGTAGTTTTCGAGCACTAGGATTTTACTTTGCTCGAGGAGAATGCACTATATCACGAGTTGTAGCAGAAACGACAGAAGTTATATGGAACTCACTTCAAGACATCTATATGCCCCTGCCAACTACAGATGAATGGAAGGCTATTGCAACAAGATACTACGAACTTTGGAATCTGCCAAATTGTTTAGGATCTGTGGACGGGAAGCACATAAGGATTCAAAAGTATCCTAACACAGGATCTGCAAATTACAACTATAAAGGATATCATTCAATTATTTTATTAGGATTTGCTGGAAGAAATAGTGATGGTGGCGTCTTTCAAGCGTCAAATTTAGGAAAGTGGTTACAAAGAGATGGCTTAAATATTCCTAATTCAGGTTCACCGTTGCCGCATGACGAACATTCTGGAAATATTTTCCATATTATTTTGTTGGGGACAATGCATTTCCCTTACAAAAGTATTTAATGAGACCATATTCGGTGAAACACATAGACAATACCAAAAGAATATTTAATTATAGATTGAGTCGTGGACGAAAAACAATTGAATGTGTATTTGGTATGATGTCACAAAAATTTCAAGTTCTTTTAAAACCTATAACATGTCGCAAATATGCTACAATAGTTTCAATAGTAAAATGTATATGTGTTTTACATAATTATATACGTAAACATGAAGGAATACAGTACGCAATTAATACAATCGGTGAAGCAACACAGAAAAACAAACCAATTTTAATACCTAATATGACCTTTGTAAACACACCAAATGGTTTACGTAATTATTTAGGGAACTATTTTTTGAGTCCGGACTGTGCACTATCGTGGCAATGGAATTACTGTGTAATTGAATAAATAAATATTATATTACCTACCAGAAGCGCTTGTTTTTTGAGCCACTTCACTCCACGCTTTATCCGTGACGTCTTTTCTCGAATATTCTGCTAATTTGTTATTGTATAGACAAGGATGTTCTTCGATCATCCGAACAAATTTGGCTGCCGAGGCCGCCATTTTGTAGACACAGACGTGTTTGCATCTCGAAGTACGCTTGAGTAGTGGCAAGCTGCCACACGCGCTGCATGACGAACGTATGACGACACGCAAATGCGACTATGCCGCACCGTGGACACAGCTTCGTCCCTTTCTAAGCAAGAAGCAAGCAAGCTACACACAAGCGTAAAATGACGATGTTGTGTGTATGACGTGCGGCTACGTGGACAGTAGGCCTTAGGCCAGGCGCGCACATGCGATTTTCTGTCGCACGACTGTTTGGTCGCAAAAATAACACACATAGCATTAAATACAAATGCGCGCATATGCGACTAAATAATAGCAGCGATTAAAAAGATGTAACCTGCTCCATTTTTGTAACGACGCGATTGTCGCGTCTTTAAATGTATCATATGAACAAGAATGAACATGCACGCACATGCAACTGTTCAGTCGTAGTCGCAGCACAGGTCGAAGTTGGTGTATAGGATAATTATTACAACAAATTTATTAAAAATGGCTGAATCTTCAGAAGTGTCTGATAATAGTGACAATGACTTGACATCTAGTGTCTTAGACACAGAAACTATTATTATCGAGGTGGAAAAAAGACCAGCTCTTTACAACAAACATTTGAAAGAGTATAGTGACCGAAATTTAAAGGAAAAATTGTGGGGAGAAGTGTATAGCAAAGTTATATCCACTTGGAACAAGTTATCGGCCGAAGAGAAACACAAGAGAGGTACGTGATATTGTTTTTATTTAATAGTTTTTAATAATCTTATGTAATAAATGTTGTGCAGATAAGTATTTAAATTTTATCATATTGCCACGGAACTGAACCTTCGGGGGATGTAAAGTAATTTGCCATATAGTCTCTTATATTAAGACCAACTCTGTTAGGTCTTATTCCAGCTGGAGGACAGCTCTGTAATAAACACTCATAAAATTCGTCCTCCATTTGCACACCGTCTTTCTTTCGCACGAAGTTATGTAGAATGCAACATGTTTTAATGATAAGGTCGGCAAATTCGACTCGCACGTCTAATGATCGATGCAAAATACGCCATTTGTTCGCTAAAATACCAAAGGTACACTCTACCATACGCCGTGCACGAGTCAGTCTATAATTAAAGACTCTTTGTTTCATTGTTAAGTTTCTTCGAGGATAAGGCCGTAAAACATTTTGTGATAACGCGAATGCTTCGTCTCCTACTATCATGAAAGGTATGGGTTCTCCCATCTCGTTGTTTGGTAATTTTTGTGGAGTAGGAACATTTAATTGGTTATTATGTAATCTTTGATCAAAATTCGAATTCTTAAAAACACTGGAATCGCTTCCAGCACCATATGCTCCTACATCTATTGCTGTAAAACAGTAGTCGGCGTCTACTATACCCAAAAGAATAGTCGAATAAAAGTTTTTATAATTATAAAATTCGGAACCAGTATTATTTGGTTTCTGTAATCTAATGTGCTTGCCGTCGACTGCACCGATACAGTTCGGAAAATTTGTCCTATCGTAAAACTCTTTGGCAATACTTATCCAATCTTCTTCAGACTTTTCTGGCATGTATAAAGGCTGTAAATAGTTCCATAATTGGTTACAAGTGTCTTCAACAATTTCCCTTATCGTGGTAGCCCCAAGTAAAAATTCAAAGTGTAAAGAATTGAAACTATTGAAACTAACGGTAGCAAGGTATCTGAAAAATAAATAGTAACTGTTTTTTATTACAGGAAAAATTATTCAAAAAAAATGGAAAAATTTAAAAGATTGTTTCGCTAGGGAATTAGCAGCCCAGCGTAAAGCAGTGTCTGGGCAAGCAGCAAAAAAAAAAGAAGATATATTTATTTCGACCAATTGCAATTCCTTTTCCCAATAATGAAAGATAGACCAACTACCACTAATTGAGATTGATCAAGAAAATCAAGAAATGATATCTTCTCCTTCTTTAGCAACCAATACAGAAAATTCGGAAAGTACATCCATATCTAAAAGAAGGGCTGCAAGAAAAACTGTGCTTAAAACAATTCCATATGAAGAAAAGTTACTGAAAATATTGGAGGATAAGCAATGTGAAACAATCGACGAAGATAAAAATTGTTCACTTATGCTTGTTCCAATGTTCAAAAAATTAACTGATGACCAAAAACATTATGCGAAAATTGAAATCTTAAATATCATGAAAAATGCAAAAAACGTCGGAAATCCTCCAGTTTTTTACAGTTCAATGCAACAATCTTATTCTCATCTTTATCCTAACCGTCCGGTAGACCAAGTGCAATTTCCAAGATCAAATTTTCAACAACAGCAACAAGGAGGCAATGAAAGTATTTACTCCGCGCCATCGACATCAACGGTCAACTCTGCACAGTCCACACCATCAGCAACCATTTTTTCTGATGGTGACAATGCATATTTTGACTTGTCAAATCAATAAATTAATTAAATTAAACAAATAGAACATATATTTATTATTTAACCTTATTTTTAATATCTACTTCTATATATCTAGTCTAATAGTAGTTTGCAGAAAATATCTAGTTAATTTGGCAGAACGACGACACAAAACAAAAGCTGGTAAGTACCTTCTTACCTTATTGTTACTGCAAGACATTCCTCAGGTGGTATACATTTTCTCCATTTACTATTTTGGTACGATATTTTCGGTCCTATTATTTTTAATAATTCAAGAAAAGATTTTTCACTCATTCTGTAATAGTTAAAGAATTTACGAGGATGCTTTCTTAAATCTTCATGAAGAATGTAAAATTGACCCCGATGTTCTCTGTCAGATAAAATTGGATGCACCCAAAATTTTCTTTTCCGTTGCTTTCTTAATTTCTTTCGTAATAACAGAGCCACTATACAAGCGGTTTCTATGAAGTCCATGTTGATACTAGGCTCTAGTCACGATTAATCAGTCGCAAATGCGCGACCATACAAATTTTTTGCGACTACTACTTTTATGTCGCTGCGACAAATAATCGCATGAAAATCGCATGTGCGCGCCTGGCCTAATGAGAACTTAACAGAATGATAATCTACTTAAATGTTACGCTAATCGTTAAAATATATTACTTTAAAACACCTAGACATCTATTAAAATACACTCAGCAGCAGAAGTCTGCGTACAAAAAACTTGTAATACTTTAATTGAAAAAATAAGAGTCATAATCTAATGTGATAAACTTGATTTTTTTTATTTTGTATATTAATTACATATAATTCTATTAACAAAATATGCTTCAACAAAACAGAAACAGTAGTTACAGAAAAAAATCAAAACTAAAAATTCTACAAATAACGGGTATGCAAAAATCTGCGTACAAGTCAGGACAGTATTTATAAAAAATTCATAAATGAGATCATTGTTTCTATATTAATATGAGGTCGGATAACCTTTACGTTTAATGACCTCCCTTAAACGTTTAGGCATGGAGTGCACTAATTTCTTCGTTTCGTCCGAACTGATTTTGGCCCATTCCTCAATCATAACATTTTTTAACGTTTCCTTCGACGTTATGTTGTGTTGCCGAATCCTGCGTTCCAGTAAATTCCAGAGGTGTTCGATGGGATTCAAGTCCGGCGATTGTGGAGGTGTTTTAAGTTGCTTTGGGGTATTGTATAGTAGCCAAAGCTTAGTGTTGTGGGCGCAATGTTCGGGGTCATTATCTTGTTGAAAAAAGTATTCGGGCCCCAAGCCCAAGTTTTCGATGCTAGGCTTCAAATTTTCTTTTAAAATGTCTATATACATTTTATGGTCCATTGTCGATGTTATGAAAACCAACCTTCCCACCCCTTTGGTGCACATACACCCCCAAACCATAACTCCACCACCTCCGTGTTTTACAGTCGCTTTCAAATTTTCGGGATTAAGGGCAGTATTAGGTTTTCTCCATACAAGTTGTTTACCCTTAATGCCGAAAATGCAAAATTTGCTCTCATCTGTAAAGAGAACTTTCTCCCAGAATTCAATGGGCTTGTCTAAGAGTTTTTTTGCAAAGGCGATCCGCTTCTGACGATTGACCTCTGACACAAATGGCTTTTTTCGTGCAACGCGACTGTGATAGTTAACTTTTTTTAACGTCCTTCTCACCGTATCTTTGCTGATAGTTTTATGAAATTCTTCTTGTACATTTTCTACTATTTTTTTTGCCGTCAGCCTAGGTTCTTTTCTAACCTGCTGTAAAATTTTTCGCTTCTCTGGGTTTGTTAAAAGAGGTGGTCTACCAGATCGCGGACGTGAGATGTAATCTTCAGTGTCTTTATAATTATTAATTACTCTTTGAATGGAAGAGTGTGACCTGCCGACAGTTTCTCCTATTTTTCGAAAAGATTTTCCCTCCTTCCATAACTTTACAATAATTTTTCTCTCTCCCAATTCAATTTCCTTTCCTTTCGTGTCCATTCTAACTTTTAGCTTCTAAGCCTCTGCTAATATAATTGACACCGATTATCTTTTATTTAAATTTTGGAGAAGGCGTCTTTATTTGTACGCAGATTTTTGCATACGCATTATTTGGAGAATTTTTAATTTTAATTTTTTTTGTAACTAATATTTCTGTTTTATTGATGCATATTTTGTTAATAGAATTATATGTAGTTAATACACAAAATAAAAAAATTTAAGTTTATCACATTAGATCATGACCCTTATTTTTTCAGTTAAAGTGTTAGAAGTTTTTTGTAGGCAAACTTCTGCTGCTAAGTGTATAACCGAACTGCTAATATGTTAGTACGGTTGTCTAAATTCCAGTTTATTTATTATCCCATATAGTTTACATGTAAGTATGTAATTTCTAGTTATCTACACATTAACATAATAAAGGGTGTCGTTTTAATCTTAAACTATTTTTGGGGAATGTTTTGCTCACAGTCAGTGTATTTTCAAAGTGATTTGTGAACTAGTTTACTCTTTATAAACGATGGAATTTGGTTAAAAATACACCTAACTTTGTGATTTTTTTTCATTAATAACAATAAAAATAATTCTCTTTGGCGATACATATTACACAGCCTTATATGTCTATTTTAACCCTATGGTAAGATATTTGCATTAATTCCTTTTCTGTGCCCTAAAACTTGGAAGTACTACGTCCATGTTTAAGTGCCTGATTTTCATGACGTTTAACGCAGCCTTAACCAAAATTTGCTTAGCGTATGTATTCGCATATTTACTTCATGGCCTGTACCGTTTCCTAAATTCAATTATAAGAAAAGTGGATGCATCGCACTCTAATAGCTTAAAGATATGTGTTGTCTATCTTTTGCATTGCCTCATTTACATGTGTGCTCCTCAAATACGAATGCAAATGGTTTAGTTTGCGTTATCTCAAGAGATAGTTCTCTTTTGTTGGCTCTAATTGTACGGTCCACAATCGCTTTCTTAGCAGTATTTTAATAATTGAGTATGTTGTGAACCAACGATGTATTTTAACATTTCTTCCTGAACCTGAAAAAAGCACATTCTTTCAGTTATTACAACAGTAGAGTTGCTAGATTTATATAGGCTGTTCGATTGATTCGATTACATATTAACCCACTGCATAAACGATGGTAAAACGAATTTATGTTTTACCATTGTAATAGGAAATATGTCATATCCCATACCGTCTGATGACAAACACTTTTCTTGATGTGTGTTTGATCCATGATGGAAATGTGTGCTTGATCCATGATCCACATCTGAGAATACCTTTACACGTTTGATCGGATAAGATCTGTTAAGACAAGATATTATGTAGCGATTATTTGGAATTATGAAAAACAATTCTGTATAGCGAATACAGTTGATATTAAGACGGTTTGAGGGGTACTATGACCATAGAAATATCTGATAGACGTAGGCTTAAATAACTTGTTACCTTTATATTGTATTTATTGTTAATTTCTTCCCAATTTGCTTGATTTTATTCTATTAAATAACGATTAAATTGCCATTTAAGTACTACCAAAGGTATAGATCTGAAATTGTTGTTGTCTTCTTATTAGCACCATGTGCGGTCGTGTTTATTTTTTGTTTACTTTTTTTAAAAACCGTTCACACTTCTTCCATACGTTATCTTCGGCATTGTCGACTATTTCGTTTCCCGTCTGTTACCTCGACAAAGTGTATTGTCGTTCTATAGAATTATTTTTTATTGATTTCAACACCCATATAAATCCTTCATTAAAAACATATGCTGGTATGAGTGTACAGACATACACAGGTGTAAAACCAAAACATGCTTATATGAACCAAATTTCACATAAAGTTGTTGAAAGATTTATTATTGTTTTGCTTATTTTTCCATGAGCATGTTTTTAAGAGAACATTGGCCAATAACACCTTATAAATCTGAATATAATATAATAAAATTTCTGTTTACAACTTTTAAAGTATTCTAAATAAATAATAAATCAATATTTCCGTAAAGAGATATTAGTTAAAGTTGTAGCATCAAAGATCAGATGGTAACTCATACAATTTCGTTAAAACGATATTCGAAGTTCTCGAATACACTTCGTTAAAGTTGATATGATCGATATTAGCTAATAAGACGCTCTCTCTTCCTTATATTATGACGACATGAATTTTAAACATTTTTTAAATAATTCAGAAACACGAAAATTTTAGAACCAACGATAACTTTTTTTACACCTTTACGAATAAAACACGTATTAACATCAACCTCAATTTAAATCCCATGCGCGTTTTTCATTCGTCACAATATAAAAAAGGTAATAACATTGAAAGGCAACTTCGGATCTAATAAGATCTGGCGAAACGTGCGTCTTTTCCGTGCTGTCAAAAATGGTTTGAGTGTTCTTTCCCTTCTACTTACGGCCACCCTCCACGAAATGATTACAACCGTCGCCTCTTTTTGGGCGAAATCGATGTTTGGTTGCCGAATCGTACTCCTTTAATAAAAAAAGAGCATCTTTTTGATCGCGAGACAAATTTAAGATTGCTTTAATTACGAGGGGTTCGCTCTAAGATTTATGGTGATTGAATTTTGAGGGGGATAAGGTTCATTAGTAAAATAAGGAATAGTCAGTCGAAAATTTCTATCTACACTTTAAGCTGTGTCGATTGAAATGAAATTGCGTTTTGTGTGTTTTTGATTTTAACTTTTTTTTAATTATAATGTTTTTATTGATTTATTTTAGTTTTATTCCAGTTGAATTAATCAAGTAGGATTGATGGGATATAAATCTTTCTTGATTAATTTAACTGTCTCCTAATGGTCGTAAAATTAATTCGATTATCTAAAAATATAAATAAAATCTAAGAAAAAATAAATATTTATTTTCCATGGGCTAGATTAAAAAGAGATAACATAAAGGTGATGCATCTAACATCATCAGGCCTTTGTACTCTGATTTCTTTAGGGAGATTTTTTAGTACTTCTTCTACTCTAAAAAGAATAATTTCCCACGTTGAATTTTAGCTGCTTCTTTCGGACCTCTAGTAAATTGTTCCTAATGCACAATTTTCTTCCGCACAGTTGACATGACGAATAGCATTATTTCAATTATCTACAGAAACCGAGCTTGCAGCTTGTTAGTATATTAGTTCAATGGAAATTAATTCACAGTGGTGTGGGAACAATCGCAATATCGGTTAATTCTGTTGTATTGCCATTTCATCGACCACATACCTTGATTTATAGCTGCCAGTTTCACAAGATTCAACAAATCGCATTTCAGCTTATCAGTTTCGTATCTTTTCTGGAATCACGAAGTCTGGGGGAGTTGTAATTTCAAATCATTGCATCTGTTCGATGAACGAAGTATAACAGATTTTCTGAAACCCCATTAAAAAATTGTTTGGTTAGGTCGAGTTGAATTGGCATGGAATGGGTTTGGTTGGATCTAAGCATAGAGGTAATCAACAATCAAAGATTAACATAACTATGTGCAGGGAGGACATCATTGAGCACATAACAAATTGGAAAAATGAGAACTTATCAGACCACACCACTTTAATAACCTTTAATAATCCAAGTCCCAGAGAAGATAGAAATGAAGAGAAGAACTGGTTGAATCCTCTCAGAAGGAGATGGGGATTAAACTAAAATCAACGAGAACACTGATACCCGAAATTATAATAAACGTAATGACTGCAACATGCAATAAGGTGTACGGTAAGAAAAAGACGTGAACTTTGGGAATGGCAAAATCTGCTGGTGGAATAAATCCTTAAAAAAACTAAAGACAGGACAACCAGAAGTAGACACGGATTTACAAAGAAAACGGGAAACGTGGTAATGATGAGGAAAAAAAGGTAAGATGGAATATGACAACGCAGGAAACCATCTCAAGCAAGATATTAAAAAAAAGCAAAGAAGATGTGTAGGGGGTCGCTTATAAGATTATTATAAAAAAGAATTTCCCGACGGGAACTGATGAAATATTTGTGAATAAACCAGTTGGCACAAAAGAGCGATGCAAAGAATTGACAAAGCAAGAACTGATTATGTTTGCAAAAAATCTTTAAAATGGGAAGGCACCGGGCCCTGATAAGATTACCCCGGAGATGTTTGTGAAGTGCAGATGGACAGAATATGCAATAGAGGAGGTCCCTATGCATTCTTATTATCACAGACGTAAGAAACGGGAAGGGTATATCGGTACAACTATTCAACTGTATTGAAACCTATTTGACAGATTGAGAGGTATATAGTATATACAGTATATCGATCGTGATGTCCGGGTGGGAGTGAAAAGATTTGCAACAAGAAGCAAAGAGAACTGTAAAAAGAATAGCTGACCAGATGGAAGATATGGACTTAGATCTTGTGTTGGAAAATACTGAGACAGTGATATTAAAAAGCAGGCGATGTAGACAGGAGATAGAGTTCAATGTTAGAGGCTATGTAATAAGTACCACAATATCTCTAAAGTATATGGGAGTGATGGTTGGAAAGGATATGAGATGAAATGATATATATCTTAAACATATCGTCAATAAATCGCAGAAAACAGTACAAATCCTCCAGAGAATCATGGGTTCGACATATGGCCTAAAAGTTGAGAAATGATATCGAAGCTTGGGGAAATGCTCTAGAAATTAAGCAACTGCCTCACCTCCCGTATACCTAATGATCAAGAAGAGACTCGCAAACATAGACCTGGAGAAAATAGGCAAAGAAATCATAGAAAAATGGGCAGGCAGGTGGAGAACAAATATTGGCAAGGCTGGCTAGTCAAAAAGAAATTATGCCAGATATTATACCATGATTACAAAGCAAGTGGGGACAGATAAACTATCTTTTTCTCCATTTTTGAGTGACCACAATGCGTCCATGAATGGCCGCACTTTCTATCACTGTGATGGAAGGAAATGGTTGAAAAAGTTAATGTAAAACTGGAGAAGAAAATAACGCCGGCAAATCGCATCGATCGAAGGAACAGGGAAGCTCAAACCGATAAGGAAGAAAGCTTATTTTATTATAGCTTCTTTTGTCAGCCGTGGATGATGCTGAATGAGTTGATAGATATAAGATAACTGGATGACAGGAGCGGGGTTCATACGCCCTCCTACAGTCAGGTATGCCATTGTAAAAATGCCTTTAAAAAATTGAAAGATGCCTTATTTTGCTTATATTCTTGAGCCGTGGTTGATGTGAGGTTAGGTATTTTAAAGGAACAGATCAACGAAAGATAGATAGCGAAGGACAGGACAGAGATGACAGCGTAAAGTCAGCTAAGATGGGAGCTCTGAAGAAAACCCAGAAGAATTTTTCCGGAGAAGACGATTAAAGTAGTATTTAATGCATCGAGGAACAGCATCCCAAACTTAGGTTATTCTACTGTTCAAAATCTCAGGCTGGAATGGAGAGTTGTGTTGTGTTAGGTTGGTTCGCATTGTTAATTATTAGGGAGAGATAATCAACAGGGATAGATACGATAATGAAATATATGGGAACATAATTGCGGAGGAACTTCCAATATGATCAAATCCCTTATGTAGGAAGGAAATAAGAAAAGCAAGAAGTTGGTGTCAAGATTCTGTTGTGACAATGAGTAAAAGCTGAACAGGTATTGGGTTGAGTTGGGTTGGGTTGGATTGAATAAGATTCAACGTGTTTTTAAGCCAAAGTGAACGTTTCATTTTTAAATTTCCTGTATCTCAGTATTTGGAATAATCGAATATCGGTATATAGGCTGATGGTTACCAGGAATCGATTTCAAACAACAAGATCGATTGTTGTGGATTGGACGAAAACGTTGAACCGACACTTGTCGCTGGCAATTGTATACAGAAGGGTTTCTTCCTTTGGTTTATTCGTGCCGTTCTTAACTTCGTGTTCTACTAATACCTCTCCATAAACCAGCCTGACATCGTTTTCAGTAATGAATCAGGATTTTGTTTATGGGTCAATTATTGCCGTAGAAAGATTGGGTTGGGTTGAGTTGGGATGTTGCTATCATCGAGAGGAAAGACAGAATTGGTGTCTGTTCAACGACAACACACAACCTTAACACCTGGGGTTATGGTTTTGGGGGGCAGTAAGTGCTGGACGAAGCTCAACTCTTATGTTCATCATCCAGGCATATTGAATGCAACGTTCAGGAGTTGTGTGTGAGTGTTAGTCCTTTCATACAGACGCTGCAAAATGCCACATTCCAATAGAATAATGCAAGACCCCATACTGCTGTGGTCACACGAAGGTTCCTGGAGATTTTGCCCTGGCCTGCACGAACATGTCTGGGAAACGATGGATTGGCGACTAAGAAAAGAACCTCCAGAGAATCTGTATGGATTTCGACACCATCTAGAGGTTGCATGGAACGAGATAATTAATGATCCAACTGTTATCGCTTATATCTACGTAAGAACACGAAACGTTAAAGTTGAACCTAGCAACCTTAAAGGTGCTATCAACGTCATCAACAAAGAAGAATTGTCAAGTCAAGTAGAATATGAGTGATTTCATTTGATGAGATGAAAATACGAAGAGCATACTGTTACGAGCAATGATGAGTTATTACCACCATATAATTATATACAAGTTTGTATAATGAGAAGTTTAATTGGTGACTGCAAGCAAGCCATTTTCTTTGAGTGTGATTGTAATTTAACAAAAAGTAGAGTATATGGAAGATAAAGGATTTATATTGTGCTATAATTTAAACGTTGACAAAGACTTTATCATCAATGGTCAAGGAAAACTATTCAAGTTACGTTTTCAAAAAAGCAAGAAAGTTGAGCTGATAAATTAAGTGTTATAGAGGTAATTCAAAAGTAGGTGTTAACATCGAAATTCCATGCAGAAACATAATATGGCTTAAAGTTACGGAATTAATTTTGTTTTATCGAATAGCATTCACTTTTGAAGCGTTCTATATATAATACATGAAATTCTACAGAGATTATCATGAACGCAGCAATACACCACATATATGGTATTAAATATGTTACCTTATATTCTTAGTAAAGCTTCAATATTTCTTCAATACCCGAAAAAGTACCTATACGTGATTTATAATAGGCCCTGATAGCGAACTAAGAAGAATATAAATTTATTTATATTTAAATAATTTAAAAATTAAAATATTGTAAATAAATGTTTACACAACAAAGTATTTAAAGTTCCAATTATGTTTTCCTAATTTCCGTTAATGTGGACCTAAGTAACTCACGCCAGAGTTTGGGATTCTTAAACTACCTGGTGACAACCCCGTCTTCGTTTGTTATATGACTGCAATTACGTCATAAAAACCACCGGAAATATCGGAAACTGTATAATGGTTTGGGTTGGCTTGGATCGGAGCAGGAAAGGTGGCATAAGAAAGTTGATAAAAAGGACGCATATATAAGAGATTTTCAAAGGAGACTTAACTATCGGGACGTTATCGACCCGGATTGGTTGGAGAATGCTACGACAAAAACCAAGGAATTATAAAAAGGAAGCAGTATACTGGTAGTAAACATGAGTAAACAACGAGGAACTACTTGCAATAATTAAACAATTCGAAAATGGGAAAGCACCAGGGCCGGATTGTATAACACCTGAAATAGTAAAAGATATGTATATATTGTTTAAAGATAAATAAAAATTATCTTATGGTGCTCCACCAAAAAGGTACTACACCAGAAATGATATTACAAATCAAATATTAATACTAATAAAGAAAATAATTAAATTGATAAGTTATGATAAAATAGACTTTACCAACGTCTTTCCTACCTCCCCTAACCCTTCCATAAGCGTCGTTTTGCATGCAAGCTGGCAAAAGCGTGTCTAAAAGAGTACAATTATCAAAAGAAAGCTAAATCATAACACAGTCCCGGAAATCAAATTTTAAAACTATTTTTTATCAATGAATTTCTTTGAGAAATCATTAAATACAGACCACCATTCAGTTGTTTTATTTATTTTATTTATTTCGTCTATATTTCTAGGCCAACATAGACCTTTACGAAACAATTTATTTGCTAATCTACTTCTATTTTCAAATTTATTCACACACTTAATCAACACATGAACAGAATTTCCAACTTCTCCGCAAGAGTATAGTAAGGATTCACGTTTGCCAATTCTATTGAGGTATTCTTCAAAGTTACCATGATCAGTTATCAATTCTATTGTTTCTGGATACAGAAAATTAAAAGCAATGCCAACTTTCGGCATAAACTGGTAAGTCAATCTACCATTCGTCGACTTATCCCATCTTTCCTGCCAAACTCCCATAAAATGCTAAAAACTTAACACTTCGTCTAGAAATAAAATTAAAACCAATATGAGAATTCTCCAGCAAAGATGCTTCCTTAGTCAGTTGATCCGCTCTCTCATTTCCTTTGATACCAGAGTGACCTTTAACCCAATAGAAATTGATCCTATTCTTATGGTCTCTAATCATATCCCACGTCTCTTTTTGCAGTTGAGTAGGTTTGTTCATATTTTTCAGCCCCTCTAAAACAGAAGCACTATCACTAAATATATCACACAATTCAATATTGCTTTTAATAACATATTTTATAGCACTATTAACCGCGATTAATTCAGCATGAAAATTATTACACAAACTACCAAGTTTAATTTTTTCACAATAAGTCTCAACACCTTGACAAAATACAACAAATGCAGCACCAACATCAACATCACTTTTAGCACCATCCGTATATATCTGAACACCACTAACTTTGTTAACACTCCCGCAAATTTTAAAGTCCATAACCACCCGTTTAGCTGGATGAACAATTGACAAAAACTCACTTTCTTTTTCAATAAGATTTTTATTTAAATTTAAACCCGTAATTAACTTTAACTCATCATTTTCTAAACTATCAAAATTTTGTAGTAATACTAATTCTTTAAATCTTAAATCAGCTGGTAAAATATCTGCTATAACACTAAACGCTTCATTAGAAACTG
Organism: Onthophagus sagittarius; assembly: GCA_036711965.1. Taxonomy (NCBI): domain Eukaryota; kingdom Metazoa; phylum Arthropoda; class Insecta; order Coleoptera; family Scarabaeidae; genus Onthophagus; species Onthophagus sagittarius. The sequence continues at coordinate 18,725,922 of JASERS010000001.1, read as the reverse complement.
TGCTATAGGCTTTAGCAGCCTTTAATCCTAAAACCCTCTGTACACTAATAAATTTATTCCTAGCTTTAATACTTTTAATTTTACTTTCCCAAACCGAAGTTGCATAAAACATACAAAGGCACGATAGAGGAAGTCTTGAAAGAGACAAAAAAGTGCGACAGGTTTAGGAGGGGCAAAAAGAAGAAATGCCTAATGATTGCCATCGATGTGAAAAACGCATTCGGAACTGCTCCATTGGAGAAAATCATAGGTGCACTGGAAAAAAGAAAAGTGTTTCCGTACTTAGTGAAGGTAATCAAGGACTACTTTAGTGAAGGATACATCGACTTCCAAGGCCACATGTATGAAATAACGATGAGTGTTCCGCAAGGTTCGGTATTGGGCCCCCTCCTGTGGAACGTCTTTTTTGATGAACTGTTGGAAAGGGGGACGACAGAAATAAACGTGCGCTTATTAAACGAGGTGGTGCGTACCATGGAGGAGATGGGTCTGCAGATCGCTCCGGGGAAGACAGAGATGGTGGTGTTGAGAAACGGGAGGGAAAAAACAGAGGAAGCTATTGCATGAAGGGATTGGAGATCAGATCAACCGACTTATTGAAATACTTGGGAGTCATACTGGGGAAAGACGGAAATTGGAGAAAGCACCTGTAATAATTCGAAAATTATTTAACGGTTTTAAGAAATAATCATTCGAATTAGAAATTCCTAGAGTGCAGCCTTTCGTTATTTTAGTAACTAAAAATCACGTCTCAAGTTAACGACGTCCAGTATAGAGACCAGACTTCGTGTTAAATTTTGTTAAAAATTATGTATCCGCAGTCTGATGGGGGAGATGCGAATCGACACGAAGAAGTCGTTAAAAAACTTAGACTTTAGATCACGTAAAAATTTGATGGTTTCCACTGTTTGGAAATTACGTGACGATTTTTGGGATTAGTTAGTGGCGGATGTTATCCTCTGGTCTTGTGGGCGAGGAATTCTTCCCTTCCACAAATTCCCTCATTGGCTCAAAAAATTATTGTAAAATATCCGCCCCGCATTTTGGATTGGCCCCAGATGTCGGGGATGTCCAGACGTTAGGGAACGCCTAATGAAGGTTTTGCACCCCTCCAAGACCCGAGGTTACTTAAGGCCTTGCACACGTCATAAAAAAAGAATTCTGAACTTAGTTTCAATTCAACTTCGAAAGATATCTTCTTAGAAAGATTTCGAACCAATACTCAACCAGCGCTCTGTTAGACCGAAACTTAGATTCGCTTTAACGCAAATTCTAAGTCCCGTCGAAATCGAGAACTTTGACTCAGCTTCAAGTGCAACTTTCTTCTGATTCAGGCGTCCGCGTCGTGTCGGAAACCGTGTTCACTTGAGGATTTGGTGTGTTGTGTCGAAGAAGTCTTCCCGGATTATCCCGAGAAGATTCCAACAGGATCCAGGTTGCGACCCATCACCGAGACCACCAGATTGGAATACACGTCCGGGGTAAGTCTGTTTGCCAGTTCTCCCTATTATTTATCGGTCAACGAGAGTTCGCTGCAGGGTTAGGTTCAGACAGGTCATTTTCATTTTTAATTTTGTTTTGACTACTTAAGTAACGTCGGGTATCACGTAGGTAGTTTTTAAGATTAACTTTGTATCTTACTTTTTTTTCGTTATTTTTGTAAATATAGATTAAGTGTGGTTAGAACACTTGTCGTTTTATTTCACATTTCCTGAGAGCCTTAGTGCAAGAACCCACGTTTCTGAAATAGTGACCGCGCGCTTGCCATTTAATCTTGTTTGAATAGATAGGATCAGGTAGGAGTCCTTCAGACTAAGAATTAGGTAGCGCGAAATACTGTTTCTGGTGGCAGCGGTAATTACCAGAGGTTGAAGTCGTTCAGTGACGGCCTCACCACACACCTATAGACTGTGGCCATTAAGGCGAAAAAACTGTACATGCCCTGCAAAGAATTATTAGTTCTACATACGGTCCCGGTCCAGCCAAGAGAAGACTCATAGGTGCGACTATATTTTCACAGCTCCTCTATGCTTGTCGAACATGGAAAGAGGCATGCAGCATAAAAAGGAACATCGAAGGCTTGTACAAAGTACAAAGAGGTGTTTTAATCCGAACGTGCAGTGCTTACCGGACTTGTTCAATGGAAGCACTCCAAATCATTGCAAATTCCATGCCCATGGATTTGAAAATTATGGAAACTGTGGCAAAGTGGGAAGGAGGTCAGGGAACTAGTGCAGAAAGGAAGGAGGCTGTAGCGAAGTGGGAAAGCAGATGGCGTAGATCCACTGGAAAGACTGAGTGGACCAAGAGGTTAATAAAAGATTTGAAATGCTGGGTGCAGAGGAAGTGGGGTGAGGTGGATTACCATCTGTGTCAGTTTTTCTCTGGCCACGGATGTTTTAAGCCTACCTCCATTAATATAAGAGAAGTTCCACCGAGACGTTTGCATATTGTGAGGGAAGAGACGATGGAGAGCACACCATCTACTACTGTACAAGGTGGGCAGATAAAAGACGCCAAATAACAACACAAATAGGAGACATAACACCGTAAAACACAGTCAACCATATGCTAGAGACAGAGGAAAAGTGGAAACTCGTAGCTGGGTACATTAGAAGTATATTGGCGGAGAAGGAGACGGAAGAGAGGCACACACAGAGGGAAGCTCGTCAGGAGGAGGTATATGAAGCAGAGGAAGAGTGAAGCTTTGAGATGGGGCTGCGGAAAGAAGGTCCAGGTTTCCCGGTACGTATCATTGAGATTGCAAAACAAAAAACTTGTGAGTGTTTTCTTTGTTTAGCACCAGCAGGGGAAGAATCGAAGCAGTGGAGGCGAATCTGACCGAGGAGATAATTAACTGACTGAGGGGGGAGACTATTCCCCCTTTCCCGCTATGAATTTTTAATAGATATAAACAAATAGCTTTTGGTTTGCTTGATTAGGGTGGACTGGAAGAGAGAAACGGGAGAGGAAGAGAGAGGGAACGAAATTGGGGCTGAAGTAGATTGGATTGACAACGCGGAGGGCTAATGGACAAAACGTGACAAAGTACTTCCGGTCGGGTTCCGAGCAGGATGTTAGAGGAAAGGGGCATTTTAGACGGTCGGTATTAACGCCAACCCGTCACTACCAGGCCGCTCAAGAACACAGGCCTGGTGTCTGGTAGCAGATTTTCCCCGACCTCCCCAAAAAAAAAAAACAAAAGGTTGGGTCGGAACATAATTGAATCAGAATTGGAGATGTAAGCAGAAAAACAAACTTGATTATAAAAGGACAAAAGCATGTCAAAGGCAATAGCTATACTTCACCGTCTTCTTCTTGTGGTGTTGTATGAATGCGAAACATGGTACATATTGAAACAATTGAAGGATTGCTTATAGGCGGTTGGACTAGACTTTAACAGAAAATCAACAGGTAAGGAAATTTCTTTTTGTGGGTTTTGATTTTAACTTTTTTTTTAATAATAACGTTTTTATTAATTTATTTCGGATTTATTGCAGTTAAATTAATCAAGAATAATTTATGCCCCTTCTCCTAATGGTCTTAAAATTAATTCGGTTATCTAAAAATATTAAAAATTTTAAATCAAATTTGTGAAAAAAAAATTTTCTTACGTGTGCTAAAGGAGGAAGAGATAACATAAAGGTGACACATCTCACAACATCATCAGGACTTAGTACTCTAATATCTTTTGGAAGATTTTTTAATAATTCTTCAGTGACTAACCCACCAGCAATTGCAATTTCAGTCGCAACTCCACCAGGGCTCATACTCTAAAAAGAATGTTGTTTAAAAAAAAGTTTTACTAATTTCTCCTTTTTTTACCGAAATACGGATTTTACTTTTCTGCCTAGCTAACTCCAATCGAAGATTTTCAGTGTAAACCTTTAACGCATGTTTAGAACTTGGATAAACGTTCAACATGTCAGACATTGTAGGATAATGCGCCGCAGTGCTACTAATATTGATTATATAGCCGTCTATCTCATGAGCTTTCATAATGCGAATCGCTTCCTTACAAGAAATAACAACCGCCATGAAATTAGTTTCCATCACCTCCCTAAAATGTTCAATCGATCCTTCAGCTAATCGTCCATTACGAATAATACCGGCGTTATTAATAACAATTTCAACCGGACCAACGTTATCAAGAGTCCATTTGTAAGCTTGTAAAATATCATCCTCTTTCATTAAATCGGCCTGGCAAGGATAAAATTTTCCAGATTCTCCTTCGAGCTCTTTCTGCAAAGCTTCTAAACGCTCTTTACGTCTGGCCAAGCCCACGACCTAAAATTAAAAATTATATGATTATTAAATGTGTTAATATAATAATGTTGTAATAAATTACCTTCGCTCCATCTTTTACTAAACGTTTCGCTAACGCAGCTCCGATTCCAGCACTACTCCCAGTTAACAAAATAATTTTATCTCTTATTGAATCCATTTCATATACTTTACCCAAGGAGGTGATGAAAACAACTAACCAAACATCACGTTTATATATTTCCAAACATAAGTAAATCCAAAATGATGACCTTGCCGAAAACGATATCTAATCACAGTCATTATCCTCCGATGAGAATTCGAAATGTCGAGTACTAAAATAGAAAACAACATGACGTTGGATTAATTGTTTTAGGTTGTTACGAAACACGTATGGATTTAAAATACAAATAAAGTTGGTGATACATCAAAACGTGGTGTTATAAATTTGTCATTGGATGTTGTAAAAACTTGCAGGTAAAGAGTAGTTATGAGTTGCATTTTTTATTAGAAGGGCTACGTTGAAATATTGATACACTCTTCGGGGATTACATTCGCCAGGACTTTGTGGATTATACAGGAGTTGGGACATAAAAATGTCGGTGAAACGACTGTTTAAGTGGTATGAAGCGTATCTCAAGAAAGTGTGACAAATGAAAAATTACTTAAAGAAATAAATAATAAATTGTTATTAACGTGTATGGTGTTTGAGAAAAAAAACGGAACATTTTTGTAGAAAAAATTTATTACCAATAAAACCCAATTTTTCTTGGACTTCTTTTCTGATGTATAATTCTTGTTTTTCCTTTTAACTTATGTATTTTTCAAAGATGGTATTTAATATGAATAATTTAATCTTAGTAAAATTTGCAAAAACTTCAACCTCATAAATAAAGATAAAGCAAATTTTATCAATTTCGATTAATCTCCCCTAACATCACACATTCCAATTTCAGTTCATTCCGGGCAATTTCTCTTCCTCAACATATCGGTTTCTATACATCATTTTAAAATAGTGATTTCAAACTTTAATATAAGCCATAACTTATTGATACAATCACATAAATAAAGACGTAGCGAATGAAATTGTATGGAATGATCTAAAATTGGAATATGTGATGTTTGATTAATAAAAATTGATAAAATTGAAAAATTTGCTTCATCTTTATTTATGGCGTTGAAGAGATGAGATATGGTTTAAATTAAAGCTTGAAATCTTTATTTTAAAATGACGTGTAGAAATCGATAGGTTTATTCAAAAAAATTGTCCGGAATGACATAAAATTAGAATGCTTGATGTTTAGGGTGATTCATAAAAATTTAATACATTGAAAGATTCGCTTCCTTATACTGCTATTTATAAACTTTTTCAGGAACTAAACCATATTTCAATATTTCAGTTCGTTTTGAACTCAGTAAATGTAGAGTATTTTATAAAATTAATGATTTCCCTAATTATTTTGAAAAAAAACAAAAATCGAATTGTGAAGAAGATATCTTAATGAAATTATTAGTCGCTTATAAAGGAAAGTATGTTTTTTTTTTGAGAACAGAACCATATTTCAATATCTCAATTCGTTTTTGAGATAATATGTTTCGAAGTCATAGTAAATTTAGAGCATTTCATGAAATTAACGATTTTCTTAATCATTTTGAAAAAATCGAATTTTAAAGATATCTTAATGAAAATCAGTCGTTTATAAAGAAAAGTACGTAATTCTTCTAGAATAAAACCATACTTCCATATCTCAATCTATTTTTGAGATATCATGTTTTAAATCAAAATAAATTGGTAACATTTCACAAAATTAAGGATTTCTTGAATTATTATGACAAAATCGTAAAAATCGAATTTTTAAGTTATCTTGATGTATTCTGTCATTTATAGGGGAAAGTATGTATTTTTTCAGGAATAAAACCATAATTTAATATCACGATTCGTTTCTGAGATATCATGTTTTGAACTCAAAGTAAATTTAGAGCATTTCATAAAATTAACGATTTTCTAAATCATTTTGAAAAAAACGAATTTTATAGATATCTTAATATAAATATCAGTCGTTTATGAAGAAAAGTACGTATTTTTTCGAGAACAAAACCATATTTCAATATCTCAATCAATTATTGAGATGTTATGTTTTAAATCAAAACGAACTTTTTGCATTTCACAAAATTGACGATTTCTTTAATCATTTTGAAAAAATCGTAAAAAATTGAATTTTTAAGTTACTTTGATGATATATTCGGTTATTTGTAGATAAAAGTATGTACTTTTTCAGGAATAAACCCATAATGTAATATCTCAATTCGTTTTTGAGATATGTTTCGAATTTAAAGTAAATTTAGAGCATTTAATAAAATTAACGATTTTCTTAATAACTTTGAAAAAATCGAATTTTAAAGATATCTTAATGAAACTTTCAGCAATTTTATAAAGTACGTATCTTTTCGAGAACCAAACCATATTGTAATATCTCAATCTGTTTTTGAGATATCATGTTTTAAATCAAAATAAATTTGTAGCATTTCACAAAATTAATGATTTCCTTAATCGTTTGGAAAAATCGTAAGAAAACAAATTCTTAAGACATCTTGATGAACTATTCTGTGTTTTATAGAGGAAAGTATGTACTTTTGAAGAATAAAATTTTATTGGTATATCTCAATTCGTTTTTCAGATATCAAGTTTTGAACTCAACCTAAATTTGTAGTATTTCACAAAATCAGTGACTTCCTTAATCATATCGAAAAAATTGTAAAAAATCGAATTCTTAAGATATATTGATAATATATTCTATCATTTACAGTGGAAAAAAGTAAAAAGTTGGTACTTTTTCAGGAAAAAAATCATAATTCAATATCTCAAACCATCTTTGAGATATCATGGTTTGAACTATAAGTAAATTTAGAGCAATTCATAAAATTAGCGATTTCCTTAATCATTTTGAAGACATCATAAAAACTCAAATTCTTAAGACATGTTTGTGAATTATTCTGTTATTTATAGATAAAAGTATGCACTTTTTCAAGAACTAAACCATATTTGAATATCTCAATCTGTTTTTGAGATATCATGTTTTAAATCAAAATAAATTTGTAGTATTTCACAAAATTAATGATTTCCTTAATCGTTTGGAAAAATCGTAAGAAAACAAATTCTTAAGACAACTTGATGAACTATTCTGTATTTTATAGAGGAAAGTATGTACTTTTGAAGAATAAAATTTTATTGGTATATCTCAATTCGTTTTTCAGATATCAAGTTTTGAACTCAACCTAAATTTGTAGCATTTCACAAAATCAGTGACTTCCTTAATCATTTCGAAAAAATTGTAAAACATCGAATTCTTAAGATATATTGATAATATATTGTATCATTTATAGTGGAAGAAAGTAAAAAAGTATGTACTTTTTCAGGAAAAAAATCATAATTCAATATCTCAATCCATTTTTGAGACATCCTGGTTTGAACTATAAGTAAATTTAGAGCAATTCATAAAATTAGCGATTTTCTTAGTCATTTTGAAAACATCATAAAAACTCAAATTCTTAAGACATGTTTGTGAATTATTCTGTCGTTTATACATAAAAGTATGCACTTTTTCAAGAACTAAACCATATTTGAATATCTCAATTAGTTTTTGAGATATCAAATTTTGAATTCAACCTAAATTTGTGGTATTTCACAAAATTAATGTTTTCCCTAATTGTTTTGGAAAAAATCGAATTCTTAAGATATCTTGATGAATTTGTCATTTTTAAGATATCTCGCTTATTTCTCCAGATAACTATTATATTGATTAATTATTATCAAAGATTATTACCATATTTTTTATTATAGCATTTACTATTTTTAATCAAAATGCGCCGAGCTCGGTATCAAATCACTCAGGATTTCAAAGCTACATCCTTAATTACCATTACATCCTCAATGGTAATAAGTGATAGGGCAAAAAGGTAATAAAAATAATAATTTTAGTAATAATGATACAAAATCACAAATAGTTTGGTACTAAATGGATTTAGTTGATGTAAATAGAAATATTTTTATCTTAAGACATCCTCAAAAAGGTAATAATAATAATAAAAACTTAGATTGAAATAAAATTAATTTTAAGCGAAGTAAAAGTTAATATTCCTTGAATAAAATCAAAACTCAATGATTTTACTTCGCTTATTTTCTGAGATAATAATTATTTTAATACGATTATTACCAAAGATAGAATGTTATTACCACATTATTAATTCTTTATTATAATATTACGATTTTTGATAAAATTGCGCCGAGTTTGATATCAAATTAATCAGGATATGTGTTTCTTTAAACTTATTTATCCACAGTGATAATAAATGATGAATTAAAAAGGTAATAAAAATAATAATTTCACCAATTTGTATTGTAAATATGTTAACTTTGTCATAAAATTAAAATAGTACTAATATTCTTTTGGTGTAACATGGTAATAAGAAGGAGATTGAAGAAAAAAAAAAGATAATAATAATAATAATGATAATAACGATTTTGATAATATCTAAATATTCTCCTATAGAAATATTAATAATCTATAATAATTTGATCAAATTAATTAGAATTCAAAATCTGATTAATTTATATTCTCAATGGTAATAAGTAGTGGAGCAAAATGGTAATAATAATAATAATTTTGATAGGTAATAATAATAAGGTAATAATAATAATAACTCGAATTAAAATAAAATTGATTGTAAATGAATTTTCTTTGAAAAGAGCTAAACTAGATGATTTTATCTTGCTTATTTCCCGAGATAATAATTATTTTAATAGAGTTATTATCAAAGGTAATTACCACAATTTTAATTTCTTATTACAACATTACGATTATTGACAAAATTGTGCCGAATTTGGTATCAAATTTATCAAGAAATAATTTTTTTAAACTTGTTTATCTACAACGATAATAAGTGATGAATTAAAAAGGTAATAATAATAATAATTTTACAAATTTGTATTGTGAACATGTTAACTTTGTTTTAAAATTAACATAAACCTAAAATCCTTTTAGTTTAACATGGTAAAAGTAAGAATGAGATTGAAGAAAAGGAAAGATAATAATAATAACGATTTTGATAATATTTAAACACTATCCTATATAGATATTAGTAATAAACAATAATTTGAATCTCAATTTGGCGTCAAATTAATAATAAATAGTGGAACAAAATAATAATAAAAACTCGGATTGAAATAAAATTGGTTTTAACAAAAATGAACTTTCTATGAAAGAGCAAAACCTGATGATTTATCTTGCGTATCCTGAGGTAACAATTATTTTAATAGAGTTATTATCAAAGATGGCGGATTATTATCACATTATTAATTTTTTATTACAATATTGAAATTTTTGATAAAATTGCAATGAGTTTGGTATCAAATTAATTAGGATATATATATATATATATATATATATATATATATATATATATATATATATATATATTTTAAGTTTTTATTCGCAATGATAATAACTAATGAAGTAAAAAGGTGATAAAAATAATAATATCACTAATTTGTATTATAAACATGTTAACTTTGTCGTAAAATTAAAATAAACCTTTCAGTTTAACATGGTAACAAGAACGAGATTGAAGAAAAATAAAGATAATAATAGTAACGATTTTGATAATATCTAAACACTTTTGATTCCCAATTCGGTATAAAATTGATCAGAATTCAAAATCTGATTAATTTATATTCTAAATGGTAATAAGTAGTGGAACAAAGCGGTAATAAAAATAATAATTTTGGTAAAAATGATGAAAATTAATACAAAATTACGAGTAGTTTGGTCGAATAGTGTCGATTTTTTCGGTATAGATAAAAATATTTTTTATTTTAAGACATCCTCAAAAAGGTAATAATAAAAACTTGGATTGAAATAAAATTGATTTTCTTTGAATTTCTTTTCCTTTCAAGAAAAAAATACATTTTCTATGAAAAGAGCTAACCTGGATAATTTTATCTTCCTTATTTCCTGGGATAATGCTTAGTTTAATAGAGTTATTATCAAAGATGGTGGATTATTACCACGTTATTAATTTTTATTATGTAAATGGAATGAAATTGAAGGACTTCTATGAAACCGAACTTGATGATTTTATTTTGCTTGTTTCCCGAGATAATAATTATTATCAAAAATGGCGGATTATTACCACAATATTAATTTTTTATTACAACATTACGATACTTGATAAAATTGCGCCAAGTTTCGTATCAAATTAAACAGGATATGTATTTTTTTTAATTTCTTTTTCGCAATGATAATAACTAATGAAGTAAAAAATGAAAAGGTAATAAAAATCATAATTTCACCAATTTGTCATTTATACAGGGTGTTTCTAAATTTATGAAAAAGATTTCAAGGAATAATTTTTTAACGAAAACTAAGGGGTGTCTTTTCTACAACTTTTTATTCAAAACCCCTTCTCCTTTTTCCCCATACATTGGAATGTATGGGGTGATTAATAAAATGCGATAAAATTGAAAAATCCTCTTAAACTTTAGTTATGAAGTTGAAGAGATGATGGGCTAAATTAAAATTCGAAATCTCTGTTTTAAAATAATGTATTGAAATCGATCAGTTGATTAAGAAAATAATTAAGAATGATTCAAAATTGGGATGTGTAATGTTTGGGATGATTAATAAAACTTGTTGAAATTGAAAAATTCGCTTCATGTTTATTTATGAGATTAACGAGATGAGTTGTGGCTGAAATTAAACTGGGGCGAAAACTCTATTCTAAATAAAACGGGTAATAAAATTTGCGCATAACACCTGGGGGTTGAAGTAACCGCAATAAGTGACAACCAAACTGTTAAATAGTACAATATTTTTTTAATTTAAATATTTAACTTTGTGACTACGATCAACATGTGAGCTTTCCACGTTAACTTGGAATTAAGTATCACTCAAATATTCCTTGATCTCAATTTGTTACATAACCATATATTCTTTCCCTTCTACTTACGACTTCCTCAACGGAATAATTACAACCGACACCACTTCCAGCTCAAAATCGATATTCGGTTTCACCCCTTTTCTTCCATCTTTTACCGAATCGTGTTCCTTTAATAAAAAAGGTCCTCGTCTCTATCATCTTCTTGACCTAGAGACCAATTTAAGATTTCTTTAATTACGAGAGGATTGTTCCAAGCTTTTTGGTGATTCAATTTTGCGAGGGATACGATTCTTTAATAAAATAAAAAATCATCTGTCGAAAATGTCGTAATTTAAATAAAATTGCTTTTTTTGTGTTTTTGATTTTAACTTTTTTAAAAATGATAATATTTACAATTCAGTTATCTAAAAATAAATTCAATTCAACTTTAAGAAGGAAACAAATTTTTTGACGTGAGCTACAGCAGGAAGAAATAACATAAAGACATTCTTATATCTATTGGAAGATTTTTTAAAAGTTCTTGAGTATCTAACCCACCGGCGGTTGCAAGTTCAGTCGTAACACCACCAGAACTCATACTCTGAAAAGAAAGTTGTTTAAAAAATTTTTTAAACTTATTTTTCCTTTTTATACCGAAATATGGATTTTACTTTTCTGACTAGCTAACACCAACCGAGTGTAAATTTTTAATGCATGTTTAGAACTCAAATAAACATTTAATAAAAAATATCGCTTTTCTATTTTTAATATAAGCCATAATCACTTATTAGACATCATCAAATCAACTTCATCATCAACTTGCATAACTTAACATTGTCTAGAATTTTAAAATGGAGTTCGAGATTTTTTTTTTATGAATTTCAACGTAAAAGGGAATACATACCAATGAGAACGTAATCCACGAGATCTATCGATTTAAATTGGTTTTTTATGTACTGTTGAAATGTATAAAAAGAAATCGCAAAAGATATTATTTCATTTGATCTTACCAATAAATCAAAGCATAATCCTTCTTAAAGGGCAGGGCGTACAATTCGATACGTAGAATTTCCTGTATACTGAACGAGGATTTAATACTACACGACGCCGACGCCTTGATATATTACCCGCAGCGTGTGCAGAAAGTATCGAAAAAAAGTTGCGCGAAACCCTATGGGGCAATAGAATCAAACTGCACCAGCGAGTTTACTATCTAGTCATTATTTGCAATTCGAAACGGAAAAAAAGGAGCGGTGGTGTTTTATCGTATGTGGTGGATTCAAAATGTTCATTCGTAAATTATTGACACAAGAGAATACCGATGGACGTGACAATGAAATCTATTTACCCCAAATTTGTAAATAAAAAATATAGTTCTATGAAACTTCTTTTATTTAGAAATTTATAGGGTAAATTTAAAATCAATAAAGCATTTAACCAAAACTTTCATTTCTAATTCATGCGTTTTTAAGCTTATTTTGGAACCATCATCTTCAATTGATAAAATGTTATTACACTCTTAACTAAGATCTCACCTATCATTAAAAATAGCGAAAAACAAGGTGCACCACTTGGCAGTAATTTTAGATCATTCCAGATAATCTTTCTTGTATACAACACCTAGGCCCCAACGGGCCCCTTGTACATTCTCCTACACTCTCTCTGGCTACATCAATCAGCCTAAGGATTTTCCGAAGGCTAAGATACAGCTCAGAGGTGTGTTCCTGATGCCATCTGTGCTCGGCCATTCCTCTCCAAAATCTCTCATTCTGAGGTCTTGTAGAGTGGGGCATTCACACAAGATGTGTCGAACAGTCTCCTCGCTCTCTTGATCTCGTTCTCTTGAAATTGCAAATAAAATTTTCATTCCCTCAGTTTGGATAATAAACTTTTTATTTTTTCGAAAAAGAAAAACAAATAGTCTAAACAACAAAAGTTTGTTCCAAAAAAATATTCTAAAATAAAACATTGCATTTCATTTTCTTACTTTGAATAATAAATTTAAAAAAAAAACAACAATTTAAACATAATGTACGTAAAAATAAAACAAAAATGTTACAAATTTTCACTAAAACTGTACAACTTTATATTACATAAATAAAGCATGACATTATTTGTAACTTAGTTTAGTTACGTTTTTGAAACTTATATTTGCTGTTACTTTGGCATATTTTTAATAAATTATTTTGTTCGCGTTTTTCTAAATATTCAGCAAATTGTCGGCAAGACATATTGAAATTTAATTTTGTACATAATTCTGCCTTTACCAAAGCCACTCTCATGCGATTGCGTTCGTCAGTCCAGAAGTTTTTCATTAACGAAAATGTACTTTCGGGGTAAGCTTACGGGTATCGATAAAATTTTAATGACAATTTTCGTCAATTGTGGCATATCTGCAGTTTCAAATATCTGACACCATATTTTGTCTATGCCCAATTCCAAAGTAACCGAATTATCTTGTAGAGTTTTAAGGGTTTTTCTAAGAAGAAGTACCTCATCATATAATCGATCTTCATCTATATTTACTTTGATAACATTTTTAGCTTCTAAAATCTTTTGATACTCAGTACTTTTATTTTTTTTTTTTTAATTTAAGCATTCAAAATATTTAAAAGGTGAGTTTTCAAAATCATAATACTGGTTTAAGTAATTTAAAGATCTTTGATAAACTAATATAGCTTCTTTTATAAATGCTTGTTTTTGAGATGGTGTAAGATTTGGGATATCTTCTAGCCATTGATATTTTGCTTCCAAAAAATTGATCTTCCAGTCGGCTTTCTATTTGTTCCTTTAAATCTAACATTATATTATGTAACTCTAAGCTTGTTATATAATTACTCTCCAGTTTCATTATATGCACGTTCAACATATGCATATAATGATGCAAGAAATAAACATAACATTCTGAAAATGAAATATCAGGTTCTAAGTCATTATCCATTTCATGTTCTTGACTACTAAAAAAACTCCATATGTTTTTATGACAATTTTCTTCGCCTAACTCTAAAAAGTATTTTTTAACTGCTGGTCAACATCGTATTAAAACGTTCAAGAGCAGCATATAGGGAAAGCCATCTTGTCGTAACATGCCTTATCATTTTTTGATATTCAATGTCCAAATAATCAAAACACTCTTTTAGAGATTCTGTTTTTTCAAATAGTGCTATATTTGAAAATTCTGCATAAATTTTTAATATTAAATTTTCAACATCAAAAGATAATACTTTACAAGCATTTCTACCAGCATTATGTATAACGTGGCAGTTACAATTAGCCTTTACAATTCCCTTGTTCTCAGCGATCAATTTTTGGTAAACAGAGTTATGAATGCCATAATTTACAGATGCATTATCCGCACTGTATGCGCTTATATCGGATGCTTTTAGTGAAAACATCTCCAATGTTTTCAGTATACTATTATTAATTGATAAAGAAGATTCATCATTATTTTCAATAAAGTCTAAAAGTTTGTTTACTACACCATTCTTGAGACTGAAATATCTGACTGCTATTGGAAAGAGTTTTTGACTGCCCTTATTTGAAGCATTACACATCATTGAAAATGCTATAGAGTTGGGCGTACCAGCGCCCATTTCTTCCAATACACGTTCAACACTTTTAGGACCCAAACAATTTGCAATTATTGCTTCCGCTTTTGTTCGACCGCAATGAACCTTCTTTGCCAAATCAGAATCACGATAACATAAGAATTTAATTTAATGCCGCAATCAGTACTCAAATAACTATGATGATGATTTACGGCGTGATAAATTTGAGACACTTCAATTATGGTTACATAGTTATCTTCGTTGGAATGTTTGTTTGGTAAAAATGCTGTAAGTACTGTATTTTTGGACAATGTGTTAGCGATCTTAGAATGACCTTTACTATTTAAATGAGTTTTTAAAGATTTTTCATCATCATGTTGAACAGTAAATTTTATGTTGCAGATATTACATTTAGCTGTAAACTCATCTATTTTCACCAACCAACTTTTGTATAGCGGATTTTGTCTCCAACTGTCCTTAAAATGCGTTGCATACTTGGCCTTTTTATTTTTATGGAAGGATTCAAATGACGTAGATGCACTCGAATTTTCTCTGTTATTGTTCTCACTCATTGCAAATTGCAAAACTGTAAATAACTACAAAACTTTTTAAAACTCACAAAACAAATCAAAAAATTGCACTGAAACTTTACGATTGCAATCGTTATTAATAATAAAAGGTAATTTTAAATCAGAACTGTGTGTATACGCGATGTCGTGTTTTTTACACGCTTCGTCCAATGGATTCACACCGTGATCTCTTCTTTTTAATCTTTTTTCCAATTTCGTACCCGGCCCACACAAATTATATCCAGGCAAGTGTAGTTCTATCGGAAGTTTATCAATCAATTTATTGAAAAAACCGTGACCAATTCGTTTACCCCTCAAACGCCTACTGCGACGCTTCGATAGTGTCGATGTCATTTTATATTTTTTTCACTCGCGGTCCTTCTTTCTCTACACAATTATAAACAGCAAATGAATCACCGCTTTACTATCATATGCTTTATATTCTTTATTAAGGAGCATATTATACATATAGCTACTAATTTATAATACTGAAACGCTCTCGATACATCTTCAATCTATGTTCTACACTTAAATATTTTGCTAACAACTCATTTACGATTCTTATTCTACCCTTAAATCTAATTTCATCCAACATTCTTTCTTCCCAATCACCTTTCCTCGCTTTTCGGTAAGCGAACGACCATTGACACATTCTATACACTTGATTTTTAGATTCGCAAATTGTTACTTGTTTAACCATATTAAATTCACTTATTCTACAAAAACTTTTAACTTATAGCTTTCTAATATTAATACATATTTATAATGAAATATTTTTAACACATTCTCAATAAAGTATACAAGTCTATATCCAACAATATCTTGTCCATACCATACACTAGCAACTCTTGAGCTATGCACGACTGCTCACTTGGTCCAGTATTACAAGCTGCCCATACATTCGATTTTATGTCACCTTGCATTCCACTCACAACCTCAATCATATTATCATAATACGTATGGTATTCAAGACTTTTCAATGCGTCTAGCCTCACCGAAACTAATTCGGTTAATTTCCACAATTCATGCAACGAGTCATAAGCTAGGTAAAATACTTCTGAACCCCTATCCATTTTGAATACTTTTCTCGTATTCTCTATCCACATACTGCTGCAAGACACTCCACTTATAAGGAACTTTGCTGGAGTAGATAAATCACCGACAAAACTGTTTAAAATCAATTGTTTGCTGTTTACTATGTTCTTCCATTCAGGTTCAGATAAACTCAAGCATTGTCCTTTTCCCATTAACCGTATCACGGGTTCAAAATGCTGATTCGCGCACAGTCCAATAGATATCCATTTGGTTCTACTTTTGTTTAAATAATAGGTGCTTTCCGAGAACAGCGGTCCTTGGTTACCTTTCTGGTTTATCGCAGATTCATTGGATACAGTACTACTTATTACAGATGGCTGACCAATATTTTCGATAATCTGTTGACTGCTGGGATACACAAACTCTCCCAATTCTGTTGCCAATACATTGGTTGTTTCCGATATTACATCTTGCTTTGCATTTCCAGACGATATATTTGGCAATGATGAGCAACCTTCATTTTTTGTGGTCACAAGTGACTTCTTGTTTTCTCCCCTCCCCAACACATTTGGCGCAGGTCTCTTGTTTGAGCATTTGGAGTTCGGTTTGGATGCCACTATATTTAAAAATCTTATTAATCACTATCGTCAGACATTTTGTATTTATAGCTGAAGTAATAGAGTGGGGGGAATCTTTTTCACAGAAGAATTGTGGGAACACATTTTCATTGATATTAATTAATATTACAAGATTATTTACATTCTATCAGAAGACGTCGATGGGTGACCATATCGAACACGTTGGCATATAGAACGTTATCATAATTTATTTTCTGGTTTCTTACTTGGAGGAATCACTTGGGAGGAAGTTGGACATTAATTGAAACCTCATTAATTGGAAACTCCTCCAATATTGCAACCTTTAAGAGGAGTAGGTTTATACCAGTTAACCGAATCTGGAAATTTCTCCTCCTCCTCCTCCTCCTCCAACAATTAGCCGATTCTAGAACCTCCTCCTCGGACGCAGGTTTGAGGAGGAGGTTCTAGAATCGGCTAATCTATACTACTAACGGTAAACAACAAGGTCACGTGATGAACATCGGAAAGAAGCGAATGAGTGATTCCCCTATCCTTTTCCTATTTCGATTACAGATTACTACGTAAAAGGACTTATTTAGTGCAACAGATAGCACAACTTTGATGAAAATAACAATAATATGTGTTTTCTTATAACTTCAACAAAAAATTAGTTCTGTTTATAGATATTTTAGCTTCAATGCTGGAGTTTTTGTATTGTAATAAAGATTTTGTCGTGCTTTGCGGAGATTTGAATGTTTATATAAACAATGATACTATGGAATCTAAAATTCTCTGCGATTTGTTTCATTCTTATGAACTGCGCGGAGATACGACGGAATATACTAGAAATTGTTGTTACTTAAATGGAGCAGTAAGTAGGTCAACACTTGACTATATTGTAACAAATTTATCGCCGTCTTTATGTTCTTTTGATGTTTTTGACGGAAATATAGCAGACCATTTTGTCTGCTTCTTGGTCTATACCGCTTAAAGTTTGTAAATTCAGGATTCCAACCAAACGGTTTCCATTTCTAAGCGGAGATTTTCCTATAATAATTTATATTTCTTAAATCATAAAATAATTTTGTTCGATTGGGATTCTCTCCTTGCTGTGAATTTGAATGATGTGAATTCCTTGTACGCGAGTTTTTTTGACAAATTTCAGTATTATTATAACTTATATTGTCCGACTGTTAGAAAGGATTCTCCCGTAAAAAGTGGTTCACATAAAAGATGGGTAACATCTGCGATCGTACAAGCCGGGCAGGAATTAAAAAATTTCCATTGGTTACTAACAAATGGTTTTTCGGAACTTCGAGCGGAATATAACAATAAAAAAAGAACATATAGAGATTTAATTAACCAGGCAAAGAGAGATTTTTTAGTAATTAAAATTAATAATTCTTCAAACAAATGTGGAATGCTGTGGTGTTGCATCATGGCGTCATCCGCAAAGTAGTTCTTTGGTGTTGTCTGTTGATGACAGGTTGATAGATGATGTGTCAGAGTGTTGCAATCATTTTGGCGAGTATTTTTCATCTGTAGTTCAGGACAGATTGGTGGCTACTTACGGGTCATCTTTGTCACAATTTTGTACGCTGGGTAACTGTGTGGGCTCTTCTTTGTATTTAGCTCCTGTTACGGATACAGAGGTCTTGGATGCTATTAAAGGCTTGAAAAATGTTAAAGCTGTTGGATGGGATGATATTACTGTTGAATGCGTCAAATTTGTGAGTGATAGCTTATGCGTGCCTTTGGCCAAGATTTTGAATCGGTCAATTGAGTTAGGGGTTTTTCCTGACTTACTGAAGGTGGCTAGGGAAACGTTTGTTTTCAAAAAGGGTAATGCGCATAGTATTGAGAACTACAGGCCTATTTCTGCTTGTAGCGTGTTTTCAAAAATATTTGAAAGCGTTGTTAAGCAGAGATTGTTGTGTTTTTTTGATGCATTTCGAGTAATGTGTCGATCGCAGCACGGATTTCGAAGGGGCTTATCAACTGAGACCGCTACTGTCGATTTTTTTCATATGTCTATGAACACCTTGACAAGGGTAATTATGTGGTTGGTCTTTTTTTTGACCTTTCCCGAGCTTTCGATTCGTTGTCTCCACACTTCATCAAGGAAAAGTTATACAATGTAGGTATTCGTGGAAGTCTGCTTAAATGGTTAACTTCTTTCGTTACAAGTCGTAGTTTGACTTGTGGCGAAATTGATTGACGTAGTGGACTCACCTGTAAATCTTGGCGTACCTCAGGGTTCCATACTGGGTCTCTTACTGTTCTTAATTTTTGTAAATGATTTACCAAGTTTTTCGAGAATGTTCATGTAGTGATGTATGATGATGACACCTCTATCGCTATTGCTGCTCGTGATCGGAGTGAGCTTGATAGGTTGATTAGTAGCACTGTAGAGCGTTTTGTGGATTGGTGCACCCGAAACAGAATAATCTTGAATGTACAGAAAACAGTCTACGGAAATTTTCATGTTCGGCGACCGCTTTCCATCGAACATCTTGCTGGGATTCCTTTACAGAAGGAAGCCAACTTTTTGGGCTTGAGCATTGATACCGAAATGAGTTTTGGACCACATATAAATAACATATGTAAAAGATTAAATTCGTTGTATTTTGCCACAGAAGTTCTCAGTGGCGGCGTGTATTTGTGACTCAGAAACGAATAATCAGATTAATTTTTCAATTACAATGTGGTGAATCCTGCAAGGAAGTTTTTAAAAATAATAGTATTCTTACCTTCCCTTGTATCTATATTCTCAAAGCTGTGGTGTTTGTCAACGGAAATCGTGAAAGATTTTTGGGCTCTGTTAGCCAGTATGAGACGAGACGTGTTGATTTGCCGTTGCTGCGACACAAAACGGCATTTTTTGAGAAAAGTCCGCAATACGATTTTGTAAAACTATATAATAAGTTATCTGTCTCAATAAAAAGCATCACCGCTCCTCGTGCATTCAAAAATAAAGTTAAGGCGTACTTGATCGAGAATGTTTTTTATGGTTTCCAGGAGTATCTCTGTGGAGTCACGGACTTACCATAGGCATAAAGATGTATTTGGCTTTTTTCTTTTTTTTTTCTTTATGTATTTTGTTATGTGTAATAATGTATTGTATGACTTATCTCCATCTACAGTTATGTGGCACTGAGACTAATAAATTATTATTATTATTATATTATTAATAGGCCAATCATGCAGTAAGCCAGTTATCGCATTATTATACCATAAAGAAATCACTAATTTTTGTATTTTGTTCACCTAAATTTGAGAAATTGACTACTCTGCTTCGTAAGGACTACGATTTATCCCTGCGTGATACGCTTTGTTCTTCATAAATTGAATAAAACGTGATACTTCAGACCATTTAGTTGTCTTGTTAGATTCTAGCCAAATATAAAGCATCTTTTCTACGTTTTGGTTATCCCTTTCAACAACTTTTTTGTGATTGAGAGTGTCGGGGCTTACCGTGTACGGTTTTTAATTCTGCCCACATCGCTCAGACTTCTTTGTAAGCAAATTTCCTCCCATTATCACATTACAAAAATATTAGGCGCTCCGAATGTAGTAAAAGTATCTAGTAAAGAATTTCGTTACCATCAGTTTGTGACTGCATGTGTACCAGATAAGTTTGGTACATTGACTTAAGCTCGTTGTTGATAATCGGTTTTACAACAAGACCTTTTTAGGCAAACCTTTTTTTTATCTTTCTATATATATATATATCTTTCATCATTCTGATTTTATCACCGTGTCCAATACTAACATGGCAGTCGTGAATTATTTGAAAAGTTTCGTCTAAATGATCATATTACATAATGGGATCTTCGTTTCTAACTGGAATTATTAGTTTTTCTGTTGCTCCAATTTTGACGACATCGTATCTTGCTAGCCGCTGATAATCTTCAGGTGTTTTCTTAATTTTCTTGTTCTTTGATTTTTTTACTTTTATAATTGAAGATAAATATTGATCATTTGTAAACAACTGATTATTTTTTCCTTTACTTGTAATAAGATTAGTGACGCCGATACAAACGTAAATAATCGCTAAAATAGCCGCAGAAAATGTTTTATTTCAACCTTTCATTTAACCCATAACTAAGCTCTTCAACCTCTTTTTGCAATCTCCAATAATAAAGAAGATATCTTTTAAAAAAGCAGATGAAATAAATATATATTTATAAACAGACAAATATATATTTATTCGTATAAATTTAATAGTGATAAATTTTTTATTGTCGTTGTGAGTTGTTATTTAACTTGTATAGAATAGTTTGTTGGTTTCTATTTGAGATAAATAAATAAATAAATATTTTGATTTCCATAATGTGCAAATTTATTGACTCATTCTATTTGCATATAGTTATACGGTAATATTCCAGCTTGTGTAAGTAAAACGATTCGTCTATAACTCAATATGATCAATACTTGGTGAATATTAATGGAAAATATATCGTGTAACGAGCGCTTTGATGTTTGATTAAATTAATTAATATCATACTTTATAAATTTCGTGTTATGCCATAACAAGATTTGTTGATAAGAATTTCTTATCTTCATTTACAGCTTATCTAATATTCGCTAAATGTTATGTGTTATGTTAAGTAACATTTAAATTAAAACGTTTATTAGCCAAGAGAATTCAAAATGACTGCTTGTGAGAAGCTGCCCCAACAATTACATAACACAATTTGCGAAATGGTTACAACGCAAACTTACCTGTATCGTGTATCTAACTATGGGTACCTATATTTACACGTAGTTCAGTTTAGTTCAGAGTACCTCTCAGAGTATCTTTAGTGTTACAACGAAATTGAATTACTTCGACCGTTTTGAAAAGATCTCATCAACCTCGGTATCATTCTTTTGAATAAACATTTACGTTTTAAAAGGAGGAAGCCGTTTTTTATTTATCGAGAAAAAAGAATCGATTCGTAGGAATCATAATAATATGTGTATATCTACTTCGAGTTCAAACATCACCCGAAAACATTCACCGTTTGAAGATTCCGAAATTTATAAGATTCGATACTTTTGAAGTGTTTCTATATTTATTTTCTTTTAATAAGAAAAAAATACAAAGAAAAAATGTAACAAAGTAATTCGTTTTAGCAAGATTTTATTATCAGGATTTATCTGCCACTATACATTCAAATTAACAAGGACTTTTATAACCTCGCCCTTCGTAAAAGCAAATTCAAGGCTAAGAAAGCATTTGGAGTCCCTCGGAGTAATTATAGAACCCCGGTCCTTCTGTCCTTCTGAAAAGCGGTCCTTATAATTGAAACAATACACGAAATCCCAGGGGTGAACGTAAGCTTATCTTCGCCACTTGTTTCCTCGCCTGGAATTTGCATCCGACCGAAAACGAAACAGAATTGCGTATTACCCCATATTCGTTCTAAATTAACTCCGTCAATTTTATAAAGTTCCTTTAATTTAACCATGTCCTTTAAAAGTGGCTTTGCGACAATATACAAGATGAATTGTTACGAAAGATTTTTAAACTGGTATTATTATTATGATTATTTTAAAATTCTTCAATTTACTTTTGTAATTACTTTTCAATTTCACGTCTCGGCGGAATTTGACGAGGAAAAATTAGTTAGGGAAGCGTCGAAATGAGTGACATAATACTCCGGGGAAAGAATCCAATCTGCACTGGGAGTATTTAATAAAACAAAAAGGGAAGTTGTTGTTTTAAAAAATCGATAACTACTTAGAATTAGTTAATAATTGCGAAGGACTTTCAAACTTTTTTTTGTTCATCTTTTTGATAAGTTTAAGTGTCATCGTTACAATTATGATTTAATATTTTATTTTTATCGCGATTTATATTTCAAATTTTTATCGCAACTATCGAAATATTTTAGTCCATTTTATTCCAAAAATATCTTGGAAAATCGTTTTTATAATCGTTTAAAAATATGCAAATGCAATTTTTTTGTACAAATGTCCTTCCAAACAAGTTAATTATAAAGCGTTTTCCTTTATCTTTTAGGTAGTTATAAGCATTGAGATATTATAAAACATACAGTAGAACCCCTCATATCCGACCTCGGGATATCCGACTCCTCGGGATATTCGTCACCCCTCCCTACTCCCAATTTTGTTCAAATGCTCTAATGTACGTTTTTGTGAATCCCAAGAGACCCGACTTTCCGTTGGGGAATTACTTGATTCGCTCAATCTTGATGTTTGCCAAGGGTTGCGCAACTGTGTTCATCATTGTGAATATCAATTGTATGCATATTTACAATTGTTATAGTAAAAGTGATTATGGCTACCCAACAAAAACGAAAACGTATTGTATGTACACTACAGAAGAAATTGGAAGTTATTCAGAGGCTAGACAATGGCGAGTCAGTTCAAAAATTATCTTCTGAATTAGGAATAGGCGCCACAACTATTAAAGACTGGAGGAAAAACAGAAAGAATATCGAATCGTACTCTATGACAGTGGAAGGGGAGGAGGGTTTAAAAAATAGAAAGATGCTTAAAAAGCCTAAATTTGATGTTTTAGATGATGCTCTCTGGATATGGTTTTGCCAAGAAAGACGCAAAGGAACTCCTTTGTCAGGTCCTATAATTAAAGAGAAGGCAGCGATTTTACATAAAACAATAGTAGGAGAGGAAGGGGAAAATTTCAGTGCAAGTGAAGGTTGGCTTCACCGATGGAAACGTCGCCATGGTATACGTCACGTTGTTATTTCTGGAGAAAAGCTATCAGCTGATAATGACGCAACCAAAGAGTTCGTGAAGAAATTTGAAGTTTTTATTAAAGAAAACAATATGCATCCGGATCAAGTGTATAATATTGACGAGTCAGGGTTAAACTACAAGATGCTCCCACAAAAAACTCTTGCTGCAAAAAATGAAAAAGTAACAGGGACAAAATTATCCAAGGATAGACTAACTTTTGCAACTTGTAGTAATGCAAGTGGAAACCATAAAATGCCATTGTTTGTCATTGGAAAATCTAAAAAGCCCAGAGCGTTCAAACATGTGAACATGGCATCATTGCCTGTTTATTATAAAAATCAAAAATCTGCTTGGATGGACAGTTCTTTGTTTAAACAGTGGTTTTTTGAAGAGTTTGTACCAGATGTAAAAAAACACTTGAAAATGAAAAATCTACCACTCAATGCAGTCTTGATTCTTGACAATGCTCCCAGTCATCCTTCGGAAAACGAACTAACAATGGGAAACATCAAAGCTATGTTTCTACTTCCTCGTGTGACACCTTTAATCCAACCTATGGATCAAGGGGTTATTGAGTGGTTGAAGAAAAGATACAGGCGAAAATTTGTCAGCTTCTTATTAGAGCAAACGGAAGGAGGCAGTAACCTATTTGAGGCAATGAAAACTTTTAATATAAAAGATGCCATTTACATTGCCGCACAAGCCTGGGACGAACTCAATCACACCACTCTACAAAAATCTTGGAGAAAACTATGGCCAAGTATTATTGAAGGTGAGAGCGCAATCTCTAATGAGTCTGAAACTTTAAATACAGATGAAGCAGAAATTCTACAAGATTTACAGACCATCGATGCCCAAATCCAACCAGCGGATATAGAAGAGTGGCTATTGGGAGGGGACATAGTTGAAGTCACTAACGAGGATCTGAACGACGAACAAATCGTATCCGCAGTTTTTAAAGTTGAAACAGAGGAAGATGAAACGGATGATGAAAAAGAAGAACCTGAAAATATCAGTCATACGACAGCTACAGAGGCTTTCGAGATTGCAATGAAATACGTCGAGCAACATCCAGAAGCAACACCGATGGATGTGCTGTGCATTAAAAAGTGGAAAGATATCTCAGCTAAAGCAAGATTTGGTAGATTAAAACAAAAAAATATAACTGATTTTTTTAAATAAATTGTACATACATGGATTTGTATACATAATTAAATATATGTACTCGTTTATGTTTGTCTTGTTCATTTTTGTTGTTCCTTGGATTATCCGACCTTTTTTGGTAACCGACCATGCTCCGGTCCCATGGGTGACGGATATGAGGGGTTCTACTGTACTTTAAAATCGTCTGTTATCTTCAATGGATTGGAACGACACTGCATTTCAATTGCATATTAATGGTTTGGTAGCGAAGGTCATTATACAGTACATGTTCTTGTAAGTCGTGGCATAATTTTCATCTCACACACTAGAGTAAAAATAAATAAGCCTAGAAATAGCTAAGATATAGACCTAAAATTGGAATTAAAAGACATTTTCTTGAATATTTTCAGTATGCCTTGTCTTGGAAAGATGAAATGTGGCAATTACTGCAGTGTAGTCGTATATTTGAAAATATGCAATCACGGAAAGACTGCTATACAGACTGTTCACAAAGGTTATTTATTAAAAACTTTATTCATTATGTCGTAAACCCTTAAAATTTAAAAAAAAAATTTAGAAATTTTTAAAATTATTTTGTTTAATGGCAACTAAAATGGCAAATAAAATGGCATAACTTTCTTTGAAAATTCTAGAAAATTTCATACACATATTTTAAGCATTCGAGAGAGACTGAAAACAAATTTTATTTTTACATACATATAAGAAAGAAAAAAGAAGAAAACCGACCGGAGTCTTTCTGCCCATGCAAGGTTTAGTTACTCTTCTCTGTTTATCATCAGAGAAGAGTACCTATCTATCTAGTACCTATCTGACTATCTACCACTCCTTCAAAGACTGAAGGTACTGTAAAGACTTGGTTTGCTGTAATGATAGTGAGTATAGATGGAGAAAGTTGGTAGGAAAATTTAAGGTAGTTTTATGAGATAAAGATTGTAGATGAAAGATAATGGGTTAAGAGTATACGTTATAATCACTTCAAAAGTATTCGGATTATTGTCGTAAATATCGTGGTAGAAGATGTTGTATACAGAAGGAGAGATGAGATATCCCTGCACCTCGTTGTTGGATGGTAAAACTGCGGGGTTGATGGTTTTTCAGTTTTACAAAGCAAGAACGATCTGAAAGGAATTGATTTATCAAACTTAAGAGGTAATATGGAACAGTTAACTTATCCAATTTGAATAACAGGCTAGACTGAGTCGATAGCCTTTTGGACATCCAGAAATACAGCTTCGGATTTAGGATTTTGATAGAATGCCAATTAAAAGGTGGACACCGATACCGTAAGTGGCTGGGATATGGATTTGCTATGTGGAAATCCAAATTGGAAGGGGGAATATTCTTTGAGACAACAGCCAGGAGCTTGTTCCTTAGATATGTCTCCAAAAGCTTTTCTGTCACTGATAGTAGCGAGATGCGGTAGTAGTTTGCTGGGTTGGAAAGTAAAATAAAATAAAATTAGACGTTTTATTTTTGGAACGTTTTATTTTTCTTCTTACGATGGTTGTAGAGCGAGTAACGTTATGAGTTACTACTTGTAACGCAAAACCTTTACCATAAAAAAAGTCAAAGAACAAGGAGTGTTTACAAATGGTCCCGAGTTTAACGGCTTCTACCTGCTTATTCGAAAATTTTGCTTTAGGAAATAATATTATTTCTAGCAGTAGGAGTGAATATCATGGTCCAAGGTTCTTAGCATTTTCCTTGAGATATTATTATAACCAAGAGCAGTGTTCTTTCCTTGGCCTAGAAGAGTGAAATACTCATCCTCCTGCATAATAGCATCCTCAGGAGTTTCTGAAAATAATGTAAGGTATGACTAATTGTAAATATAAACTAATGTTATGATTAATAAGTAGGTTAACGATAGGAAGGTTAAATGAATAAGGTTGTTGCAACAAACGAACGAAAGTTTGTTGTTGCAACGTTAGCAATAAGTTCGATATAAATATAGCTTAATTAATTGGAAGAGAGAATGAATAAAATCAATCAAAGTCGATACAACGTTTTTATTATTATCACTTGAACCCTCAACGAACCAAGTTATTACATGGCGACCCTGCCAGCGCGACTCCCAGCGCAACGGTTAAGTCAAGTCAATTAGAAGATATGGAAAGAAAATGGATAAGAAAAAAGAAGATATGGGAAAAACAAATATCCAAGGAGGTAAACGAAGAAACTATAATTGCCCAAGCCGGAAATAGTGGAGGATAGACCAACGAAGTTTCAACTGCTGCCATCCTAGGGGTAATTGGTTTCGCCGGAGTGGCCCTTTTCTTCATCTGCTGTTGCTGTGCTGTATTGGTATGTGTTATTCGAAGACGAGAGAAGATGATGGAAAAGAGACTACGTCGACATCTCAGCCAGGAGCAAGTCTAAGCAAGCCCAAGGAGAAGAAGATCGAATGATGAGATGCCAATACAAATAAAGGAGCTATTAGAAGAACTGAGAAGCTTCCATAGATATTTATCCAAGGACAACGCCGCTAGTAGACAAGATAACACTAAAACAGAACGTAAGTTAGATAAAGTTAACAATTTTAGAATCAGGTTAGATGAGCTTAGGAAAAATTTTAATAGTAAAGAACACGATAGGTTAGAGATAAAAGAAGCTAGGAATATAATAATAGCTATAGAGGAACTTTTGATAAAAATAACTGAGATTTTAGAAAGTAGGTTAAACAATTCAAAAGTAGGTCAAATAAAAATTGTAAATACGAGCGAGAATTTTGATTTGAAAAATGCCGCAACTTTGTTGCCAGTCATGAACGATACAGAAGATGTCACAAGACAATTAATACATTCAAAAGAACTCTATCATTCCTTATTGGACGAAGATGGGAAGAAAATATTAACCAATTATGTTCTGAAATCTAGGCTCTCACAGAAAGCAAATGAAAATAATGAACTCTTAATAGCTGATCGTAAAAAGCATTTTATTGCCAAAAAATCAGCAGCGAGTCTTTCAGCAAAATTACACAATAAAAAAAACAAGGAAATAGTTCAGTAGAAAAGTTTGGTGAAACAATCGAAGAACTCTTATGCGACTTAACATTAGCTCAAGCAGGAGAAAACACAAACATAGAAGTTACTAACCTTCTGAGAGATGCTAACGAAAAAATGGTTATTAACGTATTTGCAAATGGATTACGCAATAGGGATCTGCAAGTAATAGTTAAAGCTAGAAATTACGATAAATTGTCAGAAGCAGTTCAAACAGCTAAGGAAGAAGCATACATAAAACCAGAAAATCCCCAGATCTTTTATGCCTATAGACAAGGAAACACATCCAACAGAGGTAGAAATAATGATAACTACAGAGGACAATTTTACCAACGAGGTAATAATCAAAGTTACCAACACCAGCAAAAACCGTCAGATCGATCCTTTAACAGTGGACAAAACCGAAATAACAGGGGAAAAGAAAGACAAAATTTCAATCATTTTCAAGGTAGAGGACATTTCAGAGCAGATTCTAACAGAAGCCGTGGAAGATACGAAAACAGATATTTTAATAACAATCGAGATAACAGTGGCTTTTTCGAGGCCAACAAGCACAATGATTCAGAAAAAGCGCTAACATTTAATTCAAATAGTCAAAATTTTGTTTCAATAACTTACAGAAATCGCAAATTTAAGTTTTTAATTGATACAGGTGCTTCAATTAGTATAATCTGCGAGAATCATATTCATAGAAACGAAATTGACGATTATTCAAAAAAAATTAAAGTGCACGGTGTGTCAGGGTTAACTATGACTCAAGGCGCAGTGAATATCGCATTACAAATAAACAACGTTCAATTGAGACACGAATTTTTGCTGATGAAGAATTTCGACAATGAAATGGTATTATTGGATCAGATTTTTTTTCCAAATACTTCGCTACAATAAACTATCAACAATTTAGCCTAGCACTTTTGATAGAAAATCAGAAAACTACAATTCCTTTAGAATCTAAAGAGTAAATATACACCATTATTCCAGCTCGGAGTGAAGTAATTAAATATTGTAAAATTAATTTCCAATACGATTGTGTGGTATGGCCAGAAGAAATAAATCAAGGAGTATTCGTTGGTGGAATAATCGCTAGACCAGAAGCTAAAGTGATTCCAGTTAAAATTCTAAATCTTCAGGAAGAAGAAATGAAACTTAAAAATTTTAGTCCACACAACAAATTCATTCTTAAGACAGATGCATCAGGCTATGCATTAGGAGCAGTACTTTCCAATGGAGATGACCAACCTGTTGCTAATGCTAGTCGATCATTAAGTAAAGCAGAAAAAAATATTGCACGATCGAGAAGGAACTTCTAAGTATCGTGTGGGCTGTTAAACACTTTAGACCGTAACTGTATGTTCGTAAATTTACAATCTTTACTCACTATAGGCCATTGATTTATTTATTTGGTATGAGGAACCTTAGTGGCAGACTCACCAAGTTTCGGTTGGCTCTGGAAGAATATGTCTGTAGTAGAATATATAAGAGGGAAAGATAATGTAACTGCAGACGCACTTTCGCGTATAGAAATATCTTCTAATGATTTAAAGGAGATTAGTCAAACACATCATGAAAGAGTATGTGCAATAAAAACACATACTCTTGAAAGAGCACAAGCAAAACATCAAAAAGACCAAATGAAATTTGATCAGAGTCCACAATAGGATTGATCACCCTGGTGTGGTGGAATTGATTAAAAAACCGAAGGATGCCATTGAATTATCATTAATGACTGAAGTGGAATTTGAGGCCTTAAGAAAGAAAAATAATTTTAAAGATAACGTTATCTACAATTAAAAGAAAAAGTTTTACATATAAAATGGAATCCTGGATCAGCGTCAGCAATAAATGCGTCGTTGACAGACCTTTTTAATATATGTAGAAAATATAATGTTCAAGAATGAATTTTAATAAAGAATGAAAGTTGCGCATCGCTATTAAAAGAATTAAAAGTAAATCGGGATTTGCTAAAAGATGGTCCAAAAATTTTGGTTATTAACAGATGTTCAACTATTGATGATTTGGAGACGAGACAGTTAATTCTGAATGACTTCCATATGCTTCCAACATGGGGACATGCGAGGGTCAATAGAATGTTTAACAACATAAAGAAGTATTATTTTTGGTCAGGATTAAGGAAAAATGTTAATTATTCGTAAAAAAATGCGAAGATTGTCAAAGATTTAAGTACTCTATACCAAATGTACAGTCCTTAGAAATAACAACGACAGCACACGCTGCAATGCAAAAAATCTATCTAGATATTGTAGGACCATTAGAGGAAGACTACGCAAGTAATCATTATATTTTGACGTTACAATGTGAACTTAGCAAATATGTTGAATGTTATCCATTACCAAATAAAGAAGCAAATACTATAGCACAGTCGTTCGTCAACAACTACATCTTACGATATGGAATTCCTGAAACTATAGTAACAGATCAAGGAACAGAGTTCTTAGCAAATGTATTTAAAGACGTATGTAAGCTGCTAAAAATGAACAAACTATGTTCAACAGCTTATCATCACGAGACATTGGGTTCACTGGAAAATTCTCACAAGAATTTGGGTGCTTATTTACGTATCCGAGTGTCAAAACATCCAGACTCATGGAGCACTTGGGTGCCATACTGGTGTTTTGCATATAATAACACTGTTCATACGGAAACACGTTACACTCCACACGAATTAGTGTTTGGAAGATGTGCAAAATTGCCATCAAACATAATAAATAAAATAAACCCTCTTTACAATTTTGAGAATTATTCATTAGAATTACAATATAGACTGTAACAAGCTTGTGCAGATGCGCGAAATAATCCGCTCAGAGCGAAAATCAACAGGAAGGAGTATCATGACAAAAGATCAGATTTCTCCCCATATACAGTAAATAGTAAAGTATTAATAAAAAATGATAGTCGTAGCAACAAGTTAGAAACTTTGTATAGGGACCCATACGAAGTATTAGAAGACAATACACCAAACATTATAATTAAGATAGATAATAAACCGGTACATAAAAATAGGGTAAAACATTTTTTTGATTTAAAATAAAGAAAAAAAAATTTTTTAATTAGATTTTTTTTTTGATTTAAGGGGGTAGATGTAAGGTATGACTATAAACTAATGTTATGATTAATAAATAGGTTAACAATAGGAAGGTTAAATGAATAAGGTTGTTTCAACAAACGAACGAAGGTTTGTTCTTGCAACGTTAGCAATAAGTTCGATATAAATATAGCGTATTTAATTGGAAGAGAGAATGAATAAAATCAATCAAAGTCGATACAACGTTTTTATTATTATCACCTGAACCATCAACGAACCAAGTTATTACAGTAAGTTGATACTGAGCTTTTTTCCCGGAAGCAAAATGAGGCATCCTCACCAAACGAAAATATTTCTTTCAGGTAATCAGCATGGATGTTAACAATCTTTTCAGGATTCGAACGTGTAGCTTCATCAGGGGGATCAGTGACCTCTTTTGTTTCGCACAGCTTTTGATATCTATACACTTTACAAACTTCCTGGCAACAATTTTTCCCTTTCAATGAATTGATTTTGTCGCAGGTTTTCATATGTAGTTTTTTTTTGAACTCTTTAAACTTCCTTTTCAGTTTAGAAATCTCGCATATTCTAAGTTTGGATGGAATCGTCTCTTATCTTTGATTAGGAGGATAATGAATGGTGATATCAGAAAGTTGTAGTATTCACAAATTCTAGATGGACTCGGTTTGTCTACCGATTTCTTAAGTTTTTCATAAAACTTTGGTATCACCTCATATTTCTTGTGCAGAAAAGCAGGTCTAGAGTAGAGTTCGAATTGTTGTAGATAGGGAAACAATAAAAGGGGGGTGTATTAATTTGTACAAAATTTGACATAGACAGGAATTGACTGATGTATCTTTTAATATGATTTAGTCTGTTTTCTCAAACCATGATGGTGAAATGGAGAGCAATATTCAATAACGAGTTGATACATGAAGGATTTGACTTTCCTAATTATACAATGAGGTTGCTCAATACCGCTGCGTCGCCCCTGGCACTCTTATTATCAATATTAATCTGCTTTTGAATTTCCGTCCAATCTTTAAAGTTGAAATTAGATTTTGATTTGTTTCCACGAACATAATACCTGTATGCAATAATTTTATGTTAGACATTGTTGGTCTTGGGGAAGACTTAGAAATTCGATTTTTTATGATTTTTCAAAAAATGGACAAGTAAATGGTTAATTACATGAAATACTGCAAATTTAAGTTTAGTTCAAAACTTGATATCGCAAATAGATACTTGAATATCCTTTAAAAGACTATAAGAGACTATACTTGAATATCTCAGGTTTAGTTCTGTGTGTATAAAAGTACGTACCTTTCGTTACAAATCGTAGAAAATTTCATCAAAATATTTTAAGAAATCGATTTTCTACGATTTATCAAAAATGATACAAATTGTTGTTGAGTTCAAAACTTGATGCACTATTTGCACCACTAAACTCTTGAAATATGCAGACTATTTTTGCTGCTTTAATATTTCCTAATCTATTACTTAATGTAGATTATCTTCAATCTTAGCATCCAAAAAAAAAAATTTCCCATGCCAAGATTGCTCAGATCAATCTGCCAGTAAAGATTTTACATTTTGTCCAATAGTATTTAATATTTTCGAAGCAAACTCAAATAGCTTACCAACAATACCGTGCTTTTTGTGATGAAAATGTTTTTTACCAGAAGTCTTAAAGAGAACATCTTCTGAAAACAATATCAAGTCTTTTCATTCTTCTAAAAGCAGTATCGAGTCTTCCAGAGGTAATATCGGGTCTTCCAGATTTAATATCGAATTTTTTGAAAGAATTGCAATTTTTCTAGAAGTATTTTAAGTCTTTGGAAACAATA
Source organism: Onthophagus sagittarius (assembly GCA_036711965.1). Lineage (NCBI taxonomy): Eukaryota > Metazoa > Arthropoda > Insecta > Coleoptera > Scarabaeidae > Onthophagus > Onthophagus sagittarius. The sequence goes on along the minus strand of JASERS010000001.1, from coordinate 18,693,250 downwards.
TGACGTCTTCTAAAAGCATTTCAAGTACAAATTGAAATGCCAAGAATTTGGACGAGATTGAGGACTCTGCATGGTAGCTTTCTTATTATAATATTTGATCAGATACAATGGATCTTAATTGAAACGTTGTAGGCCTTACAATAGATGTAAACTCTAGTCGTTTCATTTCAACTTTTCCTTCATCAACAGATTCCTTCCTCAAACCTTCTAGAAGCATCTCATGTCTTTTGGAAGCGACATAACACATTTATTGGCTCCAAAAAGAAATTACAAAAAAGAGAAAAGTATACATTAGCAACATATAAACATCAAGACAAAAGAATCAATTTATCGCTGTAAGCGATATCTTCCAAGAGACCCAACTACTACTGTGTATAAAATTAAACTCAGAGATAATGGCTAGCAGCGGTAATATGATATCCTTTGCAGGATTAGAAATGGAGCAAACATCAATTATCATCATAGATAGACAACAAACACAAAGAAGTCAAGAGCACAGTTGGAGAGTAAGAAGATGGCATTTCAATAATTCTTTAAAAGACACAAAACTTGTTGCATTGCGAATAGCGACAGGTAGATCATTCCATAACGCAATCGATTGTACTATAAAAGATCTGTGAAAAATCTCAGTAGCATGAACCGGAAACGTTACGGTGGTATCAGAACTCTATCTGGTGGACAAACCATGCGAGGATAAAAACTTAAATGAGTCAGATAAATATGTAGGAGTGCAGCTCTGCAGAATCTTGTACAAAGTAGAAAGTATCCGAAAAGACCTGCGATTCTGTAGAGTAAGCATCTGCAAATAATTACGATACGGTATGTGCTGAAATCTCCCCAGATCAAAGATGTAACGAATACAATTATTCTGAAGTCTCTCCAATTTATTCTGGAGAGTTAAAGAAAGATTAGGATATACCACATCACCATAATCAATATGAGGCAAGATAAGAGAGTAACGGAAACATCAAATCTTGTAAAAGAATCTCTAATCTTCTGAAGGCAACATCAAGTCTTTTAGCAGCACTTCAAGTCTTCTAGGGACTACTACTCTATTCTTGTGAAAGTAGTATTAAGCATTCTGGAAGTTATTTTAAGTTTTCGAAAAGCAGTATGAAGTCTTTTGGAAGCATTTCAAATCCTCTAAAAGCAGTATCAAGTCTTTTGAGGCATAACAAGTATTCTGAAAACATTTCAAGTCTTTTGGAAGTAGTTCAAATCTTCCAAATGCAATATCAACTTTTCTGGAAGCACTTCCAGTCAAGCATTTCAATGAGACAAAAACGTAGATAAACCATTTACTATGTATGGTGCTACAACTTGCCGATGTATATCACAGAAACAAGTTTGGATGCTATTATCCTAGCTTTTTCCACTTGTCCAGCAGTTAAACGATGTAACTAGATACTATTTTCTAATATCATAATTACACGTCTTACTAGTGTGATTAATAGAACGACTTCTATTAATCAAAATATTAGGTATACATTAAACGTAATTTTGCTCTTCAGTTATCACTTTAGTTAATAAGTGTTGTGTTACCCTGTTTCGAACAAATTAAGGTACACCTTTAGTTGTTAATTATTATTAAAAATGAAGTGTACACAGTCAACTATTTCATTTTATTAACTGCTTCACTAAAAGTTTAAAACAACAAGAAAAAATTAAAAGACAAGACTACGTTGATAAAGATAGCAGAACTATTGAAGTAGCTCAAAAATATTAAAACCCAAATTAAATTAGAACCTTTAATATTACGAAATTAAATACATTTGCGAACATGGTTGTATAATGAGTCGAGGAAATGGTTTACGTAAAATATATCGTGAATTTATGAATATTACGTGAAGAGAAAGCGAACATTACTATATCTGCGCTGTTGAAATGTATATGATAAATTTGATAGGCAGGCAAATAATTTGTAAAGGGATGATGGAATCGATTGGAGAGGTATTTAACAAACATCATTTGAATTCTCTCTATTTTATTCACATAGACATCGTTTACACAAGCATTATAAATTAAACGTTGGAGAAGATTCAGACAGTTAAATTACGCTTCTTTTAGTGAAAAAGGTAATCGTAGTTGATTAAATCAACAACTTGTCGACTGCTGCTCAGAAATTAAAGAAAAACATTCTAAAGGTACTAAAATTCTCAAAAAGTACTAGCTTTTTTTATTACTCGAATCAATGATCACTTAAAAATAAATACTTTGTATTATTAAACATAAAAAGAACAACAACAAATTCAAATTTTGTGATGTTATGATAACTTCGGAATACCTTTTGTTTTCTTACTTGGTAAATCATGAAGTGTCTGGAATTAAAATATTTACACAAAATTATCCATTTCGGAAGATTGTAAGCCTCGCTTTAAGCGACCTTTGCAAAGTCAGAATAAAATCGTCTTAAAACAGACTTTACATATTTACTAGGATATAAATGAAACGATATTGCTTTAAATCGTCGAGGTCGTTTGCGGGCGATGTGTTATATTTGAAATAACAACAGAAAATTGTCTATTTTAGCGCTGGATATAAAATATTAACACGATATTGAACATTTTGGAAAATTGTAGCGCCTCGCCCGCAAGCGACCTCGGCAGAGTGAGAATAAAATCGTATTATAGGAGCCTTCATATCCTTACTAAGATATATAAGAAACGATTTCGCCTCAAATCGTCAAGGTCGTTTGCGGGCGAGGTGCTGGATATGAAATATTAACTCGAAATACAATATGTATATGTAATTGGCTATTTATACATACTGTATGTTTAAGTACTGTAGTTACTTAAACTAGATATCACAATGCAATTTGTAATGATTATGGAGGAAATTCTCAGCATTTCAATGATAAACGTCATTTATTTTCAATGTATCATTTAATTGTTGAGATAAAGATTCTTAAACAAAATGGTATTTTTTAAGAAAAAAATGGATGCGATCGTATTCAAAAAATCGTATGTCAAGAACTAATTGAGATATCGTTTGAAGTAAAGAGCAACTTGAAGCAAATCTTGTTACTATTTAACGTGCTTAAGATCGTTTTTCCAAATCATTAAATTTTTGAGTTATGATTTTTTGATTAAAGCTTTGCAAAAACGTAATTCTATATATTTGTTAAAAATCAAGAAATTTTCAAAAATTCATATCTCAAGAACTAATTGAAATATCTTTTTATATCATATTTTATTTTTTAATATCATTTTTAACAAATATATATAATTTGTTAAAAATCAAGAAATTTTCTAAAACTCATATCTCAAGAACTAATTGAGATGTCACTTTGAAGTAAGGAGCGATTTGAAGCAAATTTAATTAGTATTTAACGTGCTTGAACTGCTTTCTTCAAATCTTTGAATCTCCAAGTTATAATTTTTTTATTAAAACTTTGTACAAACATAATGATATGCGTTTGATAAAAATCAAGAAATTTTCAAAGAATCGTATCTCAAGAACTAATTGGGATATCGCTTGAAATAAAGAGCAACTTGAAGCAAATCTTGTTACTATTTAACGTGCTTAAGATCGTTTTTCCAAATCATTAAATTTTTGAGTTATGATTTTTTGATTAAAGCTTTGCAAAAACGTAATTATATATATTTGTTAAAAATCAAGAAATTTTCAAAAATTCATATCTCTAGAACTAATTGAGATGTCCCTTTGAAGTAAGGTGGGATTTGAAGCAAATTTAATTAGTATTTAACGTACTTGAACTGCTTTCTTCAAATATTTAAATCTCCGAGTTATGATTTTTTGATTGAAACTCTGCAAAACGTAATTATACGTGTTTGTTAAAAATCAAGAAATTTTGGAAAATTCATATCTTAAGAACTAATTGAGATGTCGCTTTGAAATAAGGAGCGATTTGAAGCAAATTTAATTGGTATTTATCGTGCTTGAACTGCTTTCTTCAAATCTTTGAATCTCCAAGTTATAATTTTTTTATTAAAACTTTGCACCAACATAATCATATGTATTTGATAAAAATCAAGAAGGTATCATATCTTAAGAAGGATATAAAAGAAGGACAAACAACGGGACATTGTGTTATAAGTATATTTTATTCAAAAAAGGGAAGTCTATAATCCCTTAAATTTTTGGATGTGGCTATTTATACATACGGTATGTATACGCAATTTTTCTATTTACACATACAATATGTATATGTAATTGGCTATTTCCACATACTGTATGTTTAACTACTGTAGTTACTTAAAATAGATATCACAATCCAATATGTGATGATTATAGAGGAAATCCTCAGCATTTCAATGATAAATGTCATTTATTTTCAATGTATCATTTAATTGTTGAGATAAAGATTCTTAAACAAAATCGTATTTTTTAAGAAAAAAATGGATGCGATCGTATTCAAAAAATCGTATGTCAAGAACTAATTGGGATATCGCTTGAAATAAAGAGCAACTTGAAGCAAATCTTATTACTATTTAACGTGCTTAGGATCGTTTTTCCAAATCATTAAATTTTTGAGTTATGATTTTTTGATTAAAGCTTTGCAAAAACGTAATTATATATATTTGTTAAAAATCAAGAAATTTTCAAAAATTCATATCTCTAGAACTAATTGAGATGTCCCTTTGAAGTAAGGTGGGATTTGAAGCAAATTTAATTAGTATTTAACGTACTTGAACTGCTTTCTTCAAATATTTAAATCTCCGAGTTATAATTTTTTGATTGAAACTCTGCAGAACGTAATTATACGTGTTTGTTAAAAATCAAGAAATTTTCGAAAATTCCTATCTCAAGAACTAATTGAGATGTCATTTTGAAGTAAGGAGCGATTTGAAGCAAATTTAATTAGTATTTAACGTGCTTGAACTGCTTTCTTCAAATCTTTGAATCTCCAAGTTATAATTTTTTTATTAAAACTTTGCACAAACATAATCATATGTGTTTGATAAAAATCAAGAAATTTTCAAATAATCGTATCTCAAGAACTAATTGAGATATCGCTCTGAAATAAAGAGCAACTTGAAGGAAATTTTGTTGCTATTTAACGTGCTTAAGATCGTTTATCCAAATCATTAAATTTTTGAGTTATGATTTTTTGATTAAAGCTTTGCAAAAACGTAATTCTATATATTTATTAAAAATCAAGAAATTTTCAAAAATTCATATCTCAAGAACTAATTGAGATATCGCTCTGAAATAAAGAGCAACTTGAAGGAAATTTTGTTGCTATTTAACGTGCTTAAGATCGTTTATCCAAATCATTAAATTTTTGAGTTATGATTTTTTGATTAAAGCTTTGCAAAAACGTAATTCTATATATTTATTAAAAATCAAGAAATTTTCAAAAATTCATATCTCAAGAACTAATTGAGATGTCACCTTGAAGTAAGGAGCGATTTGAAGCAAATTTAATTAGTATTTATCGTGCTTGAACTGCTTTCTTTAAATCTTTGAATCTGAAGTGTCTGGAATTAAAATATTTACACAAAATTATCCATTTCGGAAGATTGTAAGCTTCGCTGGAAGCAACCTTTGCAAAGTCAGAATAAAATCGTCTTAAAGCAGACTTTACTTATCTTGACTCTTATCGTCAAGGTCGCTCGCAAGCGAGGCTCTGAATATGAGATATTAACTCCAATACGTTCATTTTTGAAGATTATAGCGCTTCGCCCGCAAGCGACCTTGACAGAGTGAGAATGAAATCATCTTATAAGAGAATTTATAAACTTACTGAGATATGCAAGGAACGATTTCGCCTTAAATCATCGAGATCGCTTGCGGGCGAGACGTTGAATATGGAATATTAACACGCGACCTCGTTGATTTAATGTGAAACTGTTCCTTGTATATTTTAGTAAATATATAGGTTCTCCTATAATACGATTTTCTCCCATAATACACTTTATACAGGGTGTATCAGGTATGAGCAGAAAAATTTAAGTGTATATAGGTATCTTTTTTCTGAATAAGAAATTCTTATAACACAATGTTCCATTCTTAGGACTTTTTAAAATATGATACGATAAAGTTAAGACTTCACAAGTTTGAGTACTACTGGATAATGTAATATACTCAGCATGCTTTGCTTATGCAACGCTGTAATTTGATTTGAATTTGAAACATCAATTTGAAATTCTATTGAAATTCTTTTATAAAATGGTCCACATAAAAAGAAAATTAGGTGTGTTAGACCTAATTCTCTTTTTACGCGAGACATACGTTCCCAAAAAATTGTGTAAAAAGAGAATTGAGTGTAAGGAACATTAAAAAAAATCTTTTAGAGCTGATTTAGGAATTTGTTTCGTGCTTATACGGGAATTTTTTGTGGTATACAAATAAACGAAGTACGCAGCTTTCCAAGAATAAAACCATGCATGAGTACGTCAATTTCTTTTTGAGATATCAAGTTTTGAATTCAACCTAAACTTGTACTATTTTGTACAATTAAAGATATCATTTTTGAATAATTTTTGGAAAATTGTAAAAAATCAAATTCTTAAGATAATGTTTTTTTTGTGATTTCTAAAGAAACGTATGTGCTATTCCGAGAATAAATCCATACTGGAGTATCTCAATTCGTTTTTGAGATATCAAGTTTTGAATTCATCCTAAATTTATGGTAATTTATAAAATGAAAAAAATTTCTGAATCTTTATTGAAAAATCGTAAAAAATCAAATTCGTAAGATATTTTGATGAATTATTTTGTGATTTATAAAAGAAAGTATGCACTTTTCTGAGAACAAATCTATACCAAATCTATCCTGAATTTGTGGCATTTTATAAAATTAATGATATCCTTAATCATTATTGAAAGACCTTAAAAACTCGAATTCCTAAGATATTTTTATGATTTTTTTTGTGATTTATTACGAAAACTATCCATTTTTCCAAAAATAAATCCATGCGTGAGTATCTCGTTCGGATTTGATATATCAAGTTTTGAACTCAGCCTAAATTTGTCGCGTTTCTCAACACTTATTTTTTTTTAATCGTAAGAAATCGAATTTTTAATATACTTTAATGAATTTTTGTGATTTATAAAGTTAAATACGCACTTTTCCGAGATCAAACCCATACTGGAGAATTTCAATTCGTTTCTGAGGCTCCAAGATTTGAACTAAATTTATAGCATTTTATAGAATTGAAAATTTTCTTACCCATTTTTGAAAAATCGACCGAATTGATAAGATATCTTGATGACTCTTTTTGTAAGCAGCAAACAAACAGATTTTTCATATTCTTTTTCATATTATTTCAAATTTTGATTTCAAAATTAATAATTTTGCAAAATTACATAAAATCAGCAGTTCTCGTAAAAAAATAATTCTTTATCGTTATAAGTCGAGCAAAAAAATCGTTTAAATAGAGAATTAAATGTAACACTACCAAAAATTTCGAATTAAGGGTCGTGTAACTTTTTTCTGGTGTTTTATGGGTCGCAATAGAAGAAAGGTTGGGAAGTGCTGTTGTATATTAACAATGAACACATTGATATGGTTCTGCTGTATGGTTAGTAGAATTTCAGTACTGATGTTGCAAAACTACAATATTTTGCGCCATTTTTTAATCGTCTGTTGACAAATGTACAAACATTTATGAAACATTTTAGTACAAATATGCGTGATTGATCCATTATAATAAATCAATCCATCATATTTAATTGAAATTAAAAATAACGGATTTTTTTTGAAGTTGCGTAAAAACCTCTAGTTTACATTGAAGAAATGAAGAAGAGTGAAAAAGTGAAAAATTGAAGATCTGACGAATTTTGCGATTTTTTTTAATGAAGTAAAAATGCCTTTTAAAGTGCAAAGGAAAATCTGAATAATATCTTTGAAAGTGAAGGAGGATATTTGGTCAAAATTTGTTTCTAGCTTTGTAATTTTGTTATTTTTAACATAAGCAATTTATTATTAAAGCAAACATTTTTGAAAATTTTTACATTAAAGAGTAATAAAAGAGAAGTGATAAAAATTTTCATTCGTATAAAGTAAAAATAACTCGTCAAAAGAGACATTTATATGTCAATTTACACTCAGTACATTATGTACATTATCCAGCAGCACTCAAACTTTGGAACTCTTAACTTTAGTATCATATCTTAAGAAGGATATACAAGAAGGACAAACAATGGGACATTGTGTTATAAGTATTTTTTATTCAGAAAAGGGAAATTTATAATCCCTTAAATTTATGGATGTGGCTATTTATACATACGGTATGTATACGCAATTGGCTATTTACACATACAATATGTATATGTAATTGGCTATTTATACATACTGTATGTTTAAGTACTGTAGTTACTTAAACTAGATATCACAATGCAATTTGTGATGATTATAGAGGAAATCCTCAGCATTTCAATGATAAATGTCATTTATTTTCAATGTATCATTTAATTGTTGAGATAAAGATTCTTAAACAAAATCGTATTTTTTAAGAAAAGAATGGATCCGATCGTATTCAAAAAATCGTATCTCAAGAAATAATTGAGATATCGCTCTGAAATAAAGAGCAACTTGAAGCAAATCTTGTTATTATTTAACGTGCTTAAGATCGTTTTTTCAAACCATTAAATTTCTGAGTTGTGATTTTTTGATTAAAGCTTTGCAAAAACGTAACTATATATATTTGTTAAAAATGAAGAAATTTTCTAAAACTCATATCTCAAGAACTAATTGAGATGTCACTTTGTAGTAAGGAGCGATTTGAAGCAAATTTAATTAGTATTTAACGTACTTGAACTGCTTTCTTCAAATCTTTGAATCTCCAAGTTATAATTTTTTTATTAAAACTTTGCACAAACATAATCATATGTATTTGATAAAAATCAAGAAGGTATCATATCTTAAGAAGGATATAAAAGAAGGACAAACAACGGGACATTGTGTAACATAATCATATGTGTTTGATAGAAATCAAGAAATCGTATCTCAAGAACTAATTGCGATATCGCTTGAAATAAAGAGCAACTTAAAGTAAATCTTGTTACTATTTAACGTGCTTAAGATCGTTTTTTCAAACCATTAAATTTCTGAGTTGTGATTTTTTGATTAAAGCTTTGCAAAAACGTAATTGTTTAATAATAAAATATTTGTTAAAAATAAAGAAATTTTCAAAAATTCGTATATGAAGAACTAATTGAGATATCACTGTGAAATAAGGAGCGATTTGAAGCAAATTTAATTAGTATTTAATGTGCTTGAGATCCTTTCTTCAAATCTCCAAGTAATAATTTTTTTATTAAAACTTTGCACAAACATAATCATATGTGTTTGATAAAAATCAAGAAATTTTCAAAGATCGTATCTCAAGAACTAATTGAGATATCGCTCTGAAAAAAGCAACTTGAAGCAAATCTTGTGACTATTTAACGTGCTTAAGATAGTTTTTCCAAATTATAAAATTTTTGAGTTATGATTTTTTGATTAAAGCTTTGCAAAAACGTAATTCTATATATTTGTTAAATATCAAGAAATTTTCAAAAATTCATATCTCAAGAACTAATTGAAATATTATTTTGAAGTAAGGAGCGATTTGAAGCAAATTTAATTAGTATTTAACGTGCTTGAACCGCTTTCTTCAAATCTTTGAATCTGAAGTGTCTGGAATTAAAATATTTACACAAAATTATCCATTTCGGAAGATTGTAAGCCTCGCTTGAAGCGACCTTTGCAAAGTCAGAATGAAATCGTCTTAAAGCAGACTTTACATATTTACTAGGATATAAAAGGAACGATATTGCTTTAAATCGTCGAGGTCGTTTGCGGGCGATGTGTTACACTTGAAATAACAACAGAAAATTGTCTATTTTAGCGCTGGATATAAAATATTAACAAAGCAGTTCTTTCTTCAAATATTTAAATCTCCGAGTTATGATTTTTTGATTGAAACTCTGCAAAACGCATTTATATGTGTTTGATAAAAATCAAGCAATTTTCAAAGAATCGTATCTTAAGAACTAATTGAGATATCGCTTGAAATAAAGAGCAACTTGAAGCAAATCTTATTACTATTTTACGTGCTTAAAATCGTTTTTCCAAATCATTAAATTTTTGAGTTATGATTTTTTGATTAAAGCTTTGCAAAAACGTAATTATACATATTTGATAAAAATCAAGAAATTTTCAAAGAATTGTATCTCAGGAACTAATTAAGATATCGCTCTGACATAAAGTGTCGCTTGATGCAAATCTTGTTGCTATTTAACGTGTTTCAGATCGTTTTTCTAAATCATTAAATCTCTGAGTTATAATTTTTTAATTAAAACTTTGCAAAAACGTAATTATATGTGTTTATTAAAAATCAAGAAATTTTCAAAAATTCGTATCTCAAGAACAAATTGTGATATCACTTTGAAATAAGGAGTAACATGCAGCAAATTTAATTAGTATTTAATGTGCTTGAGATCGTTTCTTCAAATCTTTAATTATCCGAGTTATGATTTTTTTATTAAAGCTCTGCAAAAACGTAAAATTTTTTTTGCAAGAAATGGTTTATGAAAAAGACAATTTTAAACAAAAGCAAGTGAGTTCTCATGAGTACTCATATGCATGTTCAGTTAAAAAGACTAGAATTTTGGAGTGCGTATTAGAAAAAGAGTCAACAAGAGTATAATTTTTTTGATTGTCTTGTATTCAGTGGATAAGCGATGTGTTCCATTATCCATATTTAAGAAAATACACGATTATTACATTACATACATGATTATACATATTATTAAAGACCGGATTTATAGAAAATATGCTTATGCTCAAAATTAAAGGCATTACAAATATATTTAAATATCTTTACGAATCAGTTAAAAATAAGTGAAATAAGACCAGGTTAGTTATGCCTTTTTTAAATTTTCATGCCTATTATTTTTTTATGCCTATTTAAAACCTTTTTCCAACTTTTTGGCGTCTTTTCCCCAAAAATTGGTTGAATTATGAAAAAATATTTCGCTGCGCCTCTATACATTTCCTCGTTGTGCCGTCTGACGTAAGATCCGCGTTTTTCATCGATCCGAATTTAAGCTTTGGAATTCCCCGTTGTGCCGTGTCGTCTTACACGGGATTCCCCGTATGTGGTTTGACTTGCGTCGAGCCTTCAATTCATTTAGTTGTACTAAAGTTAGTCGAGTGACAGTGTGAAGTTCTTGCGTAGTACAATGCCGAAGCCAATGCCGAAGCCAACCGTAGATGAATGGATTAAAGATTACAAGGAATTGAAATATGAACGCAATCGCTTATTTTGCCAAGCCTGTTCAAAAATCGTAAGTATTGATGGAGTTAATCGAGTAAAAACAATTAATTATATTAATTATATTTTTAAATAATGATTAAATTATGTATAATACCAAAGATTTTTAAATATTTAAATCCGAAATTTAAATCTTTCTACGGTAAAAATTGGAAATTATAAAGAATAGCATGTCCCAAAATTCACTAGAAATAAAATTCACTATTGATTCAATGTAGTACTTGAATCACTAAAATTAATAGAACAATATATTGATTGTTTAATAATTATGGAAGATATTATAAAATACTGACGTTATTAAATTACTGTTAACAGATTAATTGTGACAAGAAATACTACATAATTCAGTATGTCAAAACATCATTGCATCAGGAAAAATTAAAACTGACTAAAAGTCAATCCAAAAAACAACAAACTATAGGTACAGCTATACAATATGTGGCATCAACATCCGGCTACACTGAACAATCAAAATTCAATGTTGATCTTTGCAAAGCTTTTATAAAAGCAAACATACCAATTCATAAAGTGACAAATAAATATTTCAAAACTTTTTTACAAACATATTGTACAATGCATATTCCCGATGAAAGCCATCTCCGCAAAAATTATATTACTTCAGTCTACAAAGAAGTTATTCAAGAAATAAAAAATATTATTGAAAATAATTATATTTGGATAAGTGTAGACGAAACAACTGATGTATGTGGACGATACGTGGCAAATTTAATACTTGGAGTATTAAGTGATGAAAATTCGTCAAAAAGTTTTCTAATAAGTACCAAAGAATTAAGTAAAACAAATAATAATACGGTAACAAGATTTATTCACGACGAATGAACGCATTTTTTCTTACCGGAGCCGGTACCGAATGATAAAATCTTACTGATGATGTCAGACGCAATGGCATACATGGTAAAAGCTGCGTCCAATATGAAGATTTTTTACCCTAATTTAATTCATTGTACTTGCTTAGCACACGGGCTTAATCGAGTAGCAGAAACTATAAGGTTACAGTTCCCATTAGTTAATAAATTAATAAAAAGCGGTAAACAAATATTTGTTAAAGCCCCTTTAAGGGCAGAATTGTTTAGAGAGAGATTACCAAATACCCCATTACCACCACAACCAGTTCTAACAAGTTGGGGAACATGGCTAGATGCCGCTATATACTACACAAACGCATTAGATCATTTTAAACAATTAATAAATGAATTTCCGGCTGCAAGTAGTAAAGCAATACAAGATTGACAGGCCGTCCTAAAAGAAGTGGAGCTACAAAATAATTTGGCATTTATAAAAAGCAATTACAGTTATATAAGTGAATCTATAAAATCACTTGAAAAAAAGGATTTACCTTTAGTGACTGCAGTAGAAATGATTAAAAAGTTTCAAGACAGCACGTATAGCGTACCAGGACATATTCGTCAAATAATTACGAATAAATTTAATGACGCTCTGTGTAAAAATGAAGGATTTGCCACATTACAAAAAATTGCATCAATTTTAAGTGGTGAAATTGTTACTGGATTTATTATGGATCCCGCATTAATTACAAAGTTCAAGTATGTACCAATTACAGGTGTGGACGTGGAGAGAAGTTTTTCGGCTTACAAGAATACGTTAAGTGAGAGAAGACACAACTTCACAATGGAACATTTAGAACAGCATTTAATAATTAGTTGTTTTCGTGATTAGTGGTTTAATAATTATATATGAATATTTAGTTTAACGATGTATTTTTTAATGAAAACGTTATTAAAATACATTATTAATTTGGTATAGCATTTTTTTCAATTTCTAATTTTTATGCCTTTTTAATGCTTTTGTTGCCAAAATTTCATGCCTTTTTAAGTGCCTTTTTCCGTCTTCTTTGTGCCTTTTAATCCGGTCTTTACATATTATACAAGAAAATACATGCAACAATATTTTCAAGAAAAACACTCGTATTCGAAAGAAATTTCTAACTTAATTGCTATAGGAGCTGTAATTGGTATATATACAAATGTACTCTGAAGAAGACTGAAATAAACAGTCGAAATATCAGTATAAAATAAAGTAGTTCATTTTATAATAGATCGTTTCCCGAATAATTACTTATTTAAATCAACTTACTTACGATCGATAAATTTTTTATATTCTTATTATATACAAGCATACAGTATGTCTAAACAGCCAATTGTGTACACATACTGTATGTACAAATAGCCAATTGCGCATATATGCAGTATGTATAAATAGCCATTTACATATACATACTGTATGTGTAAATAGCCATTTGCGTATACATACTGTATGTATAAATAGCCACATCCAATTTTTAATACTCATACTGATACAACTTGTATATTTACTAAGATATACAAGGAACGATTTTGCTCAAATGATTGAAGTTAATAAAGATTCCAAAATCATCAGTACACAGTTAACACAATCAGCATGATTCCATTTATATTAGTCGTCATTATTTCTTAACAATTTTCTATTATTAAAGTAGAAATAATTGATGTTTCCCATTAATTTTCAAGTTATACTAGATATAAATCAGTCGAGTAAACTTCTACTTCCAGGATAGAATTGAGGACAAAAAGAACGCAATTATTTTTTCATGACCAATACTGCGCTTCCATTTATTGAAGCTTCTTCAGGGTTTGAAATTCCATAAATTAACAAGCTCAATTAAAATAGCTAAAAGCTATTTTCACAAAAACTTACTAATTGAACTTGAAATAGGTGAACACTCTTGAAAATCAACCACCATGCATAATTAATTTTCATTTAAGAACCATAAAGGTCCAGCATCAGTCAACGACTATGCGAAAACAAGTTTAATAAAACACGTGGTCCTCGTGAAGCGAGAAGACGTGATAAAAAATTTAAATTTTAAATTTAAAATTTGTCCTAAACACAACTAAAATAAAGTTTCATCAGAGGGTCCAGGGTTAAAGTTGTTTTTTATGTTGTAAATTTCAAAAATCAAATAGTACAAATTACTTAAAGAGCCGATGTAAGTCCTGAAATTAACTGTATTATTAGTGTTAACAATATGAAACATAATAATCTTATATCTATCTATCTTATCTAATAACAAATCTTAGTTTCAACCACTGTTTTTCAACCACTGGCCAATATGACCAACATAACATTGGTTACAAGAACCGCAAGGTACGCAATAGATTACATTAGATTGATATTGAACAGGAATTTTATCTTTTAATTTCGAAAAAATTTTATTTAGTTTGCATGGATAATATTCTACTATTTTTAAATTTGCGTTAGGTGAGTAAGTTTTGAACATTTTTATGAGTTGATCAGTTAATTGAGGAATGTACGTCAACTTCTTATATGTTATGGTTTCGTTAGATAGTGTTTGAACTTGTTCGTTGATGTTGTTAGTGTTGGCATTAAAGAGTAATTTATTTAATAGTCTATGTATTATGGGTATGAATTAAATTATTCAAGAAAATGATTTTTAACTTAGTCAAGTTAGTCTGTATCAAGTGAGGTTCGGAAATGTTAACAATTCTGTGCTTCATTGCAAGAACAATATTAATTTTATGATTAAGTTTATGAAACGAGTTAAATTGGATGTATCTACCTGAAAACGTAGGTTCATTATACCAATCAAACATAATGCTGTTGTCAACATTTCTGATTAGCTTAGTGTCAAGAGAAGGAACAAAGTTATTATTTTCTATTTCAATAGTTGGATATGACTATTGAAACTATTAAATGTCTCCAAGACCTGCACCTCGGAGCCCTTCGGTATAGCCAAAATGATATCATCGACATACTTTTTAATGAAAGGTAAGTTAAAATTCAAATGAGGTATAATTTTGTTTAGACTGTGATCCATTGAGCTAAAATAGGTGAAATCGGTGACCCCATAGGAGTACCAAAAATTTGTTGGTATGTACTACCAATGAATTCAAAAAAGGTGTTATTATAAATGAATGAGAGGACTCCGAGAAACAAGTCTCGGTTGACATCAAACTGATTTGATATAAGATGCCAATTTTCTTTAATTATGTTAATGACCAAAGACACCGGGATGTTTGTGAACAGACTCACCTCAATCCTATCCTGGAAGTAGAAGTTTACTCGATTTGCTAACGGGATTGAAGAATAAAAATCTCCTGCTTAAGTTTTAATCAACAGGTTATTATAGGTTTCTACAGTCAAATACAGCTCACCCACAGACAACAAACGAAAAAAGACATTAAGTCCCTTTCGAATTCTAACATCAAATTGGCGAAATTGAAAAATCGACTTACTTTCCTCATCAAATGTAGGAAGTTTGGCGTCGTACCTACACACATTACGGACGGATCGAAGAACCTTCGAAACCTCATGGACGGAGTTACTGGTTCCCTCCAGTAAAAAATTGGTGTTTATACTGAAAGGATAGCATCTCGTGTTTTAAATTTTGAAATAAAAATCACTTTCGTTAAGTTAAATGATTTAAATAAATTGATTGAGGGTTTAACGGATAAGATTAAAGAAAAATTGCCTCACAATGTTTTTTTGACTTTCTTAGATAATTTGAAAATTAATTTTAAAAAAACGTTTAATAAAGTAAAAACCTCAAATCAAAAAGAAATTTGTCAGGTTTTATCGGGATAGGGTTGAGGAGTTTAGAAATAAGTTGTTACTTAAGTTAGATAATTGGCTTTTGAACACCACTAATGTTAGTATACCAGTAGATATAAAATGTTTTTTGGCTTTGGGTCCTAAATTTGTCACTCCGATTAATGATAAATGTTTTTGCACAAAAATTGTACTTATGGAAGTAGAAAGTATTGTTAACACTTTGTCTAACAACAAAAAGGATATTGTAAGGGCGAGAGCGGCTAACATTCTGACGAATTACCTCACATCTGATGTCGTTTCTTCTTGGCTGGAAGCGTTTTTAATTAATACCAAGAACCAAACTTCAAAATTCCTAAAAGATAACCCGAGTTTGTTGGTTACGAAAGCGGACAAGGGCTCCATTACGGTGATCTTGGATAAAACAGATTACTTAAAGAAAGCAGAGGAAATGTTAGAAGACCCGAACACGTACAAAAAAGTCCAAGGAAACAAAGACATGACAAATATCATTCAAACAAGAATTAATAAAGTGGTTAAGGATTTATTGAATGGTGATGTAATTAGCGACGTACAGTTTAAACAACTTACCAAGTATAATACGGTTCTATCTAAAGCATATTTCCTTCCAAAAGTCCACAAATAAGGAATTCCACTTAGATCGATCATTTCATCAGTGGGTTCAGCAAGTTATGGTGTTACGTCGGTGTTCGCCAGAATGTTGACAGTTGTTTTCGACCCATTGACTAATTATAATGTGAAAAATACTTTCGATTTTGTCAGAGGGTTGAGGAGCATGGTGTTACCGGAAAACTGTATAGTGGTTTTACTTGATGTGGTGAGTCTGTTCACAAACATCCCGGTGTCTTTGGTCATTAACATAATTCAAGAAAATTGGCATCTTATATCAGATCAGTTTGATGTCAACCGAGACTTGTTTCTCGGAGCCCTCTCATTCATTTGTAACAACACCTTTTTTGAATTCAATGGTAGTACATACCAACAAATTTTTGGTACTCCTATGGGGACACCGATTTCACCTATTTTAGCTCAAATAGTCATGAATCATAGTCTAAACAAAATTATACCTCATTTGAATTTTAACTTACCTTTCATTAAAAAGTATGTCGATGATATCATTTTGGCTACACCGAAGTGCTCCGAGGTGCAGGTCTTGGAGACATTTAATAGTTTCAATAGTCATATCCAATTTACTATTGAAATGGAAAATAATAACTTTGTTCCTTTTCTTGACACTAAAATCAGAAATGCTAACAACAGCATTATGTTTGATTAGTATAATAAACCTACGTTTTCAAGTAGATACATCCAATTTAACTCGTTTCATAAACTTAAACGTAAAATTAATACTGTTCTTGCAATGAAGCACAGAATTGTTAACATTTCCGAACCTCACTTGATACAGACTAACTTGACTAAGTCAAAAAGCATTTTCTTGGATAATTCATACCCAGACAACTATTAAATAAATTACTCTTTAATGCCAACACTAACAACATAAACGAACAAGTTCAAACACTATCTAACGAAACCATAACATATAAGAAGTTGACGTACATTCCTCAATTAACTGATAAACTCATAAAAATGTTCAAAACTTACTCACCTAACGCAAATTTAAAAATAGTAGGATATTATCCATGCAAATTAAATAAAATTTTTTCGAAATTAAAAGATAAAATTCCTGTTCAATATCAATCTAATGTAATCTATTGCGTACCTTGCGGTTCTTGTAACCAATGTTATGTTGGTCATAATGGCCAGTGGTTGAAAAAACGGTTAAATCAACACAAGAGTGACGTTAAAAACTCAAAAGGTGGTTGCGCTTTAGCACAACATAGTTTAGACACGGGTCATTTGTTTAATTTTGAAGAAACTAAGATTTGTTATTAGATAAGATAGATAGATATAAGATTATTATGTTTCATATTGTTAACACTAATAATACAGTTAATTTCAGGACTGACGTCGGCTCTTTAAGTAATTTGTACTCTTTAATTTTTGAAATTTTCAACAACATAAAAAACAACTTTGACCCTGGACCCTCTGATGAAACTTTATTTTAGTTGTGTTTAGGACAAATTTTAAATTTAAAATTTAAATTTTTTATCACGTCTTCTCGCTTCACGAGGACCACGTGTTTTATTAAACTTGTTTTCGCATAGTCGTTGACTGATGTTCGACCTTTATGGTTCTTAAATGAAAATTAATTGTGCATGGTGGTTGATTTTCAAGAGTGTTCTCCTATTTCAAGTTCAATTAGTAAGTTTTTGTGAAAATAGCTTTTAGCTATTTTAATTTAGCTTGTTAATTTATAGAAATTCAAACTCTGAAGAAGCTTCAATAAATAGAAGCGAAATATTGGTCATGAAAAAATAATTGCGGTCTTTTTGTCCTCAATCCTATCCTGGAAGTAGAAGTTTACTCGATTTGCTAACGGGATTGAAGAATAAAAATCTCCTGATATAAATCAGTGCGTACTAAAGCACTAAATAGCATCAAATAGTACTGGATTTTTAACTTTTCATTCTTACGACTACCTTAACTTTGCACCGCGAATTAGATCAAATATTAAATGGATTAAAATAATATTAAAATTTTACCCTGTATACATATAGGCTATCTTTTTGGACACGTAATCTTCTATGTAGTAATAATGTAATAATGTTAATAATGTTATCTGCCGGGGACAAAATTTTATCAATAAACTCTTTTTCCAGCTTATCACAACAATATAAACGTCGTATATTTAGGTCGGTTATGATGAACAGCAGCAAGCTCACCTACGACATTGATTTATATACATAAATATTTATAATGATCGGGAGTAAAAGCAAACATTTTTTTACTGCTACCATGTGACGATTCCCAGGATAGGATGTAGTCGAAACATTAATAGATGCGGCTAAAACATACTCGACTCTTTCTTAATTCGAAATATACATATTACATATACCGAAAGTAATACGCACACGTATAACACGTTGAGATGGTTTATATTTAGATATTTTATATACAAATACACACCCAAAAACCCGAGATCCTGATCAGTGGTCATTTTACATCTCAATTTGTTTATTATCTCGTCAATTGACCACGAAATAAACGAAATGGCGTAATTCTATTTTCCATCACCTACACCCCCTCGTATTTCGGGTTACCAAGTTAAACACGAAAATATTTGGAAACTATTCCGTAAAGAATTTTGCTGTTTCGGACTATAATTATCCGTATGAAAAACGACCTGTTGAAATTGGGTCAGGATACGACGAGACGTGGTTACAAAATATTTCATTCTTTGCCGATTAATAGACCGCTAAAAATGCGTTTCGATCGATCAAACGCCGGACATCAATTAAAAGATGATTCAAATGCGCTCTTCAAGTTCCTTAAGCGACGAAAATTAAACTGTCATAGAGGACGAATGATGAAATAATTGAACTCTGGGGTTCATTTATAAAACGCATTCTAATTTAAAATGTTGGGGAACGAGGAAAACCGGAAACGAGAAACTTGATGGGGAATTGTGGTCGTGATGGAAGAGGAAGTTTTAAAATTCTATAAGGAGAGGACTTCATCCCGACATCTTCGACACTTTAAAAAAGGCAAAGTGTCGGCTTGAATCAAATTTGCGTATTGATTTAGTGGTCTTATTCATTCTTATTATGGTAATTTTTTAGGTTTAGTTTATTGAAATATCTTTGGGATTCAATAAAGTTTGTTTAAATTGTAAAAGAATTTTTAGTGTGCTAATAATTTAAGCTTCGATTATATTTCGGATTGGAAGTTTTCTGAGCCTCATTGTTCGAATTCCTAGTAGGAGTTATTAAAATGTCAGAGAACAAAAATTTACGGCAGTGTCCAGCCATTATATACCCTTCCCACCAGAAAATTAGCGAATACCGCAGAAGGCTACGTTGTTTAATCGCCTCAGCAATAAATTTCTATTGATAAAGTGCTAAATTTAACCATGGTGGCGTCGGCGGCGTCGCCGACCAGCTTCTGCCCGTTATTTTCAAATAAACGCCCAGTTTAATAGCGTGTAAACTGCAGGTATACGCACAGACTGACGTCTGAAAACATTTATAACACACCACCGCAAATTTACTGCTTCTCGTTGTGTACTTTTACAAAGTCGCTGTCAGTCATTGGTAAGCTTTTAAGATAAAACTTACAAAGAGGCAGGATTTATTTTAAAAACTAGATCGAGTAAACCGACCGAAATTTATCATTGTCGCATAAATAATATAAAGGCAAATAAACATATCAGAATGGAGTGAGTTTATTTAATGTAGACCGTGCTTTATAGATCATAAGCATTTGTATCGATATGTTGTTTCACTTGTTCCGAATGCATACCGATGAAAACTTTAATGAAGGAAATGTTATCGAGAAATATTGGTTTTATAGAAAATAACGAGGTTAGGAATTTAGGAAAATAATTACGTTAACTTGTTTTTTGTTTTGGTTTCCTTGAATGATGCCTAAGCGTTTAATGTGATTAAGCAGGGTCGAACTAGTATTAACTGTTTATAATGGTTTCTCAAGCTGAAACAAAATTCTAATAAATAAAGCTTTATTTATGTAAATAATCAAGTTCCGGTTCAAAATGACTAAGAATTAAAATAAACAGGAAATTGTAATAGTTATTTATTATATCTTTATAATATTATATAAAGAATAATGTAATATACTTAAAAATCATATAATATTCTTTATGTTATACAAGGGAAAAAGTATTAATTTAATAAGTAATTTATTGTGTCCAAAAGGTTTTAATGTAATAATAATAATAATCTTTATTGGTGTTAAGACCAGGCGGTTTACACAAGTCATAAAATACAATATTACAAGAAAAATATATATACACTCATAAAAAAAAATACAAAAAAAAAAATATATATATATATAGTAGTAACAAAGACAATCAAGACTAAGACAAGCATACACGAGCAGCCGTGGTCGTCAGGACGGGAGTGCTCGACATAAAGTCCTCAATTTCATAAAAGGCCTTATCTATTAGGTAATTTTTGATCACCGATGAGAATTGGTCAAAAGGAAGATCACGAATTCTAGGGGGTATCACATTGAAAAACTTAATAATGCGGTAATTGACTGAAAAACGAGATCTCGAAAGACGTATATAATTTGGTTGAATATCAGCCTCGTTACGAGTTTTATAAGGATGTGCTCGCCTTCTCACGGCAACGTCTCTATTTTTATAACGAAATTTAAGGGACTCAAATATAAAAAGACTAGGTAATGTTAGGATTCTCAGTTCACTAAAGGCCCGACGACAGTCATCCCTGTAGGCAAGTCCCGCCATAATTCTAATTGCTCTCCTCTGTATTGCGAACAAAGATTTAGAGGCAGAAGCATGACCCCAGACCAACAACCCATACGACAATTGGGACTGAAAAAAGGAAAAGTAGCAAATCTTCAAAACTTCCAGCGAAACAATACCAGCTAGGCGACGAAGCAAATAACCCACCGAACTAAGGCGGTTCGCAAGAAAATTACAGTGGGAATGCCAGGTAAGTTCCGGGTCAACAATTAACCCGAGGAACTTATTCGATGAACAAGCCTCATCAACAGCTCGCAAAGTAAAAGTCATATTCACAGTCTTAGACCGATTCAAAGCCAACTGGTTAATTCGAAACCAATCCTCCGCTAAAGATATGAGCTGTGATTGTTGCAGCAATGCGGAATCTCGCGTAGGTGCAACCGTCATCAATGTTGCTAAAGGGATTCGGTAGGTCATTTATGTAAATTAGAAAAAGGAGGGGTCCAAGAATTGACCCTTGTGGAACTCCGCAAGTAAGTTTACCCGGTTCAGATAGATTATCTCCAACTTTAACAGACTGAGACCTGTCCTTGAGGTATGAGGAAAGAAATCTACAACTTAGCGGTGAGATATTGTACGCATAGAGTTTGCGAACCAGTAACGTATGCGAAACACAATCAAAAGCCTTTGTTAGGTCGACAAAAGTCGTTTCGCAAAACTGAGAAGCCTCAAAACAACCCACAACACAATCCAAGAAACGAAGAAAAGCCGTAGTGGTCGATTTACCCGGTCTAAAACCGCATTGACTCTCGTTAAACAATTTGTTGTCTTCAAAATATTTTTGCAACTGGCTTTTCAATAAGACCTCGAAAATTTTAGATATTACTGGCAATATGCTAATAGGTCTGTAAGTTCCAGGATCCTTCTCATCACCTTTTTTAAAAATTGGTAGCACCAATGCTGACTTTAAAACATTGGGAAAAGTACCCTCCTCGAGACAGCAATTAAAAAGTTTAGTCAATGGCCCAACAAGAACATTGACAGCCTTCTTAATCATCGCGATATTAAGATCGCAACAGTCTAGGCATTTTGTGTTTTTTAAGCCATCGATAGAACTCCGTACTTCAGTTTGAGACACCTTCTTAAAAGAAAATACGTATGTAATGTAAGGACCAAACGTGTAATACTATTCCACCCCTTTCCCCCGTCCCTCCCTGTCACCCCCCGCTCTCTCCCCCCAATATTCATGAACTTGTTTGAGTTCTACTCTGATCTTCGTTTATTTGTTATTATTTCGAATTTCATTGTTTATTTTTCTTTTTTTATATAATATGTTATATACATAATTATGTTATTATTTAATTTCATATAAATTTTTTTTACATTTTTCATAATTGTGTCTACTAATTAAGTTTTCTTTATATGACACTCATTTCACAGTTATTTTATTTTACATATCCTTGATTTATTTTTGATAAAAAGCTCTCGCTTGACTCTTGTCAAATTTGTAAAACTCGACTTTGTTAAATTTCAGTTCACATTCTTTTCTCTTCTTTTACTTTCTTACTTCTTGCTCTGTCTCTTCTTTCTTTTCTTATTCTTGTGGTCTTACTGTTAAATGAGAATCGGCCAATTGAATGTTAGGTCGTTGCCAGCTCACTTCGCTGTTAGGGATCTAGTTGTTGAGGAGGCTTTTGATATATTTACTTGTACCGAAACATGGTTGTATCCTCGTGATGATCTTTCCATTTTTTCTATTGATGGATATGCTCACTACTTTGTTGGTCGTACGGGTCGTGTGGGGGGAGGAGTGGGTGTCTACGTCCGTAACGCGAATAAATTTGAGGTAATTGTTGAAGAAATGTTAAGGTTTATTGAGCAGTTGTGGATTCGTCTCCAGTTTGGTAGTTCTACCGTTATAATCGGTACTGTATATAGACCTGGTCCGCAAGCTTTTCTCCAATAGCTTGGATAGCACTCTGTCTACCGTTTTCCCTCTCGCAGATGATATTGTCTGTGTTGGTGACTTCAATATTGACGCGCACAACTGCTCCGGAATATATTACACTCACTATTTGCCTCTCCTTGAATCTTCTGGGTTTACTCAAATAATAGATTCTCCCACTCGCATTACTCCTACGTCTTTTAGCTTAATTGACCATATAATTGTTCTTGTCGATACTAACATTGATGACAAGGGTGTGGTTCCCGTCCACAATATTGCCGACCACTCCCTTATATTTGCTAAATTTGATTTTTCTAAGTCTCAAGATCAACCACCTCGTTCTATTCGTTATAGAGATTTTAATCGTTATTGTCTTGCTGATTTTGAGCGAGACTTGGCTGCTACTCCGTGGACTGATATCTTATATCTGAATGATATTGATGATAAGGTTTCACTCTTCAACTACTGCATGTTACTTCTCTTCGATTTACATGCACCTGTTAAAGTTATTTCATTCAGGCGAGGATACCGTCCTTGGATGACTGATAATCTTAAATTCCTGATGAAATATAGGGATGAGGCTTATCTAAAATTTAAAAAATCCAAACTTCCTGCGGACTTTTCGTACTATAAAGAGTTACGTAATTTTACAAATTCTTGTATTCAGAGAGAGAAAAGGGCATATATAGAGTCCGTTTTGAACTCTAATCACAGTCGTGAACAGTGGAAGTCTTTTAATAGGATGGGAATCATTAAATCTAAACAGCGGTCAGTACCAGCAGCATTTTCCGATGTTGAAGCTATTAATATTTCTTTTTTGTCTTCACAAGTTGATTCTTCCGGTGATCCTGATGTCATTTCTCATTTTCTCTCCAATGCCCACCCGTCTGTCAGCAGTGAATTTGTCTTTTCTCTTTCCACTGAGGAGGAGATTGGTGATATTTTACTGTCTTTTAAAACTGCTGCTATTGGGTCTGATGGCATCGGTATTAAAATGTTAACTATGTGCTGCCCTTTTATTCTACCCTACTTGTGTCACATTATCAATGTTTGCTTGGAGTATGCTGTGTTTCCTTCCGTTTGGAAGACTGCCCTTGTTATGCCTCTTCCTAAAACCAGCAACCCTGCTAGTTACAGTGACCTTAGATCTATTAGTATTCTCTCGGTTCTCTCTAAAGTTGTGGAGAGAATCATCAGTTTACGTCTACGCAGTCCTTTGGATACGTTTAAGATTCTACCATGCACTCAGTCTGGTTTCAGATCCGGTTTCAGTTGTAGAATAGCACTTTTAGAAGTTTGCGATAACATTATCCGGAAAATTGATTGCATATCTGCTTCTGTTCTTGTTCTACTTGACTTTTCAAAAGCTTTTGACACTGTGCATCATGAGATACTTCTTGCCATTCTTCATTACATTGGATGTTCTCGCAATGTGTGTTCTTTCTTTAAGCACTATTTATGTAATCGCAAGCAGATTGTCTCACTCAATGGCCTGCAATCAGTGGAAGCATCCGTTACGTCTGGGGTGCCTCAGGGATCGGTTCTGGGTCGTTTACTTTATTTAATTTATACTTTTAATCTAACCGATGTTCTGAGGCACTGCTCTGTGCATATGTACGCCGACGACACGCAACTGTATTTTTCTTTTACTCCAGGTCAACATTGCGTTGCTCAGGAATGTATTAACGACGATTTGCAAAGGTTAATCACTCGTGCGTCTTAGCTATGTTTAAATATTAATGCTAAGAAATCTTCCTGTGTCCATCCTTCCGTGATTCTATGCGAGAGTCTCTATCTATTAAGATTGGCAATCCTTTAGATCGGCTTACAGGTCTCATTTGCTTCAGCAGCAGCGCCAATAGACTCTTATCTTTTTTTCTGTTCTTTTTTTTGTTTTCTTTCTTTCTCTTTCCTTCTTTTCTTGTACATGTTTCTCTTATGTTGTTTTCCTTCCTTTTTGTTGCTTTTCTCTTTCTTTTCTCTTTTCTTTCGTCTCGTAAGTCTTCTTAGATCATTGTCATTGTTATTATTATTATAAATTAATTCTTAATTTTGTTTTTTGGGGTTGATGAAAAACAGTTATTCCAGGTTTGACCTGGTGCGCTGACTCAATCTCCTTTGGAAAGATACAATATTGGTTGTTTTCTTGCTAGTAGTAGTAATCGAAGTTTTGTATTATAATGTTCTGTAATTGTGTCTTTTCCAATAAATATTTTTGTTATTATTATTATTCGTCATCACCTTCTTCCTCAACTCACGTCATCGTCCATCCAATATCTATTGTATCTTTCTTCATTGCCACACTTAAACCTGGTTACAATGCTCTTTCCCTCCACGTCTCCCTTCCTCGTCAGAATCTTTGGTATTTCCTCCATTAAAATTTCCTTATATTTTGGGTTGTACCTACTTTCTAGGGCATACAGATCCCTGGCACTTACCCTTCCGCACATCTCCATCCCCTCCCTTCTTCTGTTGTTTATTTTTACACCGAATAACCCGTTCTTTTGTAATATTCCCTCCACTCTCCCTCTCCATATCCAATCCATTATGATCTTATTGCAAGACCATACTACTTGCAGTATGGTTTTCTATCTATCCTCTCTTCATATTTAGCTGCTCTTCTGCTCGCTTCCACCATCATTTCATCAAAATATATTCCTGTGTTTCCTTTGCCAGTCCCAGAACCCACCTCCAGCACCGATTCTGCACATCCTCCATCAAACATGATCTTCCTCTTACTGATGTCCCTTCCAAAAACTCTCACACCCCATTCCCAGAGCTGCCTCATCGCCCTATTCGCCCTTTTAGCCATTTTCCACACATACACAGCGACCTTCGCATTTCACTGAACCTGTATTCGAGATAGGTAAATTCTCTCACCTCCTCAACCCTATTACCTTTCCACATCCATTCCTCCCATCTTCTTGTTCTTCTTCTTCCCCGACTGTAAATCTTCATCATCTTCGTCTTTGACATATTCACCTCTAAAGCCTTCACCTTAAAGTATCTCTCCAAAGTTCTTACCTTCATACACTTACAACCATCATATCATCTGCGTACGCTAGCATGTAAATCTTTCTCTCTTCTACAACCAGTTTTCCTATCTGCCCCTTTTCCAACTTATCGTCTAAATCCATCACCTACAGGGCAGAAAGGTTAGGGCTTAGTGGGCACCCATGTCTTTCCCATTTTTTGTCCAAAACGCTGCACTCATCGTTTTCTATTTGAACTCTATACCCGTGCCGTCGAATCTGTGCAGTGATAAATCATCATGACAGATTCATCAAAACGATGAATAACTTCAATTAGGTTAACGTCAGAAAACTAATTTTGTACTCTTTTTTCGCAAACCACACTCCTTTCAAATCCTGTACTCTGAAAGTAATCATTTGTATAATTTTATACTCATTTGTATTTCTAAAACGTTTACATATACATATATTTATATTTGAAACGGTTTACAGTATGGGTAGAAAGTTTGAAAGATTTTTGTGAAGAGGCTGGTGTTCAATATAATACAAAAAACTGTTTGGTTATTCCAAAGTCATATGGCATACTTGAACTCCATCATTAGAACACGTTTTGCCGTTATATGATCCACTACGTTCATACTGATTCTTAATTTTTAAATTCTTTCAAATCGATATGACAGAGCCTATGCTTTATTTTATTCGCAGTGTAATAATTGACTTTGTTACTGTATAAATTGAAGGAGATAAAATTTCAGTAGCAGAAGTTTGTATTATATTAAACGATTTCATACTGCCATGTAAATCAAGATTTATTGATGGATTTTTACCAATAATTCTGAAGAATACAAGCCCTAAATAAAAAACGAATTTTTAAAAGAAGTTAAAAATTTTTATAAAATTTGCTATGAATATATCGAAGAATGGATAGTGGATAACTTTAGATCATTAAATTGTTTCAAATGGACCCTTCTAAATAGTAAAATTGAATGGAAAGAAATTTCTTCAGTAGTTGAATTTGTAATGAAGGATTGTTATTAATGACAATTTTCTCTTTGAAGAAATTCGAAGAGTAAATTTATATTTAAATTTAGAAAAATTGAAGAAATGGAACAGTGAGGAAATAGAACTTGACAAAAGATGGATAGAAATCTTTCGGCATTTTAGAGTAGAACATATCCTAGATAATAATTTAAGTTTTAATAGAAATTTCTTTATGTTGTCTATACACTAATGCTGCTGTTGAAAGGGCCGTCTTAACAGTTAAATTTAATATGCAAAATTAAAGTTGTTCGGATGTGGCTACATTATTAGACGAACATCCTTATTTAGCAAAAAAATCCACTCCGAAGAAAAATATGTTTTTAAAAGAAAATAAGGTTTTTATCATTTTTTCTTCTTTTTTTCACCTATGAAATACTTGTAAAATGTATTCTTTTTGAACAAAAAATAGTTGGTCACCTAATACTTCTTTAATTTAGTTAAAAAGAAACAAGTGTTGGGCTTCCTTTGTTAATATTACCTGGACATCTGTAGGCTTTTTTGCAAGAAAACTAATAGATATTATTAACAACAAAGACATATTTACAAATATATTATGGTATTTACAAAGTACGGAAAGTATTAAATAAATCATATTTAAGCATTAATATTTGCGGAATTTGTGTATAGTGATAGTAACGAGAGAAGGTTCAGAAATATTGACGGTTTGAAGTATCAAAGTTATTTTATTAGATAGCAAAAAAATAAATAAATTCTAAAAAATCGGAAGTAGAGTTTGCCCGAATTAAATTCCCTCTTCGTGTTTTGGTAGTGATGTTGTTAACTGTTGACTTTGTGATTGTTGATAGTCGAACTTGACTGTTCCGGGAATCTAAGGCGAGGACTAGCCGGTGAAAGACAGTTATTTTCTGTTGATGTTGGGTGTTCTTCCTGGTGAGTCCTGAAACCATTTAAAATTTTTACTTTCTCTTCTACACATAACTGACCATGTTTTTTCTTCAGAGTATCCATGATACTGTTACGGTTGGTTTCGAAAACCTGCCGTCTTGGTCTTAATAACAAGTAATATTCAATAGGCACAAATTACTTCAAAATAAAAGAAGTTACGGAGACCGTTCATACTGCATCGGTGGCTTTTATTACCTTTTATCACTTACTTTGACGAATCCGGACAAGGGGACCGATAATACCAGAAATGTAATCTGCCTGTTATGATGATTCATCACTGCACACATTTTCTCCCTATCTATCCTATTGAATGTCGCCTTCAAATCTATGAATAGGGCATACAACTTCCGTCTCTTCTAATCCAACTCTCTATCCACCAGATGTTTCAAGATATAAACGTTATTGATAGTCCTCTCTCTTCTTAAAAGTCTGCTGTTCTTACTACTGTTCTTAGAAGTATGCTCTTCTTAAATCCTACCTGTCTATTCGGCAATGCCCTATCTATCTCAATCTCTTGCTTCAATCTTCCCAGCAGTATCTTAGCATAAATCTGGTATGAGGAGTTGAGTAGGCTGATTCCCCAATAGTTCTTCACTGCTTTTTTGCTTCCTTTCTTGTAAAATCAATATATTATACCCATCCTCCAACCATTCGGGAATCCTCCCCGTCCATACATTGATCAACGTATCTACCAACTTCCCTTTCACCTCGCCTGTCGGCTCTAACCACGCCTCGTTCTGCACCTCATCCTCCCCCTTCTTTGTGTCTTTCTCTTCTTCAATCTCCATAAAACTGTTGTTAACTCCTATTTCGTCATTTCTTCATCCCCTTCGGCCGTCTCCTTCTCCTTCACCACCAACTCATCTTCCACCCCTACCAATAAGGTCATTAGATTGCTCCTCCATTTCATCATCTGAATATCGCTACTAACCTCCTCTTTTCCCTTCCTCAAGTTTTTCAACTAGCTCCACACATCGCCTTCTCGTCTTATATCCTTAATTATTTCTGCCTCTATCAATTCTCAGCTCTGGCACTGTCCATCAGAACTTCTTTCTTTCGCTACTGCCTCCGTCTTGTCCTTGCCTCCCTTTTCGCATCCCTCCATCCTCCATTTGCTCCTACCCAGAGTGCAACCCGACGCAAACACTATCTTCTTGGCAAGGAGTCATTGACCACCTTCATCAAATCTTCAAGTCTCGTGATTCTTTCCACTCTTTGCCGCCAATTCAATTAGATGTTAGTTCGAGGTTGTGTTGTCTATACATCATTTAAAAGTAAATAACTAAAAAGAAAATTGAAAAGATTTAAAACTGTAAGGATTATGAAGTAGATGTAAAAATATTCCGAATTATAAGATTTTCCGATTTCAATGAATTAATGAATACTGCCACTTTGAGTTGTTCATTTTCTTGAACAAAAAATTATTAAAAAATGTCTTTCTGATATATCGAATACTTTTAATGATGACTTTTCTTCGGTCGAAAATTCAGAGTCAAAACCAGATGATTAAAAATTTTGGTATTGTAGATCTCATGAAAAATACTCTTGTATAAAGCAAGCTGCACTTGAACTAACATTCATGAGTACTTAACTAACAAAACATACCGTTAATTGTTAGTGACAACATTTTTCTACCATCACTGTACATCAACTGTACAGTTTGTTAGGTCAGAAAGTAAAAAAAAGTAACAAAACTGGATACTATTCTTCTTATATTTGTCGTAAAATTTCCAAGATAAGTATGGAGAAGATTAAAGCTTCAATGGCTATACTTGAATAGAATCCTTGGTCAATTTTTGTTTCTGTAAAGCAAAGCTTCTTCACAAAGCACAAATCGGTAAATTATGTTGAACTGAGAAAAGCTTATATTACATTAGAAAAATTTAGGATGTAATTTGAGTATCATACTCCATTTTCTGTATGGTCACCTGAACCGATTTCCTGAAAATCTAAAAGATTTCAGTGACGAACAGGGAAAATGTACGCATCAAAACTTGCATGATATGATATTAAGGTTTCTAGGATCTCTTCAGATTCTCTTTTGGGAAAGCGATATTTTCAATTCACACACAATAGGAAATCTTTAACGCTTTAAGATTCTTTGAAGCAACTTTAATTTCTTGATTATCGGTTAGTTAAGAAAAAAGTTTGAATGATTTGGTATTGCGACCTGAAATTTAGGATTAGAAAACTTTGGATTTTAGTTATGATTTACTTTTACAATTATAAAAACGTAGACTTCCTCAGACAATTTTGGTAGGATTATTAGCATCTGGAATAAATGAAATAAACGATTAGATAAATATGGCAAACAAATTTTGGGAGTAGTACAATTCTTCACCCATATCGTCACAATACAAGATTTCGCAAATTAATAAGCAAAATTCTACATCAGATACCTTAACAATTAATGAGAATGACAACTCGTTATTAGAGTTAACTAGATAACTAGATAATAGTTAGTTAGTATAATAAATAGAAACTAGCTAACTAAAAAATCAAGACGTTGTTAACAGTTAAAATAGTTCATATCTTTCTATTTTTGATAAAACAAGGTGTTGTGTTAGTTCTAGTTTTAGTTCAATGGAATATACACAGTCTAACATTGAATAACACTACAGACAGAACTAACAGTTAACTCAGTCATTCAATAATCCATCAATTAGCTCATATCACCGAATATATAGAAAGAGAATTCGAAAACAAACAATTCAACAACGTAATTTTCTAGTTATTTCTAAAGCCCTGGATATCGAGGGCATTAGATCTTTCGGTTAGAAGATGATATACGACGACAAGATAATAACAAAAAAGTCCTATTTGTAGATGATATGCTAATCATAAATCAAAGTTTTAATCTAGAGCAGTGTTCTTTAACCTGCGTTCCGCGGAATCCTGGGGTTCCACTCAAACCCTTTAGGGGTTCCACGAATCAACGATATAATTCGCAAGATGACTCGACGTTGATTTTACGACGAATTAGAGACATATCAAGTTTCTGCGAATCGGAACTAGTTAATCGTTTGCAACACCATATTAAAATCTACATGTTTAGATGACATTAGTACCTTTTGTATCTAATATCTAATATTCAAATTGTTGGATGAACATTAAGAAATTTCGAAACAGGGCATAAAGAATAGATGTCTCTCGTAACAACCTATCTGTGTAAGTAATCCGTTTCGACATCCGTCGCTAGAAAAATGAAATACAGACATCGAAACAAAATCGAGTTGACGTTGAAAATGATATGCGTCTCCAATTAAAATCGATCCATCCAGATATTGATAAATTGTACAATAATAATTAAGTACAACAAAGTCAATAATAAACTCACTTTTAAGTGAAATTTATCACCCTTAAAATTCAATCTACAATTATGATACTTCGGTTAAACAATACTCAACAGTTATATTTCCTGTACATGGTTATCTCCAACTTTCAATATTTTCGTCTTAGCAACTAATGAATCATTAATAAATGATTGTCCATAAAATGTTAGTTTATTTGCTTATTGTCAAACTATTAAGTAGACAAGTTTAAAGTCCCCAATGGGACGTTGTCGAAATTTTGCCCATATCAATGACTTTGATAGAAGCCGAATTATCGGTATGAAGGAGGCTCGGATATTGCCTTATGATCTAAAAAAAAAGAAAATATTCAGAGACACCATCCTGCTGGAAGACCCATCCGAAGAAGTAATGAACATGAAGACTAACGCCTTTCGAATTATATCCTTTGTTTATAAGCTAAATTGTCAATTTTGATATTTCCTGCCACGTATATAAGGAACTGTAATCGTTACACTTTATCTGATATTGAATTAGGTATTTTGGCTTTTCTTCTTTCCTCATAGTCATCCAGATCATGATACTTCAAAAGCTTTGGAATAATCCAGAATACAAACTGGAGTCAAATTTTCTCATCAATTTGTGCAACTATAAGAAACACAACTAAATCCTGCATGAAACCCAGATTGAGTTGGCGGTAGTAAATTATTTAGTAAGATATGAAGTTATTAAGCCGATTAAACATAAGCTTTTTTAGAATTTTAGACAAGATAGGTAGTACTTATGGGTCGAAGATCTGAGATATTAACAGGTTCAAGCACCTTAGGTAGAGGCAGAATTAAAGCTAACTTGGGGTAGGGAACCTAACATTAGCAATACATTCATTCACAATATGTGTTACATACGGATTTAAATGAGGAATTGTCTCAGTCCATTGCATTGCTTCTTATGACGCTTATAATTTGTATGGTATCAACGTCAGTGACAGACTGAAATGGAAACTCGAACGATCGTCCTCCAGTGTTGTTATAGAAATCACAAAGCTCATGATCGATGTTACTGCTTATAGAGGTAACGGAATCGACAAAAAAGCCGTTGATTTCATTTGGGTGACATAGATGTGGTGGGATAACGTCAATTATTTTTGGGTATAGCAAATTGTTTTTGGTATAGCAAATTTTGATGCTTCCTGCTATATACATAAGGAACTGTCATCGTTAGACTTTATATGGTAATGACTTATGTATTTTGGGATAGTTATGGATAATTTTAGTTAATGATATTTGTTTTTATCTATGTTATTATGAAAGTATCTATGTTTATTCTGTTAGTTATATACATTCCTTATTACAAAACGTGCAGAAAGTTTTGAAGTATTTAAGTATTTAGTTCATAGCCCAGTTAGTTCAAAATTTGTTTATGTTTTATAAGATTTTGATTACATAAGTGATTAAGTCAGAAAATCGAAATTTTTAAATATCGTTTGGCCTTATCTACGTCATTGCAATTGCAAAAGCTAATAAAGTTAAAGATCGTACTTGAAAGTGATATCTCTTGGAGCAAAACTCCCCTTGCTTCTACAATTGATAGTGAAGAGGAATTAGGCCAACTACGTTCAGCTTTTGTAGTTAAAATGGCGTAAATAAGGCTTGCATGTATTGAAAGTTTTTTCTGGCTTAACTACTTATACTATTAAAATATTATAAGAGACGAAACAGTGTCAGAACTAAATGCTGAGTGAGTTAAACTCCGATTCTAACTAGACTCAACCTAAATATGAAGACTCTGGGGAATTGTAAAAATTTCCAAACTGCCGTCATCAGTCTTGCTACAAAAATTAATGGATTATCCATTATTCGTTAGTACTTGGCTATTTTATTTTTGCAGTAATAACTTTAAAATATATTTGATTATTTTTATAGCAAAACTCTTTCATTACCAAAAAAATAAAAATGTATGGCCGAAGACCTCATTTACTAAGATTGTTGATAATGATGTGGAAAAGCATAATCCATAACCAGTTACAATCTAGATACGAGAAAATTCCAGAAATGCTGCAAAAATTTTGAAACATAATTTTTAGTTTTGCAGCATAAAAATCAACCATAACTCAAAAATTAAAACAGGCAGAGAGGCTTTTTACATGAACATTGTTGATAATGAACCATAAATGCTAAATCCATAATCAGATAAAACCAAAATAAAAACTCTGTGGGAATTGAAAATTACAAAAAATCGTTATTTGACAGACTTACTATAAAAAATAATTGTAAAATATTTGTGGAATTATATTTTCTGAAGCCCGAATAATATGTAATTTCTTATGTCTATAAACCGTAAATTTAGACTTTGGTTTTTTTGCCATTTATCCAATTAGAATCGAGATTCATGATGACCAAAAAACCCCATTTCCCCAAATATCAAGCTTTTCGTAAATTACCTTCCTTCCTGCAATTTTAGTTTTGTATATTGTATCCGCAATGTTAATTTTTGAAAAATTCATAAGTTTGACCCCAGATTCGTAATCAGCTCCCCAAAAGATCTAACCATTTCAAAGTTTTATAAAAAATCAAGAAAAAAATGATAAAGTGGAGTAATCCTAGATCTAAAACTAGAAGCTTTCGAGTTTTGCTGTATGTCTTTTGAAAAAATGCCTGGCTTTTCGCATGGCATTTTGATCAAACCAGTTTCTGAGGGAGATTGCGCTTTTGTCTAACTACAATGAGGGTTTAGCCCAGTATATGATGGGAGTGTTATACAATTTTGTTTGACAATATATTTAAAAAATGTAAATATGCGTAACGGAAAAATATGCAACATATACATACATAAAGAGCTATCATCGTAAGATTTCATCTGGTAATGAATTACGTATTTTGGGATAATTATGAACAATTTTTGTTAATGACTTTTGTTTTCGTTTATGTTGGTTCACGAGTTACAACCTATGCTTTTAACCAAAATCGTTGATTTTGACATATTCATATTTTTAGTTACATACATAAGAAACTGCCATCGTTAGACTTTATCTGATAATGAATTACGTATTTTGGGATAATTATGAACAATTTTTGTTAATGACTTTTGTTTTCGTTTATGTTGGTTCACGAGTTACAACCTATGCTTTTAACCAAAATCGTTGATTTTGACATATTCATATTTTTAGTTACATACATAAGAAACTGCCATCGTTAGACTTTATCTGATAATGAATTACGTATTTTGGGATAATTATGAACAATTTTTGTTACTAACATTTATTTCTATCTATTTTCGTTCTTGAGATACAACCTATGTTTATAACCAACATAGTCGATTTTGATATTTTGATATTTCCTGTTACATAAATAGGGAACTGCCATCGCTAGGCTTTATATCATAATGAATAACATATTTTGGGATAATTATGAACAATTTTTGTTGATTACATTTATTTCTATCTATGTTGGTTTTCGAGTTACAACCTATGCTTTTAACCAAAATCGTTGATTTTGACATATTGATATTTTTAGCTACATACATAAGGAACTGTCATCGTTAGACTTTATCTGATAATGAATTACATATTTTAGAATAATTATGAACAATTTTTGTTAATGACATTTATTTCTATCTATTTTGGTTCTTGAGATACAACCTATGTTTATAACCAACATTGTTGATTTTGACATTTTGATATTTCCTGCTACATACATAGGCAACTGTCATCGTTAGACGTTATTTCATAATGAATACCGTATTTTGGGATAATTATGAACAATTTTTATTGATTACATTTATTTCTATCTATGTTGGTTCTCGAGTTACAACCTATGCTTTTAACCAAAATCGTTGATTTTGACATATTGATATTTTTAGCTACATACATAAGGAACTGTCATCGTTAGACTTTATCTGATAATGAATTACATATTTTGGGATAATTATGAACAATTTTTGTTAATGACATTTATTTCTATCTATTTTGGTTCTCAAGTTACAACGTATGCTTATAACAAGAAATTTAGATCTTGACATTTTGATATTTCCTGCTATATATAAAGGGAACTGTCATCGTTAGACTTTATCTGATAATGAATAATGTATTTTAGGATAATTATTAACAATGATTGTTAATGAAATTTATTTCTATCTATTTTGGTTCTCAAGTTACAACGTATGCTTACAACAAGAAATTTAGATCTTGACATTTTGATATTTCCTGCTACATATAAAGGGAACTGTCATCGTTAGACTTTATCTGATAATGAATAATGTATTTTAGGATAATTGTGAATAATTTTTGTTAATGACATTTATTTCTATCTATTTTGGTTCTCAAGTTACAACGTATGCTTATAACAAGAAATTTAGATCTTGACATTTTGATATTTCCTGCTACATATAAAGGGAACTGTCATCGTTAGACTTTATCTGATAATGAATAATGAATATTAGGATAATTATGAACAATTTTTGTTAATGACATTTATTTCTATCTATTTTGGTTCTCAAGTTACAACGTATGCTTATAACAAGAAATCTAGATCTTGATATTTTGATATTTCCTGCTACATATAAAGGGAACTGTCATCGTTAGACTTTATCTGATAATGAATAATGTATTTTAGGATAATTATGAACAATTTTTGTTAATGACATTTATTTCTAGCTATTTTGGGTCTCAAGTTACAACGTATGATTATAACAAGAAATTTAGATCTTGACATTTTGATATTTCCTGCTACATATAAAGGGAACTGTCATCGTTAGACTTTATCTGATAATAAATAATGTATCTTAGGATAATTATGAACAATTTTTGTTAATGACATTTATTTCTATCTATTTTGGGTCTCAAGTTACAACGTATCCTTATAACAAGAAATTTAGATCTTGACATTTTCATATTTCCTGCTACATATAAAGGGAACTGTCATCGTTAGACCTTATCTGATAATGAATAATATATTTTAGTATGATTATGAACAATTTTTGTTAATGACATTTATTTCTATCTATTTTGGTTCTCAAGTTACAACGTATGCTTATAACAAGAAATTTAGATCTTGATATTTTGATATTTCCTGCTAAATAGAAAGGGAACTGTCATCGTTAAACTTTATCTGATAATGAATAATGTATTTTAGGATAATTATGAATAATTTTTGTTAATGACATTTATTTCTATCTATTTTGGTTCTCAAGTTACAACCTATGTTTATAAGCAAAATTTTAGATTTTGATATTTCCTGCTAATGCATAGGGAATTGTCGTCGTTAGGCTTTATCTGATAATGAATAAAATGAATAACATATTTTGAGATACTTATGAACAATTTTTGTTAATGACATTTATATCTGTCTATTTTGGTTCTCGAGCTACAACCCATCTTTATAACTAAAATTGTTCATTTTGACATTTTACTTCCTGCTGCGTGGATAAGGAATTATCATCGATAGACTCTATATGGTAATGAATTTTTGGGATAATTATGAGCAATTTTTGTTAATAACATTTATTACTATCTATTTTGGTTCTCGAGTTATAACCTACGTTTATAACCAAAATTGTCGATTTTAACGTTTTGATATTTCCTGCTATATAAATAAGGAACCGTCGTCGCTAGCCGACATCATTAGTCTGTCTCTACAAAATAAAATTATACGAATAGCAGTTAACGCTCCACGGCATCCGTAATAACCAACTTCACAATGAACTAAACATAATCACGATCTGCGAGTTCATAAACAATACAACAAAAAAGTTTTTTGATAGAATAAACAAATCCTCCAGTGCGACAAAATTTCAGTTAGGAAGAAAAAACATCCATGTTCGACTCAAGGGAAAGATGCCCCAAGATCTATTATAAAATAAACATTCATAGGAATACCAAGAGCTCCCTAAACGATGACTGTGATGATGTAATAATATTAATTTTATTTTTGCGTTGAGCTGGTTTTAATAAAAGAAGTATAATATAAAGCATTATTTATCGAAGTGTTAAAATTGTAGTTGTTTCATATAAAAGTGAAGTTTTTATATCATACAATTCCAAGAAAACGTTTTCCTTGCGATTGGATATCAAGAGGTTTACCGTCCACGATTAGAATTTTTTCCTCCACCAACAAATATTGGCATTAGATGATTGATACCGTTCCCATTTTCTCCTACTAAAAATAGTTGTGCTAAAAATCCAAACAAAACACCTCCATCTGTCAGCAATTGTATTTATTGAATTTCAATTATTCACCAATATCTGGAAGCACAGCTTTCGCGTTAATCCTCAGTGGGCATTGTTGGGTTGACGATTATTGCTTGATGACGTTCGACCGAAACCACTTTGTAATTTATAAGCTTTAATGTAGTTGGGGTCTCGAAAACCCTCGCGTTACCTGAATTAAAGCTGTTTGAACCAACACTGGGTCGTTTAACGTTTAATTTAGTTCGACCAGGTCTTAATAATTCAAGTTATACGAAACAGAAAATATAAAGGAAGTACGCGCAAAACTTTATAATTACTAACCTCTCAACATTTTTAACACTTCTTAAATTTACTTGTTTAATACTCCATAATTTTTTTTTGAAATTTATAATCTCGTAAATTGCGAAGGTGGAGTGGATTTATAAGAGGTGTAATAATTTTTATAAAGTTGTTTACAATGTATATTTCATCTTTTCGGATTTTTTATAGTTTGTTTGAGGCGATAGGGTTTCCGGTTTAATTCAAAAAATGATTGAAATCTGTTAAAAAAAGGAAAAAAAACTGTCATCAGCAAGGATTGTGCGCGTTCTTACGCTTTGAGCCGTCCGCAGATATTCAGTCGCACGCCGACCAACTGATGAACCGGTTCCTGAAACGCTTTCCTGAAAAGCTTTTAAGTTAATAGCGCGAACGTGCAAAGTGACAAAACCCCCGACAATCTTTTTTATTAATTTAATTTTTATTTAGGAAATGTTTTGAGTGAGAATGTGAAAAAATCAAGCAAAAATAAGGTGAGTTTTTTTTAATCTAAACATTGTTAAAAACTTGTTTTAGCATCAAAATCCCTTTGATAAATAAGTTAACACTTTAATAATTTAACACTTTGAAGTCTATAATTTCTTAATTTATTATTATTATTATTTTTTGATGGATTTCATGAAAAATTTTATACTCTGAAATGATTTATGGAAAAATCAAACACCTTTGTGATGATCTAATAAAGAGCGAAAGCGAAAACATAAAATCGCATCACAATGAGTTGACTGAGCTATTAATATCTCATATTTGCCTAAAACCGTTTATGCTTCGGTTGAAAAACTCTAAACAACCGGTGATATATTATAAATCCATATTTCAACGTTGTTTAATTTATTTTTAAATTTAGTTTTAAAAATTCTTCGATGTAACCATTTTTCCGGTTAAATGATTCTCAAATTCCGGTTTGAGCCAAAAATCGTTTTCTACTTGAGAATTCAATTTATAAGCGAGGTATTTCCATCGACTTATCATCTGTTCGCGATGGCACAGAGAATATTTCATCATTAAAAGTCGTACTTTCGGTATTCGATAAAAACCTAGTATGGATATATTATCGAAGGTATTTTAATAAAATTGGAAAGTACGGGGTCGTTTATTATGGTGTTAGATCCGCTTGGATTGCGATGGATTGGTAAGCTTCTTATATCCCAAGGCTTTTGTACCATTTACCATTTCGAAATGTACCATTTCGAAATGAAAAGATGATAAGAAACAATAACAAATTAAATTATTTTTTAAACAATTTTGTTCGTTGTTTAAATTTTGATCTTTCATTCCAGTAAACTTAGTTGAAGCAAAATTATATGTGTATACATTTTGACCTTTGCGCTATTTTTACCATCCATTATTATTCGTAAACGTCTTTCAACTTATCCTTAAAAAACATTTTACAATTTTGTTTATCTAATCCAATGTTTGCCCCAGATATGGGAAATTCGATTGTTAAATGTAAGAATAACAATTTATATATATTTTTTTATGCATTAAAAATCCCATTGTTGTCCAAGTTAATAGGGTTGGCTAAATTTTGTAAAACAAACATCTCGGTAATAAAATTCTAAAACGGATGTCTCTCTTAAAATAACATAAAAGATCTATTTTTTTAGCCTTTGTCTTCTTTATTATTAAAGATATTGCAAAACTGAATGATGAAAACGATTATGATTTTACGAAACGATAAATTTGAGTGATAAAATTTTTCGTGATTTCTAAAAGGCGGTATGTATTTTTCTCAGAATAAAACCATACATGTGTATCTCAATTCGTTTTTGAGATATCTTTTGAGAAAAATTGGTAATATTTCATGAAATAAAATTTGACTTAATCATATTTGAAAAATCGTAAAAAATCAAATTCTTAAAATATTTTGTTAAAATTTTTCGTTATTTATAAAGGAAAGTATGCACTTTCATGAGAATAAAATCATACTTGAGTATTTCGCTTCGTTTTTGAGATATCAAGTTTTGAACTCAACCTAATTTTTTTCATTAAATATTATCTTCATCATTTTTTTTAAATCGTAAAAAATCGTATGCTTGAGATATTTTGATGAAATGTATTAAAATTTATAAAGAAAAAAATGTGCTTTTATATGCAGAGAACCATACTGAGATATCTCAATTTGTTTTTGAGATATCACGTTATGAAGTCTACCTAAATATGTAGCATTTCATAATGATAATAATTTTCTTAATCATTTTTGAAAAAATCGTTAAAAAGCGAATTCTTATGATATATTAACGAAATGATGGTTATTTGTAGAGAAAAGCCTGTACTTTTTCATGAACAAAACCGCATTTAAAAAACTTTATTAGTTTTTGAGATATCAGATTTTGAAATCAATTGAAACTTTTATTAGTCTACGAAAATGATAATTTGCTGCAATGATTTTCAAAAAATCAGAAAAGAAACGAATTCTTAATATGTATCAATGAAGTGATGACTAATTGTAGAGAAGAGCATGTACTTTTTGATGAATAAAACCGCAGTTAAAAAACTTTTTTCGTTTTGAGATATAATACTTTGAAATTAATGGGAACTTTTAGTAGTTAACAATTTTCACCAATAACTTTCAAAAAATCATAAGAAATTGAATTCTTAAGATATATTAATGAAATGATGGTTCTTTGTAGAGAAAAGCATACACTTTTTCCTGAATTAAGCCGCACTTAAAAGACTTTATTCGTTTTTGGAACACCATATTTTGAAATCAACCGGAACTTCTATTATTACGAAGATAAGAATTTTCATCAGTTTTTCAAAAAATCAAAAAAAAATCGAATTCTTAAAATACATTAATAAAATGATGGTTATTTGCAGAGAAAAGCATGTACTT
Source organism: Onthophagus sagittarius (assembly GCA_036711965.1). Classification (NCBI taxonomy): domain Eukaryota; kingdom Metazoa; phylum Arthropoda; class Insecta; order Coleoptera; family Scarabaeidae; genus Onthophagus; species Onthophagus sagittarius. The sequence goes on along the minus strand of JASERS010000001.1, from coordinate 18,652,641 downwards.
TTTCTTGAATAAAACTGCATTCAAAAAACTTTATTAGTTTTTGAGATTTCATATTTTGAAATCAATTGAAACTATTATTATTCTACGAAGATGCTAATTTGCAGCAATGATTTTCAAAAAATCATAAGAAAACGAATTCTTAAGATGTGTTAATGAAATGATGGTTCTTTGTAGAGAAAAGCATGTACTTTTTCATTAACTAAACCGCATTTAAAAAAACTTTATTCATTTTTGAGACACCATATTTTGAAATCAATCGGAACTTCTATTAGTTTACGAAGATAAAAATTTTCACCAATGATTTTCAACAAATCAAAAAAAATCGAATTCTTAAGATATAATAATAAAATGATTGTTAATTGTAGAGAAAAGCATGTATTTTTTCATGAACAACAACGCATTTAAAAAACTTTATTCGTTTTTGAGATATCATATTTTGAAAACAATTGAAACTTTTATTAGTCCACGAAAATGATAATTTGCTGCAATGATTTTCAAAAAATCATAAAAAAACAAATTCTTAAGTTGTATGAGTGAAGTGATGATTAATTGCACGTTATCATCTGTGACGATGTTGAGGTTGATAACGTGCAATATAAAATTTTCAACAATACAAAAAAAATCCAATTAAATAATTAAATAACTTTTATAAAAATTAACAAACATCATTTTATGATATATAATAACCTTAAGATTTTCCAACATTTGACGTTAAACTCTCTGATGATGGCTAAAAATAGCCGAAACATGTAAGGAAAGAAAAATAAATAATAAATACATCGACTAATAGTTAAAAAACGAAGAAATTCATTTTAATTCCAATTTAGTTAACAATTTTCACCAATGATTTTTAAAAAATCATAAAAAAATCAAACTATTATTATTCTACGAAGATGCTAATTTGCAGCAATGATTTTCAAAAAATCATAAGAAAACGAATTCTTAAGATGTGTTAATGAAATGATGGTTATTTGTAGAGAAAATCATGTACTTTTCATGAACTGAACCGCATTTAAAAAAACTATTTCTGTTTGAGACACCATATTTTGAAATCAATCGGAACATCTATTAGTTTACGAAGATAAGAATTTTCACCAATGATTTTCAAAAAATCAGAAAAAATCGAATTCTTAAGATATATTAATGAAGTGTCAATATATCTTATATTGATAAAATGATGGCTAATTCTAAAGAAAAGCGGGTACTTTTTCATGAACAAAACCGCATTTAAAAACTTTATACGTTTTTGAGATTTCATATTTTGAAATCAATTGGAACTTTTACTAATTTACGAAGATGACAATTTGCTCCAATAATTTTCAAAAAATCATAAAATATCGAATTATTAAGATGTGTTAATGAAATGATGGCTATTTGTAAAGAAAAGCATGTATTTTTTGATGAACAAAACCAAATTTAAAAAACATTTTTCGTTTTTGAATTATAATATTTTGAAATCAGTTTGAACTTCTATTAGTTAACAATTTTCACCAATGATTTTTAAAAAAACCTTAAAAAGTCTAATTCTTAAGATATATTAATAAAATGATGACTAATTGTAGAAAAAGGCATGTACTTTTTCATGAACAAAGCCGCATTTAAAAAACTTTATTCGTTTTTGAGATATCATATTTTGAAATCAATTGGAACTTTTACTAATTTACGAAGATGACAATTTGCTCCAATAATTTTCAAAAAATCATAAAATATCGAATTATTAAGATATGTTAATGAAATGATGGCTATTTGTAAAGAGAAGCATGTATTTTTTGATGAACAAAACCAAATTTAAAAAGCATTATTCATTTTTGAATTATAATATTTTGAAATCAGTTGGAACTTCTATTAGTTAACAATTTTCACCAATGATTTTCAAAAAATCATAAAAAAATCTAATTCTTAAGATATATTAATAAAATGATGACTAATTGTGGAAAAAAGCATGTACTTTTTCGTGAACAAAGCCGCATTTAAAAAACTTTATTCGTTTTTGAGATATCATATTTTGAAATCAATTGGAACTTTTACTAATTTACGAAGATGACAATTTGCTCCAATAATTTTCAAAAAATCATAAAATATCGAATTATTAAGATGTGTTAATGAAATGATGGCTATTTGTAAAGAAAAGCATGTATTTTTTGATGAACAAAACCAAATTTAAAAAGCATTATTCGTTTTTGAATTATAATATTTTGAAATCAGTTGGAACTTCTATTAGTTAACAATTTTCACCAATGATTTTCAAAAAATCATAAAAAAATCTAATTCTTAAGATATATTAATAAAATGATGACTAATTGTGGAAAAAAGCATGTACTTTTTCGTGAACAAAGCCGCATTTAAAAAACTTTATTCGTTTTTGAGATATCATATTTTGAAATCAATTGGAACTTTTACTAATTTACGAAGATGACAATTTGCTCCAATAATTTTCAAAAAATCATAAAATATCGAATTATTAAGATGTGTTAATGAAATGATGGCTATTTGTAAAGAAAAGCATGTATTTTTTGATGAACAAAACCAAATTTAAAAAGCATTATTCGTTTTTGAATTATAATATTTTGAAATCAGTTGGAACTTCTATTAGTTAACAATTTTCACCAAAGATTTTCAAAAAATCATTAAATTATATTATATTAATATATATTAATGAAATCATGGTTATGTGTAGAGAAAAGCATGTACTTTTTCATGAACAAAACCGCATTTAAAAAACTGTATTTATTTTTGAGATATCATATTTTGAAGTTAATTGAAACTTTTATTAGTTTACGAAGATTATAATTTGCTGCAATAATTTTCAAAAAATCATAAAAAACGAATTCTTAAGGTGTATTAATGAAGTGATGAATAATTGTAGAGAAAAGCATGTACTTTTTCGTGAATAAAACCGAATTTAAAAAACTTTATTCGTTTTTGAGATATCATAAACGATGTATTTTTTTAGCTGATGTCTTCTTTATTATTAAAGATATCGAAAAACTAAATGATTTTTAAAACGAGGTATGTATTTTTCTTAGAATAAAACCATACATAAACATCTCAATTCGTCTTTGAGGTATCTTTTGAGATAAATTTGTAGCATTTCATAAAATAAAGATTTACTTAATCATTTTTGAAAAATCTTAAAAAATCTAATTCTTACGACATTTTGTTGAAATTATTCGTTATTTATAAAGGAAAGTATGCACTTTCATCAGAATAAAATCATAATTGAGTATCTCGCTTCGTTTTTAAGATATCAAGCTGAGAACTCAACCTAAATTTGTTTCATTAAATATTATTAGTATCATTCTTTACAAATTCGTAAAAAATCGTATTCTTGAGATGTCTGATGAAATTTATTATAATTTATAAAGAAAAATATGTACTTTTATACGCACAGAACCGTACTGAGATATATTAATTTATTTCTGAGATATCATGTTATGAGGTTGTCCTAAATATGTGGCATTTCATACTAATAATAATTTTCTTAATAAATTCTAAATTTTTGAAAAAATCGTAAAAAATCGAATTCTTAAGATATGTTAATGAAATGATGGCTAATTGTAAAGAAAAGCATGTACTTTTTCATGAACTAATTCGCATTTAAAAAAATTTACTCGTTTTTGAGATATGATATTTTAAAGTCAATCGGAACTTTTATTAGTTAACAATTTTCACCAATGATTTTAAAAAAATCATAAAATTATATTATATTAAGATATATTAATGAAATCATGGTTATTTGTAAAGAAAAGCATGTACTTTTTCATGAACAAAACCGCAGTTAAAAAACTTTATTCGTTCTTGAGATTTCATATTTTGAAATCAATTAAAATTTTTATTAGTTTACGAAAATGACAATTTGCTCCAGTGATCATCAAAAAATCATACAAAAATCTAATTCTTAAGATATGTTAATGAAATGATGGCAATTTGTAAAGAAAAGCATATACGTTTTCATGAACAAAACCGCATTTAAAAAACTTTAATATTTTAATGTCAATCGGAATTAATTTTATTAGTTAACAATTTTCACCAAATATTTTCAAAAAAATCATAGTAAATCAAATTCTTGAGATATATTAATGGAATGATGGTAATTTGTAGAGAAAAGCATGTACGTATTCATGATCTGAACCGCATCTTAAAAACTTTTTTCGTTTTTGAGGCACCATATTTTGAAATCAATCGGAATATCTATTAGTTTACAAAAATTAAAACTTTCACCAATGATTTTCAAAAAATCATAAATAATCCAATTCTTAAGATATATTATCGAAATGATGGTTATTTGTAGAGAAAAGCATGTACTTTTTCATGAATAAAACCGCATTTAAAAAACTTTATTCGTTTTTGAGATATCATAAACGATGTATTTTCTTTAGATGATGTCTTCTTTATTATTAAAGATATCGAAAAACTAAATGATGGAAACGATTATGATTTTACAAAAAGATAAATTGGATTATGCTTTTCGTGATTTTTAAAGCGAGGTATGTATTTTTCTTAGAATAAAACCATATATAAACATCTCAATTCGTCTTTGAGGTATCTTTTGAGATAAATTTGTAACATTTCATAAAATAAAGATTTACTTAATCATTTTTGAAAAATCGTAAAAAAATCGAATTCTTACGACATCTTGTTGAAGTTTTTCGTTATTTATAAAAGAAAGTACACACTTTCATCAGAATAAAATCATAATTCAGTATCTCGCTTCGTTTTTGAGATATCAAGCTTTGAGCTCAACCTAAATTTGTTTTATTAAATATTATCTTTATCATTCTTTAAAAATTCGCAAGACATCGTATTTTTTAGATATCTTGATGAAATTTATTATAATTTATAATATGTAATAAATATCATAATATATATATTATTATAATATATAATAATAATCGAATTCTTAAGATATGTTAATGAAATGATGGTTAATTGTAGAGAAAAGCATGTACCTTTTCACGAACAAATCCGCATTTAAAAAATTTTATTCGTTTTTGAGATATGATATTTTAAAGTCAATCGGAACTTTCATTAGTTAACAATTTTCACTAACGATTTTCAAAAAATCATAAAAAATCGAATTCTTAAGATGTATTAATGAAGTGATGAATAATTGTAGAGAAAAGCATGTACTTTTTCGTGAATAAAACCGAATTTAAAAAACTTTATTCGTTTTTGAGATATCATAAACGATGCATTTTTTTTGCTGATGTCTTCTTTGTGATTAAAGATATCGAAAAACGAAATGATGGAAACGAGTATGATTTTACAAAAAGATAAATTTGATTGATATTTTGTTTCGTACGAGGTATTTTTGTTAGAATAAAACCATACATGAACATCTTAATTCGTTTAGGTATCTTTTGAGATAAATTTTGAAATCATTTTTGAAAAATCGTAAAAAATTCTTAAGACATCTTGTTGAAATTTTTCGTTGTTTATAAAAGAAAGTGTGTACTTTCATCAGAATAAAATCATAATTGAGTATCTCGCTTCGTTTTTGAGATATCAAGCTTTGAACTCAACCTAAATTTGTTTCATTAAATATTATCTTTATCATTCTTTAAAAATTCGTAAAAAATCGTATTCTTGAGATATCTTGATGACATTTATTATAATTTATAAAAAAAAAATATGTACTTTTATACGCACAGAACCATACTGAGATATCTCAATTTGTTCCTGAGATATCATGTTATGAAGTCGACCTAAATATGTGGTATTTCATAATAATCATAATTTTTTAATCATTTTTCAAAAAATCGTAAAAATTCGAATTTTTAAGATATGTTAATGATATGACGGCTGTTTGTAGAGAAAACCATGTACCATTTGATGAACACAACCGATTTTAAAAAACATTATTCGTTTTTGTGATATAATCCTTTAAAATCAATTAAAATTTTATTAGTTAACAATTTTCAGCAATTATTTTCAAAAAATTATAAAAAATCGAATTCTTAAGATATGCTAATAAAATGTTGGCTGTTTGTATATTAAAGGATGTACCTTTCCATGAACAAAATCACGTTTAAAAAACTTTATTTGTTTCTGTGATAGGAATTTTTGAAATTAATCCGAATTTTTATTAGTTTACGAGGATAACAATTTCACCAATGATTTTCAAAAATCATAAATAATCGAATTCTTAGGATAGATTAATGAAATGATGGCTATTTGTAGAGAAAATCAGGTACTTTCTCATAACCGTATTTAAAAGCGTTATTCGTTTATGAATATGATATTTTGAAATCAATCGGAACTTTTGTTAATTTACGAAGATAACAATTTTCACTAATGATTTTTAAAAAATCGAATTCTTAAGATATGTTAATGAAATGGTGAATATTTGTAGATAAAAGCATGTTCTTTTTCATGAATAAAACCGCACAAGCGTTATTCGTTTTTGAGATACGATAATTTGAAATCAATCGGAACTTTGATTAGTTTACGAATATAACAATTTACTCCAATGATTTTTAAAAACGAATCAAATATAAAAAAGACTTTACTTTGTACTTTAACTGGTCCTTCATTTTAAAATACTGTCTGACTAGTTTCGGCTCTTCGCCATCCTCAAAGACAAAGTCAATATAAGAAATTAATTCGAAACATGTAAGTCAGCTTTCATAATCATATAAATATGATCAGTTAATTAAAACAAGTTAAAATATAATAAAAACGTGGAACACAATTTACAAAGTGGACGAACGTGTGTTAAAAAATGTTTTAACAGTATTTAGAATAAAGGAATATTTTAAAATAAAGGACCAATTAAAGTACAAAGTAAAGATTTTTTTATATTTGGTTCATTACACGTTACTGGTAAAACAGATATTCAAACTGATTTTAATCGATTTAAAAAAAAAACATAAATAATTGAATTCTTAAAATATGTGAACGAAATGATGGTTATTTGTAGAGCAAACAAGCACTTTTTTTATGGACAAAATCAAAAAAATATCAATTGATAGATATCATTTGGAAGTTGTATTAGTTTACGAAAACGACAATTTTCACCAATGATTTTCTAAAAATTATAAAAAATCGAGTTCTTAAGATATGTTAATGAAATGATGGTTATTTATAGAGAATATTCATTAGGACTTTTCATGAATAAAATCCTATTTAAAAAGTTTATTCGTTTTTGAGATATGCATTTTTGAACTCAATCGAAATTCTTATTAGTTTAGAAAGATAGGAATTTTCTCCAATAATTTTCAAAAAATCATAAATAATCGAATTCGTAAGATGTATTAGTGAAATGATGGCTATTTGTAAAGAAAGGCAAGTACGTATTCAGGAACACAACCTCGTTTAAAAAATTCTATTTGATTTTGAGGTATGAAGTTTGGAAGAAAAACGGTTAAGAACCTGTCTTAATTAATATCCGGCTATAGATATAATTGCCGGATATCCGTTCTACCCCAAAAATGAAACTATTTAAAAGCACGACTTTTTCTGTAACTATAAATTTTAGTATACGCCTATTTAAATAGCTTATGTATCTAGGAACTGATTGATTTAAGCTAGATTTAAAAATGACTAAAAACTGTAAATTTAGTAGTTTTTGAGTAAAAAGTTGGTTGATAAACAAACGCGCGATTACCACGTTAGATACACCATTACAAAGAACAGAAAATTTTCGGTAAGATAAATATACTTTCATAGTTTTCTCCCTATCAAATAAGAGATATGTTTAGAGAGAAAAAGAGAGAGAGAGAGCAATTAAGCATTTCTACTTGTAAGGTTGTATTATACCGGGTGAGCATTTAAATTGAAATTACTTAACTTATGTACTATCAATTTTACTGAAAATGCTAATACTTATGACTCTGATTTGTAGAGATGGGATCCACAAAAGTTTGATGAATTTCGTTGCTTTCCAAGATGTTCATGGTAACACTTGCTAATCGGAACATGTTGTAAAAAAAACATTTTGACTAAAGGTAGTAGCAAATTTTATTTCCAACAATGTTGCTCTACAAAATATACACAGAGAAATAGAAAATATGAAAATTTAATGAATTCGTTGAAAATTTGTTAACACCAAAACATTTTGAAGTTGTTAACGTTTCCCATTAAAATATTATTTATCAAATTTAACAAAGTAGTTTATTGTTGGTCGTAGAAAATCAACCTAGAAGATGGTAGAAGTCTTACATTTCTATAAACATGCACTAGCTAAAAAAAAATTTGAACAAATATATAGTTACCATGGCAATACGCACACAATCTTCAACAGCATCATCTCTACACATAATCCTCAAGAAAGATTTTAGTGAGTGGAGACAATGTGGATATTATCGACAATTAAATAATGTTAGTATTCTGGGCCGAGGAAGAGGTTATCTTCCACATATTCAGGATTCAACTTATGTTTAAATGGATGCAATTTCTTTTCAAGTGTGGGTTTAGTAAGAGCATCGTTGAATTTCGATTGAAGAATAGGACATTTCCAAGTCAGCAATCATCCACTCCTTACAGACATTTAGAATTTACTCGTCTTCTCTTTCAGGTTTCTTGTGACATTATCATTGGTAGAAGAACATTATTTAAATCTCGAAAACGGACATTATCATTATTTAAAAAAATAAATGTTTTTTACACTTAATTACAACATAACACTTATACATTTCACTTACCAAACTTTGTCAAAAATGAAATCATAGACAAGGTAACACTACTGTATTTAGTATATTGTTTTATATTATTTTAAGGGATTACTTATTTTTACTTTACGGTTTTTTATACTATTGGAGTTATTTACGTTTCTTGTTATGAATAACATTGTTATAAAAATAAATCACATTATTATTTAAGCGATTAATACTACAACAAATAAGTATATGTTATATAAATAATAGTCTTTTTAATCACTTAGAAGCCCCATCAAATCTCTTATTAGATATGTTGAAAAATATTCCGGGGAGAAGAGTATTTGCTATTGCATCAGATCAGTTGTTGAATAAGATTCAGAGTAACCGAGTCTCGTGGAAGTGTACCCTATAAATATCACTATCCAAACAAAGAAATGTGGTGTTATTCCCTTAGTCATTATGTCACTAGGGTTGGTATTCAACTTCGTCAGTGTAGGATTTGATACTATTTCAGAATTTCCAAAACTATAAACATTTTTGGTGTTTATCGAACATTTCCAATTTTTTATCACCTCTTCGTCATCTCTTGTTTTTATTCACTTAAACCAAACCGTTAGCATTATATTCACTTAAATTTTCTGCGCCGCAAATTAAATATTCCACTTTCGACAGAGCTATTGGCATTATATTCCGCCATAATTTTTTTAACATTTCCTGCATAGAAACCATTTTATAGCTTCTATTGACCTCAAATCCAACACTATAGCAATATTTTCGCCAACAGAAAAAAAACACAATATACATTAGATGTGAGATATAGTAAGGGAAATTCCAATGTTGTTGCAGACACTTTCTTTGCCCAGAAGAAATATTGAATCATTAAATTCTCAGAAATTTGACACTCACACATTACAAAGCTCAACTTATAGGTGTCGAATCTATTTTATAAACAATTTTCTCAAACTCACACTTGTCTTGGTCTCCCTGTACTTCGTTATCAGATATCGAATTATGGCGTGAAATATCAACAAAATAACCTCGTATTTATGTTTCTCAGCAATTATAAAAAAAAGAAATATAAGGAAATTTATACTCATATGTCAAAACAAATACGTATTTGGACAAAATCATGTTTACAATGCCAAAGGCATACAAAAATCATTAATTTTCAAAATTAATGTATCAAAAGTTCACTTTTAGTGCGCTCATATTGATTTGTTTGGCCCACTAGTTTCATCCCTTGGATGTACTTGCCTACTCACAGTTATTGAGCGCTTCACTGGTTGGTCAGAGGCTTTTCCGTTAAAAAAAAAATCTACAGCATCTACAGTGGATATTCATTTCACGCATTACTTCAGCCGTTTCAGTATTCCTATCACGATCACTCACGATCAAGGACGGCAATTCGAATGTACTATTTCCAAAATTCCAATCACTTTTAGGTATCTATACATGAAATGCATACCCACTTCCGCTTATACCCACAAGGTAACGGTATACCATACCGTTACCGAACGATTTTATCGAACTTTGAAATCAGCAATGATGATTTAATAAATGAAACTCCCTTGCTTCTATTAATAAGTTCACTTTATTTTTCGTATTAAACATTTGACTTAATCCTTACTTAAAAACCGCTTACAAAAACATAACCCAAATCTTATATGTTCGGCGCTCTCTATAACTACTCCCTCTCTATTCTTTATGCAAGCGTTGCCAACTTCAACACTCCTCCTCATCGCTTACATTCTTATCATACAAACCTAAACATTTAATAGCAAACTGAAACGTTTTCTTATTTTGGCTTGGTCAAAACATCTGCCAATTATTCTTTACTACATATATATTTAACTGAAATAATACCTTCCTCAACCTTTTGTTTTACAAAATTAAACTTAACATCCATATGCTTTAATCTCTTTTGATCTGGTGTTTGAACTGATTTTATTGTACTTTGATTATCTTCATACATTGTTATAATCTTAGTATCTATTCCTAATTCCGTCAATAACTTTTTAATCCAACAAGCCTCAACGGTTGCTTCACATAACGATACAAATTCAGCCTCAGTTGTACTTAAAGCAACGGTCGTTTGTTTTTTAGACCGTCAAACTACAGTATTTCCATATATCTTAAATAAATACCCCGAGGTAGACTTTCTAACTTAGATTAATTGTTGCCTTAACATAACGTAATATTCTCTTTAATGCTTTCCATAATTCAATACCTGCTCTTGATTGAAATCTACTGAGTAAATAAACCGATGTTGTTAAATCTGGTCTAGAACCTACCGTTGCATACATCAAAGAAGCTATCAATGATCTAAATTGCTTTTCATAAGACATATCAATATCACAATCTTTATTAAATTTATAATTTTCATCCATAGGGGATTCTACACCTTTACAATTTTCCATACCAAAACGTTTTAAAACCTTTCTTAAATACTTTGATTGATCTATCTGAATACATCCTTTTGTTTTAGTTATTGTAATACCTAAGTAAGATAAACTGTCAGAACCCATATCTTTCATTCTGAATTGTGTTGATAGAAAATGCTTTACTTTACTTATCTCATCAATATTTGCGCCCAATATTAAAAGATCATCAACATATAACAACAGAAATAAATCTTTCTTGTGATACAGGCAATAATCACTTTCTGATCTTTCAAAACCGTATTTCGTAATAGTTTTTGTAAAACGTTCATACCAATATTTTGGTGATTTTCTTAATCCGTATAATGACTTTGTTAATTTCAAAACATGCCCTTTTGGAACTTCTACTCCTTTAGGTGGTTCCAAATATACGTCCTCTTTTATTTCGCCATACAAAAAGGCTCCCTTTACATCCATTTGATGTAAATGATAATCTCGATAAGTTGCAATTGATAATATCATTCTTAAAGTTTGCATTCTCAAAATTGGTGAATATACATTTTCAAATGTTTCCTGTTGAAATCCACGAGCAACTAATCTCGCCTTACATATAGGTCCGTTTTTAGTTTCTTTTCTTGTAAAAATCCACCTTGTATCAATCAATTTTGTATTATCTGGCTGTAATACGCTTATCCATGTGTCACTTTCTTTCAATACTTTTATCTCCTCCTCTATAGCTTTATTCTATTCTTTCTTATCTTCTCTGGAATCAATTTCATCATAGTTTATCGGTATATCATCATCTTGATCTGCATATAATGCATCTTTTCTTGTAAAAACCCACCTTGTATCAATCAATTTTGTGTTATCTGGCTGTAATACGTTTATCCATGTGCCACTTTCTTTCAATACTTTTATCTCTTCCTCTATAGCTTTATTCCATTCTTTCTTATCTTCTCTGGAATCAATTTCATCATAGTTTATCGGTATATCATCATCGTATATCATCATTCATCAATATATCATCATTGCCTCATCTTCTACAAAGTCTATTATATAATCATTTTGTCATTTTGGTTTATTTCGTTTTCTTTTTTGTATATTATTATACTCGTTTTCTTCTATGTTTTTATGTTCATCCTCTTTCTTATTTGTTTGCTCCTCTTCCTGTTCTGATTATGTCTCTTCTTCTTCTTCTTCCTCGTCATTTTCCATATTTTTTTGTTGATCCTTTTCATAATGCCAAATTATATTATTATTACAATTCTTCTTCCGGAATTTTTATTTCTTGTTCTTTATTATGCTTATGAGTTTCATCAAATATAACGTTTCTAGCGACCACGACCTTCTGTTTATCTTTATCCCATAATTTATATCCTCCACTAGAATATCCTATCATAATCATTTTTTACCTTTTGGGTCCAATTTCTTTCTCTGCTCTTTTGGAACATGATTATACGCAATACTACCAAAAATTTTCATGTTTCCTACATTTGGTTTTCTACCTTCCCATAGTTCACTTGGGGTCTTATTTTTCTGAGCTGTTGGAGATCTATTTGTCACGTATGTTGCATAGTAAATGGCTCCTCCCCAAAATTTCTTTGACAATTTTGACTCTATTAATATAGTTCGTGCTTTATTTACTAACGTTCTGTTCATTCTTTCCGCCACGCCGTTCATTTCAGGATTATATGGCACTGTGTATTGTAAACGAATTTCCCTCTGTTCGCAAAACTCTTGGAACTCTTTCGATACATATTCTCTTCCATTATCTGATCTTAATTTTAACCGATCTCTACCAAAATGTTTATTTGCATAATAGTAAAATTTTTTAATCTTTTCGAAAACTTCAGATTTGTCTTTAATTAAATAAATCATGACAAAGTGCGTAAGATCATCTATGAACGTCACAAAGTAATTACAATCATCCCAAGTAGTTGGACTTATTGGCCCACATACATCGGTATGCACCAGTTCTAAAGGTTTATTCGCTCTATATCCAACTTTGTTAAATGGTTGTCTTGACACTTTGCCTAAATATATTCTTCACATAAAATACTTTGTGTTTTATTTTTTTCTAAATTGTCTAAACCGTGAACCATATTGCCTATTGACATAATTTTAATGTTTTTATAATGTAAATGACCAAAACGTCTATGTCATAACTTTAATAATTCATCTGTACTGTTATTCGATACATAATTTGTTTCTGAATTTTTTACTGTTGAATTTATTGTGTATAACGAACCTTGTCTTAGACCTTCTACTATCAAGTTTTTAAATTTATCTAAAATTCTTACATTATCTTCCTTAAAGCTAATATTATAACCATTACTACTAATCTTTGAAACAAACAATAAATTTCTTCGCAATTCCGGAACATAATACACCTCTGTTATATTTATAAAACTAGGTCTTCCATATGTCTGACATTCTATGTTAATATTTCCAACTCCTTCAGCATGTAACTCAACTCCGCTCTTAGCTACACTAATTACTTTAGGTTTTTTTAATTTAATATAATTTTGAAAAACGTTTTTATTATTAACTAAGTGATCAGACGATCCCGAGTCCATATACCACACTAAATCTGATACGTTCGTTTGCGAATAATTATTGTTGCCACACAGGAATGCTTTTGCTCACCCATGCTTTTCGACTCTGCAGTAAAAACTCCTCCTCCAGGTTGCCCTCTTTCTCGACTCTGACTTCGTCCTTGACCTCTACCTTGAAATGGACCTCGACCACCTCTTCCACGACCTCTATTTTGTCCATAACCATGTTTCTGGCTATTACCCTCTTCTTGATCTTCTCTTTTCCTCTGTAAACACTGGTATTTTTTATGTCCCGGCTTCCCACATGAAAAACATGAAAAGGCGTTTTCTATTTTCGCTATATCTCTCCTTTGAAATTTCTTTCGTTTTTCTTCTTCTCCCAACAATCTGTTTTTTACAAAGTCCAATTTTAAATCTTCCATTGTTTCTAGTGCTGCTATCAACGTTTCATAACTCTTTGGCATCGATAATATCAAATAATTAATCTTTTCTTCTTCAGTTAATTCCACACCAGAATCTTTTAATTGTGAGAACATTTCCTCCATTGTTACAAAATGGTCTGATAAAGGGTTCTTTTATAAGTACGAAGGCTTTCACGACCGGTGTTAATTGAACTAAAATTAAAACTAACACTAGCACTAACACTAGAGCTATCACTAGAAATATCACTAGGACTAACCTTCTTCAGAAACTGGTTTTCTGAAGAAGGTTGCAACATGGCATCCGAAACGTCAAAAATTTTTTCAAAAAACGCACGGCGGAACCCGAAGGTTTCTAGTTTTAGATCTAGTGTTAGTCCTAGTGATAGTTCTAGTGATAGTTCTAGTGTTAGTGCTAGTGTTAGTTCTAATTTTAGTTCAAAGGGTTCTTTTCTTTGTATGTTTCATCATTTAATTTTCTTCGTAAGTATAACCTACTTCGAATACCTTTCGTCTTAAAATTTTCTTCCAATTTTGTAAACATTTCAAACGCCGTTTTATCTTTTAAATATTCCAAATGTCTGTCAGCCACGCTACTTATTATTAAAGCTTGAGCCTTTGCTTTTAAAGCTTCATTTTTAATATCTTCAACAAACTTTTCGTCTTCTATCGCCTTTAAAACACCTGCCTCTCATAAAATTGATCTCATACGAAAAGACCATGTCGTAAAATTTTCTCCCGCAAACTGAGTTATTTGATATCTTTCTCTTGATGTCATTTTTAACCAATAAAATTTTCTTTAACCTCACTTTTTTGCAACGGTTTTTCTTGACACTATATCTTCTTCTTTCGTAAGTAGTCTGGGCCCATAACCCTGATGATTTAATAAATGAAACTCCCTTGCTTCTATTAATAAGTTTACTTTATTTTTCGTATTAAACACTTGACTTAATCCTTACTTAAAAACCGCTTACAAAAACATAACCTTAATCTATTCTTTATGCAAGCATTGTCAACCTCAACATGCAATTATTGTCTACGGTAATATTTCTATATTACTTGGTCTCAGATCATCTTTGAAGGAGGACTAAGGTTGTTCAGCCGCTAAACTTGTGTATGCTCAAAAACTCAGATTACCAGGAGATTTTTTATACCTATTCAACAAACAATAATGAAATGTTCTGATGAAAAAATGTTCAATGATGATTCTGAGCTATTATTATCAAGTTTAAGATCACGTTTTGCTGACATAAAACCAGATCAGTCAACCTTACTATACACCAAACAAACTTTGTTGTTATGAAAATCATTGGTATTAAACTTATCTTGTTCCTTAGAGATAAAGATTTCTTCAGAGTTGTTAATTTCCTTATTATGAAAGACAAATAATTGAACGTAACCTCGATTTACTAAAACCAGCTTTCGTTTTTAATAATGAAATTTTCCATAATTTTAATAATGAGTCAGCATAGTTAACAAAAAAGTATGTACGTTGTAATCGGACACATTGTATGACACCTTCTAACACTGCACCTTTCTAATTTCTAATTTTCAGAAAGAAAATTTCAGAAATTGGCGGATAATTTATACGTAGTGACGTTCTTTCCTCAACTGTGAATCAAAAATTTTATTGTTAAAATATTGTATCATGCTTCGAATGGTTTCAGGAAGCACTTAAAAGAAACGTAAATATGTGACAACATTGTATTTGAATACCACTGTATAGTAGGTACCATAGATCTTTTTCAATTTACCAAAAATTAAATTTTACTCTTTAGTTTGTCGAATTGAATCTGGAACTCGTCTCTGTCTAAACGTAATTCTAATCTACGAGGTATTATTTGTAATAATTAATATTTTAATTAATCTGGAATGAGAAAGATGCAAATCGACAATTAAATGTGAACGACAATCAAATATCAAAATTACAAACTCGTTCTACTATGTTGTTTGATGCATTTTTTACGAAAATATGATATTAAAAAAGAAGTTATTAACATTAAAAGAATTATTAGTTTAAAGTAATTATTTTTTATGGACAAATTATCCGAACTTTGAGAAACTTCGGTTTTTCTTTTCGTAGGAAAATTAAATGAGGAGTGCTATGGCTACATAAAACAAAGTTATTAAAAACAATTGAATGTAAATAAAATAACATTGTAAAAAAACAAAAGTAAAAATTCGTCAATATTTTCCATTAAAATATTTTTAGACCACAGCTTACAATGGAAAATTTCATCTTAAATTCACCGAAACTGTGAGTAATTTCTTTCCGTGAGTGATAATTTTAGTGCCATTGGCTGCAGAAAACCTTAAAACGGTGTCTTAGGAAAAAAGTTTGATTGATATAACTGAAATATCGGCATATTCAATTTAAGCATTTAATTTGTTTTGATTATTGTATATAATTAGTCTGAAAATTAAATTTTTCGAACGTTGGGGTTGTCTTATTAGCTCCAACTAATGCACAAGTTATTAATTAGTCTTAAAAACAATTATTAATTAGTCATATTTTTGAATTTCTTTTTTCTTTCAAATCTTTATGAGCTTTTTATGAACACGAAAAGAACACGTTGAATTATACATTTTGGCTTTACTACCATATTTTTAGTGATACCGACAAATATTATTATGATTATTAGGCGACATCGACCGATTCCTGGAATTTCTACGAGTTCTATCTCGTGACATATGTCGCCTATAATCTCGATGAAACGGTTTTGGACCATTGAAGCTGCCAATTTGTGTTTGTAAAGTACTAATTTGATTTCCGTTTTTTTGTGGGTATTTTCACGATGTTGTTGATCAATTGTGTCCAAAAGCGTTTGGTTAGTTAATGTCAAATTTTTAATTGAATTTAAATTGTGGTATTTGTATGTCGTGTCATCGGTGATATCGTAATACTTCCAATAATATAAAACCACATTGGACCAATATTAAATTAAATTATTAAATTTTATAAAAATATTTTAATGGAAAATGTTGGCGAGTAGCACGCAACACTTTTAAAAAATTTAAATTAAAATTAGTTTCGTATATTGAGAGAAATACGAAAATATGAAAATTTGGTTATTTTGTTGGTTCACAACATTAGTAAAGCTAGAAAATGTAGTAAATTTTATTTTCAATAATATTTCTCTCTTGAACTTATGTTCTTAGATTCCTCAAAATCGAAGAAAAAATACGAAAATATATAAATATATACATTTTTTTAACTAAAAGTTTTATCTCAAGCGTTTTTTTTTTTATAATATTTTTAGTTTATAAGATCATCTCAACTTAAATACCTCATCCGGCGTATTAAGGGTGATTTAAGGATGTTGTCGGTAAATATCAATCGAAGAAATCCTGGATTAAGTTAGTTGTAGGAGTGCCCCTTCTGACAGAGATAACAGTTTTATCAATTTCACAAAGGCTTAAAGCTTGTTAGTTTTGAGTATTAAGTTATGCGCAGATGAAAACAGATTTAAGATGAATAAAGAAAAAGTTACTTACGAATGTATTTAGTTTTTTGTTATCTCTACTAATATGAAACATATCAGCTAAGAACGAGAAAGCATTTATATTTATTGATCATAATGTAACTGTAAATCGCGCTCTTGAGGCAAACTATCAAGTTTCAGTACTTTCACCATACTAAAAATCATATATATCATAAAAACGAATTTGAAAACAATGACAACGATGTTAAAGTTATGCTATTAAGTAACAATTCTATTACTACAAGAATAGACGAAATAAATGAAAACTTTTAAATATAATAAATCGAAAAACATTTTTCTTGTAAGAACTAAACGAGGTTAAGTGACTTATCCTTCACACTGAAGTAGGATGGATCTCGAAAGAGAACTGTTTGAAGAGATTTATGGAATAGTTTGATATACTAAGGTAGTTTTTAAGCGACAAACTTGAAATGAAAAATCTGTTAACGATTAATGTGAGTGTAAAGCATTTATTAGTTATCGAGACGAAGTTTTTGAAAAATTAAATGTTTTAAATAAATAACTCCAAGAATCAAATAAAACTCTTGCCATCAAGTACAAATTTTGATTGATTTGGCTGATTGACTGCCATTGTCGATCATCTGGTAACTTTATTGGCGGACGCAAAAGAGATTCATTTTATAACCTGCGATTTGTTTAAGATTTCTAATGAGTTTGTGATTACACAATTAAGGAATTAAGTGTCCAAATATAACTAAGTACTCGAGAAAAAAATTGTTACCATTTATGTCTTCAGAGTTACTTGAATGATTAATAAATAATTTATAACTAAAACAATCGGTTGAATATTATTTGAATTTTACATGAAATCACGATAAAGATTTCATCAATCGCATAGATCTTATTGTATCTGAAGAAAGAATATAATTACTAATGACAGAAACGATAAAAAAACCTAGCATTAAAATCATTCTTTATTTCAACTTCTTTATTTAATTGGAGTTAAGTTACAAATTCCAATTCCAGTTTTTGTTCAATTTATTTCCATTGGTACACGACTTGTTATTAATTCTTTCGATAATTTTCTCGTCATTTATATTTTCAGAAGATATTATTCGCATCTCTTAAAAATATCGAATTATTACATCTCATAATGTATCTTTCGTCTTTCTTTTTACGGGCCGACTCCATCTCAGAATACTATTCGTGGTTTCGGAATTTTCGCAGTTTAGCGAACAACCAGGATAAGAAAGGGGATTTTACAGGGCGAAAGGTCAGCTGTAAACATCAATACTGTACAAGTTACATAAACGAAGTTTCCAACAATCAGTTATTCATCTTGTTTAGGCTTTGAATAATTCTGTGCATTTTTTATGAATTTTAAAATATCCATTTGGCTTGCAATCTACGAAACAATTAATGTGGGGATTCAATTTTTTTGAAAGGTATCATTCTGGAATGATTTGATTGAAATTTTAAGTGCTATCTGAGGATAATCAGAACTGTTAAGAATAGAATTTGCAATAATTTTTATATAACTTTTTTTCTATGTTAAGTATCTAGGAGAAAAAGTTAAAAAGAGCAAAATTGTTATAAATGTTCTGAATGCCCTATATCACGATCACCACAATTAACAAAATGACAAAATTTGAGAGATCATAGACTGGATTTAAAAATAAATTGAAGGCTGAACCTTCTTCTTCCAAATGATCCATATCAAAGAACTACTGCTACATCAAATATCAAAACTAACAAAACATGTTGACATGGGTCTTTTTAGACCTTTTAGATAGATGCAGAACTAAGTTAACTACGTTCTATTTCAAATATTAGCTGTAGTTTTTTTAGTTTAATATAAAGATATAATGATCTAACATTGAGTACTTAATAACTAAAAGCAGATTTAAGGTTAGAACTAACACCTTAATCGTTTTAAGGGAATCAAGATTTCAAGACAATTTGAAAGATCGTGGAAGTCTTATTTTTGAAAATGAAAAAATGGTTTATACACTAAATTTAAGGTGAAACCTTCCTCTTTCAAATGATCTATAGCTCTTTGCTTCAATTTACAATCAATTCCACCTAAGAAATGTTAAATGATGATGTGTTTTTGACGTTTTAGTAGAATGATGAAAAAATTATAAAATTTGAAAGTTCGCGGTGATGATATTTTTGAGAAAGCAGAAATGACTTGTATATTAAATTGAAGGTAGAACCTTCCTCTTTTAAATGATGTATAACTCGTTGCTTGAATTTAAAATCAATGCCACCTAACAAATATTAAAGGGTGATGTATTTTTGATGTTTTAGAAGAAAAAATTTGAAAGATCGTGAACGTCTTATTTTTGAAAATGAAGTAATTACATATATACCAAATTGAAGGATGTACCTTCCTCTTTTAAAGGATATATAACTAATTGTTTCAATTTGAAATCCATTCTACCTAAGAAATGTTGAAGGATGATGTGTTTTTGACGTTTTAATAGAATGATGAAAAAAATTGTAACATCTGAAAGATTGCGGAAGTCTTATTTTTGAAAATGAAGAAATGGTTTATACACTAAATTGAAGGTAGAACCTTCCTCTTTCAAATGATGTATAACTCTTTGTTTCAATTTGAAATCGATTCCACCTGAGAAATGTTAAAGGATGATGTGTTTTTAACGTTTTAGTAGAATGATGAAAAAAATGATAAAATTTGGGTGTCACTTTTGAGAATGAAGAAAGGACTAGCATATAAAATTAAAGGTAGAACCTTCCTGTTTTGAATGATGTATAACTCGTTGCTTCAATTTGAAATCAATGCCACCTAACAAATGTTAAAGGATGATGTGTTCTTGATGTTTTAGTAGAATTACGAAAACAAAGGAAAACATTTGAAAGATCGTGGACGTCTTATTTTTGAAAATGAAGAAATAACATATATACCAAATTGAAGGATCTTCTTTTAAAGAATATATAACTCCTAATTCCACCTAAGTAATGTTAAATTATGATGTGTTTTTGAGGTTTTAGTAGAATCACGAAAAAAATGATAAAATTTGGAAAAGATAGTGAAGCTCTTATTTTTTAAATGAAGCAATGATTTGCATATCAAATTGAAGGTTGAACCTTCCTCTTTCAAATAATTTATTTATTTATTTGGGTTGCAAACAGGGATTACCCTAACAAAGCAACCACTAGCATAATAACAAAATAACATAACAAGGAGTTTTTAACAAAAACTAAAATAAAAGAAATTCTAAGATATTAACATAAAGTTGAGATATTAATTAATTAGATCACGATATAGTCAAATCCCGCAGAAACCGCCTAAAAGAGGCAAGAGATTCATTGAAAATATCAACTTCCACGCAGTGAGAGTCGTACTCGTTCATAAACCGAATTAGAGGTGAATTTAAGTGACTATTAGTGGAAGATCTGTTTATGCGGAATAGTAATCCTCCACGTGTTTGATATGGCGTAAGTCAGAATGCTGCTGACAAATGAAAAGTAAATAGTTTTCATACACTGAATATTCGTAAACATACGACAAATTTTAATCATAAATCCCAATCTCTTCAATGCCCTGGATATGGCTAGATCTACGTGTAGGTTAAACATAAGTCTGCTATCAAATAAAACACCAAGCTCGCTAATGCGGTCACTAGAAGGCAGATCTGTGCTTCCCAAACGGTAAACGTAATTTAGAGGGTATCGCTTACGTGTAAAAGTTATCCTGGAGCATTTATCGTAATTAAGAAAAAGTGAGTTATCTGCACAATATTGATGAAACCGGTCAAGATCTCTCTGAAGATTCTCACAGTCACGATTACTCGCAATATCGAGATAGATTTTGCAGTCATCTGCATACAATAGAAACTTGGCATGATTAAAACACGACGAAATATCGTTTATGTACGCCAAGAAAAGGATAGGTCCAAGATGGCTACCCTGCGGGACACCTGATGTGACCGCACTAAATGTTGACACCACGCCTCCAATTCTCACAGCCTGGGACCTACCAGTAACGTATGAACTGAGCCACAATATAAGACCCTGAGGAATATTAAGTACAGTTAATTTGAGTAGCAATATGTTGTGATCTATCTTGTCAAAGGCCTTCGTAAAATCGGTATAAATAGTATCTACCTGCTTGCAATTATTAAGAGAGTTATGGATATAGTTTGTGTACAATATTAAGTTAGTTTCCACCGATCTTCCCGGTAAAAAACCGTGCTGTTCCACAATTAAAAAGGGTTGTAACATTCGTAAAAGTTGAGAATATATAATCTTTTCAAAAACTTTAGATACCAATGGTAAGATAGATATAGGTATATAATTGTGTACGTCATTTCGGTCTCCAGGATTGAAAATCGGTAATATAAATCCCTTTTTCCATACCGTTGGAAAAGTCCCCGTCCTTAGAAATAGCGAAAAGATTAGAAATAAAGGCCTAGCCAAACCTACTGCGCAATTATTAATGAAATAACCGGGTAAGTCATCAGTGCCCGCTCAGGCCTTGGAATCAACCGTTTTAAGAATACATAACACATCCTCCTCCCCAAACCAGGGTTCAACATCATCCGAACCAAGACGTCCACAATCGGTCACCTCACCTTCTATAAATGCTGTACCAAAATGACGAGAAAAAAGTGAACAAATGTCATGCACATTGTCTCATTGATCTCAGTTTTTCGCGGACGACTCTCACGCCGAATACCATAAAGGAAATCGACGCCTCGACACGAAACGGTGCGGGACATGACTTTCGATAAGACCATAAACCACATTATAAAAATCATCTACAACCCCCTCAATCTCGCGGTTACCAAACCTCTCCAACCAGTTAATTCCTAACTCCAGTATAAACATCTCTCTAACCAGTTATAATGTATAAACCATTCTTCCAATTTGAAATCGATTCGATCTGAGAAATCTTAAAAGATGATGTGTTTTTCACATTTTAGTAGAATCACGAAAAAATTATAAAAATTAAAAAAGATCGTGGATGTCTTATTTTTAAAATTGAAGAAATGACTTGCATACCAAGTTGAAGGCTGAACTTTCCTCTTTCAAACGATGCATAAATGGTTGTCTCTATTTGAAATCGATTTGACCTAAGAAATGTTAAAGGATGATGTGTTTTTGACGTTTTAGTAGAATGATGAAAAAAAAAGCTAAAATTTCAGTGATCGCGGATGTCTTATACTTGAGAGTATACAAATTGAAGGTAGATCCTTCCTCTTTCAAATGATGTGTAACTGGTTGTTTCAATTTGAAATTTATTCCACCTAAGAAATATTAAAAGATGATGTGTTTTTGATGTTTTAGTAGAATCACGAACAAAATTATAAAATTTGGAAAAGATCGTGAAGGTCATATTTTTCAATATGAAAAAATGAAGGTTGAACCTTCTTTCAAATGATGCTTAAACCGTTTCTTCAATTTGAAATCGATGCCACCTAAGAAATATTAAATGATGTTGTATTTTTAACGTTCTAGTAGAATCACGAAAGAACTGATTTTTGAGAATGAAGAATTGACTTGTATATCAAATTGAAGGTAGAAACTTCTTCTTTCGAACGCAATGTTGCTCGTTGTCTCAATTTCAAATTGATTTCACTGAAGAAATATTAAAAAAATGATGTGTTTTTGACGTTACAGTGAAATCAAGATAGAAATGATGAACCGTCGAGGTCTTATTTTTGAAAACGAAGAAATGGCTTATACATTAAATTGAAGGTTAAACCTTGCTCTTTCGAATGATATATAATTCATTGTTTCAATTTGAAATCAATTCCACCTTAAAAATATTGAAAGATGTGTTTTTGACGTTTTAGTAGAATCACGAAAAGAATGATAAAATTTGAAAGATTGCATTATAAAATAAATAAAATTAAATGTGCCATAAATAATTCCTTACTTTTCATAAACATCATTGTTATAATTTTTTTAATCCAACATGTATGTTAAAAATAGGAATTGAAGAAATCATATCTCAAGAATGAGGCAATGAAATAGTTACCTTTTTCAAGCAAATTTAATGAAGATAAAATGTGTCAAAAATAGTTTCTTGGCTTTCATAAATAACATTGTATTTATGTTTTAAATCAAACTTTTCATCTTTTTTGAATAATGGAAATTAAAAATGTCGTATCTCAAGATAGAATTGAGATAACACAATGAAATAGTTATCATTTTAAAGCAAATTTAATGAAGATTACGATAAAGTGTACGAGTTTGTATCTCTAGACAGAGTTAAGATAAGACGATGTTATAGCTACCATTTTGAAACAAATTTAATGAAGATTAACTGTAGCAAAAATGGTTTCTTAGTTTTCATAAACATCTTTGTATTTATGTTTTAAATTCAACTTTACATCTTTCTATGATATAAATTGAAATAAAAAAAATAGTATCTCAAGATAGAATTGAGATAAAACTATGAAAAAGCTATAATTATAAAGCAAATTTAATGAAGATGAAGTGTACCAAAAATGGTGTCTTAGTATTCCTAAACAACATCGTTATGAATTTTTAAATCCAACTTCACGTCTTTCTATTATAAAATGGAAATTATACAGTTTGTATCTCTAGACAGAGTTGAGATAAGACGCTGCTATAGTAATCATTTTGAAGCAAATTTAATGAAGATTAAGTGTACCAAAAATGGTTTCTTAGTTTTCATAAACAATATTATATTTATGTTTTAAATCCAACTTTACATCTTTCTATGATATAAATTGAAATAAAAAAAATCGTATCTCAAGATAGAATTGAGATAAAACAATGAAAAAGCTATAATTTTAAAGCAAATTTAATGAAGATTAAGTGTACCAAAAATGTTTTTTTAGTTTTCATAAACATTATTATATTTATGTTTTAAATTCAACTTTACATCTTTCTATGATATAAATTGAAATTAAAAAAATCGTATCTTAAGATAGAATTCAGATAAAACAATAAAATAGTTATCGTTTTAATAATACGCCAAAAACGATTTCATATTTTTCATAAACAACATTGTTATCAATTAAAATGAAAATTAAAGGGTTTGTATCTCTAGACAGAGTTAATATAAGACGATGATATAACTTAGATAAAAGATAATTTATTAATTTATTTTTTAATCTTATTTATGAGAATCCTTCCTCTTTGAAATGATTTGTAATTCATTGTTTCAATTTGAAATCTATTCCACCTAAGAAACGTTAAAGGATGATGTGTTTTTTACATTTTAGTAGAATGATGAAAATGATAAAATTTAAAAGATTGCAGGGGTCTTATTTTTGAAAATGAAGAAATGACTTGTATATCAAATTGAAGATTAAACCTTTCTCTTTCAAATAATGTATAAACTGTTGTTTCAATTTGAAATCGATTCCAGCTCAGAAATGTTAAAGGATGATGTGTTTTTGAAGTTTTAATGAAATGAAGATAAAAATGATGAAATTTGAAAGATCTTCAATGTCTTATTTTTGAAAATGGAAAAAAGACTTGCATAGCGAATTGAAGGGTGTACCTTCTTCTTTAAAATGAAGCATAGATCATTGTTTCAATTTGAAATCGATTCCACCTAATTGTTTTAAAAGTTTATACTTCATTGACAAATAGTTAATAAAAGCTTAACTACATAATAAAAATAAGTTCGATATTGATTTATTAATATTATTAATTCTAAAAGTCGAAAAAGACAAACAACAAAATTTTGTGAATTTTAAATTTAGGATGTGGCTATTTATACATACAGTATATATACGCAATTGGCTATTTGTACATACAGTATGTGTACACAATTGGCTGTTTAAACTATATGCTTGTATATATACCAGTTACAGCTCCTATAGCAATTAAGTTAAGAATATCTTTCAAAGTGAATTTCACAGTGATATCTCAATTAGTTCTTGAGATACGAATTTTTGAAAATATCTTGATTTTTAACAAATATATACAATTACGTTTTTACAAAGCTTTAATTAATAAATCATAACTCAGAGATTTAATAATTTGGAAAAACGATCGCAAGCACGTTAGATAGCAACAAAATTTGCTTCAAGTTGCTCTTTTTTTCAGAGCGATATCTCAATTAGTTCTTGAGATACGATTCTTTGAAAATTTCTTGATTTTTATCAAACACATATAATTATATTTTGCAGAGTTTCAATCAAAAAATGATAACTTGGAGATTTAAATATTTGAAGCAAGAATGATAGGCACCTTAAATAACAACAAAATTTACTTCAAGTTGCTCTTTATTTCAGAGCGATATCTCAATTAGTTCTTGAGATACGATTCTTTGAAACTTTTTTCATTTTTATGAAACACATATGATTATGTTTTTGCAAAGTTTTAATAAAAAAATCATAACTTGGAGATTCAGAGATTTGAAGAAAGGATCTCAAGCAAATTAAATACTAATTAAATTTGCTTCAAATCGCTCCTTATTTCAAAGTGATATCTCAATTAGTTCTTGAGATACGAATTTTTGAAAATTTCTTGATTTTTAACAAATATATATAATTACGTTTTTACAAAGATTTAATTAAAAAATCATAACTCAGATATTTAATAATTTGGAAAAACGATCGCAAGCACGTTAGATAGCAACCAAATTTGCTTCAAGTTGCTTTTTTTCAGAACGATATCTCAATTAGTTCTTGAGATACGATTGTTTGAAAATTTCTTAATTTTTATTAAACACATATAATTATATTTTGCAGAGTTTCAATCAAAAAATCATAACTCGGAGATTGAAATATTTGAAGCAAGAATGATAGGCACCTTAAATAACAACAAAATTTACTTCAAGTTGCTCTTTATTTCAGAGCGATATCTCAAATAGTTCTTGAGATACGATTCTTTGAAACTTTCTTCATTTTTATGAAACACATATGATTACGTTTTTGCAAAGTTTTAATAAAAAAATCATAACTCGGAGATTCAGAGATATGAAGAAAGGATCTCAAGCACATTAAATACTAATTAAATTTGCTTCAAATCGCTCCTTATTTCAAAGTGATATCTCAATTAGTTCTTGAGATACGAATTTTTGAAAATTTCTTGATTTTTAACAAATATATATAATTACGTTTTTACAAAGATTTAATTAAAAAATCATAACTCAGAGATTTAATAATTTGGAAAAACGATCGCAAGCACGTTAGATAGCAATAAAATTTGCTTCAAGTTGCTCTTTTTTTCAGAGCGATATCTCAATTAGTTCTTGAGATACGATTCTTTGAAAATTTCTTGATTTTTATCAAACACATATAATTATATTTTGCAGAGTTTCAATCAAAAAATGATAACTCGGAGATTTAAATATTTGAAGCAAGAATGATAGGCACCTTAAATAACAACAAAATTTACTTCAAGTTGCTCTTTATTTCAGAGCGATATCTCAATTAGTTCTTGAGATACGATTCTTTGAAACTTTTTTCATTTTTATGAAACACATATGATTATGTTTTTGCAAAGTTTTAATAAAAAAATCATAACTTGGAGATTCAGAGATTTGAAGAAAGGATGTCAAGCAAATTAAATACTAATTAAATTTGCTTCAAATCGCTCCTTATTTCAAAGTGATATCTCAATTAGTTCTTGAGATACGAATTTTTGAAAATTTCTTGATTTTTAACAAATATATAAAATTTACTTAATTATTTATAAAATTTACTTCAAGTTGCTCTTTATTTCAGAGCGATATCTCAATTAGTTCTTGAGATACTATTCTTTGAAAATTTCTTGATTTTTATCAAGCATATATAATTATATTTTGCAGCGTTTCAATCAAAAAATCATAACTCGGAGATTTAAATATTTGAAGTAAAAATCTTAGGCACCTTAAGTAGTGAAGTAATATTACTGATTTTCTTGTCTTTCAACACAAAAAAGATTTTCTTTTTGCATTTCATCCATTTTACACTTTAACTTTGTAATGTCTAAATCTACAGGTAACCCTCCTATAACACGGTAGATAGGTTCCTAGAAAGTGTCGTGTTATTTGAAATCGTGTTACAGGAGGTCGCTTAAAACAAAATGAGTAATACAAAATGTTTTGAAACAATTTAAAAAAAAAACAATTTTTTAAAACATAACGCATCTTTTATTAAAATAACTACAAATGAAATAAATAAACAGTAAAATATATAACAGAAAACAAAAAATGTATTCTAATAATATTAAAACATAGTTTTAATAAGTTTCTTCATCACTCGATATAACAAGTCGAAGTCGTTTGTTCGAAGGTTCTTCATCCTTTTCTTCAGTACGGTTTTTTCCATCTTTTTCCTTCCTTATAAAATCTGTTATATTGGTTTGCTTCGAAGCCCTTGTAAGTGCTTGGTAAATTTCACTATAGGGTGATAGGGCATTTCGCTGTTCCCGTTTAAATTTTAAACTCATTTTAGAACAAGGATCTTTGCTTAAAATGTATAATTCGAGATCTTTTGCCACGTTTAGTACTTTTTGCACTTTTTTTAGAGAGAAATTAGCAGCTTCGAAATTTTTTTCATCAGTGCTGTCTTCTGATTCTATGGGATCATCTTGTGATATCATTAGCACTAAATCTTCTTCACTATCTTCTTGCTCTACCAATAAATTTTGAACATCTTAATATTCATATCTACAAAACCTTCTCCTCCGATCGTCTTAGCAACTTCCAATATATCTTGCACTCCATTTTCTGTTAATGGAACACAACTCTCCACCGATGATGGCCATATTTTCTTCCAACATACATTTAGGGTTTGTTTTTTAAGTTCCTTCATGGCAAGCAGAATAATGTCCATGCATGTTTTGATTGAAAATTCTTTCCACGCTACCATTATATCATTTGTTTTTGAATGCATTGCTTCTAAAATCCATTGAAGGGACTGTCGTATATAGTATGACTTAGAGGTGTAAATAATGCCCAAGTTTAAAGGTTGTATTAACGACGTTGTATTTGGTGGCAAAAACTCTATCCTGACGTTGGGATGGCTTAAATCCTGGTGGTGACCCGGCGCGTTAATGAGCAGCAAAAGCACTTTGAAACTCAAATTTAATGAAAAACATTTCATTAAATAATTTTCCACCTCCGGGACAAAGCAGTTAAAAAACCAATTTTTAAATAATTCTTTTGTTACCCAAGCTTTCGAATTTGCTCTCCAATGTACCGGCAAATTATTTTTATTTACACCTTTAAGCACACGAGGATTTAACGACTTGTTAACTAACAAGGGTTTCGTCATTAGATCCTCCGATGCATTACTGCATGAAAGTAATGTTACACGGTCTTTCGAAGCTTTAAAACCAGCTGCTGATTTTTCCTTTTTTTTTGATATAAATGTCGTATTAGGCATTTTTTTCCACCAGAGCGCAGTCTCATCAGCATTAAAAACTTGATGAGGGGTGTAACATTGTTCTTCAATTATGTTTTGAATTTTATGTGGATACGTTTTAGCAGCTTCGTGGTCAGCCGACCCGGATTCCCCTACAATTGTTACGTTATGTATTGCATAACGTTCTTTTAAATTTCTCTAACCAACCCTTACTTCCCACAAAGTCCGGGTTTATAGAAGATTCAACCAATTTCTTTTAATCGGTTATAAATTTTGACAGCCTTTGCTCTAATCATATTACCACCCAATGGGATTCTTTTTTGTGCAGCAATCGTCAATCCAAATGCTAAGCGCCTTTTCCATTTTTTCAATAATGGGCATACGTGGGCGAGCCGAATATCTTGCGGATGTTGATGATCCGCAAGATATGATGAAGAAATAAATTTCCATTTGAAAAAAATTAAATTTCTGTTTTTCATGACTGTGTTACAGTGAAATCCACTAATGTGTTAAAGGAGGGCTTCCGCAATTTTCTAATCGTGTTAGAGCGAAACCGTGTTATAGGAGGGTTACCTGTTATTAAAAACTGTGATTGTCGTAGAAAACCTTTTCATTGTGATTAAACTATAACATAATTTAAGATGAAAAATTTTGAACAACTTTCTTGATTGAACGACGAATAAGTTACTTTCTTTTTGTCATTAATTATTATAATACTATTGCATTGTAATCATGTTATAGCGCCTATGAAGATGACTAATAGTCGAAATTTGTAACGCATATTTTTGTAAAATAAACCAGTACCAAAGCACAGATTTTCACCAATTTTAATTTCTTCAATATACATAATAAAAGTGTTAATTTATTGGTAGTAATCATGCTTGGATAAAAGAAGACGAATAATAATAAAAATACTGGTAAAATAAAATATATAACAATGGAGCTTGAATCCGAATTCACTGTCTCTAGGCTAATTGACATATTAAATACCAATTAAAATTTAACAATTTACTTTTAAGTCGATTTTCTCGAGTATTTTTGAGCATTGAATCGTACTACTTCAGGAAAGTGATGTCCAAGTACTGATCTTCAATCCCAGCAAATAAGAACAAAATCGATGATGCCGGACCCGTAAGGTCCCTTTGTAAAGGTAAAATCAATAGAGAGCAGAACAGTTAAGGAGTAAATTAGCTACAACTTTTATACCAAAAGTTTTTTCTAAAATATGTATTATCAAGCACACCCCAATCAACAAAATATAAAATCACGACTTCCCTAATTTTTCACATTTTAAATCAATTAAGTATCAAAAGTAAAAGAGAAATTGTTACAAATAGAGATAGTATCGAATCACTTTCACAACATGCCTATTTGCATATTTATTATTTACTAAACATAGTGAATTATGAATTATAATTTTGCCAGCTCGACATCGAATTGCACTCCAATCAAAACGAATTCTCCGTAATAATAATTACCATGTTTCAGGTTAAACATTATGTAAATAAACGCTTTAAAAATATATACCGTAAATACACTTCAACTATTTAATTATAACATTGTATGTTATACAAATAGAAAACGTAATAATTATATATTTCAGTATCATAAATTGATTTAATTCGCCTCATATGCCAAATTCGTTAATTACAGGTTGGGTTAGGTTAGGTTGGATGTTCGATTTTATCTATTGTATATATTAAAATAAATTAATTGTTAACATAACACTTTTAAAACAAGAATTTGTTTGAAACAGATATAAAATTAGAACAAACTTGCAATGAATTGCTTTCTGCCATTGTAAACTATTCTTAGCGTCCGATATAAACAAGGAATAGTGCACGTTAAGCGTAACAAGGTTTAAAAATAAACCATTTTAATTTAATGTCTCATTAAGTTTTATCAATCCCAAAGCAATGAGCGTCGTCGTATACACGCCAACACTATCAAACTTTAAGTCAATCGTAACGAAAACAAATTAAAGAAAAACTTTGTCAATTCGAAAAGAATACACTTTGAGCTTACGTTCGGGGTTTCGGGCTAAAAATCCCATCTAACTAACAATCCTACACATCGAATTGAAACTTTAATGTAACGGTCTTTCTTTAAAAGAAAAATAATAAAAACATTAACGAGATTTCGTAACAATTTCTTTCATTATGTTTGGGATAAGAACCTTTTTATATGATGATCGAGATGATATAAAGTTGATTACTTTATTACGCAAGCAAAATATGTTTACATTTTCTATATTTGATTTACACAAGCTCTCTAATACATACGATACAGATAAAGCTTCGAAGTTGCTATCAAATAAAAAGTTGTGTTGAGGAAGGTCAACCCTCCGATTTTATGAGATTTTATGTAGGTTATTTATTAGGTGTTTTTATCATACGACATGAACGATATTATCACAAGCGTTATAATAAAAAGAAATTAAAGAGAGTGAGAGGGATATTCATAAAGAAGATAGTGTTATTAAAAGACAAAATCTACCTAACCGAAAAAAAGGTTAACCATAATCCTCATTGCTAGATTATCAGCATTTTGTGTTAAATTACGTCAATAAAACTAAGAAATTTTTCTCAAAATAATGCGTAAACAAAAAATCGTCAAGAAACGTGAAATAATAAAGTGGTGTTTCTTGAGTAATTCTTCAGAAATAACTATTCTGTTACCCTAAGGCAGTGACAATTTCGTTCAAGTTTTTGCGTTCCTCCTTGCGGACCGATTCCGTCTCGAAATACTATTCGTGGTTTCGGAATTTTCGCAGCTTTGGGGACAACAGGAATAAGATAAGGGATTTTACAGGACGAAAGGTCAACTGTAAACATCAATACTGTACAAGATGCTTTGAATTATTTTGTAGCTTCTTCATGAGCAATTCTATCTTAAAAGCTTCGTTTGGTTTTCAAGATAACTAGGGCCTTTAATTTCTTAAGGAAAACTGCCTATCTGAAATTGAAAATTTCGAGTTCTATTTAGGATGATCAAAACTTTTAACAATTTCCTACAAGTTTTATATTTTCTTTTCTAATATGTTTCAAATCTTACGTCACAATCAACCAGGGTTGGGCGTAATGTACTATATAATAATAAACTTTATTTTTCGCAGTACATATACAAAAGAAAGAAAAAAGAGGTATTTACAAAAATAAAATAATAGTACTAAAGAAAAAAAATTAACCTACATAAATTTATGCGAAAAAAAGGCGCGGTTTCGTCCGGCATATAATTTCGATTATATGCCACTCGATTTTCAAGCCGAATCCTAAAAAGAGAAAGAAATAATAAAAAAAACCAGAAATAGTGTGCCAAAATAGATCTGTGGTGAACCAATCGCTCATGTTGTATTAATATGATAAAATAGTAAAATAATATAATGGCAAAAACGTAAGAAAAGAAGGTGATGAAAAGTAGGTGGTAAAGATTAACAAAAAAATCTTAAAAAAGTAAACACAAAAAAAGTAATGTTTTCGGAGAAGAAAGAAAATTAAAATCAAATCCCAGATTGCTCATAGAGGTAGCACTTATACATACATTTCTCTTTTAAATGATGTGTAGTTTGTTGTTTCAATTTGAAATCTATTCCACCTAAGCAATATTAAAGGATGATGTGTTTTTGACGTTTTTGTAGAATAATGAAAATGATATAATTTGAAAGATTGCGGGGGTCTTATTTTTGAGAATGAAGAATTGACTTATATATCAAATTGAAGGTTGAACTTTGCTCTTTCAAATGATGTATAAACCGTTGTTTTAATTTGAAATCGATTCCAGCTTAGAAATGTTAAAGGATGATGTGTTTTTGATGCTTTTATGGAATAAATGATGAAATTTGAAAGATCATGAAAGTATTATTTTTGAAAATGAAAAAATTGCTTGCATACTGAATTGAAGGGTGAACCTTCTTCTTTAAAATAATGCATCTTACAACATCTGTTGAAAAATATACTTAATTGACTTTAACTTTTTCTTTGCTTATCATTAATAAAAGCTTAGTAAAAATTAAAGTAGTGTTTTCGGAGAAGAAAGAAAATTAATATCAAATCCCAGAGCGCTCATAGAGGTAGCACTTATACATATTTCCGCTTAAACACCCCCGTCAGTAGACTATTTAATAGTGGTGTTACGGATGTGGGTTTAACGGATGCGGATGCGGAACCGGATTTTTTAATTCTAATTTTGCGGATGCGGATGCGTAAGCAGATTTTTGGATGCGGATTTAACGGATGCGGAGTTGTTGAAAAAAGTTACATGCTAAAATTTTCTTGAAAATATCTAATGCACAAATAAAGTAATTAATATTCATAATTTATTATAGGCAAATTATATTTAAAAAACAGCAATTTTGATGCCTTCTCTCCTTTCAGACTTTTTCTTTTATCTGTGTATATTAACGATGCTCCACTGAATAGCTGTTCACTGATAAAGCTGCTTGGTGGTGTTGATAAATATTGTCGAACAACCGGCAATAAAACGGTATATTTGTACCCATTTTGTCGCCACCACATTAATGGATCTTCTTCTAAAGGTAGTCTTCTTTCTTTAATATAATTTTGGAGCACAATTTTCAGTGTTATTAATTGGTCATCTTCTGCCTCGCTTTCACTTGAACTTAGAACGGATTGTACTGACTGCAGTAGTTTGGAAGAACAACAGCTAGAATTAGTAATAATTTGTTTATCAATTTTTCTTTTCTTATGTATCGGACTACAATCTTTATCTTGATGAATCGTTTGAATTTGGCACAAATTAGCTATTGTGGCTTCGACTTCTTCTATTTCAAAACTATTAAAAAATTTGGTTTTATATCTGGGATCTAAGTACGTGGAAATCGAACATAGTAAATTTCTGTTTAAATCGCCAAATCTTTCACTTATTACTCGTATAACTTTAACAAAAAGTGCTTTGATATTTTCTGGCGTATTTGAGCTATCTTTCTCAGCTTTTAATATTGTCAAAGTAACGTGCAGAAGTGGTATAACCATAGAAATTCTTCGAGTTACTTAATTCTTTAGTAAGGTCTTCAAAAGGTGCCAACAATTTTAACAACAGTTCAATTGTTGACAAATCATCCGGAGAAAATGACACAAGTTGTTTTGTAGTTAAGTATAGAAGTAAAGAATCTTTTATTTTAACAAAACGTTCCAACATGTAAAATGTGCTGTTCCACCTGAAATGAAAATTAGTTATACTTTTTAATTTATAGACAATCGTTGGCTTACCTAGTGGGACAATCTTGTATTGTTGACATTGGAGGTTGCTTCAATCTTATTACCTGTATAGCTTTTAATTCATCTTGTGCTACTAGGGAATGATTAAAATGTGTTGACACTTTTTTCACTTTTTCAATTACTTCTTGAACCCATTCTTCCGATAATATAACATTTTTAATGCAACACTGTATTTGATGAATCACACAATCAAAATCAGTAAATCCAGATATCTGCATTGCTTTAATCATGTTGCTACCACGATCGCGTACCACACAGTGAACATTGTCCTGTTTTATACCCCATTCTTCAAGAATCGTTTCAAGTTTTGTCGAAATAGCTTGACCAGTGTGACGGCCTTCCATTATTTCACATTTCAAAATAATTCTTACTCTTTCAAAACCTTCGTTTATACCATGAGCAGTCAAACTAACTAATGAAGTCCCACAACTTGTATCTGACCAAACATCAGTTGTAAAGGATATTTTCTTAAGATCTTTTAATAGTGCTTTAATTTTATTTGCCACACCGTTATATAAATCGTCACATACAAGCGACGTAAAAAACTGACGTCCCCTTAATTTATATCGTGGAAGTATTGTATTGATTAATCGCCGAAAACCAACACCTTCGACGAAGTTGAATGGTAAGTCTTCCAAAGCAATCATTTCGCCTATTAATCGATCCGTATCTTTGGATTTTGTATATGAGAAATCCCAACATACATTCTTCGTTAAACATTCTTGTAAAGTAAGTTGTTTTGTTGTATTTGGACCTGTATCTGTAGATGTACTACAACTTGGCTGGTTCTGTTCTGCATTTTCAGCTATACGTTTTTCTAACTCTTCAAATATTTTTGTATGCTTAGATTTCAAATGATTTTTTAAAGAAGATGTGGTACGTCCTTTTCGTGAATATTCCTTTTCACAAATCTTACAACGAGCAATCAAACTGTTAATTTCCGAGAAATATTCCCAAATAAAGCTTGTTTTTGGTTTCATTTTAATTAATTTAATTTCGATGGATAGCAAACAATAAAACGAATGACGATAAATGCGCAAAAGCATACATACAAGTTGCCATCGTCTTTAGGAATTAAGATCTTTTAGAGCGCTATGCATTGGCGCCCCCGATTTGAGGCGTTGCGGCGCGACAATATAGGAGTCGTATCGTCGAAGTCGAAACAAAAAACTGTCACTATTTTACCGTTAAAATAGCTCCGTTAAAATATATGCGGATGCGGATGCAGATGCGGATCTTCAAAACAATGCGGATTATCCGCAGTTGCGGTTGCGG
This sequence comes from Onthophagus sagittarius, assembly GCA_036711965.1. NCBI lineage: Eukaryota > Metazoa > Arthropoda > Insecta > Coleoptera > Scarabaeidae > Onthophagus > Onthophagus sagittarius. The sequence continues at coordinate 18,617,434 of JASERS010000001.1, read as the reverse complement.
ATGCGAATATCCGTTACACCACTACTATTTAATCCTTTCGGTAGAGAATTTGTTACGCCAAAAAAAACAACACAAAAGACGACATGAAATCTCCAAACAAAAAAAATATAAATATGATTATTTATTATTCCTAATTCTTAAAAAAGAAATTAAGTACATTCAAGGGGCCCTCGGCTAACTCAGGGTTGGAGGGGTGGTTCATTTATATGGTGCCACACCATTAATACCCTTGACCCACACTAATGGTGAAGTGGGTTGGTAGGAATTAAGAAAAGGATTTCAAAACAAACAATAACAAAATGAAATTAAATATTTTTTTTATGGAGATGCAAAAAAAGAAATAATAAAAAAAATGTATAATAAAAAAATATAAAGGTAGAATTCACTAATACAAAAAAAATTGAAAATCAATTGGGTAACAAAAAAAAATCGCGAAACGTTTTGATTCCCCCCACAAGCTTGTTTTGGAAAACGTTGACATAAAATCAAAATATCGGTCAACTAACTTTTCCCAATTTAAATTTTCTTAACAAACGAAATAATATGAACTTATTTAAATATTCAAATTAAACAATAAAATAATTAATCGAAAAAAAATTTTTTTATGAATAGGATTTTAAAAGAAATTACTTTTAACAAAATTTGTTTACTTTTTCTTTTGTTTTAACCAAAGAAAAAGGTTGGTTCCTTTACTTTTCTCTTTCAATCACAATGTTGATTCCCCAAAATAAATTGTTACGATCTAACCTTTAATTGGATTCAAGACGATCCTTCCGAAAAAAAGCTGTTGCGTCCGAACAATTCTCTTTTAAGGGATTTAGGTTGGTAAAAATGCTGTCCTGGTTTTTGACAAAGTTGTCAGTTTTTGTTCCTTATTCTTTTGGTAAAAAAATAACCAAAAAGAAAAGGCCTAAATTGGAAAGAAAATCGAAAACAAAAGCATTAGATTTTTATTTTCTCTGTGTAAAGCAAAAAAAAATTATTTAAATTGCTCAAAAGAAAACTTGCTAAATGAATGGATAAATGTGATAAAAAAAATGTATTTAAAGAAAATTATATCAAACCTACCTCTGATCGTGGAGGCCTTAGTCAGTTAATAAAGATTTTTGTCGTTAAATAAATTACTCCGGAATAAAACCGTAAATTTATATTCCCTCAGGAATTATAAACAAAATAAGTATCTTCGTGATGACGTCGCTAACAGCGGATTTGCTTACAAAATTTCAAAATTAAATTTTACAATATTGTTTGTTTGAATCCATGTTGCAAGTTTATTAAATATTTAAAATATAGAGTAACACAACTTCTTTACTTGCTATTGTTTATTTGTTCGGTACCGGTTTCGAGTTTTACAATCTCATCATCAGCCGAATCTACAAATTAAAATTGGAAATCAAATATAATCGTCGATATTTTGTTTATTCAATTATATGTGTTTTTTGCAAAGTATTTCTTTAAAATTTAATTAATAATAAAATTAAAATTAAAAACTTACGTCAAAATATTAACATACTACAAAATGGTAATAAATATATAAAACATTTACACAGAACAATTTACACGAACTACACAAATACAGAAGAAAACTTGAAATGGACAGGTTTTATTGTATGCTAAAAATTGTAGGTGTATCTTCTTTGAGCAAAGTAAGAGGGATTGATTTAGAGAAGATACAAATTAAGTTTTGAAATTTATAATGTTTTGAGAAACGTAAATAAAGGATTGTAGACGTGTGTTACTTGATCATTTAATAAATTGAAATTTATGTCTTTTTTGTGTTTGTCGATTTCGTACATTTCTAATAAATCCATTTTAAAACCTTTGTTGTAATGGTGTATCAATTTAGAATTTTTATAATTTATTTTATGCCCTGTTTCAATGGCATGCCTATATACATTAGAATTTTCTTTTGTTTGATGTTCATATATTCTATTCTCTAGTTTTCGACCCGTTTGTCCTACATATATAGAATTACAGTTTGTACATTCAATGGAATAAACCCCACTCTTTTGAAGATAATTAGTTTTATTATGACAATTTGTTAATAGTTTCAAAATTGAATTTTGATTTGAAAAAGCCAGTGTGATGTTATTGTTAGAAAATATTTTTTTTAGATTTGAAACTTAGTGTATTAAAGGGTATTGGTTTATATGAATTGTTATTTGGGATTTTTGTATATATTGGGTCTTGTTGTTTTTGTAATTTTTGATATAGTTTATTAATTAATTTGTGTGGGTATTTATTTTGATCTGCGATTTTAAGTATATATTTTAATTCTTTATCTTTGTTAATGTTCGATAATGGATATTTAAGAACTCTATTTATCAGATAGTGAAATCCTGCCATTTTGTGCGAAAATGCATGTGCGGAGTCATAGGGAATAATAGTAGGGACTACTCTAGGTTTTCGATATATATCATACTCGATGCATTTATTACGTCTTGTTAAGGTTAGATCCAAAAAATTTAATTTATTGTTTTTCTCTGTTTCTAAGGTAAATTTTAAATTATTATGTATTTCATTTATATATTCAAGAAATTTGTTTAAAGTCATCATCAACGTATCGTATCCATTTTACAATGTATTTTCTATAAGGATTTGTATTATTGATTATGAATTGTGTTTCTATATGATTTAGATATATATCTGATATGATACCTGATAAAGGCATTCCCATAGGTAGTCCTTGAGCAATTTTATAGTAATCATCGTCAAATGTACAGTAATTCTGTTCAATAATATGTTTAGTTATTTTATTAAGACCTTCAATTATGTTGTTATTTTTATTTCTAAATGTATTCTTAAACATTGTTGATATTAAATTTAGTGTTAAATCTGTTGGAACATTTGAGTATAAATTAGTAATATCAAAAGATACCAGTAAAGAATTGTTGTTTAGTTCAATGCTACTTGTTACTTTTATAAAATCAATGGAGTTTGAAGTGGTAAATAATGGTTCAAAATTTATTATATGTAATACATTCAGCATAAAGTTAGCTAATTTAGAAGTAGGAGAGTTTTGGAAGGCTGTAATGGGTCGTATAGGCATATTTTCTTTATGTAATTTTGGTAATGAATATAATTTGGGAATTGTTGGGTTCATGTGTATAAACTTGTTGCTGAAAAAATTATTATTGCCATGTGATTGATTTAAATTAGGGGAAAATTCGATTAGAGTCTCTTTATATTGATTGATTAAATTTTTTGTTTTTCTGATGATTGTATCTAATGGATTTTTGTTTACTTTTACATAATTATTTTGTTTCATATATTCTTTAGTTTTTTGATTATATTCTTCTCTATTGATAATGACAATACCAGCTCCCTTATCTGCTTTTACAAAAACGGCGTTTTCTTTTTTAAGTTTTTCGCGGATTGATTTTATTGTTTTCCAATACGTTAAGTGAGTTTTGTTGGTGTTATTGATGGATTCATCCTTTTCAGTCTTTTTTATGAAAGGTATAAGATCATTTTTTAAATTTTCGTGTTCTGGAACATTTTTTATTGCTACGTCGAAGTCAATAGTTAAAAGGGGAAGATTAATCCTTGAGAATAACGCGAATTTATAACCTTTATTTAGAAGATTTGTTTCTTCTTGGTTAAAAACGATGTTTGTGTAATTTCTGTATTGGGTGTATACATTTTTATTGTTGGTTGAATTAGATGTTGGTTTATTATTTAAAAGATTTTCAAATTTCCTGTTCTTTTTTCTCAGATCTTCTTGTTTGTGGAGAAAAGCCTGTGTTTTTGTTTTATTGATAATCTCATCAATTTCTAGAAAGTGCAGTTGGTCTCTTAAACCTTTATGTATTTTTGAAAGCTTTTCGTAGTAGAAATTAAGGTTCTTAAAATGTCGTCTTTTTTTCATCGCGAAGCAGTTTTGAAGAAATGTATGTTTGTGTGCTGTTCCTGAGTTTTTTAGATTTAATCCTTGCAAAATTCGGAATTATATTGTGTTTTAAGCATTTGTTGATAAAATTAATGTGGTTCTTCGTGATTTCCATTTTTATGTAGATTTTTTCGAAACCATGGATTAATGATGAAGTTTTATTTTGATATTGTTTGTTTGAATCCATGTTGCAAGTTTATTAAATATTTAAAATATAGATCATCAGCCGAATCTACAAATTAAAATTGGAAATCAAATATAATCGTCGATATTTTGTTTATTCAATTATATGTGTTTTTTGCAAAGTATTTCTTTAAAATTTAATAAATAATAAAATTAAAATTAAAAACTTACGTCAAAATATTAACATACTACAAAATGGTAATAAATATATAAAACATTTACACAGAACAATTTACACGAACTACACAAATACAGAAGAAAACTTGAAATGGACAGGTTTTATTGTATGCTAAAAATTGTAGGTGTATCTTCTTTGAGCAAAGTAAGAGGGATTGATTTAGAGAAGAAGAGAAAATACAAATTAAGTTTTGAAATTTATAATGTTTTGAGAAACGTAAATAAAGGATTGTAGACGTGTGTTACTTGATCATTTAATAAATTGAAATTTATGTCTTTTTTGTGTTTGTCGATTTTGTACATTTCTAATAAATCCATTTTAAAACCTTTGTTGCAATGGTGTATCAATTTAGCATTTTTATAATTTATTTTATGCCCTGTTTCAATGGCATGCCTATATACATTAGAATTTTCTTTTGTTTGATGTTCATATATTATATTCTCTAGTTTTCGACCCGTTTGTCCTACATATATAGAATTACAGTTTGTACATTCAATGGAATAAACCCCACTCTTTTGAAGATAATTAGTTTTATTATGACAATTTGTTAATAGTTTCAAAATTGAATTTTGATTTGAAAAAGCCAGTGTGATGTTATTGTTAGAAAATATTTTTTTAGATTTGAAACTTAGTGTATTAAAGGGTATTGGTTTATATAAATTGTTATTTGGGTTTTTTGTATATATTGGGTCTTGTTGTTTTTGTAATTTTTGATATAGTTTATTAATTAATTTGTGTGGGTATTTATTTTGATCTGCGATTTTAAGTATATATTTTAATTCTTTATCTTTGTTAATGTTCGATAATGGATATTTAACACGTTCGATGCCGCTTTAATTTCAATGCCTTCTGCTCGATCCCAACATTTATTTTTGATTTAAAAATTTAGTTATAGCCTTACATGTGTTACAAATAACTTAAATAGTCAACTTCTAATAAAATAATTACATTCTTTTTACATAAACAAACTGACGCTTATTAGCGTTGACGGTACTGGAGAGAGAACTTCGAGGTTCAGTGCCACCGACGCTTATAAGCGTCAGTTTTTTTATGTAAAAAGAATGTAATTATTTTATTAGAAGTTGACTATTTAAGTTATTTGTAACACATGTAAGGCCATAACTAAATTTTAAAATACATTAAATATTTTTCAATAAAAAAACAAAGGACAAATAATGGTGTTCAAATAAAGCACATAAGTATGGAAAACAAATATGAATTCAGAAATAGGAACAATAAACAAAGAAAAAGCACCATAATGAAAAAGTAATAAAAATATAAATAAATTCTGCAATATTATAAACCTAATCTAATCGTTATTATTGAACTCAACAATAGCTAAACCACTGATCATTTATGAATAATATCACTGCAATTTAGGCAATACCCCGGATTACCTGGACAGACCACACATTCATAAGCAGTATCTACGCGTTTTTTCTGTTGTGAGCACCTCTTACATCTTTTTCTTTGAATTTGTTTTTTGTTTGGAGTAGGTTTTCGTTTTCTAAGAATATGTTCGCAATTTGTAGATCTTTTTGAACTTCGATCTTGGGCAGGTGGCAAAAGTCGTCTTATTACTGCCATCCTAAAGTCAAAAGATGGCATTTTGTGCCCAGAAAAGCTGTTATATAAATGACAGGCATTGGTCATCATCATTTCAATGACATGAAAGAAAATTTTTTTTGGCCAACGTATTGTTTTCCGTTCATGAAGATAATAAGAAAGCATCTGATCGTGATTGTCAATACCTGACATATATTTGTTGTACGCTACTATTGGCAATGGTTTAGAAACCTTTTCTTTTCTCTTATTTTCAATTTCCAGCATTATATTCTCATATTTGTTTGAAATATAAAGTACATCACGCTTGTCCTTCCACTTCCCTATCATTACCCCTTTGGCATACTTTGAAATGCTTTCACCTCTTTTTAGTTTAGTAGATGTAACAACTGTTGGTGTCTGTTTCCTACCAAATCGTAGTGTACCGGTGCAATGTGTCTTCTTCTGCAACAGCTTCCTGGCTAGATGAAAACTGTTGTAATAATTGTCCATATACACATGATGGCCATGATTTAAAAAATCGTTCAGTAAATGCATAACAACTTTTTCCGAATGCCCTTTGCCGCCCAAATCATCTAATACACCAGTGTAGACGGCAAATCTCAGAACAATACCTTTAGGGGTAGTCAACATGTATAATTTAATTCCGTATTTATGTTTCTTGTTTTTTATGTATTGCCTAAATACAAGCCGTCCACGCCAGAGCACCATAGATTCGTCTAAAGAAAGCTCTCGTGCAGGAGAAAACACTTCTGCCATTCTTGCATTAAAAAAATCTATAATCGGCCTGATTTTGTATAGCCGGTCTTCAGGTTCTGGTTCATTTGGTTCAGGATTCTTTGCAAAATGAACTGCACGTAATATAAGCAAAAACCGATTTCTGCTCATACTTGATGAAATTCCTTTGATATTGAATAAAGGATCCCTCTTCCAATAATCGCGCATCCTTGGCTGTCGTACAACACCCATGTGTAAAAATACTCCAAGAAAAACCAATATTTCCTCCTTTGTAACCGGTTTCCATGCGCAAATTCTGGACTTTTTTGTGATTTTTTTAGAACTCAATAAGTTTTCAGCATTGGTATTCGTTTCATTGACTATTAATTGTAAAATTTCATCAGTCAATAAGCTACGAAAATAACCAAACGGAGTATTTTCAGGTGGCACGGTACGGAATGTCTCATTTCCTAAAAATGGAAAATCCTCCATGTCAACAGGCTCGTCTTCCCATTCAATGTCCGACTCATTATCTGCAGTTTCTTTACCTAAATACAAAATATGTAAAGAAAAAAAATAACTAAAATAAAAATAGTAAACCTGCACTTTCTTCTGACTTATCGTCTTCAGTTTCTTCATCTAAATATACAGTATGTAATGAAAAAATAACATAAATAAATAAAAAATAATGAACCTGAACTTTTTTCTGATTCATTCCGTGCTGACTCTACGCCTAACCGCTCATAATCATCACTTTCGGACTCCACATAGTCAACATCACTTTCCTCACTACTGTTTTCCAAAATTTGTAACAGTTCTGCGTCTGTAAATTTACGAGATTTGTCTCTGTTTGGCCTAGAAGGCCCTGCTTTAGCGTTATCACTTTGCATTGCAACAAAAACTTTAAAAACAAGTAAAAATACAGACCACGCGGCTTTCTACGTTGTATATGCCGTCAGTCGAGTATATGCAAACAACAATGTACGTAAAGTCAAAGCAGACAAGACTGGTTAAGGAACAAGTTCCATGCGACAGCGACGCTTATAAGCGAGAGCGGTACCGGCGCATCTATCTAGTCGTCGCTTATAAGCGTCAGCGGCATCGAACGTGTTAAGAACTCTATTTATCAGATAGTGAAATCTTGCCATTTTGTGCGAAAATGCATGTGCGGAGTCATAGGGAATAATAGTAGGGACTACTGTAGGTTTTCGATATATATCATACTCGATGCATTTATTACGTCTTGTTAAGGTTAGATCCAAAAAATTTAATTTATTGTTTTTCTCTGTTTCTAAGGTAAATTTTAAATTATTATGTATTTCATTTATATATTCAAGAAATTTGTTTAAGGTTTAGACACCCCCTTCCCAAATACAAAAAACATCATCAACGTATCGTATCCATTTTACAATGTATTTTCTATAAGGATTTGTATTATTGATTATGAATTGTGTTTCTATATGATTTAGATATATGTCTGATATGATACCTGATAAAGGCATTCCCATAGGTAGTCCTTGAGCAATTTTACAACGTCGAAAACTTTTGCAAAAATTCACTCGATACGCCTCTAACGACTGACACGATAAAAGAGAACAACTCTGATATCCGGATTTCTTTAAATACCGAAGCAATAAGAAATGTGAACTAAACGTCACATCTGGTACTAACAAGATCAAAATATATCCAAAATAAATGTATTTAATAAAATTATTATATGAAATTTATGAAAAGTTATTGTAAAATACTACTAAAATTAATTAAATGAAATTGAGAAGTAAAAGAAATAAATTAAACAAGTTATTGTTTAAATAATTGATATTATCAAAAATTACATCAGAGACAACTATTTAAAAGGAAAAAAAATAAGGAAAATAGGATTCTGCATTGCTGTGAAGATCGTCATTGGTAATACTGTAACAAAATTAAAAAAAAGTTAAAGAACATTCCTTACAACAACAAAAAAAATAAAAAACTTATTTGCATCTCCAAAATGAATTTAAAAAAAAGGAAAGGGATATCCAAAATAGGAAAAGAAAAAAGAGGTAACAAATTATATACAATTCACAATGTGATATGAAAAACCTCATTTGAAAAATTGATTCCTATGTTGTGGAATTTCACAGAGTCTGATGTGTCGCAGATTCAAGTTGTGAATGTTAGTGCGATATCTAATTTTGTCGTACAAATAACCTACCTATATGTTATAATTTTGTGAAACATAGTAGAAGAATGAAATAAATGCCTGGTGTACATATTACATATTAGCGCGCATTTTTCAACTTATAACTTATCGGATTACGTGCTCAAATTCCATATATAACTCGCAAGCAGGACCCCTGCATCTTTTGAATCCTTCCTAAATCCGTCACTGACCAAAAAGGGTTATAAACTACATCACAGAGGTTAAAATGAGACAAAACGAGAAGATTGCACATCCTTTTGGTATCTTGTGTATGGAGGGATTTATTAACTTCAACGCAGCGAAAGCTGCTTGATATTGGCTCTGGAAGATTTTAAGTTTTTTCAAAAGAACATTCATACAAAATTGTTAATGGTTCTATTTGGATTGAATATGTGATTTTCAATTGATTTTTTAGTTGCCCGATTCAATGCCAAGGCCGATATGCAATTTTTTTATTGGCTGATTTGATAGTTTACCAAAATTAAAAACTTCTTTAACTTTTTATTTTTCAAACAGGCCTTTAGTTTTTCAGAAGAAAAATATTGCAAATTTGAAAAACTTTGATGACGTCACGTTTCGTTGGTGTGAAAATATCGTGTGGAATATTATAAATATTGTAGATTGAATGTATAAATGAAATATTTAGAATTTAATATGGATGTGTTGATTTACTGCTTGATACTACTGCTTGAAGGTTTCTGAATCAAAGTTCTGACATGTTTCGTAAATGACAAAAATTACTTGTTTGTCGTTAATATTTATTGTAAAAGATCGCACTGTTGCATGAATACGCTAAGACCCATAAGCAATGTTCCTTTAAAAACGATGACACAGCTTCGAGTTACTATTAACAATTTCAGTAGCCACCACAACAACAGATGGGTAGAAGAACTAATACATTTGTGTATCATCCGCATAAAAATGATATTTTCAGTTGTTAATTTTAGCCAGTAACCCCGAAGTAACGGGCTCGAAATCTCCCCCTGTGGAACACCAGACAACAAGGGCTTGGAACTAAAAGAATCACCACCCAGCACAACTCGCTGCAACCTACCCATCAAGTCACTTCTGATAAGACATAAAGCATTTTAAAGAGTAATTAAGCATGACTAAAATAGTAATCATCTCCCGGTCTAAACCCCGTACAACATTATCCGTGCTGTGCAATAGCGCAGTTTTATAGCCATGCAATGGTCTGAAACCAGACTGGTAAGAAGGTATGCTACCTGCGGTTGCAACAAATTTCCTCAGTTATCTTTCAAGTTTGGCAATACACTTATTGGACGCAAACCCGATGCGTCCAATAAGTGTATGATATGATAAGCTTTAGGATATTTATTCTTTGCTTTAGGTACAACATTTGCTTCTTTCCATAAAAACGGAAAGTATTAGGGTTGGGCCGACTATGATTTCGACCGACTAACGACTATCCGACTATTCGGCCTTAAAAGGGACGACTAGTCGGCCGATTAATCCGATTAAAGCCCTTATATGACACATAATCTTGTTGTAACAAGTTCAGATGTATTCACATTTCTTTCGTAATACAGCTGCTTGTAAACTGTTATTTTTATAGAGATAAGTTTCAGCTCCTAAGCAATGTCGAGAAAAAAATTACGTATACGGATACTTTAAAATTCCATACTGAAAACTGAATAACTTTAAGACTGAAAACGGGACAACTTTAGGTACTCTTGTTGATAATCAGATGCATTTTGAAATTATTAAAATTTGTTTGTAAGTTAGCATAATTAATAATAGCATATTTTATTATAATTGTGAAATTGGAATAACCGAGATGGTGTGAATGAAAATGTACTTTTTTAATTCTTGAAAATCTACTTTTTGTAGATTGAACTACTATAATCTTAACATTATTATGATCAGAGCTGGGCAGTAGTTAATTGTAAAAATAGTTATAAAATATTACTTTACGATGATCCCGCGCGATTCCGAGAATGTTTCTAACAGCAGATTGAAAGAAGTCAATTGACGAGTCAATTTATTTCCTACAAAACTACAGACTTGTTATTACTGCTAAAAGTCTTAATACTGCTTTTAGAAAACTTGGACTGCTTCCAAAAGACTTGAAATGTTTTCAAAAGACTTGAAATGCTTTTAGAAGATTTGAAATGCTTACACAACACTTGAAATACTTTTAAAAGACTTGAAATGCTTCTAGAAACTTCATATTACTTCCAGAAGACTTGATATTGCTTGCTTCTAGAAGATTTGAACTCCCTGCTAAAGACTTGAAATGCTTTTGAAGAAGTTTAAATACTTCTACTTAAACTTGATACTACTGTCAGAAGACTTAATACTGGTTCTAGAAGGATTAATATTACTTCATGAAGACTTGGAAAGCTTCTAGAAGACTTAAAATGCCTTTAGAAAAATTGATACTGCTTTCAGAGGATTTGAAATGCTTCTAGATATTGCTTCCAGAAGGTTTGAACTGCTTCTAGTTCGCTTGTTATTGTTTCCAAAAGACTTTAAATGCTTCCGGAAAACTTGAAATGTTTCTAGAAAATTTGATACTACTTTCAGAACTATTGTAGGACAGTTGTAAAAACTGGATAATGTTGATAAACCAACTGAGTATGCTTTAAAAATATTAAATACTATTCAACAAAATGCAAAATCTTTACGTAAATAGTTCATATACTGTTAATTAAACGCTAAGCACTGCGTGCAGAATATATTTATTGTAGAAGGCGAGGGAGTGTTAACAAAATTTAATTTTGCTTCCAAAAATACCAAATACTATGGCAAAATACGGGGTTCATATCAGAAGTAAGCTTGTAAAACACTTTCTTCCCAACTTAGTCCCAGTATATACTGCGAACATTTTATCAGACTTTCTGGAGAGTCCAAGCCAATCTAACTCATCCCATACGTATTTTCAAAAACCTGCTTTTATGCTATCAAACGAATCTGATTTAATTTAAAATAGATCAATTTATTGCGATCAGAACATTAAGTATTATTTACAATCATTTATTCTTTTATTTTATAGGTTTGTATTTTTAAATTAAACTTGGTTACTTCCCCAATGGTCCTTGTCTTTGTACAGATTTTAAATTTTATAAATTCTTCGAAATATTTATTAATCTTGGGTTGGGTATATACCCTGGGAAATTTCAATTGAAAATAAATACCCGGATATTTAACAACACTGATTATTCAAAAGTTCTTAGAAGAAAAAGTTCTTATTATAAAGAAACATAATACTACTTTCTATGTATAATCTTACGATTACTATGGTATATTGTTCAATAGTTCTTAGTGTATGCTTAATTTTTACATGGTTTTCCTGGATTGCCATATTAGTCGGGTTTAGATCCTATATTTGTTGGTTAACATATTCAACTTCTTCATTAATGACGTCCACGGTTTCTTGTAAAAATCGAATTCTTATTAGTCTACAAAAACGTGCTGAAGAAGGTTTTCGATTTACCCAAACGGTTTCTTTATTAGTCAATAATTTTACATTTTTCAGAACTGTGTCTGCAAGGTATTTCTGGTATTCCCTATTTAATGGACTAAAAAAGTAGCTACTTTCACTTTTAATTGTTCACTTTGTAATAAATAAATACTGAAATTATTTATATATCATTTTTCATTAGTATGTTATTTGCAGCATTATAATAAATGCCGACTAATCGGTGCTTTTATTGTTTAATTGCCGATTAATCGCCGACTAATCGTTGACTAAAAAGTGACCGAATAATCGGCTTTTCTGATTAGTCGCCGGTTAATCGGTACAACCCTAGAAAGTATCCAGTGACTATGCACGCCTTAATAATATGCTTCATGAAAAGTATAAAGTGAGGAAAGCATTGAAATAATATGGTACTGATAATATCTCGTACCCTCAGAACAGTTTTTTAATGAAACAAAGACATCTCTGACCATTAACTCCGTAACAGCCTGGAAAGAAAAATCAAGATAATTTTGTCTTCGATTATTTGTATAATAGCTTATTAACTGTACCGACGCCCTAGTGCGAAGGACCATAGAGAAAAAATAATCATTAATAGCATTAGGGTCTTGTAGATCCATCGGGGTCGAGGTCCTACTCTCCATGAAACCGATGTTTCTAAGGCGTATCCATATAGTGGACGGTTTAGTATTTGTAGTGCATATCTCAAAAGTCATGTAACCCGTTTCTCATCTCTAATTTTACTTACAGTTAAATTCCTCACATCTCTGTAATAATTATAATCTTCAACCCGTTTGGGAAGAAGTTGGATGCATGGTCCTACTTATCTTTAGCCTTATTTGTCATTGGCATGAAGTATCTAGCATTACTAATTACAGTAAACCCTCGATATAGCGAACATCGATTTAACGAAATGGCCGTTATTGCGAATCAAAATTACGCAACAAATATCTTCAATACCTTTTATATGCCACTTTTTTCATTATAACGAAAATTCATGGTAACGAACTACGAACAATTATTTCATCTCATAAGTATGATTTTAATATAAACTATTATCGTTATTGCAAATACGAATTTTTTTGTTGTCTAAGTAATGTAAGACTAGTTGAGGTATTCCCCGAAGATCTAAGGTGTGATATATGGGGAATAACTTGTTTGTCTGTAGTTCGATTGCTTATGGACTCGAAGTCGTATTGCAGTTTCAAATGCAAGTGTGTGGTTTTCGAGAGAATACAAAGTGTTAAGGTTTAGAAAAAAAAGTGTTCGTTCAGTGTTAATTGAAAAAAATGAGTTTGAAAAGGACATCAATTCCTTTAAAAAGGAATTTAGAAATATTGGAAAATGTTGAAAAAAATGCTATTACAAAAATTAAAATTGCGGAAAAATTTAACATATCAAACCCAACGCTATCAACAGTTATAAAAAATAAAAACCGTATTGATAGTGCCGTAGCGTCTGGTAAACATACGTCTCGTAAAATGTTGAGGAGATCTGCATCTCCAGAACTAGAAAAAAATATTAATAGAATGGTTTACCGAAATGAGAACAAAAAATTTTTCCTTAACAAGGCCATTCATACAAGATAAGGCAAAATCAATCGCTACTGAATTGAGCATAATAGGATGTGATTTTTCATATGGGTGGTTGCACAGATTTAAGAGTAGGTACGGTATTTCAGACCACGCTTTATCTGGAAAACTAAATAAAGTTAATGTGCTTACTATAGATGAGTGGAGACAGGAGTTCAAATTTATAAGAAACGCCTATCTATAGATAAAGGTGTTCTTAACATTGATGAAACTGCTGTTTCTTATAATCTTATGCCAAACCGTACTTTGGATTTTAAAAATAAAAAGTGTTATGGTAGCACTAAAAGCAAAGAAACAGTAACAGCAGTTTTATGTTGCAATATAGATGGGATCGAAAAATTAAATCTGTGGATAGTAGGAAAGTCAAAAAATCCCAGATGTTTAATAAAATAGATCATTCAGATTTACCGTGCCATTCTAGTAATCAAACAAAAATGCGTGGGTAACGTCTGTGACATTTCGAGAATGGTTTATTCGTTTCCAGCGAAACATGGCAGCACAAAACAGAAAAGTATTGCTAACGATGGACAATTGTGCTGCACATAATATTAAGGATATCAATTTGGACAATATGAAGGTGATTTATTTTCCACCTAACACAACGAGTGCACTCCAACCTCTTGATCAAGGCATAATTGCATGCATGAAGAAGCGATATCGTGCTCGTCTTGTAAGAGCAGTAATTTTGGCAATAGAAGTAAACCAAGAAAATCCGAAATGGAATATTCTACAAGCGATACGAGCGTTGTCGGATTCTAGGAATTCAGTATCATCAAACATTATAAAAAAATGTTTTAACAAAGCGTGGACAACCGACTCTCAAGAAGAAAATGAGGAAAATCAGTTAATAAATACGATGGTAAACATTCATCGATAATTAGTTCTTCTTAGTAACTTTTTATTTTACATGCTTTTGTTGACTGCATTGTAGGCTGAATTTACTGATGTAGAATGGGAATCTTATCAACACATTTTGTCAGTACGTAAACAAGTTAGTTTTGTTGAATACTGCACTATTGACAGTGAGGTAGTGACTTCAGAAGCAATTGAAATCGATTTACCATTAGTGAATGCAGGCCAAGAGTGGAAAGAAAATGAAGAAAGCTATGAAGGTGATGCGGAAGCAGTGATAAATGTAACACCCCCTACAAGAGCTGAAGATTTAGCGGCTCTCTATACTGTACAAAGGTAACCCACATCTGGTTAGTTATCAAAATCATTATTTATATCACAATTTAAAAATTTGCTGATACAGAACAGAACATTTCCGAAGGTTTCGCGAATTCTTTGAATAAAATTACTGAAGAATGTTTATGGCTAACAAAACCCGTTTTAAAGCAAAGCACCATAAACGATTACTTTAAAACAAAAAGTTAATTACAATATGAACAAAATACAAATAAACTTATTACGTAGTCGATGTTAGTATGTTTCTAAACACCCCAAGATCATATTCATTATTGAGGCGTTGAGTGCAAAAGTGTACAAACTCCAACGTATAATATATGTGGGTTAGTCCACTTTTGCTCTCAATGCCTCTATTATTCATAATATATAACGAACTAATTCGTTACAGCGAAATTGCGAACATCTTATTATAGCGAACGGCTTGCATTCCCCCCTGCGTGTTCGCTATATCGAGGGTTTACTGTAGCTATGGCGTAAAATTTCTCCCACTTTTCTTTAACCGAACTGGCGCATAACGATCAAACAAAAGTAAAAGATTAGTTTATAAAAAAGCTATCTTTACTCAATATCGTTCATATGAAAGATATGGTGAATGGGCGTCAATTAGAAGTCCTGCAGAAATCTTTCGCTATCAAATTCATTATGGTTGCGGTAGTATTGAGGTATTTGTTGTGGCACCGCCATTTTTAATGCTAATTCACAAAAGATATGTCATGGTCAGAGATGTTGTCTGCATTAATAATATTGACATTAACAACGACATCCTCCTCAGACGCCAAAATAATGTCAATTACTTTCAACAAATTGCATTAAATCTAGTCCTTCAATCATAGTATGGAATCGGATGGTGTAATTAGAATTCATATCCAAAATATCTATATTTATGTTACTTAAGCAGAATATAGTATCGTAAAGTGGTATGAAAAGCGAGATTTGTGGCTCAAGTTTTTCTGTAAATGAATAGCAAGATATCCTCGCATACTGTCGATAGACAACCCACACCGATTTTTAGTTTGTTAAAAGTAACACTCATCCAGAGCTGCTCAATCTCAACATCACAGTAATAACAGAGAACTGTAAATTTGATTGACTGCAGATTCATTCGATATTTCAACCACAATAAAATAATAAAATAATCACTAATTATTTAGTGATAGTAAAAACCTTTAGTGACAATTAACATTTTTTTTTAACATGACACACTTCTTGAAAAATAAAAATAAAACAATAAAATCTAAAATCGAATCAGGAAATGGTTTCAAAATAAACTATATTTTCATGGACGCCGGAAACGTAGATGTTGTGGGTATTCAGACATCTATACAAAACTTTTAATGGGTGCAGAGCGCCCATACGAATAAATACAAAAGCTTTTCCTTTTCAATTCACTCCCAGTATTTGCTGCAATTTGTTAATAATAAGTACTGGGTTTTAATACCATACAAACTTGTAAGATTTATAACAATTCTTGTCTATACTAAAAAATTGGACAGTTTTTGATGATTTTAGACATCTTTAGGTAATTATTACCTATTAGACATATATTTTAAATAAATTTTGGATGATTTTTGACAACTTGTGGATGATTTTAAACATCTTTAGATAATTATAGGCTATTAGAGATATATTTTAGACACTTTTTCATGATTTCGGACATCTTTAGACTATTATTAGATATTAGACATATGTTTCAGACAAATTTTAAATGATTTTAGATAACTTGTGGATGATTTTTGACAATTTTAGACAGTTAAGGGCTATTATAGGCATATTTTAGACAGTTTTTAATGATTTGAGATAGTTTTTGATGATTTTAAACAACTTAAGACAAGTTTAGACAATTGAAATGATTTAGATAATTTTGGATGATTTTAGAAAACTTGTGGGTGATTCAAAACTAACTTTTGATGATCTTAGACGGAATCTCTCAACTAATTTTGATTTTGATTTGATTTTGGAGACAGATTTTGATATTTTAGTCAATCATAGTCTGAGACTTTTTCAAAGGTACCCATACGTATTTTGAATCCGTCGCCAATGCTTATTTTTAAGTAAAGATTCGTAATTTTGCCTCACCAAAAGAGGGAAAACTCAATTCATTTTTTCCTTTTTTAATATCCGCGTTTATAAATAACGGTGAGATTCTGTTTGACGATCGATTGAAAATTCCAGCAAAGGAAAAAAGTCTTTCCGCTGGCGCAGAGGAAGGAAGAGTTGTGCTATATTTTTTATATATTTTGTTATAACAGGAAAGGGATGCAAATTATCAATACTAATAAGTATTATAAGTCACTAAGGAATAAATCGAACTGAGCTGTTAGCTGAGAAAGAAGGCATATTTTAAGTACCAACGTGATGTGATGATGATTTTCAACGGATCTTATTATACATGGTGTTCATAACTAAATGCTTGTTCTTACGGGGCTCAATACTTGGATAATTTTAAGAAAAACGTAAATCAAATAAATGTCCCTTTATGTCTCTTGTTTTCTAAGATGTAAAACCCTGTAGCTCAGTAAGTGTGTTGATATAAACTTCTTGTTGTTCTATTTTACTTGCAATCACATAAAGTGACAAAGAATCTATAATACACAACAATCTTTGTACCATGTATAAAGTGCTATTTCAGCGTGTTGAAGAATTTTTATTTTTTGATTGAGCCGAATCTGCATATTTTGAAATCTTGGTTTGTCATTGTAGGATGGTTGAAATGTCCTGCAGTTTTTTGTATTTTACTGGTACTATTGAAATTAACTCGACGTTTTTAGTGGATTCTTTTACTATCAAGTGCAACTTGTGCGCTGCACAATCAGTGCTACTTACGCTTAATAAATTAGATACTTTGTTGTGAAATTTCTCATTCTTGAAACATAGATTGAAACATTTTTGAAATAATCTCCTGTGTGATGGTCTTCAAGAATCTCCGCCCATAAAACAGTATTTTTTCATTTAAAAGTTTGTGTTATACCATGATAAGTTAAAGACAGTAATGATATTCTTGATGTTAAATCGGACCAAATATCAGCACTAAATGACATGTCAAAATTCTTCAACATATTCTTTATTTTTACAGAAATCTTGTTATATAATTCATTACATATAAAGTTGGTAAAATACTTTCTAACTTCTCTTCAACATGTTGAAATGGCAAATCACAAAGGGCTAACATTTCTGCAATTAAATAATCCATTTGAATGGAATTCGGGTTAGTCTTGTCCCACATTTTTGTTTTTTCTACATAACCATTAAAGTTTATTTGCTTACATTCTCTTTTTCGTACGTATAAATTTGTACATGGTTGAATATTTTCCTTTAAATTTTTTATTGCGGTTTCTTCGTTTCTAAATGACTTATATTCGCTTTAATGCCTGCTTTGAAGATGATGTTTTAATGAAGTGGTTCCTTTTCCTTTCCGAGAATTAATTTGCCTACAAATTTTGCATTTAATGCTTCGTTAACGATAGTAAATAGTTCCATATTACACTACTAATTTTTTTGGCAGACATTACTTTAAATTTAATATTAATTGAATCGTACGATATCATACGATCCATATCTGTATCCGCGGATTTTGACTTTTGGTGATTCGACACGTCACTACTACATGGTTTGAACTTAGAATGTCTGGATATTTTTCCCACCGGTCGTAGAATATATCAGTCACATCATTAATGACTAATTAATTATATTAGAGCATTAATGTAGGTACTTGTACTGTTTTTGAAGCATGGATGGAGTCACTTGTGATACCTATATCAAAAATAAACTCAGCGTAAAATGCAAAAGATTTGAGCCCTGTCAGTATTCTATCCACTTTAGCGAAGATGTTTGAGAGATTGTTGTTATATACTCTTGTACTTTTGGATTTCATGCAAGCCTTCTATATTGTATTGTATTGTATATTTGCCCAAAAAACATAGGTACAGCACAGCTGGTTACAAAAATATTAATTTCCCTAGACTAAAGTAAACTAATAAAACATAAACAATTATTATACAACTTTTAAATAAAATAAAAGAAAGAAAGTAATAACATTTCTTCATATAAGAGTTTCTCTTTCAAAGCTCGCCTAAAAGCTTGTACAGAGCCTAAATTATATAGATCAATGAACTTGTTATAAACAGTGGGTGCTCTGTACGCAAAACTTCCACGGAATTTAGACGTCTTATGGCTAGGAATAGTAAGGTTATTTATTCGCCTTAGCTTTATATTGTGAATTTGCGATCTAGGAATCAACAATACAATATAGATAATGTGGTAAGCCATGTAGCATTACATTGTACAGCATAACTGCCAATAGAAGGACAAATCTCGGCTGGATTTTTAAGATGGAGTATTTTATATAGTAAGGCGCGACATGTGCTACGATTTATTGAGTAAGAAAATCTAAGACCGGTATTTTGAAGTACTTGAATTCGATTTCTCAAACTCACCGACAAATAATTATAATACACACAATTACAGTAGTCCAATTGACTTAGGACTACTGAATTAACAAGTTTCCATTTGAGTTCTTGGGACAACAGACTTTAAATTTGTACAAAGATTTTAACTTATAATAACAAACACTGATTTTCTTGTATGTATGGAGTGAGGAGTGCGTATTCTATACGCGGCACCTAGGCCACAACGGGCCCCTTGTACACTGGCTCCCTCTAAGAGGTTTGAGATGTTAAATGCGAGTATATAACTCGATTTTTGGCTGATTCCGCTTCCTGACCGACCCCCCACCAAACCGGGCGTGCTATGGCACAGGCCCAGTGTGGGTTCGCCCCTGTCAGGTGCCGCTCCAGGATACCACCACATCCTCGTGGGGTCCTACGAGGTGCCGGTGGCCTCCAGGGCGCTAACGCGCATTCAGCCATTTTTGTTCAAACCTCTTACACACATAGTGATAACGACAGCCAGAGATGAACGACTAGTTGCCGGGACCGACGGCTTAACGTCCCCTCCGAAGGACGGGGGGCGACCCAACGTGATTACACCGGGGTTCGAACCCGGGACGTCTGCGTGTTAACTCGAGAGTTAACACGCTGAGCCATTGCGCCCCCTTACTGATTTTCTTGTTTACATGTTTCTCAAAATTTAGGTAACTGTAGACCTAGACCTTAGACCTAGATTGCTGGTCGACTGGGAAAACGGCAATGCTGTTCCATTGAGGCTTATAGGGGCTGATAAGGGTTCTATTGCTTTTCGACAGGTATCAGGGGATCTGACACACATAGAGATGCTTTTTTTCGGGTTAAGAATTAACCCATTACCCCAACACCAGGTATTTATATTTTGTAAGTCAGAATTCAATGCACGCACTGTTTCGTTAACATTCGCGACATTACACGAGACGTGCACTTGAGTGTCATCCGCATATTGCTGAATTGAGGAACTGGTCACAACATTAGGCATATCAGCAGTAAGTAAATTAAACAATATAGGGCCCAATACGCTTCCTTGAGGAACGCCCTGCTGGACTAAGATACCACCAGACGTACGTCCATCAATCGCTGTATGTTGAATTCTGTTATTAAGATAGGATCGGAACCAAAGCACAACATCACTTGTACAACCATAACGAGCAAGCTTTTCAAATAAAAGCTTATGATTAATGACATCGAATGCCTTACTAAAGTCCAAAAAACCACAAATGTAACTTTTGAAGAGTCAACAGCGCAGCACCAGTCGTTCATAGTTTTGGTGAGTGCAGTCGTTGTACTATATCTTTCACGAAATCCAGATTGGTATTCCGGCAGTAGCTCATTGTGATCCAAATAATGCTGTAGTTGTGCGGCAACAACTTTTTCAAAAATTTTGGATAATACCGGAAGGACACTAGTCGAAGATCACTTTCCAGTTTAGCACAGCTTACTTTAGGCAGAGGTGTAATAACTGCGATTTTTCATAGGTCTGGAAAAGATCCAGTTAGTAGTGAAAAATTCATAACATGTGTAATTTCTTGAATGCAAAACTTTAAGACAAGTTTAATCAGTTTAAGGTCAATTTTATCATGACCGCAAGCCAGTTTTATAATCCACCGTACTAAAATTGAAGTTAGATGTATTGTTAATAACACGCATTTTATATGAATCGAAGTCAGGTGCTACCATCGAAGTGGGAATGTTATTTATAAAATAATTATTTATTATCTCAGGATCTTTAAGAGACTCCGCAATAGTTTTAGTGTTTTTGGTGTGCACTTCATTAGTATGCAATAATTTCCACAACCTAGAGGAATTATTAACATTGCTATTAATCCTCGATTCAAAAAAAGCTTTTTCCCATTCCGTACAGCCAACGTGACCTGATTTCTAATATCTGTATAATATTTTCGGTGACTGCTGTTACCAGTACGCGAAAACCTCTGGTAAGCTTTTTGCTTTAATTTAATCATCTCCTTAATCGTAGATGTAATGTAAGGACATGATTTTCGCTTAGGAGTGAATTGTATCACAGGGGCATGTGCATCAAATAAAAATATTATAAGTTCATTTAGAAGCTCAATTTTGTCGTTGATATTATTCGTAAGATACACATCACCCTATGGTAAATGAGTCGCATTATGCTCGAATAACTCCGTGCTAAAGTACTTATAGCTTCTGCTAGTAATTTGTCTTTGTTAGAAAAGAAAACAAAATATTTGTCTTTGTTTAATTTTTAGATCAGGTATATTTATCTCACAATAAATAAGTTTATGATCCGTCGATGCTAATAGGTCTCTCGCGCCTGCGTGTAAAATATGTGCGTTATACGGCATGCAAATGATATCAATTAGTGACTCAGAATTAGCTGTTATTCGGGTGGGGCTCTTTATTATTTGTTTCAGATAGAAGATCTCAAGTAACGGTATTAAAGCATTGTCATTAGGATGTGAATATGGAAAGAAATGAATGTTGGCGTCTCCAGTTAGTATAACGTTGTCATACTCAACATTTATTATAGACAACACCGTCTCCAGCTCGGAAAGACATCCTTTACCAGCAGATGGCGGTCGATAAATTAAACCACATGCATATGTTTCTTCACAGATTTTAAAACTAATCCATAGTTGTTCAAGCTCGGAAGCAGTAGCGAAAGAGGTATCAATTACATGACACTGGTTGGAGTCGTGTACATACCAAAGTAAACCGCCTCCACGCGCACCGCGGTCTGCTCTCACGACACTGTAATGAGCAATAGAAATTAGGCAATCAGGAAAGTCAGGTTGTAGCCAGGTTTCAGTAATTCCAAACAACTGAAATTCGTTTTCGCAAACAAAGTTATATACATCGTCAAATTTAGGAATTAAGGATCTGATATTTATTTGGCCAAAATACAAAGATTTACGCTTTATTCCAGTTCTAAATTTATTTGCTATGTTTCTGAATTTACTGGGGCTTGAAGTCTGAATAAAAAACGATTTATTCTAGCTCCTTCCGGCCATAAGTCAGCGTTCTCTATATCCGTATGTTGTTCTTCCACAACTGACAATTTTAAAGATGAATATTCGTTTGGATATTTCGACGTTATTTTTTCACATTTAACATGTATATGGTTTCCCATTGAATACTCTAAAAGGATTATTTATAAATTATGAAGTAGATAGCGTGTAGTAATTGATCTGGTCCATTCGAATTCTCTGAACATCACTTGCGAAGTTTTCCACCTTGTTATCCTCTCACCAATTCTCTCACCAATGTTTTATACACCTACGATCTACCCAGCCATCTTCAAGGATGCAAATACCATCACAAGATACCACGGGAAGTAAGAGCAGTATCAATTTTACCCTGGATATGGAAACCCAACGAAGTACAAAAACCAAATTATTTTCTTCGGACCGATACGTGGTCGTGTTAATCGCCAAGTATGTACACAGGTATTGTAAAGAATACTTCGCACTTAATAAGTAAATTATACTGCGTCTTCAAACATCAATATTTCAATATTTAATAATACCATATTTCATCAGCATCATGTTATCTCCCGTACTTTTAACTTAATTTACTTAAAGATAGGTTATAGCGAAAATTTTATAGAAAGAACAAAGATAGATTATAAACAGTGCACAATTGATGTCTTCGAATGATTTACGGGATTCGGTGTCGCCAGGTATTAGCCACAAGCTGTGTGGCTGTGGTTGGCTAAACTTGGAAATCCGCCGGTGCGGCGGTTGCATTTGATACGTTTTCTATGTAAAACTGTCACCTCGACTTCTCCTTCGTATCTGCATTGTAGATTTGTGTCCAGAGCAAATGTGCATAACGATTTGAAATCATTACACGATTTGTAATATGATCGCGCGTGTTTCTTTTTATTTACTGTATTTTCGTTTGCTTTTTCTCTTTACCTTGTACCTATATTTTTTTAGAAACTTTTATAAATGCGAAATATGGCAGGAAAATCACGTAATTTGAACGAATTGAAAGAAATACACAATTTCATGCGAAAGATTGAAAACTGTATTCAAGATAATGGTCGTCACCTACATAACTTTATTTTTTACAACTGAATACCAAACTCAAATAAATGGCAATTTTAATTTTATATAAGCTACATATTGGTCCCTATGACGCTGATAGTATCTTTGATAAATGTTTACTACAAACATATAATTAATAAATACGTAATTTCAAATTAGCCGAAAAAATAATTGCATTTATAAATTACTTTTTTACTAATTGTAAGAATTACCTAGGAATCATACAGCAGTTAGAAGTTGAGTGATGGTGAGCTTTTTTACAATCAGAAACTTTCAATGATAATGAAATTTGCATTTTAGCTACCATCGTATAGACAAAAATGCCAAACTCTGAAAACAACAAATTATAAAATCAAGATGGGTGAACTATTTTTCACATTTTAGAATTTATCTCGGTATTTAAGCATCTAGGAGGAAAAGTAAAAGAGAGCAAAATTATTTAACGTTAATATCAAAAGTTTTTTCCAACAATTTTCCTTGTTTTTCATATTTAAGCATTCCACATTCCTTAGTTAACAAAATTGTTAACATTTAAATTTGCTTTAACTTTTATATGATAACTTTTTTCTAATATGAATCAAATTCTTTTTTTCTCTCTATAGAAACCATAGGTTTTTCTTTCGCGTGCTCCTTCAACACATAAAACAAAAAAAATCAGTTTGGAAATCGTTGAATAAAGAAGAATAAAAAAAATATAAAAATTCACTTACTAACTTTGATGGTAAGTGAATTTAGAAGGATTATGCTCAATGCTTGGACAAAGTGATGCAATATCGGACTAATTTATTGCAATATTTGTTTTTTAATATCACCGTGGAGGAAAATCCACAGTCACAAAGATAAGTTGTTGAAAAGGATATTGAAAACAATAATTTTTGCTTGCCTAATTCAGGATATTTACTTTTAACCATGAACCAAAACTCTTCAAGTTTTGATGCGCTGATCTCCTTTTTTAAAGTTTAAAGTTTCAAGTTCGCATGATAAATCTTTCTTTTTTATATAATTGTGTCCCTAAATATTATAATATAATATAACACCAAGATTATATAAAAAAGACTAAATACTACTTGGCCTGCATAATTCCAAACATTTGTGCGTCAATTTATATTATATTTTTTCTCTAATAATTTCTTGTTAATTACTAGAGGTGTCTAGCTCGAAAGCGACTTCGGCGATGTATATCGTTCATTTCAAATCTTGCAATGTTACCCAACAAATGCAAGATTGTCTGCTATTTTCGAGGTCAATTAACGGCGAGGCGTTAGAATCTGGCAAGATTGATATCTTCTTGATTAAAAGAAGGCGTTTCGCCCGCAAGCGACCTCGGCGATGTAATCGTTCATTTAAAGTCTTGAAAAGTTACCTAAGCAATGGAAGATTGTCTGCTATCTTCACTTAGACGAGGTCGCTTGCGGGCGAGGTGCTAGAATCTACCAAAATTGATGATTTCTTGTTAATTAAAGGAGGCATCTAACCCACAAACTATCTCAGCGATATACAGGATGTTTCAGAATTGCACGGCACTGTTTCAGAGATACATTCTACAGCACGAAATAAATAAGAAAGTTTATATAAACATAAGTCTCAAATTAATTCTTTATCGAGATATTGAAAAGTTTCAAGGCTTTCAAGAATATCTTACTTGATTTTTTTGCAAAATAATCTATGTGAGCTTCTAGAAGATATTACGATTGCCAACAGGCAGGGGATGTGATTTATGCTAACCTTTCTCATATTGTCACCGATTATTTAAACACAGCATATGGTAACCGATGGATTGGCCGAACGGACATGTTAAATGGCCACCACGATCTACTGATCTAACGCCGTTTGATTATTTTGTATGGGGCTGGATGAAGTCTGAGGTTTATTCTACATCTATTGCCACGTAAGAAAATCTAAGAAATCTTTCGAAATTTTCGCGATTCGCCGTTCTGAATGCTGTATTCAACAAAACGGAGGGCACATTGAACAGTTACTCTGAGTGTTTTATTGTTAAATAAATTAACTTTTCAATATCTCGATAATAAATTAATTTGAGACTTATGTTTATATAAACTTTCTTGTTTGTTTCGTGCTGGAGAACATATCCCCGAAATAGTGCCGTGCAATTCTGAAACATCCTGTATACCTTTAATCTGATGTTTTGGAAAGTAAACCAAGTATACAACATTGTAGTTCACCCTCACTTCGCCGAGATCGCAAGTGGACGAAGCGATAGAATCAGGCAAGACTGATGATGTCTTGTTAATTAAGAGAGGCGCCTCGTCCGTACGCGACCTCGCCGATGTATATCGTTCATTTAAAATCTTCAAAAGTTACCCAAGCTATGTAAGATTGTCTGCTATTTTCAGCTGGTCGAGGTCGCTTGCGGGCAAAGCACTTGAATCTACCAAGATTGATGATTTTTTGTTGATTAAGAGAGGCATCTCGCCCATAAGCAACCCCGGCGATGTATACCGTTAATTTGATGTTTTGCATACTTACCCAAGCATACAACATTGTGGCTTATCCTCACTTTGTCGAGGTCAGTTGTTGGCGAGGCGCTAGAATCTGCCAAGGATGATTCCTTGTTGATTAACACTTTGTCTACC
Organism: Onthophagus sagittarius; assembly: GCA_036711965.1. Taxonomy (NCBI): domain Eukaryota; kingdom Metazoa; phylum Arthropoda; class Insecta; order Coleoptera; family Scarabaeidae; genus Onthophagus; species Onthophagus sagittarius. The sequence continues at coordinate 18,591,451 of JASERS010000001.1, read as the reverse complement.
AGCGGTACTTAGCAGTTATCCAAATTTTAAATGTAATTGTTAATAAAGGTTTATAAATTATGTATTACTTTTTTGAGTATTCTTTGGCTACCGTACCTAGAAGGGGCACTCAATATAAAACATGCAAAATAGTAATTGTTATTAGAATTTAACTCAAAAGTTTTAAGATACAAATGATGTATAATAAATTTACACGATAATGTACGGTTATGTACGAAGACTACAATTTTTGATGTCTCCGGTTTCGTTTGCTCTTCTTTGTAAATAACAATGAAAGTTTTGGCATCTCATTTCCATCATCATGATATCTCATTTCTTTCGTTTTCTCTTCACCCACCATTTTTCCATTTCTGGACGATCTCTTTAATATGCTTCCACGTGTTTCTCTCCTTAAACCATTTTTCTTGTAATTGTTTTTATGTCCTCAATCGATCTTCAATTAGTTTGTGCCTTTTTGTCATCTGCATCGTTTCCAGCGCGTGGACGACTGGTGGTATGCATGAATTGCCTTGGATGGAGATAGGTTAGGTTGAGTTGAGTTGCTTAAAAAAATATATGCTGGGACAATTTTTGTTCTTTAAATATTTTGTCAATGTCTCTTCACTCTTCATTCGTTCTAGGTAGCAAGACCAAAATATTCCATGTTTCCAAGTTTGTTTCCTCTTCTTTGTAAGTAACAATGAAAGATTACGCATCTCTTCTCCTTCATATCTCATTACTATCGTTCTCTTATCCGTCATCATTTGTTCACCTCTATAGGAAGGCATTTTTAATATGCATCCATAATTTTCTCTTGAGCCACCTCAAACCATCTGCTTCTCGTTATTCTTTTTATGTCTTCAACCTATCTTCTTGAAGGACTGTCCGCAATGAATTTTGTTATATTTGGCAGCCAGCATGTATCATCTAATGCAGTTTTGGTAAGGTAATGGATTTCATACATTATAAGTTTTGCAGTTTCTTCTGCTTTTTGTATTACCTTCAATTGATTTGTGCTTTTTTTCGTCATCAGCATCGTTTCCAGTCTGTGTGTGGACACTGGTAGTATGCATGAATTGTGTTATATGAAGATAGGTTAAATTGAGTTGAGTTGCTTAAAAAAATATATGGTGGGGTAGTTTTCTTTTTTTAAATACTTTGTCAATACCTCTTCATGTTCGTTTTAGGTACCAAAACCAAAATATTCCACGTTTCCAAGTTTGTTTTCTCTTCTTTCTAAGTAACAATGAAAGATTTCGCATCTCATATCCATATTCATATCTCATCACTGTCGTTCTCTTTTCAGCCATCATGTTCACTTCTGGAGGAAAGCTTCTTTAATATGTATCTATGTTTTTCGTTTTTGTTCCACCTCATTATATCTAATTCTCGTAATTCTCTTTATGTTGTCTATCCATCTTCTTGGAGATCTGTCCATACTAGACTTTGTTATTCGTAGCAGTCCACACATCATATCAAAGGCAATCTTGTCTGTCTAGGAAATAGATAGTCCATTACAAATGTAGTGTTAGATTTCTTGTCGATTAAGAGATGCGCCTCACCCGCAAGCGACCTCGGTCATGTATATCGTTAATTTTATGTCTTGGAAAGTAACCCAAGCATACAACATTGTAATTTATTCTCGCTTCGCTGAGATCGCTTGCGGGCGAAGTTGATGTCAACATTGACGATTTCTTGTTGATCAATTTCCTCTTCCAAAATTTGAATTTAAGTATTAATAAAAGTTAATAAATCATGTACTGCATTTTTAAATATTTTTGGGATACCGCTTCTAGTAGCATTTAAATGAGATTTAAAAGAACCACTAGGTTACAAATGAAGTATGATAAATTTATTAACTCTGGTAACAAATGGTTAAGTATGAAGACCGTAATTTTCGATTTCCTGGCCATTTTTTCACTTTTGGGCGAAGGCATCTTTAATATGCTTCTATGTGTTTCTCTCCTCAATTCATCTTCTTGACGAATTGTCCGCGCTGGGCTATGCTATTCTTGGCAGCCAGCACGTCATATCTAACGTAATCTTCCTTGGTTGGGTAATGGATGGACATCCATTATAAAATTTATAATGGATGTCCATCCATTATGCTGTTTCTTGTGCTTTCAGTGTTATCATCAAATGATTTGTATCTTTTTTTTTATCATTGCTATGGTTTCTAGCAGGGTTGAAAAACCCTTAAGTCGAAATTATACCTGATATAAACTTTAACTAAAATGAGATAAAGTATAAACTCTTATTATTGAGGTTAAATTGAATAATTTAATTTACATCATCATATCTCAAAGACGAATTGAGATATCGCCATGAAATAAAAATCATTTTGAAGCAAATTTAATCTAGTTTTAACAAACCAATTATAATTTGTTCGATTCCATAAATTAAAAAGATAACATTTTTTTAAATCACCTCTCTTGTTATTGAGATTAAATTGAATAATCTAATATATATTACCATATCTTAAAGACAAATTGAGATATCGCCATAGAATAAAAAACAATTTAAAACAAAATTAATCTAGTTTTAAAAAGCCAATTATAACTTCTTCGATTCCAAAAATTAAAAAGTTAAATTTTTTTTAAATCACCTCTTGTTATTGAGGTTAAATTGGATAATCTAATATATTTCATCATATCTCAAAGACGAATTGAGATATCGCCATGAAATAAAAATCATTTTGAAGCAAATTTAATCTAGTTTTAACAAAACCAATTATAATCTTTTCGATTCCATAAATTCAAAAGATACCACTTTTTAAATCACCTCTCTTGCTATTGAGGTTAAATTGAATAATCTAATATATATCACCATATCTCAAAGACGAATTGAGATATCGCCATAGAATAAAAATCAATTTAAAGCAAATTTAATCTAGTTTTAAAAAGCCAATTATAATTTCTTCGATTCCATAAATTAAAAAGATATTTTTTTTTTAAAGCACCTCTCTTGTTATTGAGGTTAAATTGGATAATCTAATATATATCATCATATCTCAAAGACGAATTGAGATATTATTATGAAATGAAAATCATTTTGAAGCAAATTTAATCTAGTTTTAACACACCAATTATAATTATTGCGATTCTATAAATTTAAAAGATATTTTTTTAAATCACCTCTCTTGTTATTGAGGTTAAATTGAATAATCTAATATATATCACCATATCTCAAAGACGAATTGAGATATCGCCATAGAATAAAAATCAATTTAAAGCAAATTTAATCTAGTTTTAAAAAGCCAATTATAATTTGTTCGATTCCAAAAAATTAAAAAGATAAAATTTTTTTAAATCACCTCTCTTGTTATTGAGGTTAAATTGAATAATCTAATATATATCACCATATCTCAAAGACGAATTGAGATATCGCCATAGAATAAAAATCAATTTAAAGCAAATTTAATCTAGTTTTAAAAAGCCAATTATAATTTGTTCGATTCCATAAATTAAAAAGATAAAATTTGTTTAAATCACCTCTCTTGTTATTGAGGTTAAATTGAATAATCTAATATATATCACCATATCTCAAAGACGAATTGAGATATCGCCATAGAATAAAAATCAATTTAAAGCAAATTTAATCTAGTTTTAAAAAGCCAATTATAATTTCTTCGATTCCATATATTAAAAAGATAAAATTTTTTTAAATCACCTCTCTTGTTATTGAGGTTAAATTGGATTATCTAATATATATCATCATATCTCAAAGACGAATTGAGATATTATTATGAAATGAAAATCATTTTGAAGCAAATTGAATCTAGTTTTAATACACCAATTATAATTATTTCGATTCTATAAATTAAAAAGATATTTTTTTTAAATCACCTCCCTTGTTATTGAGGTTAAATTGAATAACTTAATTTACATCATCATATCTCAAAGACGAATTGAGATATCGCCATGAAATAAAAATCATTTTGAAGCAAATTTAATCTAGTTTTAACAAACCAATTATAATCTTTTCAATTCCATAAATTAAAAAGATACCATTTTTTTAAATCACCTCTCTTGTTATTGAGGTTAAATTGAATAATTTAATATATATCACCATATCTCAAAGACGAATTGAGATATCGCCATAGAATAAAAATCAATTTAAAGCAAATTTAATCTAGTTTTAAAAAGCCAATTATAATTTCTTCGATTCCATAAATTAAAAAGATATTTTTTTTAAATCACTGCTCTTGTTATTGAGGTTAAATTGGATAATCTAATATATATCATCATATCTCAAAGACGAATTGAGATATCGCCATGAAATGAAAATCATTTTGAAGCAAATTTAGTCTAGTTTTAACACACCAATTATAATTATTTCGATTCTATAAATTAAAAAGATATTTTTTTTTAAATCACCTCCCTTGTTATTGAGGTTTAATTGAATAACTTAATTTACATCATCATATCTCAAAGACGAATTGAGATATCGCCATGAAATAAAAATCATTTTGAAGCAAATTTTACCTAGGTTTAACAAACCAATTATAATTTTACGATTCCATAAATTAAAAACATAACATTTTTTAAATCACCTCTCTTGTTATTGAGGTTAAATTGAAAAATTTAATATATATTACCATATCTTAAAGACGAATTGAGATATCGCCATAGAATAAAAAACAATTTAAAGCAAATTTAATCTAGTTTTAAAAAGCCAATTATAATTTCTTCGATTCCAAAAATTAAAGAGATAAAATTTTTTTAAATCACCTCTCTTGTTATTGAGGTTAAATTGAATAATCTAATATATATTACCATATCTTAAAGACGAATTGAGATATCGCCATAGAATAAAAAACAATTTAAAGCAAATTTAATCTATTTTTTTTTATATTTTTTATTTTATACGAATATTTTTCGTCTTGAATTAAATGTTTATTTAATAATTTTTTTTGTACTTTTATTTACAAGACGATAATATATAGTATTTTACACAATGTTACTACCGGTTTCGGTTACGCTTAAACCATCTTCAGGAATATATTTTAAAGAAAAATTGTTGATGTTATTGACATTTTATTTTGTGATTAATGTCATGTTGTGTCAATGTGAAAAATTAAAATAGGATTAAAATAAAATAAAATTAAAATTGAATATTTCCCAAACCAAAAATTCAAATATCTATTATAAATTTGGGAAGGGAAATATGGGAAAATGTTATTGCGGTTGGAGTTCATTGTATATGTTAGGGTTTTTTAATTTTATTTTTGTTTTTAGGTGGAGTAAAAGGATTTTTCAAATACATATATAAAGGTTTTTCTGTGTAGTTAATTTGGTCATTCAAACATAAAATTTGTGGATGATTATGTTTAAATTTTCTACTTTCATAAAGTTCAAGTATATCCAAAAGGTTACTTTTATTTTTCTTATGAAGTAATGTTGTGTTTTTTGTTTCATTAAATTGGTGTTCTTTGTTAAATATTATATGTCTTCCAAAGTTAGATCTCTGTTGTGTTCTATAACATCAACAATTTTTCTTTAAAATATATTCCTGAAGATGGTTTAAACGTAACCGAAACCGGTAGTAACATTGTGTAAAATACTATATATTATCGTCTTGTTAATAAAAGTACAAAAAATTATTAAATAAACAAAAAAATTTAATCTAGTTTTAAAAAGCCAATTATAATTTCTTCGATTCCAAAAATTAAAGAGATAAAATTTTTTTAAATCACCTCTCTTGTTATTGAGGTTAAATTGAATAATCTAATATATATTACCATATCTTAAAGACGAATTGAGATATCGCCATAGAATAAAAAACAATTTAAAGCAAATTTAATCTAGTTTTAAAAAGCCAATTATAATTTCTTCGATTCCAAAAATTAAAGATATAAAATTTTTTTAAATCACCTCTCTTGTTATTGAGGTTAAATTGGATATTCTAATATATATCATCATATCTCAAAGATGAATTGAGATATCGCCATGAAATAAAAATCATTTTGAAGCAAATTTAATCTAGTTTTAACAAACCAGTTATAATCTTTTCGATTCCATAAATTAAAAAGATAAATTTTATTTAAATCACCTCTCTTGTTATTGAGGTTAAATTGAATAATCTAATTTACATCATCATATCACAAAGATGAATTAAGATATTATCATCAAATAAACATCATTTTGAAGCAAATTTAATTTAGTTTTAACACACCAATTATAATTATTTCGATTCCATAAATTAAAAAGACAACATTTTTTTTTAATCACCTCTTTTGTTAATGAGGTTAAATTTAATAATCTAATTTACATCATCATATCTCAAAGACGAATTGAGATATTATTATGAAATAAAAGTCGTTTTGAAGCAACTTTAATCTAGTTTTAACACACAAATTATAATTTCTTCGATTCCATAAATTAAAAAATTTCTTTTTAAATCACCGCTCTTGTTATTGAGTACTGGAGACTTGAGAACTTTATTCTCACGCCTAACTTTTAGCTTTTAATAGCTGTAAATGGAAGAAGCCAATAGTCCTTTAACAGACGTCGTTTGAATTTGAATACTGTAACAGCTTCAAGCGATTATATAGGAAACCACTACCAGTGATCAATAATATTCTGGGATTCTCATCGTTTCTTGTGTGAACGTTACTTGTATGAACTGGGTAGATCTGAAACCTTACATAAGTTTTCGTTGGTGCAAGAAAACATGTCTACTACGGGGCGTTATTAAATGTATTAGAAATTACAAGTAAATACTTTATAATATTATTTATTGTGTCTTTTAGAAGTAATCCTTCACACAAAGTCCTATGATTTTAAACAGGTTTTACACTGTTTAAAACAAATTTAGTTTAAAAGATTTCGCATCTCATCTCCATCTTCATATCTCATCTCTGTCGTCCTCCTTTCAGCCATTATGTTCACTTCTGGAAGAAAGCTTTTTTAATATGTATGTATGTTTTTCTTTTTTGGTCCACCTCAATCTATCTACTTCTCGTAATTCTTTTTATGTTGTCTATCCATCTTCCTGGAGGTCTGTCCATACCGGACTTTGTTATTCTTAGCAGTCAACATGTCACATCAAATGCTATCTTTTCTGTCTAGGAAACGGATAGTCCATTACAAATGTAGTCTCTCAAGATTGACGATTTCTTATCGATTAAGAGAGGCGCCTCGCCCGCAGGCGACCTCGACGATGTATATCGTTAATTTGATGTCTTGGAAAGTCATCCAAGCATATAATATTGTAATTTATTCTCATTTCGCCGATGTCGCTTGAAAATTTATCAAAATTGATGATTGTATTGATGAAATGAAGCTCCCATCCACAACTGATCTCGACTGCAAATCGTTTATTTGATATCTTGAAAACTATCTCAAGCAGTTTGTAATTTATTCTCAATTCGCAGACGTCATTTGAGTGTTCTTTGTTCATGATCGATGTTTATGTTCATGACCTCTAGAAAACCTATGTTCTTTACTATTATTCTATACAATAAGACATTTATTTTTTTAGCATGCACAAATTATTCGAAAGTTGGAATGGATTTTTCACGAAAAAATCTCAACGTTCATAAAAAAGTGCCTTTTAAAAATTTTGTGGTGTGAGAACTTGAGGTGTGAGAACGTCATTCGAATACACCTGTATAGCTCTGTTTAATTCAACTAATTAATCCGAAATGAATAATCTGTTTTATTGTTGCACTTTACTAAGTTAATAAAAGGAGAGAGATTTCAAAATTAAATTTTTATACCACAAATGTATTTTAAATTTCAAAAATTGGACGTTTTAAATTCCCTAACCAATGATTTGAATCTGTAATAACCAACATTACGAAATTGAAAAACAATTTTTTATTAGTGGAACTCATATTAAACTTTTTTCACGCGTGTAAATCCTTACAACTTTGACCTAAATACGCAATAATAAACACATTTATGATGAGAGCTTTGTTTATCACGCTCATAATTCGCTACAAAAGAACTTCATACACGTTCTTTGCCATCGCTTGGATACCACGCAACAGGGTAATACTATCACGACACAAAGCTTTATAACAAGTTGCCGGATTTCATAAAGATGATGAATGTTGTATTCAAAAAACAAACCAACCCATCTTTCCGGATGTATTCTGTTACGGGTCACTCGCTTGAATGGGCCGAGAACTGTGTTAAAATGGAGTTACAAAACTAATTTTAATAAATGGAAAGGTTTTTTTAATTAAAACATATTAAAACTTTGGATGATGTTTCGTAAAAGTATTAATTATTTCATTAAACAGTCTAAACTTCCCAAAATTAATTAACGGGGTATCGTGTTCTATTTCGATCTTGGAATCTTTTAACGTTTAAACTAAACATTTTCAATATACGAGTTTACTCGAAGGTTTTGCTTAAGTATTTTATAAACACACTTATAAATTTATTTTATATTTATATTTTATAATCAAAATTTTTAATATATTTACGATCAATATTAAAACCGAATGAATAATAAATCGAACGTAATTCGGGTAGAGCTCATCATGTACATTTCAACTTTGGGTAACATTACTAGTTTTGGGGTGTTTAAATGCAAATTACTTCCGAGTATGTGGGAATGTTTGCTAGGTTTTAGTTATATTCCCAGGTGAAATCCATTATTAAATTGTATATGCAATTAAGGCACTTTTTTCTTGAAGTAATTTACTTTATTTCTTGCACTCTACATATTTCAGATTTTAATTTTGCGAAAATGAAAAGGTCTCATGAAAACTTGGCGTTAATGTAAGATTACGTCAGTTATTGACGGGCGAAAAGGGCGTGACTTCTAGCCAATTTAATCAACTCTTCCTAAGGGACTTTTCCATTGAAAACTCTTTCCCTGCTCAATTTGTACTCACCGAATAAAGCCAACAAGTTACGTTTTACGTGTGCGGAATTTTTAAATTCGAGTGTTACGTAAACGGAAACTTTTAACGTTAATTTCATTATTTAAAACGATTTATTTTTTTTTAAAGAACCCTTTAACCGGTTCCTCTGCCACAATTGTTTCGTTCGTTTTAATTATTTCGTCTATCATTGAAGACAGTTTATGGACTGCCATTCTGTAATGGACAGAATTGAAGTAACGGTCAGAATTTTTAAACTTTTAATGATAAATGCATGGTGAATGTTGACAAAGAATGTTTGAGAAATGTAGAATAGGATGAGGAACAAAATGATGATAATTGTAAAGACGTACAAAAAGAGAAGAAAAACCAAAGAAGAAGACAATATAGAATATGCAATCGCAATATTTCAATTTCTTTGTTTTTTCGTGACATAGAAGAATTTGTAAAAATGTTTAATGGTACCGATGATTATCTTACTCAGAAATGGACAAGAAATGTCGAGTATTTGGTTGATTTGCACAAAATATAAACATATGAATGAGAGTGGGCGACGTGGCAGAGAGGGGAGGTACAGATAGGTAGATATATAGAGGCCAAGATAAACTACAAAGAAGAATGCAAGAAAAAGAAGAGGGAGCTGAAGGAAAGGGAGGCCGAGAAGATTAAGGAGTTGAAAGAGGACAATGAAGTATGGAGATACTTAAAGAGGATGAGGAAGGGAAGAGAGAAAGTCAGCAGAAATATACAAATGAATGAATGGAGAACCTATTTCATGGAATTGTTGGGAGGGTGGAAAAGAGGGCAATGGGAGAGGGAGAGCGAGGTGTGCAAGGAGGAGAAGAGATAACACGGGAAGAAATAGAGGTGGTGTTGAGGGAACTGAAGAGTTGAAGGACGCCAGGACAGGATGAGATCCAGAATGAAGCGAGGTTGGAGGCGACGGAGACAGTGAAGAAGAAGCTATAGAAGGTAATAAACGACGTATGGATGGGAGAGAGGTTTCTGGACAGGTGGAGGATGGGGATGATATGCCCACTATATAAAAAGGGAATAAAATGGTTGTGAGCAATTGTAGAAGGATTACTATGCTGGACACAACTTTCAAAATTTATGCAACAATACTGCTGCGGAGGTTGCAAGAGGAAATGGAGTGGGGGGTTTGTTGTCGGATGGGCCGGCGGGATTCAGGAAGGGAAGAGGGGCAATTGACAATATATACATTCTGAAACACCTGATAGATAGAGAGTTGAACAAGAAGGGGGGAAACTATATGGATCGTTTATTGACCTGAAGGCTGCATTCGATAACGTGGATAGAGAAAAGCTCTGGGAGGTAATGAGGAGGGAAGGTATCACAAAACAATTGATTGGGAGGGTGAAGTAGATGTACAGGGAGGTTAAAGTGGGGGAAGAGTTAAGTGAGGTATTCTGGACGACAAAAGGTTTGAGACAGGAGTGCCTGCTTAGTGTGGGACTACTATTTGCAATATATACGGCGGACTTGGAAAAGAGACTTGCGAGGGGGTAAATGGGTGGTGTGGTGATAGGAGGAACAAAGGTGCACGCCTATGCGTATACGGACGATTTGGTGGTCGTGGATAGAGAGGTGGGGGAGATGATAAGGGTCCTGGAAGGATATTTTAAGGCGAAGGGGTTGGAGGTAAACGTCGAGAAGACAAAGATAATGAAGTTCTGCAAAGGGGGAGAAGAAGGAAGGAGGAGTGGAGGTGGCAGGGAGGTAGAACAAGTGAAAGACTACACGTACCTGGTATATGGTTTCACGGAAAGTAATAAGATCGGGGTGCATGTGAGGGCGATGGCAAAAAGGGAACAAAGTGATGGGACAGGTTTGGAGATAGGGAGAAAGAACTTTTGGAAGGGACGTGGGAAAAAGAAAGGTGATATTTGATGGCTTGGTAAGGAGTACAATGATGTATGGCGCAGAAGTATGGGGATGGAGAGAACAAGGTCTGCTGGAGCATATATAAACACGATATTGGAAATGGGTACTGGGGTTGACGAGGGAGACTCCAGGGTATATAGTGAGGGAGAAAGTTAAGGTTGATGCAGTAAGGGTGGCGGCGGGGGAAGAGCGGTGAAGTATGAGAAAATGATAGAAGGAAGACCGCAGTGCAAGATCCTGGGAGAGTGCTGGAAGGAAATTAAGGAGAGGAGGCCAATCTATGGGCAAAGAGGTAGGGAAGAATATTAGAGATGGGTGGGATACTCACTAATTGGCATCGAAAACAGTAGCGCGGAAAGAGTCGAAATGTGGAGGGAACTGAGAGATAGGGACAGGGATATACAAAAGCAGGAAAGAAGGTACCAGATACGAGAAGGCAGATACAATGAATGGTATAGGGAGATTGTGACAGAGGAACGCCTAAAGTATTTGTTGTTGGATGGATGATGAAAAGAAGAGATTAGTGGCCAGATTCCGCTGTGGCAATGAGAAGAGGGGAAATAGATACTGGGCGGACGATGTTGAGAGGTGGTGTGCTATGTGGTGAAAATTGGGAGACGCTGGAACACATGCTAAGAGGGTGTAGCGAGATGAGGGAGGAGGCAATGGACAGGAAGCAGGTTTTAGGAGAGAGGGGCGAGAGTAAAAAATGGATGAGGGAAGTGATGGGGGCGAGGAAGCGGAGATGTGGGAAGGGGGTGGAGAGTAGATGACGGGGAGATGTATGTGTGCTATAGAAGGCAAAAATTGTATATACTAAATAAACAATAAAATGCTTATAATAAACATATGAATGAGTTAAAACGATTTATTTGAATAGGGAACGGACATCGATCAGGAGAATGTCCAGCAACAGGAAAGGTACAAAATGCTTTCAAAATGTAATGCATTTGGATATCGTTCCTTTGATTGTGGTAAAATGACATCAAGGATAGCGAACAACAAAGAACAACAGGTTATTTTGGTTATATAACCTGGTATGTTGTCAGGTGAGTCACAGATATCATTTGAACATCATATGACTTCATCTCCGTTTGTTGTTGAGCATTTAAACCGATTCTTCAGATTGAGAATCCCGCCGACTGTGAAATTGCGATGTATTCGTTCTTTGAATCGTAAAAGTGCGAGAGCGGCTGAAATTCATCGTTAAATCAGCGAAATGTATGAAGAAAACATAATGAGTGATGGAAAGGTACGAAAGTGGCGGAAGATCAATGTGGACATCCTTCAGTCATTACCGACGCTTTGGTTCAAGAAGTTGATGAAGTGAGTGTAACGTTTTACAATTTAGACGTTATCTGATACAAGCTTTTCTCAACTGCTAAGAAGTGTGCTTTTTGCAATTGTGATAGCACGTTGTACAATGAGGAAGGTGACGAGTTTTTAAACCAAATTGTTGCAGGTGAAGAAACTTGGGTGGTTTACGTTACCCCAGAAACAATGGCAGAATCCAAGAAAATAAAGTACACTATTTTTTGGGACAGAAAGGGCTGCTTGTGGACTTTTACCTCGTGGTGATACCATAAACTGCGACTATTGTGAGAACTCAAGACTTGATCAGATCTTTTAACGGTTAGGAACAATTTGATCAGCTTTCGTAGAGTCATGATTTAACGCTTAGTACTATTGTGTATTCATATACTTGATGAGGCATTTGGATGTTCAACGATTCAATAATGATGACAATGTAAAAATTGTTAAGAACAGTGTACTGATTTCCAAAGTTACAAAATGAAAGTTCAGACTTAAATGGATTTATAAATGCTATAATAAGTAGTAATAAGAATTGGATTGTTTGAAACAGAAATAACAATCGTCGATACTAAAAAAGTTAATACTGTACATGTCGTACTAGATCAAACGCAATTAGACATAGATGATGACAAGTTAACAATAATACAAAGATGTGAAGGTATTGTTGCCGATATAATGACTATAAACATCACAAAGTACTAGTTGTTGAAATTGGTAATGAAGTAGAAAAGATGTAAGAAGTCAAAGAATTAGTTCCAAAATATCGAAATCTATCTTCGTAGTAGATGCAACTACAAAGAGGTTACCTTTTGCTGAGAGGGATAACGATACCCTAGAACTATGTATATCCGTGTATATACGTTATTCGTTTGAGCGCAAAATTTTTTATAATATAATGCTTCTACCAGACATGATCTGCTTCTAGAAAACTTGATACAGCTTCTAGATAACTTGATACAGCTTTCAAAAGACGTTAAATGCTTCCACAAGAATTGTAATGCTTCTAGACGACTTACTGCCGCTTTCAGAAGCCTTAATATTGCACAATAAGACTTGCATTACTTTCAAAAAATTTGAAATGCTGCTGCCAATAGACTTAAACTGCTTTTAGAATTTAATATTGCCTCTGGAAGATATGATACTGCTTCTAGAAGAGTTGACATTCTTAAATCTTCTGAACACTTGATACTGCTTTTAGAAGACTTAAAATACTTCCAGAATACTTGATAATGCTTTTAGAAGAGCTGATACTGCTTTCAGAAAACTTGATGTTGCTTCTAGAAAACTTACAAATCTTTAGACCACTTGACGTTACTTTTAGATGACTTGAAATGCTTCCAGAATACTTGATACTGCGTTTAGAAGACCTAATATTGCTTCCAAAATAACTGAAATATTTTCAACAGACTTGATATTGCTTCCAGAAAACTTACAAATCTTCAGAACACATTTTTATATTTATTATTACGTTTTTATCGCAAAAAATAAGATAATATTGATAAACTATTCAATGTAATTTGAGATGCTTTAGAAATATTAAATATTATTAGACAAAATGCAAACTCTTGACGATTAGTAGTCCACAAATAGTTAATTAAAGACTAAATATTATTAGCACAGAATGCTAAAGTGTTCAGCACAATAGAAAAGAAAGTTCCATTTGGATTATGTAATTCGCCATTGGTTTTTTAACGTTCCAGAAATCATTATTTAACCATAAGCTAACGAAAGATGAAATAGCTTTACCACGCATAGATGATACCGGTAGCTAATGAGGAAGATTAAAAGCAGGATTTACAATATCTAAGGAATATGGTCTAGAAAGTAACTTAAAAAAATGTCGACTTCTTCATGAAATGATTGTGTTCTTAGGATATGTTATCGAAAATTTTAAATTATATCCATCTATTGAAAAGACAAGAGAAAATTTTCTGGAAGCCACAAATAATTGCAGAATTTTCTTGAACTCAATGGTCAGCTCAAGGAGACAAATCAGTTTCATCATTTTGGTGGACAAGTTTTATAGTATAAGAAGAAAATATTATCATAAGTATCAATGTTAAGAATTTTCAAGCAAGTAAGTATAACTGAATTATATACTGATGCAGCTAACGATGAAGGCATTAAAGCATTGAAGAAATTTAGAGTGCATTTACTAGGATTAAAACTCAAAATAGTAACAAATTATAAAGCTTTTATTCAAACGATAAACAAAAAAGAATTAGATTCTAAAGTGGCGAGATGAGTATAGAAGTGATTTAGGAATGAGACATGTAGATGGTTCAAACAGAAACTCGATCAACATATTGACAACATAAAAGATTCTATACATGAAAACCTAAAATGTGCTCAAAATCGTGTTGATGAAATACATACCATTAAAAACAAATTGAAAAAAGACGAAGAAGATACACCTTATTTCTTGAAAGATGATATTCTTGCTATTATACTAGTTGATTTGCATTACTCTTAATACTGAAAGTGGTGCGAAGTTTGAAATCATGCGAACTATACACAACAGAAGTTTCATATTGGAATAAAAAAGACTAAAGATTGTATAAAGTGCGATTATTACATAACCGAATTTAACGTTCAAAATGGAGAAATGTATTGCGAATTGGGTATAATGTATCCAATCTGACAATCGAAATAAAGAAGAACTTAGAGAATATTTCCAAGATGAGATAAAAAAATTGGTGATGACAGAAAACGCTAAGGTACAAATATTGAAATTCAAGAAGGAAATCGAAAAACCTACAACTTGAGACGAAGACTAGCAAACAGCTATCACAATAGTTAGTGGCTATAAAGAAAACTCAACCAGAACCATGTTTAAAATTGAAAGCAAAATTATTAAGACCATACTAAGTTACTTCCTAAGTTGTGAAAGATAGAATAAAGGACCTTTAGCAACAACCACCCGCCTAAATACATAAAGAGATGGAATTATGATGACGGAAATGAAATGTGATTAAAGTCTGAGACAGATTTTCTGCAGATTGGCCGGATTGTGGGGTGTGAATATAGCGAGTCAAATTCTAGAAGTTTTTTTTCTTGAGTTCTCGAATATTATTAAATGCTTTATCAAAGGATGCTCTGTAATAAATATAAAGGGTTTTTTTTACAATAAAAAAACTTAAAAATAAGACGTAGCTACAATTAGGGTACTATGTCAGCCATTGAGTTGGAAGATGTTAAAGATGTTCCTATGAACAACACATTTGACAATATAGTAGAGCAAGTTTGTAATTTTGGTATTGGAATCTCATTAAACTTCTTTGTCCAATTTATAGAAGTATTTTAATAAAAACAATTTAAAATATTAAGTTTTGATGATTTTATGACTTTTAATAATAAGATGATTACATTTATGTTAAGAATAAATCGAGTTTTAGTTTCATTTCGAATAATTTTGTTGATAAAATGCAAACAAAGGTAATTGTGTTAGGTACATGATTTATGTCTTACTTCTCATTTGTGTGTACAAGGGCGTAGCCAAGAGAGGGGTTTTGGTTCTTCAAACCCCGAAATAAGCAAAATATTACCTAATATTATTCCGAAAAAATACGAGGAGTATCAAACTAATCGCCCCCAAACTAAATCCTGGCTACGATCATGTGTGTGTGTATTTCAACAATAATTAAGTATTTTATTGACACAGCCATACAACAAAATGAGGAGTAAAATGTTTTTGTTAATTGAAAAAATAATAAGGAAAAATTATACAAAGTATCATACAAGTTTGTATACAAATATACGAAGCATGATAGATTTTGTCATTAAGATTTTCAATATTTGAACACTCTGTATATGGTATTTAAGAAGCAAAATCTAATTTTATTAACAGTTGGTATGTTGCTTGTGTTTTGCAAAAATGTGTTCTGTCCGCAGTATTTAGTAATTAATTAATACATTTTGGGTTATTATGATTTATTTTAGATTAAGCCAAATTTTATATTTTGTCCTATCATTTTTGCGGTGAAAATATTTTCTGTCAGCAGTTTTAAAAGCAGTATCAAGTCTTCTGGAAGTGTTTCAATAGTCTTAGAAGCAGTATCAAGTTTTCTGAGGCATTACAAGTATTCTGGAAACATTTCAGGTTTTTTGGAAACAAAATCCGATATTTTAAAAGCTGTATTAAGTTTTCTAGGGGCAGTATCAAGTATTTTGGAAGCAGTTTAAGTTTCCTGAAACAGTTACCGGTCCTTTGGAAGCATTTCAAGTCTTCTAGAAGCAATATTAAGTGTTCTAGAAGCAGTATCAAGTCTTCTAAGGTATTACAAGTATTTTGAAAACATTTCAACTTTCTTGGAAGCAATTCAAGTCTTCTAGAACTATTGCAAGCTTTTTGGAGCTATGAAAGTCTTATGGAAGCATTTGAAGTCTTCTGGAAGCAATATCAAGCGTTCTAGAAGCAGTGTCAAGTCTTCCAGGAGCGCTGTCAAACCTTCTAGAACCTTTTCAAGTCTTCTAAGAGCAACACTAAATCTTCTACATGCAGTATCAAGCCTTCGGAAGCATTTTATGTCTTCCAGGGGCAGTATCAAGTCTGTTGGAACAATTGTAAGTCTTCTGGGAGCATTTCAAGTCTTCTGCTGGCAATATCAAGTGTTCTAGAAGCAGTATCAGGTCTTCTGAGTCATTACAAGTATCGTGGAAACAATTCAAGTCTTTTGTAAGCAGTATCAGGTCTTCTAGGTAGTGAATTATGTTTTCTAGGGACAGTATCAAGTATTTGTTTTTGGGAAGCATTTCTGCTGACAATATCAAGTGTTTTAGAAGCAGTATCAGGTCTTCTGAGTCATTACAAGTATCGTGGAAACAATTCAAGTCTCTTGTAAGCAGTATCAGGTCTTCTAGGTTGTGAATTATGTTTTCTAGGGTCAGTATCAAGTTTTTGTTTTTGGGAAGCATTTCTGCTGGCAATATCAAGTGTTCTAGAAGCAGTATTAGGTCTTCTGAGTCATTACAGGTATCGTGGAAACAATTCAAGTCTTTTGTAAGCAGTATCAGGTCTTCTAGGTAGTGAATTATGTTTTCTAGGGACAGTATCAAGTATTTGTTTTTGGGAAGCATTTCTGCTGACAATATCAAGTGTTTTAGAAGCAGTATCAGGTCTTCTGAGTCATTACAAGTATCGTGGAAACAATTCAAGTCTCTTGTAAGCAGTATCAGGTCTTCTAGGTTGTGAATTATGTTTTCTAGGGTCAGTATCAAGTTTTTGTTTTTGGGAAGCATTTCTGCTGGCAATATCAAGTGTTCTAGAAGCAGTATTAGGTCTTCTGAGTCATTACAGGTATCGTGGAAACAATTCAAGTCTTTTGTAAGCAGTATCAGGTCTTCTAGGTAGTGAATTATGTTTTCTAGGGACAGTATCAAGTATTTGTTTTTGGGAAGCATTTCTGCTGACAATATCAAGGGTTTTAGAAGCAGTATCAGGTCTTCTGAGTCATTACAAGTATCGTGGAAACAATTCAAGTCTCTTGTAAGCAGTATCAGGTCTTCTAGGTTGTGAATTATGTTTTCTAGGGTCAGTATCAAGTTTTTGCTTTTGGGAAGCATTTCTGCTGGCAATATCAAGTGTTCTAGAAGCAGTATTAGGTCTTCTGAGTCATTACAGGTATCGTGGAAACAATTCAAGTCTTTTGTAAGCAGTATCAGGTCTTCTAGGTAGTGAATTATGTTTTCTAGGGACAGTATCAGGTTTTTTTTTTTTGGGAAGCATTTCTGCTGACAATATCAAGTGTTTTAGAAGCAGTATCAGGTCTTCTGAGTCATTACAAGTATCGTGGAAACAATTCAAGTCTCTTGTAAGCAGTATCAGGTCTTCTAGGTTGTGAATTATGTTTTCTAGGGTCAGTATCAAGTTTTTGTTTCTGGGAAGCATTTCTGCTGGCAATATCAAGTGTTCTAGAAGCAGTATCAGGTCTTCTGAGTCATTACAAGTATCGTGGAAACAATTCAAGTCTCTTGTAAGCAGTATCAGGTCTTCTAGGTTGTGAATTATGTTTTCTAGGGTCAGTATCAAGTTTTTGTTTTTGGGAAGCATTTCTGCTGGCAATATCAAGTGTTTTAGAAGCAGTATCAGGTCTTCTGGGTCATTACAAGTATCGTGGAAACAATTCAAGTCTCTTGTAAGCAGTATCAGGTCTTCTAGGTTGTGAATTATGTTTTCTAGGGTCAGTATCAAGTTTTTGTTTTTGGGAAGCATTTCTGCTGGCAATATCAAGTGTTCTAGAAGCAGTATCAGGTCTTCTGAGTCATTACAGGTATCGTGGAAACAATTCAAGTCTTTTGTAAGCAGTATCAGGTCTTCTAGGTAGTGAATTATGTTTTCTAGGGACAGTATCAAGTATTTGTTTTTGGGAAGCATTTCTGCTGACAATATCAAGTGTTCTAGAAGCAGTATCAGGTCTTCTGAGTCATTACAAGTATCGTGGAAACAATTAAAGTCTCTTGTAAGCAGTATCAGGTCTTCTAGGTTGTGAATTATGTTTTCTAGGGTCAGTATCAAGTTTTTGTTTTTGGGAAGCATCTCTGCTGGCAATATCAAGTGTTCTAGAAGCAGTATCAGGTCTTCTGAGTCATTACAAGTATCGTGGAAACAATTCAAGTCTCTTGTAAGCAGTATCAGGTCTTCTAGGTGGTGAATTAAGTTTTCTAGGGACAGTATCAAGTTTCTGTTTTTGGGAAGCATTTCTGCTGGCAATATCAAGTGTTCTAGAAGCAGTATCAGGTCTTCTGAGTTATTACAAGTATCGTGGAAACAATTCAAGTCTCTTGTAAGCAACATCAGGTCTTCTAGGTGGTGAATTAAGTTTTCTAGGGACAGTATCAAGTTTCTGTTTTTGGGAAGCATTTCTGCTGGCAATATCAAGTGTTCTAGAAGCAGTATCAGGTCTTCTGAGTAATTACAAGTATCGTGGAAACAATTCAAGTCTCTTGTAAGCAACATCAGGTCTTCTAGGTGGTGAATTAAGTTTTCTAGGGACAGTATCAAGTTTCTGTTTTTGGGAAGCATTTCTGCTGGCAATATCAAGTGTTCCAGAAGCAGTATCAGGTCTTCTGAGTTATTACAAGTATCGTGGAAACAATTCAAGTCTCTTGTAAGCAACATCAGGTCTTCTAGGTGGTGAATTAAGTTTTCTAGGGACAGTATCAAGTTTCTGTTTTTGGGAAGCATTTCTGCTGGCAATATCAAGTGTTCTAGAAGCAGTATCAGGTCTTCTGAGTTATTACAAGTATCGTGGAAACAATTCAAGTCTCTTGTAAGCAACATCAGGTCTTCTAGGTGGTGAATTAAGTTTTCTAGGGACAGTATCAAGTTTCTGTTTTTGGGAAGCATTTCTGCTGGCAATATCAAGTGTTCTAGAAGCAGTATCAGGTCTTCTGAGTTATTACAAGTATCGTGGAAACAATTCAAGTCTCTTGTAAGCAACATCAGGTCTTCTAGGTGGTGAATTAAGTTTTCTAGGGACAGTATCAAGTTTTTGTTTTTGGGAAGCATTTCTGCTGGCAATATCAAGTGTTCTAGAAGCAGTATCAGGTCTTCTGAGTTATTACAAGTATCGTGGAAACAATTCAAGTCTCTTGTAAGCAACATCAGGTCTTCTAGGTGGTGAATTAAGTTTTCTAGGGACAGTATCAAGTTTTTGTTTTTGGGAAGCATTTCTGCTGGCAATATCAAGTGTTCTGGAAGCAATATCAGGTCATCTGATTCATTACAAGTATCGTGGAAACAATTCAAGTCTCTTGTAAGCAGTATCAGGTCTTCTAGGTGGTGAATTATGTTTTCTAGGGACAGTATCAAGTTATTGGGAAGCAGTTCAAAGCAATAGTTTTCTGAAACTATTGCAAGTCTTTTGGAACATTCCAAGTTTTCTGGAAGCAATATAAAGTGTTCTATAAGCAGTATCAAGGCATTACAAGTATTTTGAAAACATTTCGAGTCTTTTGGAAGTCATAACAGGTCTTCTAGAAACCGTATTAAGTCTTCTGTGGGCAGTATCAAGTCTTGCGGAAGCAATTCAAGTGTTCTGGAACTATTGCAAGTTCTCTGGAACATTCCAAGTCTTCTGGAAGCAATATCAAGTGTTCTATAAGCAGTACCAAGTCTTCTGAGGCATTACAATTATTCTGAGAAAATTTCGAGTCTTTTGGAAGCAATATTAGGTCTTCTAGGAGCTGTATTATGTCTTTTAGGGCTAACATCAAGTCTTTCGGATTCAATTCAAGTCTTCTGAAAGCAATATCAAGAGTTCTAGAAGCAGTAAGGTTTGCAGAAGCAATATCAAAAAAATTCTAGAACCATTGAAGGTCTTCTGGAAGCAATATCAAGTTTTCTAAAAGCATTTCAAATTTTCTGAGAGCAACATTAAGAGTTTTAGATCCAGTATCAAGTCTTTTGAAAGTAGTATCAACTTTTTTGGAAGCAGTTCAAGTATTCCACAGGTAGTATCAAGCCTATTGGAAGCAGTTTCAAGTCTTCCAGAGACAATATAAAGTCTTTTAGACCACCCAGCAACCTCACCTATTATGTATACGTATGGGTGCTCTCCACTTATTAAAAATGTTGTTTGGATGCTTGTGCACTCAGAACACCCACGTATCCACTACACTATCTAATTTTTCTTGATTGAGATTTGCTCCTCAAAATCGATGATGTAGTACTGACTAAGTAATGAGGAGTAGCTAAAGCCATTAAAATCGCCAATAATGAGTTCATATTTAAATGATCTTAATAGTTTTACTAATGATATTTTAGTTTTCTAATGGGATTCCCCGAGCAATATTGATTTTTCACATATACAGGTGTGCGGTTGTTGGTTTAAAACACAAGTTCATTTCAAGATTTTTAGTTCCTAGGTAAAATATTGTACGAGACACTGCGTAAAGTGCTTTTTGCGCACTCACATGATATATAGCACACACACTGCTTTCGACATATAAGCATTTAAGAGCAAAAGTAAAAGAAAGCTAAATTATTGACCATTAAATTTGCTACAATTTTTATGCCATTTTTTTTCTAAAATTTTCTGTGTACAGGATGCACTACAATCAATAAAATGTATAACCACTATTTTCACTATCTTATTTCTCACATTTTAGCATTTCTTTTTCGACATTTAAACATCTAACAATAAGAGTAAGAGCAAAATTGTTAAAAGTGATTTTTTTACAATTTTTAACGTGTTTCGATTTATTTTCACGTTTTAGTATTTCTCTCGATACTCATTCATTAAAGAGCAAAAGCAAAAAATGGAAAAATTATTAAAAATAAATTAGCCAACTTTTATGCTAAAATTTTTATTTTAATACCATCCAAATTCCGCGAATCCACAAAAAAAAATGATAAATCCCCGATTGCATCTAATTTTAACACCGCCATATCTTTTTAATTAAACATGATTTTAATCCTAAGGAATTTTTCCATTGAAAACTCAATTTGTAGTCACCGAGTAAATCCAACAGTAACGGTTTACGTGTGCAGAATTTTTAAATTCGAATATTACGCAAACCGAAACTAAAATTAACTCTAAATTAATTCTAACGTTTATATCGTCGTAATTTTTATAAAGAAGAACCGTTTATCCATCTCCTCCGCCACAATTGTCTCGTTCATTTTAATTATTTCGTCCACTACTGGGGACAAATTATGGACATTCGTTTGCGAACCGCCCGACTGTTAATTCTCCGTTCCAACAGCTATTTATATCAAACTCATTTCGCACTCCAAGAGACACATTTTTTCTCGCACTCTACAACCAAATTATTACCCACCGAATATAATCCCTCAATATGTATATTAACACGTTGAAATTTTACTTTTTTTTTTTTCTTTTTCAGCCTTTCATTCACCATGAAGATATATCGGTTAATAT
The DNA here is from genome assembly GCA_036711965.1 of Onthophagus sagittarius. NCBI lineage: Eukaryota > Metazoa > Arthropoda > Insecta > Coleoptera > Scarabaeidae > Onthophagus > Onthophagus sagittarius. The sequence goes on along the minus strand of JASERS010000001.1, from coordinate 18,569,536 downwards.
GACGCCGGATGATTAATAATTCTCTGCAAAATGGATAACTACAGTATGAACATGTCAAATTATAGCGACGAGGAGGATCCATTGGATATTCTCTACGATAAAAATTACACCGTAATTGGGCTTTACATTCCAGTATTTTTATTGGCGTTAGTTTCTAATGGATTAGTTATAGCTGTTGTTGTTAAATATCATTATATGAGAAAGTAAGTATTTACAATCACTTTAATTAATTTTAACGAAAAAGTTTAGCTTTAAAAGTAGAAAATCGACACATTCTTAAATTGTTATAAGTAACAAGTTAGGTGCACGACTGTATATTGAACGAGCTTAAAGATTAAGTAATACTGTTAAAAAACTTTCGTTTTACAAGCTTCGTGCAGCTTTGGATTATCGTTGCATTGCAGCATAGCGTGACTACAACTTTCAAAAACGTCCACCCCTCGACTGTTGAGATAGGATAAGAGATGGTGGCGGGATACGAGTTAGACCTTAATCCCAACACCAATTTAGGTTGTAGTACTTTCGTGATCGTAGATCCAAAGATGAAGTCAGTTTTCGTTCATAATTTCTCGCTGATTTAGCGTTTTACTTCACTTTAAGTTTTATCATAGTTTTGAGGGATTTAATGTCTTAATTACAATGAATTAAGTGCATTTTTAATTAAGAGTTCAAGAAAAGCAGTTTGTTCTTGAAATAAAATAAAAACAAACCAGTTTCGTAAAAACTTTCCAATTCTTATATGAAACGTGTTTTCATTTTTATCAACGTGTTGAATTGTCAATTGCACTCAGCGTATTCCATTTGATTTCGAAAGAAATGCCATTTTCATTTTACGGCGTGGCTTAATAATTTATTGGCTAAGTTCTTAGATTTCCGAATCCCGTAAGTAACAATAAATCCCGTCGTCCATTAGGTTTTAGATAACCGCCACTTCCTGCAATGGACAAATAGAACAAAATAAAATAAAAAGTATGTGCACTTGAAAGCGTTTCCTTTAGAAAAGTTTATTTTTAAAGGATACCATTCGCACGTTTTCTTTCATCGGATAAATCGTCCTCCACGTCTGTAGAATACGTAATGATTCATCGTGATAACTCATTGAAAGATCGTGTTAAATAGAAAGGAAGTGAGTTTGAAATCTTGATTATATACTATTAAGTGTTTTATAAATGTAATTTTTATTTGTGTTAAAAAAGTTCTTTTTTTGATTAATTACAAGTTAAGGGATTTCGGAAAAGATCATGCACCAACTGTTACAACAAACAATGTAATCGAGAAGCGGAAGATAATTGGCACAAGCGGAAACGTGATTGATTGCAGTGGTGTTGGGGTGAAATTTCGCTGACTGACGGTTTTAGTTTATCTTCTCGATTTTTTTGGGCGGAAGATTAATATTAATCAATGTATTAGTCGTTAAATTTTAATTGCATAACTTTGTTGTAATAAATTTCATTAGAACTTACTAATCAGTTAGAGATCGAGGAGACTTTTGAGGTAAATTTTAACTTTAATTTAAAACATAAATCGTTTCAGAAATCTCTAGTCAATATTATTTGAAAATCATCAATTTTATGTTAAATAAAAATTGACATTTTAGTTTTTGATTATTTTCTCAAAATTCTTGTAATTAAAGACATGTAATCTTATACATCATCTTAGAAATGAAGATTTTAGTTTTAATTTAAGACGTAAATCGTATCAAAAATCCTGAATCGACCGGACTCAATATGATTTGAAAATCAACAATTTTAGGATAAGAAAAAAATTGATATTTAATTTTTGATTACTTTTTCAAAAGTTTTACAATCAAAGATATATAATACGATACACTATCTTAAAGAGTAAGATTTCAGCTTTAATTTAATATCTAAATCGTACCAAAGATCTTAATAAACCCGATTTAGTCAAAATAATCAATTTTAGGTTAAGTAAAAAATCGACATTTTAGTTTTTGATTGTAATCTCAACATTTTTGTAATTAAAGATATGTATTGTTACACATCATCACAGAGAAGAAGATTTCAGTTTTAATTTAATACGTAAATCGTATCAAAAATCCTGAATCGACCGGACTCAATATGATTTGAAAATCAACATATTTAGGATAAGAGCAAAATTAATATTTTAATTCTTGATTGCTTTTTCAAAAGTTTTATAATCCAAGATATATAATATGATACACTATCTTAAAGAGTTAGCTTTCAGCTTTAATTTAATATCTAAATCGTACCAACTATCTTAATAAACCGGATTTAGTCAAAATTATCAATTTTAGGTTAAGTAAAAAAATCAACATTTTAGTTTTTGATTGGATTCTCAAAATGTTTGTAATTAAAGATATATAATGATACACATCATCATAAAGAGGAAGATTTCAGTTTTTATTTAAGACATAAATGGTATCAAAAATCCTGAATTGACCGGACTCAATATGATTTGAAAATCAACAATTTTAGGATAAGAGAAAAATTGATGTTTTAATTTTTGCTTGCTTTTTCAAAAGTTTTAGAATCAAAACTATGTGATATGATAATCTATCTTAAAGAGTAAGATTTCAGCTTTTAATATCTAAATCGTACCAACTATCTTAATAAACCGGATTTAGTCAAAATTATCAATTTTAGGTTAAGTAAAAAAATCAACATTTTAGTTTTTGATTGGATTCTCAAAATTTTTGTAATTAAAGGTATATAATGATACATATCATCATAAAGAGGAAGATTTCAGTTTTAATTTAAGATATAAATGGTATCAAAAATCCTGAATCTACCGGACTAAATATGATTTGAAAATCAACAATTTTAGGATAAGAGAAAAATTGATATTTAATTTTTGATTGCTTTTTCAAAAGTTTTAGAATCAAAGATATATAATATGATACACTATCTTAAAGAGTAAGATTTTAGCTTTAATTTTATATCTAAATCGTACCAAAGATCTTAATAAACCGGATTTAGTCAAAATTATCAATTTTAACATAAAGTTAAGTAAAAAAATCAACATTTTAGTTTTTGATTGTATTCTCAAAATTTTTGTAATTAAAGATATATAATATTACACATCATTATAGAGAGGAAGACTTCAGTTTTAATTTAAGACGTAAATCGTATCAAAAATCCTGAATTGACCGGACTCAATATGATTTGAAAATCAACAATTTTAGGATAAGAGAAAAATTGATGTTTTAATTTTTGCTTGTTTTTTCAAAAGTTTTAGAATCAAAGCTATGTGATATGACAATCTATCTTAAAGAGTAAGATTTCAGCTTTAATTTAATATCTAAATCGTACCAAAGATCTTAATAAACCGGATTTAGTCAAAATTATCAATTTTAGGTTAAGTAAAAAAATCAACATTTTAGTTTTTGATTGGATTCTCAAAATTTTTGTAATTAAAAATATATAATGATACATATCATCATAAAGAGGAAGATTTCAGTTTTAATTTAAGACATAAATGGTATCAAAAATCCTGAATCTACCGGACTAAATATGATTTGAAAATCAACAATTTTAGGATAAGAGAAAAATTGATGTTTTAATTTTTGCTTGCTTTTTCAAAAGTTTTAGAATCAAAGCTATGTAATATGATAATCTATCTTAAAGAGTAAGATTTCAGCTTTAATTTAATATCTAAATCGTACCAAAGATCTTAATAAATCGGATTTAGTCAAAATTATCAATTTTAGGTTAAGTAAAAAAATCAACATTTTAGTTTTTGATTGGATTCTCAAAATTTTTGTAATTAAAGATATGTAATGTTAGACATCATCCTAGAGAAGAAGATTTCAGCTTTAATTTCATATCTAAATCGTACCAACGATCTTAATAAATCGGATTTAGTCAAAATTACAAATTGTAGGTTGAATAAAAAATCAACAATTAGAATGAAGGGTATATAATATGATACACCATCTTAAATAAAGAGTAAGATTTCAGCTTTAATTTAATACCTAAATCGTACCAAATGTCTTAATAAACCGGATTTAGTCAAAATTATCAATTTTAGGTTAAGTAATAAAATCAACATTTTAGTTTTTGGTTGTATTCTCAAAATTTTTGTAATTAAAGATATGTAATGTTAGACATCATTATAGAGAAGAAGATTTCAGTTTTAATTTAATACGTAAATCATATCAAAAATCCTGAATCGACCGGATTCAATATAATTTGAAAATCAACAATTTTAGGACAAGAGAAAAATTGATATTTTAATTTTTGATTGCTTTTTCAAAAGATTTAGAATCAAAGATATATACTATGATACATTATCTTAAAGAGTAAGATTTCAGCTTTAATTTAATATCTAAATCGTACCAAAGATCTTAATAAACCGGATTTAGTCAAAATTATAAGTTTTAGGTTAAATAAAAAATCAACATTTTAGTTTTTGGTTGTATTCTCAAAATTTTTGTAATTAAAGGTATATAATGTTACACATCATCACAGAGAGGAAGATTTCAGTTTTAATTTAATACGTAAACCGTATCAAAAATCCTGAATCGACCGGATTCAATATGATTTGAAAATCAACAATTTTAGGATAAGAGAAAAATTGATGCTCTAATTTTTGCTTGCTTTTTCAAAAGTTTTAGAATCAAAGATATGTAGTATGATATACTATCTTAAAGAGTAAGATTTCAGCTTTAATTTAATATCTAAATCGTACCAAAGATTTTAATAAACCGGATTTAGTCAAAATTATCAAGTTTAGGTTAAGTAAAAAAATCAACATTTTAGTTTTTGATTGGATTCTCAAAATTTTTGTAATTAAAGATATGTAATGATACACATCATCATAATGAGGAAGATTTCAGTTTTAATTCAAGACATAACAATTTTAGGATAAGAGCAACATTGATATTTAATTTTTGATTGCTTTTTCAAAAGTTTTAGAATCAAATGTATCTAATATGATACACCATCTTAAAAAAAGAGTAAGATTTCAGCTTTAATTTAATATTTAAATCGTACCAAAGACATTTTACTAACAATGTCTTTAACATTTTAGTTTTTGATTCAATCAAAATTTTGTAATCACAAATATATGATATTATGTACTATCTTAAAGTTTTTCTCTTCGAAATTAAGACACAAATCCTAAGTCGACCGAACTTAATATGATTTGAAAAATATCAATTTTAGATTGGAAAAATTGTTATTTTAGTTTTTGATTGTTTCTTCAAAAGTTTTATAATCAAAGATATAATATTATACATAATCTTAAAGATGAAGATTTCAGCTTTGATTTAAGATACAAACAATCGTCATGAATATAGGAGAGGGTTTTATAACCAAGTGATTACCCGTCATGAGTAGAATTTGAGAAATTGCAATAAAATGTGTTAAAAGTACGAGAATGTGAGATTTGAGAATCTGCTTAGTGTATCGTACTTATATGTATAGTACTCGTTCGATCTATAGCCCACTTCGTGAAGTCTAACTAATTTTAGTCATTTGTCTTTTGGATGCTATACCAAAATGGTTTTTGAGAAACCTTTAATTTTTTATCTAATTTAGTTAAAACTTTTCGATAAAAGAAGAAATTTAAAAAAGAAAATCACATTCTTTTATACTATAAAGATCCCATTGTATGACAGGTGTAAACAAAAGGTTCTTCACGGTTTAATTGGGGAACAAAAGAAGGCGGCCTTCACGGTATAATTGGGGAACAAAACAAACTACCTGTGTTAACATTCCTTAGTATTACAATAGATTATTGACAGGTGTAAACAAAAGATCCTTTACGCTTTTATTGGGGAACAAAAGAAGGCGGCCTTCACGGTATAATTGGGGAACAAAAACAAGCTACCTGTCTTAACATTCCTTTTTATTATAACGGATGATTGACAAGTCTAAACAAAAAGACCTTCACGCTTTAATTGGGCTACAAAAGAAGGCGCTTACAAAGGATCTGGCCAGAACATAAGCATGAACAGATTTTTCACAACCTTACCGTTGGCAGATAGTTTTTTGTCATAGAAGCTCACTTTCGTTGGTACTTTGAAACAAAATAAAACATGCATTCCTCAAGAAATGAAACCATGGAAATCTAGACCGTTATTATCAACACTTTTTGGACTTCATGAGAAAGTTACCATCAGTTTGTATGTTCAGAAGAAAAACAAAGCTGTGCTTCTTCTCAGCACGATGCACAATGATGCTACGATCACTGATGCATCTCATTAGAAATTTGTCGTACACTGGCCAAAAATTAAGGAATAAGATTCGAAATGCAATCATCACAAAAAAGTTTTTAATAAAAATTACAATATCTTTTTTGGTTAATGTTTCATAAAAGATATTGTAATTTTGGTTAAAAACTTTTTTGTGATACAAAAATTAGCTACAGCAGAGGATGAAGATGATGGCGGAAGGCCACAATATTCCTTCAAAAGATCTCTCAAGGTAAATTAGACAAATTATGATTCAAATTGCATCAAGTATCTATCACAAAAGTATGTCCACATTTCAGAGTCAAGGAACTACCGCTTTTTGTAGAAGCTAAGTTAACAAAAATTCCAGTACAATGTCATAAGAATTGTTGCAAAAACTCATTGTTCAAATCTGTGTCCAAACCCTTTCGTACTAGCTCATCTCCCGTTTCATTGACAACAGTTCCAGACTGACCAGAAACCGAGATCAAAAAAGCCCAGAAAGGATTTACTTCATCATTATTTCTTCATTTCTCTGAAAATTCCTCAAAACAGCTAATGAAGATACACAAACCTTTTCGTCAGTTTCTGGTCAATTATTTGCTTTTTTTTTGTATTGGCTGGTGTTGAAGGACGTCAAAATATTGCTTCAGATCAGAATATTATCGTAGTTAATCGAGGCATGAAAACCCGATCGAAAATATTTTTTAAGGTTAGCAATTAGATATCATTATTAAACTTGGCATACCATTAAAAAACCAAAAGGGAATGTTGTGTTAAAATTTGAATTAAAGTCATCTACCGGAAGAAGTACTAAGGCTGTAGTGTTTTATTTAAACACATGTTTATTTTCTTTTCTTATAAATCAGTTCTTCAAAGAAGATAATTACCAAAAAATGTTGTAAAAAGCATTAGAGATATATTGCTTCACATTTTTTCGTGAATTTACGTGACCGGAAGTTTCTAAACACATATCTAAATTGTTTTGTAAAGAAACTATATAGTAGCAAAAATTTTAGTACATATTTGGCAAAAAAGACACAAGGTAAAAAAAGAAGCCTATCTTTTGAGTGTAGTTAGCATTATACTACTTGCGGTTATACCGAAAATGACAGCTTTAGTCATTTCCATTTTTTCCATTTTTCATGAAAAAAAAAGATGTTTCGTATGATGTAATATAATGTATTGTATATGGAATACAATATATTTTCAATGTGAAATCTTCTTCATTTTCTTGGTTTTCTTCTTCATCATATTATATTCTTCCTCACTTTCTTCTTCATCATCTTCTTCACCATTTTTCTTCTGGAAATTCGTCAAATATAACCAAATTTTTCGCGTCTTTATTAAAAATTTTTGTGAGAACTTATTTTATGGAAGCTACTAATTAATCATCATTTGTTTGAATTCCACATTTTCTTGTGTGACACTCTCTGAATCTGCAAACTTTTTTATTTATCGACTCTTGACTTTCCAATACGTATGTATATATGGATACAGTACATGATGTTCGCGGATGCATCCACCACACTCTGATTACTATCTTCTAGGGACAACTAAAGTAGTGACGCTAGAAATAGGGAATCATCTCTTCCTTCAGGTTTATTTTAAAATTTCTGAAGATTTCAATATTTTTTCACAGGAGTTATTCAACAAACTTTATAAACCAGTAACGCAAACATTTTCAGTGATTTTCATTCCTTCTCGGTATGCCTCTTTCTTATAAATAAAAAGGTCACCGTATGGGTGCTACAAATCATTCACAATTATGTGTTAAATAATCTTGGACTGCAAGTTCTTTTCTCTCGGAGCACATTGGCGCAAGATTTCTTGTTTATGCTACGTACATCATACCTTTAGCAATAAAAAAAAACATTAGGTACAATTGTTCTTAATTGATCTTTCTCAAGATATTTAATTTAAGAGATTAAGTGGACAAAAAAATAAGTATTTATTGATGATAATAGAAATGATTGTAATTTTTATTAGCAAATTCATTTTGAAATTTTGAATAGCACAAAATGAAGATCTTTCATTACTTTATAAACATCTTCCATTGACACAAAAATTTCAAGTAGTGGTATGCCGTATTTTTTATCGTCCAAAGTTGTACCATTTTATAGAAAATTTCATCATACAAAATAAACATAACTTCACATTTAAAAGTAGACACGTGAGTTACAAATAATTGTTGATTTTGTCGTGACAAGCTCCAGAAGATGAGTTAAAAAACTCGAAACCGGTAGAGCAATGAATAATAAATAACAAATCCATCTAAAAAACAGTTTATTTCATTTAGATTCAAATATATAAAAATGGAAACGAAAAATCTTTCAAATGACACAAAATAAAAAAATTTTAATTTTTTTAACAAGTTATTTCGCGAAGTAGCTGTTATAAAACACCCAAGAGTTCATAATTATCACTAAGAGTCTCTAAATAGTTAAACTATATGTAACATTAAAAAAAAAAACACAAACAAATTTTCAATAAAAAAAAACAATCTTCGCATCTTCACATGCGCCGGTTTTTGAAAATAAGTATGGTAGCTGGATACTGAAAAAACTGAGTTGGGAATAGACTCAACGATAAATAACGGTTCTCAAAAAGAAAGAGTGTTAAAAGAAAAGGAAATGCCTTCTGCTAGCAGTGTTTACAGTTTTACAAAAAGTATTTACTCTTTAATTGACTTTTTTTGAAATATAAATACATCATTTTGTATGCCAGCAGTATTTGGTATTTTCGAAGCAAAAAAATTTACATTTTGTCCAATAAAGCACATTTTCTTGACAAATTTTACAAGTTATATCAAGTCTTCTAGAAGTAGTATCAAGGGTTTTGGAATCATTGCAAAACTTCTAGATCAGTCAGTATTAAATTTTTTGTAAGCATTTCAAATCTTCTGGAAGCAGTATCAATTTTTGAAGCAGTATTAAGTCTAGTGGTAATATTTCAAATCTTCCGGAGGCAATATTAAGTTTTTTGAAGCATTGTAAGTTTTCCGAAGCATTGTAAGTTTTCTGGAAACATTTCAAGTCTTCTGGAAGCAATATTAAGGTTTCTAGAAGCAGTATCAAGTCTTTCAGGAGCAGTATCAAATTTTTTGGAAGCAGTATCAAGTCTTCTAGAAGCAGTATCAAGTTTTCCAGAAGCATTTCAAGTATTTTAAAAGCAGTATCAAGGTTTTCCGAAGCAGTTGGAGTCTTCAGGAAACAGTTCAAGTCTTCTGGAAGCAATATCAAGTATTCCGAAAGCATTTCAGGGCGTCCGGAAGCTATATCAAGTCTTCTAGAAGCATCTCAAGGCCTTTGTATGCAGTATCAAGTCTTCCCGAGACAGTACCTAGTCTTCTGGAAGCGGTTTAAATCTTCTTGAAGCTATTTTAAATCTTTTGGAAGCAGTATCAATTCTTCTAGAAGCAATATCAAGTTTTCTGGAAGCATTTCAAGTATTTTAAAAGCAGTATCAAGTTTTCTCGAAGCAGTTCGAGTCTTTTAGAAGCAATTCAATCTTCTAGAAGCAATATCAAGTCTTCTAAAGCATTTTAAGACTTCTGGAAGCAGTTTAAGTCTTCTACAAGCAATATCAAATCTTATGGAAGCATTTCAAGTCCTTTGAAAGCAGTATCAACTGTTCTTGAGACAGTATCGAGTCTTCTGGAAGCAGTTTAAATCTTCTCGAAGCAATATTAAGTCTTTTGGAAGCAGTATCAAGTCTCCCCGAGACAGTGCCTTCTGGAAGGAGTTTAAATCTTCTGGAAGCTATTATAAATTTTTTGGAAACAGTATCAATTCTTCTAGAAGCAATATCAAGCTTTCTGGAAGCATTTCAAGTATTTTAAAAGCAGTATCAAGTTTTCTCGAAGCAGTTCGAGTCTTTTAGAAGCAATTCAATCTTCTAGAAGCAATATCAAGTCTTCTAAAGCATTTTAAGACTTCTGGAAGCAGTTTAAGTCTTCTAGAAACAATATCAAATCTTATGGAAGCATTTCAAGTCCTTTGAAAGCAGTATCAACTGTTCTTGAGACAGTATCGAGTCTTCTGGAAGCAGTTTAAATCTTTTCGAAGCAATATTAAGTCTTTTGGAAGCAGTATCAAGTCTCCCCGAGACAGTGTCTTCTGGAAGGAGTTTAAATCTTCTGGAAGCTATTGTAAATTTTTTGGAAGCAGTATCAATTCTTCTAGAAGTAATATCAAGTTTTCTGGAAGCATTTCAACTATTCTTAAAGCAGTACCAAGTTTTCTCGAAGCAGTTCGAGTCTTTTAGAAGCATTTCAAAGCCTTTAGATATAGTATCAAGTCTTCCAAAGACAGTATCGAGTCTTCTGGAAGCAGTTTAAATGTTTCGGAAGCAGTATCAAGTCTTCTAGAAGCAGTATCAAGTTTCCTGGAAGCATTTCAAGTCTTCTAGAAGCAATTCAATCTTTTAGAAGCAATATCAAGTCTTCTAAAGCATTTTATGACTTCTGGAAGCAGTTCAAGTCTTCTAAAAACAATATCAAGTCTTATGGAAGCTGTATCAAGTCTTCTAGAAGCAGTATCAAGTTTTCTGGGAGTATTTCGGGTCTTTTAAAAGCAAGATCAAGTGTTTAAGAAGCCATGATAGATTTGAGGATTTGACCTTCTGGAATCATATCAAGCCGGTTGGAACCAGTATCTATCATCGAAAGGTGAAGTTTAATAATGTCTTCGAGCCCGAAAAAGGGAGAGATCTATGTTTTTAACAGGCTACACGTAAACAGGTTTCAAGAAAGATGACTATAAAGAAAAATACAAAAGCAGCTTGATGTTATCAAAGGTATGTTTTTTGAGTGGATTTTTTTATCCCATCGTGAATTTTCCCAACAAATAATTTTTGTTTGTTTAGTGTTTGTACAAATTCTTCTATCTCTTAACTTTTTAGGAAACATTTAAATAATCTGGGTTTTTGGTTTTATCCTGTGAAAAAGTTTGGTTTTATCGTTTATATATAAGCTCCCTATTCGTGAACCAGATCACAAATGATTTCTTTCTATGAGGGTCTCTAACGATATATAGACCATATATACACTCACAAAGCGCGCAATTTGGATAAGTTGAGGATCCTATCCGATAAGAAATGTTTACGATTGAGGAGGACAGAAAACAACATTTAAGACGATTCTTTGTCTTTATATAAATAAATTGTTTTTAAATTGAAAATTTATCAAGTTCAAGTGAAGTAAGTGCCACTTCAGCGCAGTATTATCATATCAATCATAATTTAAAAAATTCAAACGCAAGTTTTCTCCAAGGAGTAATTACTAACGTAATTAACAATTCCTCTTTTTAAGATATACTACTACTTTGTACTTTGTAATTAATTCCTGTTTTGAAAAAGTATTTTGTAATTGTAAGTAGTTCCTTTTTTGAACAAGTATTTTGTAATTGTAATTATTTTTAAAGTATATGTAATTACCCAGCTCCGCTAACATTTAATGCTAACTAGCATAGTTGGATCTACTAGTAACATTTTAATGCTGTTCTATAGCAAAAATTCTCGATAGTAAAGCTGTATCATCTTAGGTTAGTTAATTAGTACCGTTTCGTTTACACCATAACACCAACTTAGAGCAACATCATCTAATAGCATTGACAATTCTGATGCATTCTATCGATGGCATCCACAACAATCCATCAAGGTCCTTATTAATCCTACATTGTTGCAATTTAATGACATTGGATAGAGTTGAGTTTAAGTTGATGATTCAATCCAACTCAACTAATATTTAATGCTAGTTAGATAGTTGAGTTAAAAAGAAACAAAGTTGACAATTTAACCTAGCTCAACTAATATTTGATGCACATTAGCTTGTTTAGATCTATTAGAAACATTTTTATGTTGTTCGATAGCAAAAGTTCACGATATTAAAACTCGGGTTTCTTAGGTGAGTTAGTATCGTTTCTTTTACACCATACCGCCAATTTATAGCATAATTTCATTTTATAGCTTTTTCATTACAGCATAATTATCTAACAGCATTGATAATCCTCCTAAAGCATCAACAAAACCTTCAACGTCCTCATTAATCTTACGTGGTTTAGCAATTTAACAAGATTTGTTTTTTTATTAAATTTATTACAATTTACTCCAAAAGATCCAACAAGAAAGAATAAAAGCTGACCCTCTGACTTTTTATACAAGCATTTCAAAGAAAACCTTACGTCAACTTCCTAATCGTTTCTCCTTTTTCCTTTATATAAATACTTCGTGGGTGGACTGCACCACCCACGTTATTTCACCGTCAATTGCAGCTAAAATGTCTACAATATCACCACAATATTTATAAAAGGGTGTAAGTTATTTCTTGAATGTCAAAAAGAAGAATTTAATTACGTTTTAAAATTTGTCTCCTCTGCATTGTTTTGTTTTTATTCACTTTCGATCGCGATATAAGAACCGAGTTATTTGCTTCAAAGTCGTGACCAAAATAAATTTCAGAGAAGAAACGTGTTGGAACGGCCGGTCGTTTTTGATGCGGTGTATTCATGTAAGAAACCTCTGAAAGATATAATGGATTGTAAAGCATTCGAGAACTCAACACGTGACGTCATCTACTTCGAATCCGATACTCTTCGCGAGAAAATGTATGCATAAAAATACGTAAAAGTTTTCAAGTATAAAAAAAAACAATTGTGGAAATGCATTATTTGTCGAAGCGTGAAGTTTGAGGTAAACAATTTTTTTGATATTTATCACGTTTCCATCTGGTTTTCTAGTTCGATTTAAATCCGATTAAATTGGCTTTGGCCGCACACAAGCGGTACTTCCAACCAAGTGAATTTGACAGACAGATAATCAGAGCAATGTGAGCTAATTGGGAATAATGACCAGTTATTAGAGCCCCCACAATTCCATTAGAATAATTGCTCTAAGTGGCTTCTTGTATATATGTATAGATATCTCCTTAATTAAACGTTCCAAAAAAAAGATTGTTTAGTCGAAATCGAACATGTAAATAAGTTGATCTAAGCACGTGTTTCCACTTTGAGTCTGATCCCAAAAAGAATCTATCCAAATATTTAGAAGGAGTTTCCGTAATAATACTTGAGGCCACTATTCACGAAACATTAACTACCATACGTTCTGGTCTTATTGGCATAAAGTCAACATCTGCTCTGTGTCCAGAGTGCGGTCGAACGCGGTCAGTGTTGAAAGTAAAACCCTCGAAAACAGAATTTCTGTAATATCGCTCCGAGAAATTAAGAGAAGAAGGACATATTAACACAAACCACTTTGATTGTGTCTTTATAAATAACTTCAGCTTATATTCTTTTATTGCTTTTAGTGAAATCGTGGTTATAATAAAAATTTCGTTAAAAAAACTTTGTTCTTTAATAATTTATTCATAGCATTCCTAATCTTCTCTAATTGAATAAGTAAACTAATTTTAAACCGAAAGTAAATGGCTGATGAGGTTTAAAGGTGTAAACGAGAAAAGTATTTATTAGAAGAGCCCTGGGGGGTAAAAATGTATACTCAACTTCACAGATGGGAAAAGTTTTTACCTAACAACACCGAAAAGGTTACAACACACCTCAAAATCGACTATAAAAAAATGTTCCCTGGGAAAACTTTGAATCACCCGGGGAAATTAATGGTTTCACTTTTTATATAAAAAATAAATTAATAAAATATCGATGCGTCCGTTACAGAGGAAAATTCGTTAAACGAAACATTTTTAATTCCGAGAAAAATATCTCACTAACTAAATTTGTATTTTTTTTTTGTATTCTGTATTTTTTAAGGTTTTATTTTTTGAATTTAGAAGTGATTTTGACTTCATTCTACTTATATTTAGATTTTTAGTTAGGTTCTTACGAATAAATTTTTGTTTTTTTAATTTGTTATAAATTTGTGATGGAGTGGATTTTACGAAAGGCCGGATATCGGATATCCGGCATATCTATCCGGATACATCAGCTTCATATAATAAATATGTAATACTATTCAATTTAAAATTCATCACATTTTCGTATTTCTCTCAACAAATTGTAAGAACTGTTCAGATTACTAAATGTTATTGTCGATATACGAGATGAAAATTTTTCATTTATCTTAATTGTTGATTTTTAAATCATAATGATCGGAGTTTGAGGATGCATGTCTAATTTTAATTCTTTAATACTGGAATGGTCCATTTTAAAATGAAGTATAATATTAAATATCTTTGATTATAAAAATGTTGAGAAAACAACTAAAACCTAAAATATCAATTTTTCACTTAACTTAAAATTGACGATTTTTAAACCACATTGACCGCATAATTCGTATTTTTGTAATTTTTTATGTCTTAAATTAAAGCTGAAATCTTTCTTTTTTAAGATTATACATAATATTATACAGTGTGTACATAAAATATGGAATCAATTCGATATACATTCGGAGAATACTCTTAGAAGAAAAGGTCTAGTAATTTATGTTATTTTTTTGTTATATTTAGAGTTAAAATTAAAATATAAACTTTTTATGTAAATTCGATGGAATAAGTTGACTTTCCCTTAAAGCTATATTTTAGTTGTGATTGACATAAAAGTGATTTAAATGGAACATCCTATACAGGGTGTTCCCGTGACTCGGGGCATAAAATTAACCACATATACTAGAGCAAAAATGATGATGATTCGTGAAAAAAAATTATTATAAAAGTCTTCAAATGGCCAAGATATGGGCCATCAAAGTTCAGAAATTTTAACACATTTTTCTAAATATTTTCAAAACCTTTAATGGTAGAGGGTTGAAATTTGGTACAGAGTAAACAAACATCATGCAAAATCATTGAACCAATTTTGACTTTGGCCGGATGACGGCAACCATGTTATACAGGATGTTCCTAAAATTTGTTTGCTCAGAACTTTTTTGTTTGTTCGTAACCCTACATTTATTTTTGTAGTTTTTAATAGAAAATTTATTTTCGAAACTTTTTTCACTCTTTGAAAATTTTGATAACATTGACTGTTTTCGAGTTATACGCGAAACTGTTAAGGTTTGATTTCAATCGTAACAAATAAAACATATTCCGCAAGATCTGAGAAGGCGATGACAATTGAATAACGAACTGATCTAATAACCATTATTTGCATAAATTTCTCAGTGTAGATTTAGTTAAATCCAGTGTTAATTTATTTTAATTGAATAAAAGAATGTAATTTCCAAAACAATAAATTTAATTTTCGCGGTAACAACAAACAAGAACATAATAAAAATTCTAACAAAAATATGAACAAGAACAATAAAATTATAAACAAATGGTAATAAATAAAACAGAACAAAAAAAAAATACTAAAGCAGATGTTCAAAAACACTCCCGCCGGCTTCAATGCACGCCTGATATCGCCGTCTTAAATTAAAGCGCACTCTGCTGAGGACGTTGATTTCAGTTCGAAGTTGATCAAATGAATCAACAATTCGTAACCTCAGTTGATCAACTGAAGTTATTTCAACGCAGTACACAAGCGATTTAATGCGTCCCCATAAATAAAAATCTAGAGGTGTAAGATCCGGCGATCGGGGGGGCCAACTTATCGGTGCATCCACTCCTCGTCCAATCCACCGTTCCGGAAACCGTTCACATAGAAATTCTTGGACAGCATGTGTACTATGCGCAGGAGCACCATCATGCATATACCACATTTCTTGTCTTGTGTTTAAAGGAACGTCATCTAAAAAATCATTTAATTGCTCTAAATGTCCCCTGTATGTATGGCCATCCAGCCTTGACGGCAAGAAAACGGGTCCTATAATGACATCGCCCACAATGCCAGCCCAAACGTTAAGAGAAAACCTCCATTGCGATTTCCAAGCTTTCTTAAATCTTGGATTTTCGTCCGCCCAACTATGTGAATTTCTCAAATTGATGATTCCATCTTTAGAAAATGTCGATTCATCTGCAAAAAGTATTTTTTCTAAAAATTGATCATCAATTTGGATTTTGTGCTGCATTATTTGACAATATTGCAGTCGTAGTGGGTAATCAGCCTGTCGAACTTCCTGAACTTTATAACTATGATATGGATAAAGCTGTTGCTCGTGCGGTTCGGAAATTTCTCCCGATAACGGTTAGCGGCTGCTACGGCGTTTCCATGACATTCTCCCAATGTCAAAATCATGTCAGTTTGTTCACTAAATGTGTAATTGTCCATTTTGAACACGCAAAATTAATAAAAACTTCATTAACAAACAACTTTATGTTTAAACTACATAAGCAAGTTGACGGCTCAATTTGTTTTTTTTTTAATTGCCATGGCCAACTTTTTCGAAAATTATTGTGTTTAGTGTTACCATTGAAATCGAAGCTTAATATTTTCGCGTTTAACTCGCAAACGGTTAATGTTATCAAAATTTTCAAAGAGTGAAAAAAGTTTCGAAAATAAATTTTCTATTAAAAACTACAAAAATAAATGTAGGGTTACGAACAAACAAAAAAGTTCTGAGCAAACAAATTTTAGGAACACCCTGTATAACATGGTTGCCATCATCCGGCCAAAGTCAAAATTGGTTCAATGATTTTGCAAGATGTTTGTTTACTCTGTACCAAATTTCAACCCTCTACCATTAATGGTTTTGAAAATATTTAGAAAAATGTGCTAAAATTTCTGAACTTTGATGGCCCATATCTTGGCCATTTGAAGACTTTTATAATAATTTTTTTTCACGAATCATCATCATTTTTGCTCTAGTATATGTGGTTAATTTTATGCCCCGAGTCACGGGAACACCCTGTATATATATATCTGCATATTCGCCAAAAGCATAAAATTTCCTTTCCAAAAATATTGGACACTTGATATCTCGTTCAAGATAAACGGTATAAGCGAAAGTGATATAATTCTACCATTAAAGTTTGCAATATCAGGATCCCGGACAATATAAAACCGGTATTGTTGGCAAAACGCCATTATTTTGGTAATACCATGAAGAAAATAATATTTCAATTTTTGGTTAATCTTATAACATTGACAGTATGTTCTTCATGTTCATTATTTCAGTGTCTAATACTTTTATACAATGTACTTTAAATCAACACTCAAAATTAAAAGATTTGGAGCAAAGAATGTTGTCCATCCATACATAAAGTATTGAATTAATTCGATATACATGCGGGGGATGTTCTTAGAAAAAATCCAGAAAATTGATAACATTTTAAACACCGCGGAGGTCTAATTCTTTGAAAATAAAGAATTTGACTTGGATAGCAAATGCAAAGTTAAACCTTTCTTCTTCAAATGCTGCAAAACTCGTTGCTTCAATTTGATATCGACTCCACCTAAGAAATGTTAAAGGATGAACATTTCTTAAATGACGTTTTAGTAAAATCACGAAAAAGTGATAAAACTTAAAGGATGTGGAGGTCTTATTTTTGAAAACGAAGAAACGACTTGTATATAAAATTGAAGGTAGAACTTCCTCTTTTAAATGTTTTGTAACACATTCTTTCAAGTTGAAATCGATTTCACTTAAGAAATGTTAAAGGATGATGAGTTTTTGACGTTTTAGTCGAATCTAAATGAAAATGATGAAATTTGAAGGGTCTTTGAGGATTGATTTTTGAAGATGAAGGAATGACTTGTATATCCAATTGAAGGTCGATCCTTCCTCTTTAAAACGATGTACAACACGTTGTTTCAATTTCAAATCGATATCACCTAAGTCATGTTAAAGGATGATGTGTTTTAGACGTTTTGGAAAAAATTACGAAAAAAAAAGATAGAATTTGAAAGATAGTGGAGGTCTTGTTTCTGAAAATGAAGAAATGACTTGTATATCAAACTGAAGACTGAATCTTCCTCCTTCAAGTGATGTGTAACTCGTTGTTTCAATTTGAAATAGATTTCACTTAAGAAATGTTAAAGGATTATGTGTTTTTAACGTTTTAGCAGAATCACGAAAAAAATTATAAAATTTCAAAGATTGTGGAGGTCTTATTTTGAAAATGAAGAAATGACTTGCAGATTAAATTGAAGGTTAAACCTTCCTCAGTTGTTTCAATTTAAAATCGATTTCATCTAAGAAATGTTAAAGAATGATATGTTTTTGACGTTTTAATAGAATCATGAAGAAAATGATAAAACTTGAAAAAGATCGTGGAGGTCTTATGTTTCAAAATGAAGAAATGACTTGTATATCAAATTGAAAGTTGAAGTTTAGTTTTTCAAATGATGTTTAACTCGTTGTTTCAATTTGAAATCGATTTCACCTAAGAAATGTTAAAGGATCATGACTTTTAGTAGAACGAAAGAATGATAAAATTTCAAAGATTATGGTCTTATTTTTAAAAATGAAGAAATGACTTATATATCAAATTGAAGGTTGAAGCTCCCTTCAAATGATTTATACCTCATTGCTTCAATTTGAAGTCGATTCCACCGAAGAAATGTTAAAGGATGATGTGCTTTTTACTTTTTAGTGGAATCAAGATAAAAATAATCAAAATTTGAAATATCGTGGAGGTCGGATTTTTGAAAGCGAAGAAATAACTTGCAAATTAAATTGAAGGCTGAACCTTCCTCTTTCAAATTATGTGTAATTCGTTGCTTCAATTTGAAATCGATTCCATCTAAGAAATGATAAAGGATGATGTGTTTTTGATATTTTAGTGGAATCAAGATAAAAGCTGATAAAATTTGAATGATCGTGGAGTTCTTATTTTTACAAATGAAGAAATGACTGCATATCAAATTGAAGGTTAAACTTTCTTTTTTCAATTAATCTATAACTCGTTACTTCAATTTGAAATCGATTCCAACTAAGAAATGTTAAAGAGTGATGTGTTTTTGTCGTGTTAGTAGAATCCCGAAAAAATGATAAAATTTCAAAAACCATGGAGGTCTTATTTTTGAAGAAATGACTTGTACATCAAATCAAAGGCCAAACCTTCCTTTATTAGGCGATGTATAACTCGTTGCTTTAATTTGAAATCCATTCCACCTGAGACATGTTAAAGGACGATATATTTTTAACGTTTTAATAGAATCACGAAAAAGTGATCAAATTTGAAATATCGTAGATGTCTTATTTTTGAGAATGAAGAAATGACTTGTATATCAAATTGAAGGCTAAATCTTCCTCCTTCAAATGATGTATACCTCATTGCTTCAAGTTGAAGTCGATTCCACCGAAGAAATGTTAAAGGATGATGTGTTTTTGAGGTTTTAGTGGAATCAAGATAAAAATAATGATTTGAAATATCGTGTCGGATATTTGAAAGCGAAGAAATGACTTGCAAATCCAATTGAAGGTTGAAACCTTCTCTTTCAAATTGTATGTAACTCGTTGCTTCAATTTGAAATCTATTCCACATAACAAATGTTAAAGGATTATGTATTTTTTATTTATTTTTAGATTATTATTTTAGATTGTGGAGGTCTTTTTTTTGAAGATGAAGAAATGGCTTGTATATCAAAAATTAAATTGAAGAATAGATGATATATAACTCGTTGTTTCAATATGATATCGATTTCACTTAAGAAATATTAAAGAACGATGTATTTTTAAAGTTGTGGTGGAATCACGAAAAAAAATCCTCCTTCAAATGATATATAGCTCAAAGCTTCAATTTGAAGTCGATTCCACCGAAGAAATTCTAAAGGTGATGGGTTTTTGACGTTTTAGTGGAATCAAGATAAAATGAAGAAATTTGAAATATCGTGAAGGTCTAATTTTTGAAAATGAAGAAATTACTTGTATGTAAAATCGAAGGTTGGACTTTCCTCCTTTAAATGATGTATGATTCGTTGCTTCAACTTGAAATTGATTCTACTTAAGACGTGTTAAAGATAATGTGTTTTTTGACGTTTTAATGCAATCAACATATAAATGATGGAATTTGAAAGATCGTTGAGGTCTAATTTTTGAAAATGAAGAAATGGGTTATAGATCAATTTGAAGGCAGAATTTTCCTCTTTAAAATGATGTATAACCCACTATTTCAATTTGAAATCGATTCCGCTTAAGAAATATTAAAGGATGTTAATAAATCATCCTTGAGGATTCTATTACGGCTATAATCTCGCCTATCTATAAAGGTTTTAATATTGCTTGAGTTTTATTTCAAAAACCTACTTTTTCAAAATCTGCGCATATCAGTTTTAAAGAATATTGTTTATTCCAGAAAATACTTGAACTATGAAGTATCAAATGTATCATACCTGAAATCGTAAGAGATATGTCGATGTACGGTTTTCATCATTAAGTTTTTTTTATAATAATCAAGAAATGTCCCTATAAAAGTATGCAACTTCGCCCATCCTGTACATAAGTACATAAAGCATTTAAATTTAATTAAATAAAAAAATTTGTAATTAAATTTATTTAATAAATAAAAAATTTCTTCGAAGACATTGTCACGGTATAATTTTACTTTAGTTTAATTATTTTGGATATTTTGTTTTCTTTTTGAAATTTATTTTCAAATTTAAAATTTTTCGCAATTATCGGGGGGGTGTAGGAAAAAACCCGTTTGATATAGGTAAAGACCACGTGTTTTTGGAAAATTTTCGGCGAGGAACTTGTATCCTGATTTTGAGGGACCTTTTTTTGAAAACGTAAGTCGCTTATATTGGTTTACGTCTATATTTAAACCGGATTCTGGGATTATTACACATTACTTTGCATCGACATTTACGGTTTTTTTTCTCCTTAGTTTTCGTTGGCATATAAAAAAAAACGTTAACAGGAGTTTTCTATCGACGTTATGAAAATTTGGTTTTAAAAAAACTTTATTAAAATTATTAATCGTTTCTTATTCTAAGGTTTACAAAAGACTAAATTATAACTTCTTAATATCCCACTACTCTCATTGCGATAATCGAAAACAAAAGATTAGTTCCTGGAATTAGCGTAGTTTCGTTGGTTCAGCAAAATGTCTGTATGTAGGTGGTGAGATAACTCCTCCCCCATTAGATTCAACTATAGGGATGGTAGTTGAATGCTATCTGGATTGACAATCTTCAATTTTCGATTTTTAATCATCTTCTTATAAATCAAATAAATGATGAAAAATATTAAAATTATATAGATGAGGATTGTCCATGCATTTGGTGTTCTTCCTATTTTCGATGTTGAAATTAATTAATCCGATGTTTTTAATATGTAAAGATAGGTTGAGGCTTGGTAACGTTGAATATGACGTTTCTTCTAATTTTGGGAATAGGATTGATCTCGTTCCGTTAATTCTCTGAACGTTATTGACGATGGTATTGTTACCGAAAGAAATTTTGCATCCCACAGGAATTTCAGACATGTAATTTGATAGTTTCGTTTTGTTGGTCCCATTCAAGTTTTAGTATTTGTGGTGCAGGAATTATCCATATCCATTGATTGGTATCATCCAAATGTTTCACTATTGTATATGTTATTTTAACTTCTGTTTCTTGGCAGTTGTTAATTTTTCCATTTAAAAGTTGTACTTCACAAGGGCTTTCCTTAGTGAATTGTTCGAGATTTACTCTTTTACAAATATAATGTTGATATGACAATTGTTTGCAGGGATCGCTTTCGAATCCGAAATACATTTCATTTTTTATTAAGTATTTATTTTCTGAAATCACTGTCTTTAGGCTATCCTTACTCATTGTTTTAAGGAATGAAATAAATCTGTTATTGTGATTATGCTGGGGTGCATCACTTTCAATTTTGCAAATGAAATTGCGTTTTCAATATCTTGCAAAACTGTTTGTATAACTTCGTATAAATTTATCAATTGAATTAAAGTGTCTTTTATAAAGGTTAAATTATGATCACTTTGAGAATTGTTAATTAATTTTGAAAGTTGGTCTATTTTTACATTTAATACCTTTTCATTATGGTTAATTTCCATAATTGTTTTATTGAATTTATTAATAATATCTAAACAAATTGAATTTTGTGTAGTAATGCTAGTAGTTAGTTTATCTTGATTTTTCTGTAATTGATCAATAAGATTATCGTAATGTTCTCCATCAGAAGCATCTAAGTTGCCTGAGACAGCTTTAAATATTGAACCAAGTCCGTTTATTAATCCACGTTTTGTACGTTCTGGATGAGGTATAATTTCTTTTAATTTAATTTCAGTACGTTTGCGGGTCAAACTTAAAACTTTCAAATAGTTGGACATTTCTAAAGAATGTTCATAGTTTTTGGTGATTAGTCCGATAATCGTTTTGGTTTTTAAATAAAGTTTGTTGGTTTCTATAATAATTGGATTTAAGTCTTGATAATGTATTAAGGTATGGGAATATTCTTCTAATTTGGCATGTCCTAGTCGTAAGGGTATAATTCCTGTGTTTTTCTCTAAATTTCTTATAGTAATTCTGTCTTGATGTCCGAGGACGAGGGGTAATCTATAATTTTAAGAAGTATTGGTATTGAAATCGTACGTCTTTTTAAGAGGTTGTCTAACATTGTCCATGTGGATCTTTGGATGTATATGAGTGGAAATTACTTTTTTATCTATATCTGCTGATATGATGTTAATACCTTTTTCGAATTTATTTCCTAATTTCTTTCTTTCATGTTTTTTAATAAATACCTTCTGTTGTGGTTGGAATAAAGTAGGTTTATCGCGTGTTTTATTAAGATGTTCTGTAACAGTTTGCTTTTTATTCATTAAGTTTTCGTTAATTTTAGAATATATTAATTTAGCTTTTTCTTTATGTTGGTACATGTAATCATTTAAAAGATGGGTATTTAAATTCATATCGAAAGGGTCACCATTATTAGTATGGGCATTGATGATATCAACTGGTTTAAATTTTGTCTGTTGTTTTAATTACGTGTTTAATTTCATTTGTGAACGTTAAATTGTCATTTTCATTGTAAAATATGTCCGAGTATTCTTTACATAATTCTAAAATTTCAAATTTCTCTTCGTCATTTAAATGGTCAGCTCTAATCTTTGAAATATCAAGTTGGGGTTTTAATTTGTTGTCTGTTGTCAAATAATTAAATTGAATAGTTCCTAGATCTTTTTCGGAAAATTTTTCTACTTCTAAGGGGTTAGTTATTAAATCTAATGAAACAGGATGGTCGTTTTTATTTATTATGGATGTTATGGCTAATCCATCTGTAGCGGTAGCTAAACTTTCAGGAATTTCGCAATTTTGAATTTTTGTGTAAGGAATTATTATTTGTCCGTTCGAAATAGACGTTCTGATCTTTCTGAGATTATTATGTTGTTGTTATTGGTTACCTTTGATTGATAATATTTTAGTTTAATATTTGTATACGGTGTTGAAATAATACCTTTATCGTAATCAAGGGTTGCTTTTAATAAGCGAATGTTATCTAATCCGTTACATCCGTCAAATGTTTCATGAAATTTAAACAAATAAAATTTAAGTAAGGTTTGTTGTGGTAATCTGAATAAATTGGAAGCGGGCATGTAAGTGCTATATTTATGTGTAGATTTTTGAAGGGCTGTTTTGACAATGAATGGGTCATTTTGTATGAAATTTGGAAAAAGTTTAAATGCTATGTCTGGATTAATGAAAGATCTTGAAGCTCCGGTGTTTACCAAAAATTTAAGGTTGTGTTCAGGGAAAGTAATGTAAGATAGGGTGTCAGAACTAGACATGGAATTTATTAAAATTTCTTCTAATTCTACGTTTGGTCGGTTGACTGAGGCTGGTCGTGAAAATTTTCGTTCTCATAGTTTGGTAAAATATTTTCATCGGATCCATAAATATTTACGTATTGGTCATTAATGCAATCGTTAGGTATGAAGTCTGTTTGGGAATAATGTTGATATTCGTTGTTAAATTCAACATTTTCGACAAATTCAGGTGTATTGTCTTCATAGGTGTTTTGATTTGTTTCGACAGCGAACATTCTCATTCTCTTTAAAGGATTGTTTTGCACGGTATTCGATTGTCGAGTGCTATTACTCATAGGAATAGGTGCGGAGAAATTTTTATTTTGATGTGGTTGAAAAACGTTTTGAGGTTTTCCGAATGTTTGAGCATTTGTCGGAAGCTTTTGTGGTTGATTATTAAAATTGGGTCTTATATTGATTGGTTGTGATGGAAAATAGGATTGACGAGGTGGAAGATTTTGATAATTAAAATTTTGGGGTGTTCGCTGTGGGTTGAAATAATGATTCTGATAATTGAAATTATCTGATGTGCGTTGTGGGTTAAATTGGAAAGGTGCAAAATGCTGCGGATACTGATTATTATAATTAAAATTTGGTTCTTGTTTTAGAAAATGTGGTTTTGGTGTTGATTTTGGTAAAGAATGTCTGTTAGTGTGATTTTGGAAATAAAATGTGTTATTTTCTTGAGTGCTACTTGTAGGGCTTCAGTTAAGGTGATAGGACGCATGCAATGTATGGTGGTTCCTAGTGGTTCTTTTAATCCCAATAAAAATGTTTTTAGAGTTAATTTGTTATAAAGATTTCGTTTTAATGCTTTTGCCGGTTCCGTAGTTTCATGCACATCTACGTATGACTAAATTAAATTTAAGATGTACAAACAACGGTCGTAAAATTGTTGGGGTGTTTCATTATTGTTTTGTCGTAACATAACTAACTCTCTATTTAAACAAGCTTCACCTCTTTGATCAGCAAAGTTACGTTGGAGAGTATTTTTTAAAGAATCCCAGGTGGAGACGTTTTGAATATTAACTACTAATCTAGCATTTCCGGTTAATTTACCAATTAAAGAATTTAATAAGTAAATATTTCGAAAATCGTTAGGTCTAGCGGGGTCGTAAAATGCGGAAATAATACTTTGACAGGTTTGCAAGTATCGATTCAATTCATTTGGGTTTCCATCGAATTGTGGAACACAATTTAAGTATTCTGTTTTGAAAGCCATTTTTAAATTTAAATTATTTGTAACGTTTATGTTTACGGAAGTTGTAAGGTTAATTGTAAGAGATTCGTCTGAAGACAGTGTGAGCTTTTGTAATTTATTGAGCAAATCGTCTATTGACATAAATGAAATGTACTTACAAAACTAGTGCGATTTTCATAGCGTTTTTTATAGGAAATTGCCCTGTGCCGTGGTTGGGTTGGGTTTCTTCCTGCGGATGTGGACGATGATGTTCCAAATCCCGTGAAGTCCGTGAGTTCAGATGTTGAGCGATTCAATGTCCGATCACTGATTTCACCGTTCGAATTACCGATTAATCGAAGATGCGAAAATTGTTGTACGATACACCAATTTCGGTAATCCTACTGACTGCGCCAGTTTTCTATCGACGTTATGAAAATTTGTTTTTAAAAAAACTTTATTAAAATTATTTCTTATTACATTAATTGTTTCTTATTCTAAGGTTTACAAAAGACTAAATTATAACTTCTTAATATCCCACTACTCTCATTGCGATAATCGAAAACAAAGGAGTAGTTCCTGGAATTAGCGTAGTTTCGTTGGTTCAGCAAAATGTCTGTATGTAGGTGGTGAGATAACTCAGGTATGTTTCTCATTTCAAAGAAACTTGCCTTAACAGCGGTATAGTTTTCTTATTTGAGCTCAATTCAAATAAGTGGCGCCCAACCCACTTCCTTGGAGTTTTATTTTTTTAGTTTCTGATTCCAGATAGAGAATTTTGATTTCCCAATTTTGTTATATTTTGTTAACGCCGCAACATCTGAATTTCAAAATGGTCATCTGAAAAATATTCATAATTTAACGTAAAATCCAGATATCCAATAAAAATAGGGGTTCTTACTTAAAAATGTCAACTTAACGCTCACTTTTACCAACCTCCAGTTAAACTATCTAGCATGGTTATATCGATTTTATGCGCTCCCATTGGTTATGAGCCGGTTCTAACTGTTAGATAAATTTATCAAGAGCAGTTTCGACATCCCTCGAATTTAAATCGAATTGATTCCATACTTTGTTTGATACTTTGGTTGAGTTTTATAGTTTTGATTATAAAAATTTCGTGAAAACAATTGAATCGTTTATTTCAAAAACGGACAATTAACAATTTTTGCGTTTCTAAGAAAAACACGAAAAAGAAAATATATACGACATTTTTTATCTGTTTTTTCTTTTATTCTCACATTTGCATGAAAAACGATATTCCAAGAAGAATTTGAAAATAATAATTGGCACTTTATCAGCATAAACATTAGTTGTGGACATTTTAATCAATCAAATTTAATATCTTTTTGGCATATGTAGGTGAAATGTATGGCATTCATAAAATCATATCCCCGAGTTTTATGTTTATGAAAAAAATAATGAAAGTGGGATATTGTAAATAGTTTTTTGTAGTATTAAACAACACCGGGTTTAATGCTTTTGTAGCGTGCTATGACTCGACAACTAATGGTGGCATAAAACAAATTTATTAAAAAACAATATGTGAATAAAAATAACAGTATAAATAAAAAGTTTTTATAAAATTTAATAATTTAATTTATGATTGTCGCTTTAAACCACAGCTTTTTAAAAAAATTGAATATTTTTGTAATATTTAGATAGTATGTATTTGTTAAAATGTGGTAGATATTTTGAAATCGAAGATGTCTGAAATAAGTTTCGTTTACCATAATGGTTAGCAATTGAAATAATAATTTCAGTGTAAGCATGAAGAGAACACATTCTATCGTGCTTCGTAATAACGTCTTTTGACCATGCTAAAATTACTATCGTTCAGGAGAACAGAGTGGCTTCTTATGGAGCAAAAGTGTTGCTTATGCATATTAAGTTCTTCACACTTGCAGCAAATATCTACTAAAATGTAGATAACTATAATTATTATGAAAATGTTTAATATACATAGTAATTGTAGCGGATACGACAATTTTTAAGTTTTTCTACGAAAAAATTACACACAATTTTAAAATTTATTCTGATATCAAGATAACAGTAATGCTTATTAGAGTAACGTGTTTCTTTTACTGGAAATAATTCGATATGCTCAAAACATTATCTGTTTCCGGTATAATATTTACTTTAATATTAGTTCCCCTCTTATCACGAGGAGTTAAATGTTCTTGTAACAGTGATTTTTTAAACAACATTTAAGTCTTTTTAATCCAATGCTATGTAAACTAGTAAAGGCGATTTGGCACACTTTACGTCTTTAACCTTCAACATGAACGTAGTGGAATAATGAACAACTTTATCGTCTGTGCATTATTGCATTTTTTGGTTTAGATCTCCTTTGAAGTTCGTGCGTTTCTAAAAGGCTGTTTAAGTAAATATCTTGTTCATCTTTAGTATTAAATTCTATGGATAGCTTGGTGAAAATTTTCAGTTTTTGCTTATCGTTCAAATTTCTGAAACATTTCATTTGATATCTTAAAGTATTAATTAGTTGAAAAATGCAACTCGCCAATTCGTGTAATACTTATCGACAAACTTCTTTTCTTGCACTTCATTTTCCATGTAATTTATCCTACTGCATGATTTATTTTGAGTATAACAGTCATATATGTTATCTCCACTTTTCTTATTTTTGAGAAACTCTGACTTCGTTATCACTTAGTGAACATTTACTTTTTATTTGTTCCATTATTATCATTTGCTGACCACAAGCAATTACCTGTTACTTAATATAGCTAACAACGTTTTGACTTCAGTCAATATGTGTATCAACACATATAAGCAATTGCAATCTGTGATTTGAGCTATAATGAATTCCTATATGTATCCTAACAATGAATAATGCTAGGCTAATATCGCTAGACAGATTGTAATCGCAATCGCTTGTATGTATTTGAGATATAGTCGCGTAATTGTTCGCCATTAACCTGAGTCAACTTGTTACAGAAACGGATTATATAGTGGTGATTAATACTTTTCTACAGCAAACGAAATATTCTCACCTCCAATGTCGTCCTAAGATATGCAGCTCCCCAGAGCTGGATTGAAAGAACTTGTGTTTCAAACAAAATTCAATTCCAAAAAGATCCGCACTTCAGAAGGAACATTTAGGTTTCCATTCTATCAGGTTAGGTTATGTGATGAAATTGGTTTGAGTATATTACTTTGTTTATTGCTGAGTTGGTTTGTGTGGTTTTAGGAATTTTTGACAATCAGATATAAAAATTCGCCAAAAATCGAATTCTTAAGATATTTTGATGAAACATAGGTAGTTTATACAAGAAGACAAGCGTTTTTCATGAACTTAACCGAATTTGAAAATCTCTATTCGTCTTCGAGATAATAGCTGTTGAAACTAACCCAAATTTGTATGGCTTAAGAAATTCACAATTATTGACAATTAGATATAAAAAGTCACCAAAATTCAAATTCTTAAGATATTTTGATGAACCATAGGTAGTTTACACAAGAAGATAAGTGTTATTTCATGAAGTTAACCGAATTTGAAAATCTGTTTTACTCTTCGAGATAATAGCTGTTGAAGCTAATCCAAATTTATACAATCAGATATATTATAGAAATTCGTCAAAAATCGAATTCTTAAGATTTTTTGATGAAACATAGGTACAAGAAGATAAGTGTTTTCTTTCATAAACTTTACAGAATTTGAAAATCTCTGTTCATCTTTTAGATAATAGCTGTTGAAACAAACCCAAATTTGTATGGTTTAATGAATTCACAATAATTGACAATCAGATATAAAAATTCGCTAAAAATTGAATTCTTAAGATAGTTTGATGAAACATAGGTAGTTTATACAAGAATATAAGCGTTTTTTCGTTAACTTAACCGAATGTGAACATCTCTGTTCGTCTTCGAGATAATAGCTGTTGAAGCTAATCCAAATTTGTATGGTTTAATGAATTCACAATTATTGACAATCAGATATAAAAATTCGCCAAAAATCGAATTCTTAAGATATTTTGATGAAACATATGTAGTTTCTACAAGAAGATAAGTGTTTTTTCATGAACTTAACCAAATTTGGAAATCTCTATTCGTCTTCAAGATAATAGCTGTTGAAACTAACCCAAATTTGTATGGCTTAAGAAATTCACAATTACTAACAATCAGATATGTTATAGAAATTCGCCAAAAATCGAATTCTTAAGATATTTTGATGAAACATAGGTACAAGAAGATAAGTGTTTTCTTTCATTAACTTTACAGAATTTGAAAATCTCTGTTCATCTTGGAGATAATAGCTGTTGAAACAAACCCAAATTTTTATGGTTTAATGAATTCACAATTATTGACAATCAGATATAAAAATTCGCCATAAATCGAATTCTTAAGATATTTTAATGAAACATAGGTAGTTTATACAAGAAGATAAGTGTTTTTTTACGAACTTAACCAAATTTCAAAATCTCTTTTCCTCTTCGAGATAATAGCTATTGAAACTAACCCAAATTTGTATGGTTTAACTAATTCACAATTATTGACAATTAGATATAAAAAGTCACCAAAATTCAAATTCTTAAGATATTTTGATGAACCATAGGTAGTTTACACAAGAAGATAAGTGTTATTTCATGAAGTTAACCGAATTTGAAAATCTGTTTTACTCTTCGAGATAATAGCTGTTGAAGCTAATCCAAATTTATATAGTTTAATGAATTCACAATTATTGACTGTTAGATATAAAAATTCGCCAAAATTCGAATTCTTAAGATATTTTGATGAAACATAGGTAGTTTATACAAGAAGGTAAATGTTTTTTCATGAACTTAACAAAATTTGGAAATCTCTATTCGTCTTCGAGATAATAGCTGTTGAAACTAACCCAAATTTGTATGGCTTAAGAAATTCACAATTATTGACAATCAGATATAAAAATTCGCCAAAAATCGAATTCTTAACATATTTTGATAAAACATATGCAGTTTATACAAGAAGATAAGTGTTTTTTTAGTAACTTAACCAAATTTGAAAATCTCTTTTCCTCTTCGAGATAATAGCTATTGAAACTAACCCAAATTTGTATGGTTTAACTAATTCACAATTATTAACAATTAGATATAAAAAGGCGCCAAAATTCAAATTCTTAAGATATTTTGATGAAACATAAATAGTTTACACAAGAAGATAAGTGTTATTTCATGAACTTAACCGAATTTGAAAATCTGTTTTCCTCTTCGAGATAATAGCTGTTGAAACTAACCCAAATTTGTACAGTTTAATGAATTCACAATTATTGACTATTACATATAAAAATTCGCTGAAATTCGAATTCTTAAGATATTTTGATGAAACATAGGCACTTTATACAAGATGATATGTGTTTTTTCATGAACTTAACCAAATTTGGAAATCTCTATTCGTCTTCGAGATAATAGCTGTTGAAACTAACCCAAATTTGTATGGCATAATGAATTCACAATTATTCACAATCAAATAAAAAATTCGCCAAAAATCGAATTCTTAAGATATTTTGATGAAACATAGGTACTTTATACAAGAAGATATGTGTTTTTTCATGAACTTAACCGAATTTGAAAATTTTTATTCGTCTTCGAGATAATAGCTATTAAAACTAACTCAAATTTATATGGTTTAATGAATTCATAATTTCTGACAATCAGTTTTATAATTTCGCCAAAAATCGAATTGATATCTCGATGAAACATAAGGAATTTATGTAAATAGATATGTACTTTTTCCTAGACTAAACCATATTTGAAAATCTGTACGAGTCTTTGAGATAACAGAGTTGGGTTAGATTACTTTTGGTTTGGGTTACATACTTTGTGAATTATTTTTTGATTAAGTTACATTGAAATTTGGTTGGGTTGACCTGATTTACTTTTTGATTTTCTGATTTTTGATTTCTGATTTCTGATTTTTGAAGTAGAGTCATTTTGTGGATCAGTAGTTTTCAAGTTGGGTTGGTTTACTTTGTATATTGGACGTCTACGAAATCTTCCAAAATTATTGTTTATATTAGAAATATATCTTGGTGCAGTCGACGGCTTCGAGGACATCGGCTACATAAGTTTTGTTAGTGACATTTGGCCTCCCTAATAATTGTCGTGACATTTGGGACGGCTGTCTTCGAAGTCGGCCAAAATAATTGCTTCCATAGACTTCAAGCAGGCTAGATTTGATTTCTCACTTTGAAACTTTTTGTTGGGGAGAATCTCAAGCTAATTCGAAGACGTTGATCACCCTAAGAGTAGTTTGTGAAATTTGAGCTACCTAGCTATTGTCCAGATACTTGAGACGGCCGACGGCTCCGAAGTCGACCAAAATTACTATTTCATCGTCCTATCACTTGGGGCGGCCAACATCTTTGAAGTCGACCAAGACTATATAGCTTTCATAGATTTCAAACAGGACAGGTAGATTTAGCTTCTCACTCCGAAACATTATGCTAGAAAGATTCTTGATTATGAGATCATGCCCAGAGTGTCGTTACACTTGACCTCTCTAACTATTGTTCTGATACTTGAGACGGCTGACGGCTCTGAAGTCGGCCAAAAATATTACTTCCATAGACTTCACGTAGGGTAATGTTGATCATAGCATTTGAATCAAAAACAAGTTACAATGTAAAAAAACACTTTTACCTTCGTAAACGAACTTCGAACTTCCCCTCCACCTGATAATTGAAATCATCACAGAAGAGTGGGCAAAGTCTCTGAACTTTTTAGTGTTAACCAAAAATTTTTCATAAAATCTTTAAAAACAATATATGAAACTACTTTTTTTTACTTTTAACGATATTACATATCAGCAAACTTTTGGAACTCCAATGGGTTCTCCCATTTCGCCCATCCTGGCCATGATTGCGATGGTCCACACTTTGAATAAGGTTGTTCCTACATTGGATTTTGAAGTTTCTTTTGTAAACAAATATGTGGATGACATTATTTTGTCAGTCCCGGCAAATTCTGTGGAGATAGTGCTGAAATCCTTCAATTCATTCAATCAACACATACAATTTATGTTGGAGACGTAATCTCACTGAACGATGTGCCTTTCTTGGACACGCTGGTGATTAGAACCCAAAATAATGAACGGATATTTAATTGGTGTAATAAGCCTACCTTTTCTGGGAGATTTGTGCACTTTGGCACTTCCCACAAGCTAAAACATAAGATTAGTAAGGTTCTCGCAATAAAACATAGAATAGTTAGCATCTTAGATCCTATTTTTATCAACGAAATCTTAAACTTAAACGAATCTTCATAAACAATCAATATCCAGAAAAACTTCTTAACAAACTCATCTTCAATATTCAAACAAACACCATTAATGATCACAATTCACAAACTTAAGAAGAACTTTCAATTCAATACAAAAAAATCATCTTGGTTCCTCAATTAACAGATCAGTTGATTAAGATCTTCAAGACTTTAGAAAACATAAAACTAATTGAACATTATCCTTACAAACTTCAGTCACTGTTTTGGTCATTAAAGGACAAAGTCATAATTAATTATCAATCGGGAGTGATTTACGATTATTAATTAAAAAATTTTAAATTTCATATTTTTGTGTGCACACTCTACGCTTCACGTAGATGTCGCTGGTAGTTACCACGTGTTATTTTACTCATTCATCTTTAACCCGGTTGAACCAACGTTACAAGTATGTCACAAAAGAGAAACGAGGTTTTGATAATGTTCTTCGATCCCTAAGTTGTTCCTGACATTTGATCGCCCTAATTATTGTCCTGATACTTGGAACAATCTATAGTGTCGGTCTGTACAGTCACTATAGATTGAGAGACGATCTATAGTGTTGTTTATAATATTTGGTCTCCCAAACTATTGTCCTAACACTTGGAACGGCCGACGTCTTCCAGGTCGGCCGAGATTATTGCTTCCATAGATTTCAAACAGGATAATTAGATGTAGCTTCTCCTTCCAATACTTTTTGCTAGAAAGATCGTCGGTCTTCTTCAAAGATATCGGCCATCCTAACTATCGCAACATTTAACTTCTCTAATAAACTTTTTCATAAACTTTAAGTAACACTCTAAATATCGATGAAGTTTCCATAAACTTCAAGCAACACTCTAAGTATTGATTGTGATATTCGGGGCCAATTTCTTTGTAAGATTTATGAGCCATACTTCCACTTATATCAAAAATATCACAAATATTATTTAGTCCCTTTCTCAAATAAACGATTCAATTAAAAAGTAAAGCCTAAATTTTTACTAAACCTTAAATTGATGATTTTCAAAACATCTTGTCACCAAACTTTTAGGATTCATATCTTGTACACATTAGTTTTAGATTTTTGAGACAACAAAATTAGACATTTTTTATGTATTCTCTTTTTTGTGAAATTTAAGATGTTCCTGCCCAAAATTTAAGAGATATTTCTTATGAGCTATTAATCATTTAAGTCGATAATAGTTGTTGAGTGACAAATTTGTGCAAATTTCAAAATTTCCTGTTTTGTCATCTAAAATTTGTAAGACAAGCCACAAAACATTTTTTATTCTCTTACAATAATGAGAATTAACCAGAATACTTAATGAGAACACTAAAAGAGCACGATAATTACCCTGTCAGCACCAACCCAACACTTCACGACTTCCTACAAAACAGCCTTATCTTTATATTATGCCAAACTCGATTTGGAAATCTTTGTGTAGCTTAAAACAATGAATTTTCCACATCTTTAGACTGTTTGAAGGTATAGATTGTGGTCTTTTTGTAAACAAAGCAACTCCGAGTAAACAAGTCGATTTCAGGTTAATTAATAACCTCCGGTTAACAGAAAGAACTTATTAATACACAGCAGCACAAGAAAACAATCATGTAGCTCATAAACAGCTCAAAAATAAAATTATAAAGCAAAAATGTCAAATGAAATTGTCCTTTTGTTACGTTTTAAAAGTAACTTAAAGTTATCGAAGCCAATTAAACTGATTTAAATGAATTAAAATGATAAATTGATAACCACGACGTTTGTAAATGGATTTTCCAGGTTTGCCCGCAAAAAACCGACATATTCTCGGCGTGAATGACTATCTAGATGGATTTTATCATTAATCAAATCTTAAACATCCTAGAAAGTTATACCTTTTTAACCCCCCCTTTATATTGAAGCCGAAAAAACGAAACCTCTTTTTGTTTCAGTGTGACGAATTACTTCTTGGTCAACTTATCGGTAGCAGATCTTTTGGTAACAATCGTTTGTATGCCGAGTGCAGCAGCTGTGGCTTATACAAAAATATGGTACCTAGGTAATTTCGCTTGTGTGGGTTGGTCGTATTTGCAATGTAAGTAATTGAACCCCTAACATCCGTTGGTGCGGTAAATTATTTATTAACGTCGGGCGTGGAGTGAAATGAGATGAAACAATGAGGTTTCGAGGATGGTTAATTTGCGGTACTACTCTAATAAATGGTCATGTGGTAAATTGCTCAACTCAACGGATATGCTTTGTTTATCTTAATGTGTTGGCACAAATTATATCGTGTTCGTCCGAATCTAAGATGTTCCTAATAATGGGATACATCTTAGAATCTAGTTTTGCTTGGGATTGAGTACAAATACACAAAATGTGTTTAATGAAGTATAACTATAACTCACACTAGACTTAGAACCAGAAACATTAGGGTTTAGCCGTCTTAAGAGACGTACGGTTGAATCCGAATGATTCTATTTCTAGGTCTAGTGTCAATTTTAATGCTAGTATTAGTTCTGGTTGTAGTTGTCTTTCAATGTTAGATTGTATGTATTCCATCGAACTAAGATTAACCCCGAATATTTTTAATCCTAGGTCTAGTGTTAGCTCTAGTTTTACTTGTGATTCGGTACAAACATGTTATATGTAACCTGATCTATGAATAGCAAGCTTAAACGTGAAAAAAATGTATTCATTTTTTTAACGATTCAGTGTGACTTTAAAATACCCCTTTTTAAATGATAATTATTCCCAGGAAGGATTGAACTGCCAATATTTCGCATTTATTTCGTTACTTCCTGAGCAGGAGTCGTTACTAAGAAATACACAACATAATTACTTTTAGGAAAACCACAAAACTTCTTACATACTAAGAAATTTTGTATTTCTTAGTAACGATTCGCCCTGAGGAAGTATAAGAATAGACACGAAATATTGACTTTCGTTTTTATTGCCCCCAATCCTTCCTGGAAATAATTATCTTTTAAATTACTGTTGACGAGATTGAACAGTTTTTTTTTTCTTTTTCAAAAACTCATAGCTTATTTAAGAATTTCCTAAAATGTTAAGAGAAAGAAGAATACGTACAAACACAGATTATCTATTATTTATTATTATTTATCACAGATTTTTTGTTAGAAAAATATATGATAAGAAGCATCAACTTCAAGAAAATGTATAAATCCGAAAAACATACATTTTGTAAATAAGTTAT
Source organism: Onthophagus sagittarius (assembly GCA_036711965.1). Lineage (NCBI taxonomy): Eukaryota > Metazoa > Arthropoda > Insecta > Coleoptera > Scarabaeidae > Onthophagus > Onthophagus sagittarius. Next base: position 18,534,180 of record JASERS010000001.1, on the reverse strand, counting down.
GGTATGCTTCCAAAACACTTGATTGGTACTTCTAGAAGACTGCCTTTAAAACACTTGAAATGCTTTCAGAAGACTTGTAATGCTATCAGAAAACTATGAGCTACTTCTAGGAGATTTAATACTGCTTCCAGAAGATTTAAACTACTTCCACAAGAATCAATACTGTCTCTGGTAGACTTGATACTGCTTTTAAAAAATTTTAAGTGATCCAGAAAACTGTACATGCTTCCAGAAAGCTTGAACTGCTTTCAAACGATTTGATCCCTGAAAGATTTTATACTATTTCTAGAAGCCTTGATATAGCATCTAGAAGACTTAATTGTATAATAATTGTTACTGCTTCCAATCGACGTGAACTACTTCAAGAAAACTTGAATTGCATTCAAAAAATTTGATATTGTTTCTAAAAAACTTAAACTGCTTCCAAAAAGCTCGATACAACCTCTCGAATACCAGATACTACTTTAAAAGACTTGATATGATGACAGAAGACATGTTATGCTTCAGAAGACTTGATACTACTTTTAGAAAACTTGAAATATATCCAGAAGACTTGACATTGCCTCTGGAAGACTTGAAATGCTTTTGGAAGGCTTGAACTGCTTTTAGAAAATTTGATATTGCTTCCAGAAGACTTCAACAACATCCAAAAAAACTCGATACTGCCTCTGGAAGACTAGATACTTCTTTTAAAAGATGATATGCTTCAGAAGAGTTGATATAGTCCAGAAAATTTGCTGCTTCCAGAAAGTTTGAACTACTTCTAAAAGACTCAACACTGCTTTTAGAAGAATTGATATTGCTTTTAAAAGATTTGAAATAATCCCGGAAAACTGTACATGCTTCCAGAAAGCTAGAGCTGCTTCCACAAGATTTGATATTGCCCCTGAAAACTTGATACTGTTTCTAGAAGTATTTATATTGCTCCCAGAGAACTTGAAATGCTTGATAGTGATTCTAGATGATTGCTACTGCTTCCAATCGACTTGAATTACTTCTAGAAATCTTGAAATGGTTTTAGAAGACTTGATATTGTTTCCAGAAGAATTGAACTGCTTCTAAAAAACTAACAATACTACCTCTGGAAGGCTTGATACTGCTAATAGACTTGAAATGCTTTCAGAAAACTTGTAATGCTTTCAAAAGACTTGAACTGCTTCTAAAAGATATGGACTGCTTCCAGAAGACTCGCTACTGCCTCTGGAAGACCAAAAGATTCGCTATTGAAAAATTTGATGCTGTTTCTAGAAGCTTTGATACTACTTCCAGAAGATTTGATAATGATTCTAAATGATTGTTACTGCTTCTAATAGATTTGAACTAGCAGACTTAATATGTTTTCAAAACACTACTTCTAGAAAACATCAAATATATCCAGAAGACGTGATATTGACTCTGAAAGGCTTGAAATCCTTTCGGAAGACTTGAACTGCTTTTAGATTTAACATTGCTTCCAAAAAAGTTTGACTGGTTCCAGAAGACTCGATACTGCATCTGAAAGACTTAATATTGATTTTAAGAGACTTGAAATGCTTTTAGAAGATTTAACATGCTTCCATAAGGCTTGAATTGCTTCCAAAGGATTTGATATTTTCCCTGAAAAATTTGATATTACCTCTAGAAGACATGAAATGCTTCCAAAAGACTTGATACTGCTTCTACAATATTTGATATTGCTTCTAGAAGGCTTGATAGTGCTTCTAGATGATTGTTACTGCTTCCAACAGACTTGACATAAAATGGAAAATTCTTCAGCTTCAACTAAACCTTGCAGTCCATGGTTGACAGATAACATAAAATATTTGATGAATTGAAGAGGTCATGCAAAGACAATGTTTAGGAGGACTCATAGCCCGGGTGATTGGAGTTATTATAAGTCTCTACGTAACTGAAAAGAGAGAAAGAGTGAAAAGCGTGTATATTTTGTGTTCTTAATGAATCAGCGAAATAGTAAACAAATATGGATGGGTATTAAAAATCTAGGCGTTAGGCCGAATGAGGAAATGTAGTCCTTACCAATACATCTTCGGGACCCTGATTGTATTAACAATCATTTTATCTAAATATCTATATCTGATCTAAATATGTATGAACAAAGTAGATGTTCAAATAAATTTGTTTTTCAAACGGTGGATCAGAGGGATCTTATCTTATCAACTACCTCGACTTCCGTTGGTAGTGATGGAGTTACTGTTAATATGATACGTCTCTGCTGTCCATGTATACTTGACTCTATTTGACTCATATTTTGAATTGTTGCCTTCTGATAATAAATTTCCTACGCAATGGAAACGGGTCTTAATTATTCCGATGCCAAAGATTAACGATCCCATAACGATCCCCAAAGATTTGAAGGACTTGATTAGAGGACCTATTAGTATTCTCCTGGTGTGTTTTAAAGTACACGAGAAAATAATAAAAATGCAGTTGCTCAGTTACGTAGGGGAAAGCAACTTGCTACCACATGAACAATCTGTATTTTGTGGTGGATTTAGTTGTACGACAGCTATGTTGTGATTAACTGACGATATCTTGACTTCTATAGATAAAGGAAAGTATAATGCTGTGGTCTTCTTGGACTTTTCGAAAGGTATCCCCGTTATAGAAGTATTTAGGAATTGTCAGTGTGTTGCACTTCACAATTTATCAAACGTTTTTAACATTGTAAAATGAACCTGTACGCAGACAATATTCAGCACTTCCTTCGTTTGATGAAGAAGATAAGAATCGTGCACAAATGCTTATTAATGAGAACTTATCTGCCATACGTAACGTTGTAACTTATCATAAGTTAAAAATTAATTTGGATAAGTCAACTTGTGTCTACTTCGGGAGAACGAAGGGCGTTAATGTGTTGAGTTCTAGTCTAGATGTCAACACGTATGGTTCCAAGATTGAGGGATGAATTGTTTAGGATTGATGAATTATGCTTATAGATTAATATAATAAAATCCTATCTAGGATTACGTAAACTTTATTCACATATGAGTTCTTTCTATCAAATTATAAAAGTTATTGTCTGATTCTTTGGTTCTGACTCAATTTAACTATATGGCACCAGTATATCATCCGGCAATCGAGCTGTGTACCCTCTGATCGTATACAAAAGATTCAGAATAGTTGTCTTAGATACATATATGACATTCGTAAATTTGATAGAATCTCTGTCTGATGAAGTTCTCTGATAGAGCTTAAGAATGCAGGGTGGCTGAACATGAGAACGCGGCGAGAGGTCCATGATCTATTGATGTTTCATAAGATTATCATAACACGCATTCCTGGCTATCTTTATGACAAAATTATCTTCAATGCTGCAAGTACTGCACTGCAGACAAGATTATAAGATGTTATCTACCCACTAAAGTATAAAATGTCTCTATTTCATGGATCCTTTACATACCATGTATATAAATCATATGGAAGTTGGTCTATTCATCTTAAGCAATTAAGCTTGAAAAATTTTAGACATAATTTATATACTGATAAATTTTTGCATTAATGTACAACTTTGCAAAAGTTTGAATTGTGTTTATATGTTGAGTGCGTTCCTATCGACAAAACACATGTTGTATTGATGTTACCTTGAACAAATTGAAGTTTGACTTGGTTAAAAGTGGTATTAAAGCGAAATTTTGTAACAATTAGTAAGTGTATGATGTCTTCTATAAACTGACGAGGGACTTGACTGTTAAAGTGCATTAATTATCTATTCTTCGCGAATAAATCGTCTGTTTTGCGCGAAAGTTATTGACGGATCGTTGTGAGTACCTTTTTTGCGCTCATAAACCGCATTTGCATTACTCGACGATGGATCCAAATTTAGGCGAGTTGAATGTGAATGCTCTAAAATTGGCTGAATTACGAAAATATTTAACTAGTTTGGGTATAAACACCAATGGAAATAAAGCGGAACTTATATTAAGAGTGAAAAATGCTATTCTTGCGGAACTTAACAGCGACTATGATAAAAAAAACTTGGATTCTCCTGTAGTAGTTTAGAAACTGTAATAGACACATCAAATAGACGATCTACTACTACATCTTCTTCATCAAACAAACAAAAACACAAATCCAAAAATAAACGGAAGAATGGACTAACGTTAAAATTAATAAATTAAATTAATTATTTGGAGCAAAGATCAATTTCTTTGCTGTTTGTTTGACAAAGTCCCTTAAAAATAATGTCAAAAACAATACATCTCATAAGCAAAAGTCTGATTCTTCAAATAATTGTAATGACTATAGTAAATGAAATGTCTACAAACAGAAGCGGTAACAACTGAAACACAAAAATCAAACAACAAATTAGAGAATTCGAATAGTAACGAATTCTCCACAACTGCTTCTGTTAAAGTCAAGAGGACTGACGTTGCGAAGCATCTAAAGAATAACGTGAACCTCCCCCGAGTTTCTTCAAGCTTCTTACTTCAAGCCCAATGCTACAATGTCTCATGTTTTGGAGGACGTAGAAAAATTATCCTCTTACTTTACTCAAAATGACTATGCTATAATCATGGCTGGTACAAATGACGTTTTATGTAATAATAAACTTTCTAAAAATGTGTTTGATACTTTTAAGCACTTATACAACCGCTGTAATCTAATATATATATATATATATATATATATCGGTTCCTTACTGGTATGGTAAGCACAAGTTAAATAATAAAATTTATGATCATAATCGCCAAATAAAGTATTTTAATTAAAAATTAAAAATAGGGAAAAAATGAACCTCTTACTTGCAAAATTTTTTTATTTACTTCGAAACTAGTTTCGAGGCCTAAACCTCATCATCAGTCGAAAACTACAAAGAAACAACAAAAAAATCGTTTAAAAAATATGGTGACAAATGCAAAGATCAAATAAATAGAAACTAAAAAGTACTTACAGTCAAAATTTGAAGTGAAACATTAGAAAAACAAGAAACATTCGAAAAATAGAATTGTTCAAACTTAATCGAAAAATTCTTTCACAAAAAAGACAGGTTAAAAATGAAGTACATCTGTAAAAAACATTACAACAGATTAAAATATGAATATAGGATAGGAATATAAAAAACTTACATATAAAAAATTTTCTTTCTGTGATAGTTATAAAAATGTTGAAAAATATACACATTAAACAAGAATTAAAAGATAAAATAACAGCACAAAATAACGTGTCGTGTGGCAATGGCGAAAAAGGAGACTAAATATAAGCAAGCAAAACCGGAAAAATGACAAAAAAAGAAAAGAAAGAGAGGGACCAAAATTCAAGAACATTCAAAAAACGTAACCGTTATGTACATTAAAATTGCTTCGAGTTAAATTCCTTCAGATAAGTAAAAATAGGTTTTTGAAAAACCTCAATTTGTTCGTTGAGGAGTTTATATTGTTTATCATCTTTATGTTTTATTATCTCCAGCAATTCCAAAAAATCAAGTTTAGGGCCTTTTTCACATTTATGAAGCAGTTTGATATTGTTGTAATTTATGTGGTGACCAGTCTCGAGATGGTGTTTAAAAACATTAGAGTTTTCTTTCGTTTTGTGTTCACGGACGCGAATCTCGAGTCTCCGTCCCGTTTGTCCAATATATATGGATTCGCAATTAGAGCATCTAATTGAATAAACTCCACATTCCTTCATTATGTCATTATTTTTTATGTTACAGTTGGATAAAAGATTCATAATAGTGTTTTTATTAGAAAAGGCCAAATGGATATCAAACTTGGAAAAAATATGTTGAGCTTGTGAAGTAATACAGTTGTATAGGAGAGGTTTGTAGCGCTTATCGTTATTATTTTTATTTTTAGTGAAGAGGGGGTCTTTTTGTTGTTGTATTTTATAGAATAGATTATCAAGAATATGTTTCGGAAAACCATTGTTGTAACCCAAAGTATAAATATAATTTATTTCTTTTATTCTATTATCTTCAGATAAGGGATAACTAAGGACTCTGTGAAATAGAAATCTGAAGTTAGCCAGTTTATGAGATTTCGGGTGTTCAGAATCGTAAGGAATAGTAGTGGGGATGGTTGAAGGTTTTCTGTAAATATTGTATTCTATAAGATTGTTATTATTTCTAACTAGGGAAAGATCTAGAAAATTTAATTGACCCTGTTGTTCCTTTTCGATGGTGAAGTTTAAATTTTTATGTATAGCGTTCAGGTAATCATGGAAATTGTTAAGATCTTGTTCGCTTCCCGTCCAAACACAAAAAATATCATCAACGTATCTAGACCATTTAGTAATGTATGTTTTATAGGGATTATTATCATTGATTATGAAGTTTCTCTCAATATAGTCAAGGAAAATGTCTGCTAAAAGACCAGATAGAGGCATCCCCATAGGAAGGCCTTCAGCAACAAAATAGTATTCATTATTAAAGGTGCAATAATTTTGAGTAATTATATGTTTTAGAATAGTATTAAGATGTTTAACATTGGTTTTGTTTTCAAAAAAGTTATCTAAAATTTTTGAGGTTATCTCCAATGTGTATTCAATAGGTACGTTCGAGTAAAGGTTGGTAATATCGAAGGAAATCATTATACCTTTTTCCATCTTAATCCTTTTAGTAGAATTAATGAATTCTTCTGAGTTGTGAACCGAAAATCTAGGTTTAAAATCAATCATCTTAAAGATATTAAGCATTAAAAGCGCGAGTTTCTGTGTGGGTGAGTTTATGAATGAAGTAATGGGTCTAATGGGAATATCTGGTTTGTGGAGTTTTGGGAGAGAGTACAGTTTAGGAATGTTGGGGTTCATGTGTAGAAACATGGAACTGCAAAAAAACTTGTTTTTGGAATTCTTTATATGTGGAGTAAATTCGATTAGAGTTTCTTTACAAAAATTAATTACCTCCTTAGTTTTTCTGATTATTTTGTCTAAAGGATTATTTTTAAGTTTATTATAATTGTTGTTTTTTAAAAATTCATAAGTTTTTTTAATATACAGATCTTTATATAAAATAACGATGCCTGCACTCTTGTCAGCTCTCACGAAAATTGCGTCATTTTGTAATAACTTGCTCTTTATTGACTTCAATAATTTCCAGTTATTTAACTGTTCTGTTTTATTTTTATTTAAGTACTTTGTGTTTTTATTATTATTCAAAAAATGAATTAATTCAGTCTTTATTTCATTATAATTGCGGTGATTTTTTATTATGATATCAAAATCAATAGATAGTTTTGGAATATTGATGTTAGATGAGAGAGCAAATTTGTGGCCTTTGTTAAGAAGGGATGTCTCTTTATCGTTGAAAATGATATTTGTTAGGTTATTAAATTGAGAAACTGTGGTACCCTCTTTATCTCCACCAAAAATCCTCTTCCCGTTCTCGTCTTGAAAAAGGCCCTAAACTTGATTTTTTGGAATTGCTGGAGATAATAAAACATAAAGATGATAAACAATATAAACTCCTCAACGAACAAATTGAGGTTTTTCAAAAACCTATTTTTACTTATCTGAAGGAATTTAACTCGAAGCAATTTTAATGTACATAACGGTTACGTTTTTTGAATGTTCTTGAATTTTGGTCCCTCTCTTTCTTTTCTTTTTTTGTCATTTTTCCGGTTTTGCTTGCTTATATTTAGTCTCCTTTTTCGCCATTGCCACACGACACGTTATTTTGTGCTGTTATTTTATCTTTTAATTCTTGTTTAATGTGTATATTTTTCAACATTTTTATAACTATCACAGAAAGAAAATTTTTTATATGTAAGTTTTTTATATTCCTATCCTATATTCATATTTTAATCTGTTGTAATGTTTTTTACAGATGTACTTCATTTTTAACCTGTCTTTTTTGTGAAAGAATTTTTCGATTAAGTTTGAACAATTCTATTTTTCGAATGTTTCTTGTTTTTCTAATGTTTCACTTCAAATTTTGACTGTAAGTACTTTTTAGTTTCTATTTATTTGATCTTTGCATTTGTCACCATATTTTTTAAACGATTTTTTTGTTGTTTCTTTGTAGTTTTCGACTGATGATGAGGTTTAGGCCTCGAAACTAGTTTCGAAGTAAATAAAAAAATTTTGCAAGTAAGAGGTTCATTTTTTCCCTATTTTTAATTTTTAATTAAAATACTTTATTCACTAAACTTGCAACATGGATTACAATTTTACAAAATAAAAAATACAGGTTGCTTTGTTGATGTAAATACTTTTATAAATACGACTGATAAAACTAGAAATGGTCTTCATTTAAATGTAAAAGGTGATGTTATCAAGTATCAGGACTCTAAGTTAAGTAGGTATTGTAATTTGAAATCGATTCAATATAATGATGCGAATTTTCTCAGTGCTGCATCAATATTGATGATTGTATAGTTGACAATAACTGTAGTGTTAAGCGTATGAGGTCCGTCGCTTCTAATCGGTGTAGCTATAATGTTGGTAACACAGTAAGTCAATGTAATGTTCAAATACTCAGTATACTAAATATAAGTATTCAATCATTAAGAAATAAAATGACTCAACTGGATGCATACTTATATAACAAACAGATTCATGTTATTGTTATAACCGAACATTGATTGCTTGATGCTGAAATAGAGTCATTTGTATTTAGTAATTTTATACCAATATCTTTTTTTTTGTCGTAAAAACAACAAAGGAGAAGGTTCCCTCATAATGATCAAAAAAGACATAAAGTTTTCCAAGAAAACGGCAATTGAGCTCATGTCTATAGAAAAAGATTATGAATTAAGTTGTGTGACGCTAAATCATTTTAATTTGACTGTTCTATCAGTCTACACGTCACCCTCCGGAAATTTTGTAAAATTTTTAAACGTATTAGAGGAGGTCTTGAGCACAATTTCTACTAAAAAAGTGGTACTTGCAGCAGATTTCAATGTCGTTTTCGGATCTAATAGCAGTGAGTGTGTTCGCTTCTTAGACGTGGCGAAATCGTTTAACTTTGAATGTATGTTTTCTGAGCCTAGTAGGCAAGCTAATTGTATCGATAACATTTTGCTAAACTTTTCTGCTGTGTGCACGGCAAAGACATTGAATACAAATTTATCTGATCTTTTTGGTCAATTGTTAAACGTTGAGATGTGTAATGAAAGTAACGTTGGAGATAAAACAGTCAAATACACACCCATCACTGAACAGGGACTGCTAAATTTTTATAATCTTCTTGATGCTTGCTCATAAGGATCATTAATTCAGATAACACAGAGGTGAATGATAAGTTTTAATGCTTTATGAGGATTCTGAGCGACAAATACAAGGATTCTTTTCCATTTAAAAAATATTCCACCAATGCCAATAACTCACTTAACCATTACTGGTTTTCGAGTGAACTAAGAACAATGAGAGAACAACTTCATCTTTTAAATGACATATAAGAGTCATCCTAATAGTCAACATTTTAATAGTCATAGAATTCGACTATTAAAAACTTATAAATCTGCAATTAAAGATAGTAAAGTTTTGTTTAATGACTTGCGAATCAAGAAGTCAAATGCTCAAAAACAATGTGGGACATTATTAATACCAATAGAGTAGCAAAATATAATAAGATCTCTTGTACACTACCTCCAAATGAAATGAATAAATTTTTCATCAATACTACTAGAGCACTCAATGACAAGTCACATTGTAATATGAATGGTTATGTATGTTATCCATCTGCATATCATATCAGTAAAGATGTTCGATTCAATTTTCAACCAGTTTCATACAATACAGTGAGAGATTGTATAAACTCACTAAGAAATTCAAATGCTCGTGATGTCTATGGTCTTACAATAAAAATTGTGAAACGCACCAAGGATATCCTTATAATCCCTATTACCAAATTGTTAAACATGTGCATTGCTTCCTCCGTATTTCCGGATATGCTTAAATAAGCGATAGTTGTACCTATTTTTAAGAAAGGTGATCCTGATGAGTTTAATAGCAATCGCCCTATATCACTTCTGCTTATTATATCTAAAATCTATGAAAAAATTTTAGCTAACCAAATTAGTAAATATTTTGAAGATAATAACTTGCTATCCCAATCTCAATATGGGATTCGATTGTTGAGTCATTTGAGAAAAAGGAGCACAGAGTGTTCTGCGACTTGTCGAAGGCCTTTGATTGTGTGCCTCATGATGGGTTAATAGGCAAATTAAAAGCATATAACTTCCGTGATGATGCCTTAAGTCTGATCGGCAGTTATCTTAATGATAGATATCAGCGAGTGATGATTGATGGTATCGAATCGGATAGATTGAGGGTAAACCATAGTGTTCCCCAGGGTTCAGTGCTGAGTTCTCTCTTGTTTTTGGTGTATATAAATGATCTACTGGCTATAAGTAAGACTGTTGATTACATTCTCTATGCCGATGGTACTACCATATCAGTGAGTGACAATACTTTAGTTAACATATTGCAGAAATTTAATGAGTCCCAGTCGGGAGTGTTGGAATGGTTTCGTGTGAACAATCTTACACTAAATTCTGATAACACTATAATTATGATGTTTTCCTTATGCCCCTACGGCGATAAAATTGATAAACTCACTTTGTCTGATAGTACTAAATTTCTCGGAGTATACTTTGACAAAAAATTAACATGGAATTGTCATGTCAAGGCATTGACTTCTAAATTGTCGCGAAACATTTATATTTTGCGAAATCTGTCCAACTCCGTTTCGGTAGCTGTACTTAGAAGTGCATATTTTGCATTATGCCACTCCCTATTTTCATATGCAATTTTAGTATGGGGTTAGGCAGCTGACTGGACAAGATTGTTTGCCCTTCAACGAAGGGCTGTTAGAATAATTGGTGGCTTGAAATTTAGAGATGACTCTAGGAACATCTTCATTCAACAAAAAATATTAACTTTTCCGTGTATATACATATATGAGGCACTTCTGTATTGTAAAATAAATCAAATGACTTTCCTAAACAATTCAGATCACCAGTATGAAACCAGGAATAGATGTGCCATGAGACCTCCTCTGTACCGATTGACAAAATCGCAAAATAATATTATATTTTTAGCACCTAAATTCTACAACAAATTGCCTGAAAACTTACGCGATCTCAATTTAGATGACTTTAAAAAACAAATCAAAATGTTTCTGATGCAACAGGCATTTTGCTCATATTTTTTATTTCTTATTTCTTTATTTCTTGTTTCTATTTTTACTTGCTATAAGTAACATGTAACTTATTATTCGCCTTTCTCTTAACATTATTGAGTACATGCATTGTGCAATAAAGATATTATTTGAAGACATCACTCATGTGCAAATTTTTCCTCATTTTTCCTTCGTACCATTAGCAATTTATGGATTTGTAGAACGCTGACTTTTATTTCAAAGTCTTCGATCAATTTGTTTTTTAAAGTCAACCCACATCGTGGTCGATTCCTTTTTCTGATTGTGTAAAAAGCTTAGCGAAACCTTCCAAACATTTCTTAGCATAAATCACTCTTTGTAAATTGTTCCACGCATTGTCTACAATATCCTCAAAATCATTTATCCACTTCTTAATTTTATGTTCGTATTTTGTCAATCTTGTTATTATTTTGCTATTATTCTTTTTGTTATTATTTTTTATTTCTTATTTCTTTATTTCTTATTATTCTTTATTTCTCGTTTCTATTTTTACTTGTTATAAGTAACATGTAACTTATTATTCGCCTTTCTCTTAACATTATTGAGAGAACATTGTGCAATAAAGATATTATTTGAAGACATCACTCATGTGCAGATTTTTCCTCCTTTCTCTTTCGTGCCATTAACAATTTATGAATTTGTAGAACGTTGATGTTTATTTCAAAGTCTTCGATCAATTTGTTTTTTAAAGTCAACCCACATCGTGGCCGATTCCTTTTTCTGATTGTATAAAAAGCTTAGCGAAACCTTTCAAACACTTCCTAGCATAAATCACTCTTTGTAAATTGCTCCACGCATTGTCTACAATCTCCTCAAAATCATTTATCCACTTCTTAATTTTATGTTCGTCTTTTCCATCAAAGGATTTAATATTATCCTTAACATTTTTAATAGTTAAAGTAAATATTTTATTCATAGTTTAGTAAAATCTTCATCAAAAGTATCATCGTCGTTTTCGCATTCCTTCTTTTTTCCTTCGTTTTGTTCTTCTTCCTCCCCGTCGTCTTTCTCTGACTCATCAATTTGTAGCCGATTAAGGAAAGACACGTTTTGTTAAAAATTCCTTTCATCTTACACAATTTTTTCATCTTAACTGCACTTCTGTACAGGTCTTACCGGAAAACTTAACCTGACCTACCTCTCCTCACCAACGTCTTCTATCATAAAAATTCCTACATGTACATTTAATAAACTAAAACTAGAACTCTCACTAGACTTAGAACTACAAATATTCAGGTTTAGCTGTCTTAAGAGACATACAGCAAAATCCGAATATTTTGCAACTTGCAACAGTTTACTGCAAGTGTTAGATTGTATATATTCTTTTGAACTAATACTAGACCGTTGACTAGAAACATTCAGGGTACAAACATATATCATTGTATATTTTTGTCAACCAGATGTTCCTAATAACGAGGTGCATCTTAGAATCGGTCTTAGATTCAAACGGATACGGTAGTTAAAGCATTTGCAAATTACTCGCTTGTCAGTCCAATCCGGTGCGTATCAACGTCAGCACTGTCTTGAAATTTCCATCTAAATTTCGATTTCCCCTTGAATATTGCCGCGTCTGTCACCGTAAATTCGAAATCGCATAACGACAAGGAGAGAAATCTTCTCTGAGATTCTGAATAAATCTAAGACAGTCGAGTTCTTTCTCGTCCGACTTCTTTTAGAAATTACGAATGAGAAAGGATTATTCAAATTTCCCCGGATTCGTTTCCTAATTGTTTCATCTTGAATATATTCTGTTTTAGTATTGATTAATTTTTTTTAAGGTATTTCAGTTGCTGCCAGTGTTTTTACGATAACAACAATGGCGTTGGATAGATATTTAGCTATAACTCAACCGTTTGGAACTTCGCGTCGCTTTTGTATTAATCATAAAGCGGCTTTGGTTATTATAACAATATTATGGCTGCTTTCGATGATCATTTTTTTACCGACCGTCTTCGTTGTCGATGTTCAAAGATTCCCGTATCCTAATAGTAGTAATACGATGACGTTCTGTGGAGAATTTAATTGGCAAATTTTCAATAACACAATCGGAGAAATTTATTCAAAAAAGATTTTCGGCGTTGTCTGTTTTAATGTTATGTTCGCTATTCCAGGTTAACCAACAATAAAAGAACATTTTATTTTGTATGTATTGATTGTTTATTTTAGGATGTCTCATTGTATGGGCTTACGCGATGATGGGTAGAAAATTATGCTCAGTTCGACCGCCATCCGATGATAACGAGGGAAGTATAAGCACTCAACAGGTTAGTTTATTATTTAATATTTATTAATAAATCATTTTGTTTCAATTACGAACTAATTATTAACTCATTTGTCTATTTATCTGTAAAACAGATTGATTGCATTTATAATATGTTTTGTAACATTAAATAAGTTTAATCGAACACATTATTAGTTATATTCGGAACTAATTGGTAATGAATAATTTAATTTATGTTAAATCCGAAATTATTTCGCATAAAAGATATAAAATATAGAGAGCGGTAAATTTGTTTAAAACCTTCTTAATTAGAATTTTATCCCGTTGATAAATACCGGAATCATCAAATAAGCACGCTTTGTCAACAACCCTATACACAACGTCCTTTTATTACTCTACCTCGAAATAACCTTTATTTGATGTTCGCCAAACAACATCAATACATAGCTCATATAGAAAATTTTTTGCGTTCTTTTAATAATATTAAAAGAGATGAAATGCGTTTGTAAGCGCATATGAAAAACTGAAAATATGCAATAATATAAAATAGAGGGATTTCAACGAAATAAAATAATGAAAGATGTGTAATTTAAAATCAGTTGAAATTAAATTGATATGTAGCTCGAACTAGTTAATATATTGTATCCATTAAGCAAGGAAACTGGAGCAAGCTATTAATAGAAAAAGTGTGTTATAGATAAATCAAAAGAAACTAAAAATGTGACATTTTGATTTCTGCTGTCTTCATCTTATTTTTTCTATTTATCTACCATTTATCTTTTCTTAGTTTTATTTTTACCTATTTTTTAGTTTTAGTTTGTAAGTTCTTCCTTCTTTCAGAGGTATTTTAGCATTGATTTTTACTGTAATGTTTGGTAAATAGCAAAACAAAACGAAACTTACGGTGAGTTTGGCAACTTTGACCTAATTTCTGGCTTAAATATTAAATAGACCAAAAAGTATAGAAAGAGACCATCTGAAAACTCGTATACATCATAGCAGAAAGAAAGAATAGCTTAAAATAACTTTTTGTATCTTGATATATTGTTATAGTAGACGAATAGAGTCGATTTTTTTTAATTTCTTCCTGTTTTCTTTTCTAATAAAAAGAAATAACAATAGTTGGTGTGTTAGTGTTGCTTCTGAAGCTAGGTTGGAATGAATTGAGTTCTGACTCAAAGTACGGCTAAACCTAAATGTTTTTCATCCCTAGCATTAATATTGGCTCTATTTTTAGTTGTTATTCAGTCTTAAATGATTGTATACTTGTATTAAAGTAAAACTACAACTAATACTAGACCTAGTACCAGAAAGTTTTGGTACTAGCCTTCAGACGCACGGCGAAACCTAAATCTTTCTGATACTAGGTCTAGTGTTAGTTCTAGTTTTAATTGCCATTCAGTTTGCTGTAAATTCTTCTGGAACTAAAAGTATAACTAAATATTAGACCTACAACCTAACCTTAGTATTAGCACTAGACCTAGAAGTAAAAACATTGGGATTTAGCCGTACGTCTCTTGAAATGGCTAAACCCTGATGTTTCTAGTTCTAAGTCTAGTGTTAGTTTTGAAGCAATGTAGGGTTGAGTTGGGTTCCATCTTAGGAGAGGTACGAATTGTATGAAAATAAAATTAGAATCAATAGTAGTTTTAATTGCTAATTTTTACCTATTTTTTTTGAGTTACTTTCTTACCTATTTTTTGATTTCATTTTGTAAGTTGTTCCTTTTTTCAGAAGTATTTTAGCATCAATTTTTATTGTAATGAGTTTGGCAACTATGACCTAATTTCTGGCTTAATTATCAAAGAGGCTATAAAGTATTAAAAGAGGCAACCTGAAAGCTTGTACAAATCATAGTAGAAAGAAAAAGTAGCTTATATTAACTATTTTTATTGATTAAAACTAATTTCGTACTCCATGTTACCAGTAAATTGTTAAGAAAGGATATATAATTGATACTTCTTTTTATACTTTTAACTGGTCGTTTATTAAATTAAAAATTCTATTTATCTGACTAGTTTCGGTTACATAACCATCCTCAGAGATAAAAGTCAAGAATTCGAAATTAAAGAAACGAATTTAAAAAATTCGCATTTGAGGTCGATTTCATAACTTGTTCTACACGTCGCCATTAAGCAATTTTTACGTCTCAAAAGTCTTAAAACGTTTGTTAAAAGTTTTACAAAGTATGATGTTATTTTTTATCATTGTAATGTATATTAATTAAATGTAATAATGGAGTTGGATATGCTTTTAATGTTATTTTCTTGAAACTTTGACTTTTATCTCTGAGGATGGTTATGCAACCGAAATTAGTCAGATAAATAGAATTTTTAATTTAATAAACGACCAGTTAAAAGTACAATAAGAAGTGTCAATTATATATCTTTTCTTAACTATTTTTATCTTGATATATTGTTATAATAGATTCAACCAGTCAATATCTATTAGCTTTTTTCTGTTTATTTTTGCCTTCTATATTATGTAAATATGTTTGAAATTTAAAGAGTTTATGGAAAAAGTAGAATAAATTAAGATTTTCTTCTTCTATCTATCTGACATAAATATGCCAAAAAAGTAGATACAAAAAAGAAGTAATTTTAAAGCGCTTAGTAAGTAATAGTAAGAAAGGACAGAAAAATGGCTTACATTAACTTTTTTGTGGTTTAATACATCAATTAAGGAGTGCAATAAAAGTAACCGTACCTTAAAATGGGGAACTTGATACTTTTGTCTTCATTCCTGAGTCACGAAAGCGTAGTTATGTTATGCTGTTGTTCCTGGTGTTTTTTTCTTGTTATCAAAGGAAGTCACTGATTAAAGATGATGTGCATGTAACACAAAACTCTAGGTTCAAAACCCTATATGAATTACAATGCGCAAGACTTGGAAAATGCTATGGATACAGTTCGAAAGGAGTTGTCAAGACAGAGATCGCAGACGTTCAAGATTCAAAGTACCTCGTACAGAATTAGTACGCAAGATGTTTGGGAGGAATTCAAAACCTGTTGGACATGGCTGTTGTTGCTAATTGGAGATTCCCGTTAATAAAGGACGACACTGATGTGGTAAAAATAAACGTAATCAAACAAGGGAAGCAGGTCAAGATCTTTAAGAATAATGCAGATTTCATTGATTCTCTTATCATTAGAAATTACTTGTTCATCAGAATAGAGTCAAAAAAATGTATTTTTTACATAAAAACGCATTACTTAATGCTTCAGTTACGTTTTCAGGAAACTCGACCATCTGACATGCAAAGTAAGAAATTGTCCTGAAAACGAAGATTTGTGTCCAAGAAATTCCAACAACAAGGCTATTCGGCCATCACGTATATAACATCAAGTATATGTTACCCCAACTTTATTTATCATTTTTTGCGGTAGAAAATAGACAAAAATAGTAAAAACTGTCAATTCCTTTTGACTCCCTTTTTTTTGGTCTTTTCTATTGTATTCATTTTAACTTTTTTCTCCTATCTATCTAGAATATTTATGTTCTAAGACGACTTTTGATTACCTTCTTTTGGGCTTCATTTTGTTATTTCTTTCTTCAGACAATGCTTTCACCAACCTCTCTTTGTTTTTCTTGATCACATCGTTTCCTTTGCATTCTCCCCTAACACTTGTCTTCAATCCATCATCTCCATAATATTAAAGAAGACAGCCAAAAATAACCTAATAAATTGAGAGGAACAATCAGAAAAAAGTTTCGTTCCTTTTTGATACTTTTTGGCTTAACTTACTAGGAAGATTGGAAAGAAATCATTACGTATTACGTGATTGAGCAGTTCCTCAACATCTTAATTCTTCGTAGATATCATCAACTTTTAAAAGTGTTTTATACTGTGAAATTTAAGGCAGTCTGGGGGGGGGGACCACAGTAGTAAATAGGAAGAAGAGTCAAAAGTCGTAAAAGAAATTAGAAAATATTGTGGCGAAATTTAAGATAGTCTTTAAAGATACTTTACCTGTACATCATTAAAGTAAAAAGGCTATTAACTTTATTTTGAATTTTTGAAGATATTCATTGAAGAGGTAATTTGAAAGAACGTAGTAAATAGAGAAAAGCTGTCAGAAATCATTTTGATTTCTTTCGGATTCATTCTATATTTCTCTATATTAGGAATAGTAGAGAGAAATCATTACGTTATTATGTGATTGAGTGGTCTTAACATGCAGTCTTTGTAGACATTTGTTTATAACCTTCTGCCCTACCTCATCTCAAAGAGGAACAAAAAGCAACATTTAAAAAACATGTTAGAACTCTTAACCAAAACGAAACATATCAGTTACGCCTTCGTAAAATGAGACTTTAGTAAATATGATAAATAAATTCAATTGCCAATTTTCGTTGATTAGATGAGTCATTCTATTCGACATGTTAACAGGAACATTCGATTTTTTCCTTCTATCATTCAATGTTTATGGAATTGGTTTCAGGAGACTGGCCAGTTTGTTAGAAAAGCTGGACAAATTACGTTTCTTTTCTGGCTGTATGTCATCACATGATATTTGGATGTATGTAGGATCATTCTGTTGTCCTTGTTCCATCAAGAAAGCCTATTTAGGACCAATTGAGTCAAGAAACTGTCTCGGTCACTACAAACAGTAGTAAACAGCTTGAGAACATCTGTATAAAGAGGTGCAACTATAGTGAAGCACGCAGGCAAATCATCCACGAAGACATCCAAAACAGTAATGGATTCAGAATGAAAAATTGGGTACGTAATACTTACGTTTAACACCACCCAATTCAACGTATTGTCTACGGTTAGACACATAAGGATGTCTATTAGAGAACAGTCGCAACCAAATTTCTCCAGCTTCATTATCAGCAACATATGATCCAAACACTCATCTGCTCGAAAGAAATCAGTATAGACTACATCAACATGTCCACGACTGTTTAGTGCATTAGCCACATATAGAGCAAAAGTTATTCAAAAAGTCACATACAGAGCAAATGCTATGGATACAGTTCGAAAGGAGTTGTCAAGACAGAGATCGCAGACGTTCAAGATTCAAAGTACGTCGTACAGAATTAGTACGCAAGATGTTTGGGAGGAATTCAAAACCTGTTGGACATGCCTGTTGTTGCTAATTGAAGATTCCCCTTAACAAAGGACGACACTGATGTGGTGAAAATAAACGTAAACAAACAAGGGAAGCAGGTCAAGATCTTTAAGAATAATGCAGATTTCATTGATTCTCTTATCATTAGAAATTACTTGTTCATCAGAATAGAGTCAAAAAATGTATCTTTTACATAAAAACGCATTGCTTAATGCTTCAGTTACGTTTTCAGGAAACTCCGCCATCTGACATGCAAAGTAAGAGATTGTCCTGAAAACGAAGATTTGTGTCCAAGAAATTCCAACAACCAGGCTATTCGGCCATCACGTATATAACATCAAGTATATGTTACCCCAACTTTATTTATCATTTTTTGCGGTAGAATATAGACAAAAACAGCAAAAACTGTCAATTCCTTTTGACTCCCTTTTTTTGGTCTTTTCTATTGTATTCATCTTAACTTTTTTCTCCTATCTATCTAGAATATTTATGTTCTAAGAAACGACTTTGGTTACCTTCTTTTGGGCTTCATTTTGTTATTTCTTTCTTCAGACAATGCTTTCACCAACCTCTCTTTGTTTTTCTTGGTCACATCGTTTCCTTTGCATTCTCCCCCAACACTTGTCTTCAATCCATCATCTCCATAATATTAAAGAAGACAGCCAAAAACAACCTACTAAATTGAGAGGAACAATCAGAAAAAAAGTTTCCTTCCTTTTTGATACTTTTTGGCTTAACTTACTAGGAAGATTGGAAAGAAATCATTACGTATTACGTGATTGAGCAGTTCTTCAACATCTTAATTCTTCGTAGATATCATCAACTTTTAAAAGTGTTTTATACTGTGAAATTTAAGGCAGTCCCGGAAAGCACCTAAGTAGTAAATAGGAAGAAGAGTCAAAAGTCGTAAAAGAAATTAGAAAATATTATGGCGAAATTTAAGATAGTCTTTAAAGATACTTTACCTGTACATCATTAAAGCAAAAAGGCCATTAACTTTATTTTGAATTTATGAAGATATTTATTGAAGAGGTAATTTGAAAGAACGTAGTAAATAGAGAAAAGCTGTCAGAAATCATTTTGATTTCTTTCGGATTCTTTCTATATTTCTCTATTTTAGGAATAGTACAGAGAAATCATTACGTTATTATGTGATTGAGTGGTCTTAACATGCAGTCTTTGTAGACATTTGTTTATAACCTTCTGCCCTACCTCATCTCAAAGAGGAACAAAAAGCAACATTTGAAAAACATGTTAGAACTCTTAACCAAAACAAAACATATCAGTTATGCCTTCGTAAAATGAGACTCTAGTAAATATGATAAATAAATTCAAATGCCAATTTTCGTTGATTAGATGAGTCATTCTAGTCGACATGTTAACAGAAACATTCGATTTTTTCCTTCTATCATTCAATGTTTATGGAATTGGTTTCAGGAGACTGGCCACTTTGTTAGAAAAGCTGGACAAATTGCAACGTTTCTTTTCTGGCTGTATGTCATCACATGATATTTGGATGTATGTAGGATTATTCTGTTGTCCTTGCTCCATCAAGAAAGCCTATTTAGGACCAATTGAGTCAAGAAACTGTCTCGGTCACTACAAACAATAGTAAACAGCTTGAGATCAGCTGTATATAGAGGTGCAACTATAGTGAAGCACGCAGGCAAATCATCCACGAAGACATCCAAAACAGTAATGGATTCAGAATGAAACATTGGGTACACCAATACTTACGTTTAACACCACCCAATTCAACGTATTGTCTACGGTTAGACACATAAGGATGTCTATTAGAGAACAGTCGCAACCAAATTTCTCCAGCTTCATTATCAGCAATATATGATCCAAACACTCATCTGCTCGAAAGAAATCAGTGTAGACTACATCAACATGTCCACGACTGTTTAGTGCATTAGCCACATATAGAGCAAAACTTATTAGGCTAGTGGTAGTAGATTTACCTTTGTGGAAACCATATTAACACTCCGAAATTCTTGCTTTAGTGTAAAATTCAATTTTGGATGCTATAATCTATTCAAATATCTTCACAAAGTTATTAATGATGACTAACTTCCGATAATTTACTACACACACACTTATCTCCTTTCTTGTAAACTCCTGCTTAATTTCCATAATTTTGGAAAATCAGAGGTTTTTATTATTGAATTGAAAATAAGTAAGAGTGCAGGAGCACGTCCTTAAGCAAAAATGTAAGAATCCTATCTAGGACATTTCATGAAAGAATCAATCATTTCGTCATAACTGAATTCGGAGGTACCCAAGGTGATAGAGTTAGTGTCATAAACAGCGTGATCATCACCAGCATGTTCAATTGCAGAACAATACATCGACTCGAAATGGTCGGTAAATAAATTAACCACCTGATGACCTTGTTCTGTGGTTCCTTCTTTATATCCCTCTCCAAGGAGCCATGTACTCGACATATTCGTGATTTACAATCTCCACGAAGTCGACTAAAACTTGTGATATATACATGATATTTACAATGAGCTTTTCCTAAACAATTTATGATGGTTATTTTTAAATTTTCTTCGCATACTTACCCTTATATTTAAGTACATGAGTATCAAGAAAATTGTATAATACTTCATAAAAAACATCACAGGATTACTCAACTTGTGACAACGTGTATAAAAGAGTCCAGTCCTTGTTCTGCAGTGCCTCGTACAAGTCAGGTAGATAATGCCGGGTGGTAATTGCCTTCTTCCACCAACGTAAAGTCTGAATGTGTAATTTAAAGAGTCAAATTTGATGAAGCAAGTACCAAATCGAGTGTTATATTAATGATATTCATTATATTATTTCATTGCAAAAACTCATTATAACCAAGAAAATTGCAAAAAGTAGAGTTGCACGTTCACCATTCCCAGCGTCTAGTGATATATTTAATAACATCAAAATCCGACGTTCGAGTCCGATATTTCGTTCATGTTGCTCTTGTCTTGGTTGATCATTATTGATGTAAACATTTTTGAAATTGAGAGTGTTGCGTAATTCTTTACATCATTTTAATACCATGTTGGTATCACATTAATTTTCGTATAAAACTTTAATAAGTCTTGCACGAGTAGTTGTTGCGAAAGGTGACTTTCCCAATCTAAAGACTTTAACAATGAGAGGATGTAACTGAATAAACTCTCTAAGTATAGTCTGAACTGTGTCTTTAGTACAATTATCGTCGCTTATTTAAAATCATATGTTGTAATATATTATATTATATATTACAATTATATCATTTTAATTATTATTACTTCATCGATCGTATATTCTTGCGATAATTCTTTGGCATTTTGCTTATCTCGCAATTCCGACATGGATTCTGATAAAGTTTTTAATTGAACTACAAGATCGTTTATAAGAGTCTTAAGGGCTTGCAGAGGATAATCGCATTTTACGCAAATATCACAAGTTTATTCAATATTCGGTCGAGAACGCAATAATCGCAAATCTGTGGTAATCCCGCGCAATCGTTAGTAAACGTATCATTACAAATGAAATATCGAATATATTCACCATCCTTACAGCTAGAGTTGCTGCATTTGCATATGTAATTGGCATGATTATGACTTCAAATTATCACGTACAGTGGAAACAAAAAAGCGATAATACAGGGACGCAAATTTTCACTCCAACTCTCGAGAGAGACTGCAAATGAAGAAGGATAGATGAGACTAGTTCGGCGAAAAAAAAAATAGAAGATTAGATTATCATATAAATCTGTAAATCAATTATTTTTAATACCTCCTATATTATTTGATAAAATTAGGAAAAATGAAACAGTACCTTAAATATAAATGAACTTCAAACAGTTACAAGGTTCAAATCATTCACGAGACTGCAAAAGATTACGTTAAACGTATCTACGTTCAAACAGTTCATTCATCCCAAGCAATAATTACACTTTGTTATATAATCCCATTTTCCGATCGAACAAACATTCATCTTTCCACACTTATCTTTGAGTGCTTTCATACCAATTAGCCGGTAGCGGGTAAGATCCTCTGTAACACTGTACAACGTCCTCTTCAGCCCCTTATTTCCATGTAGTACTTCTTACCTCCGTATCCCAAAAACTTAATTAAAATAGGGCGCGCTCTTTCCTGTTGTTTAGTGGAAGAGTTATTTTCCGTCTTGGCTGACAAAGTAGTTTTTTTAAGATGAGATGACACCTACTTACGATACCTATAGTCATGTGTTTAAAAAAAAATCGGTCACAAAGGACAACATCTTCGTCATTTCCTTTTGGCACATTCCAACTATTCTTAAAAGACAATAATTTAAAGATTTTAAACAGAGACCACACAAATTCTTTCATAATAAAATTAAGAAATTTCTTAATAATAGTAAGTTTATTAATTAGCAATGAACCCCAAAACCCCTCGATTATACTCCATGATCAAACTCCACAAAAAGAACCAATCTGTGAGACCTCACAATTCTACCGCATATAAATTAATCGAGTAATTATTGAATTTTCTCAATAAGGTCATTAATTTCATTCCCAGTCACACAATCATAAATACAGAACAAATTTTATCAGAATTAAATAAGATAAAACTACCAGAAGTATACACAGTAGGGCCCCAACATTCGCGGCTTCAAATTACGCGGATTCGCATATTCGCGTTTTAAATTTTGCTACCTAAATAGTGTAAAAAGTAGCATACCGTCATTTTTAAGGGAAACGGCACAAGTTCGTGATATTAATATTGAAAAATTGGAGAAGTCTCTTTACCTTTGGATGGAGGACCATGGTCGCAAAAATATCCCATTCACTACAGATAGATTAGTGGATAAAGCCAAGGAACTTTATCAACATTTTTAGTGTGATATGGACTGTAATGATTGTAAATTTAAAACCAGCAGAGGATGGTTCAAGAGATTCAAAACTCGTTTTAATCTCCATAACATTAAGTTGTGTGGAGAATCAGATCGTCAACAGGCTGCAAAATTTCCTGATTAAATAATATGAAAAGAACATAGAAGTAGTTTATCCCTCATAACATCTAGTGCTTAATATTCGCGGCGTATTTTCAGAACCTAACCCTCGCGAAAGGCCTTACCGTACTCTTATATCACTTGATATAGTAAATTTATATACTAATGTTCTATCAAAAAATCTTTAAGATTATAAAATAATTAGTTTATGATAGAAATGGCAATAACGATACCTCCAATATGATTAATGAATTATTTAAACTGTCTTGAAAAAATTTTTGTAATTTCAAGATCATGAACAAATCAATTGTCTTGATCTGATAATTAAAAAGGATAAAGAATATTTTCAGTTTGATATTTGTAGGAAACCTACATAGACAGATAACATTATACCCATAGACAAATAAAAGAATATAGATTGCGCTTGCTCCTGCGCGTACGAAATAAAATTTAAGAGTTAGGAATATATAGAGCAATAGGAATATATTAGCATTAATATCCGAACTTGTTTGTGCGTGGAACCTCATTTGAGCCGCCCTAGATGATTCGATACTGCGCAATGTGTGGTATTACCTCTTTTCACATCAAACGTTGAAAACTTTGAAATTATCAAAGGTGCACCAGGACTTTACGAACATACTGTATGTCTTAGTAGAAATTTTTTAATAAGGATGTTATAAATTTATTTAATTGTGTTGATTCGCCTAATTTACACTCCATTTTGAGATTTATCAATCGATTCGAAGCTTGGACTTGAAGTTTCTGTATTGTCTGATGTTGAAATCTTCAAAATCTCATTTACTACCGCTATTTGATGCAAAAGTGTCCTCATTAGCACAGTTCGTAGAATTCTTGTTGGGATGATGCAAGATAAATGAGGTAATTGCAAAACTTGCATTGCCCGTCATAAGCAGGTTTTGAGAAATTGCAAAAAAATGTGTTAAAAGTATTTTAAGTCAACTGAATTTTATAATTTTAATTTTTTGTTACGATATATAGTTCTCGTTCAATCTATAGCTCACTTAGTGAAGTCCAACTAATTTTAGTCATTAGTCTTTTGGATGCTATATAAAAAAGGTTTTTGAGAAGACTTAGACTAAGAAAAAATTTACAAAAGCTATCACATTCTGTCACACTATAAAGATTCTATTATATGATGATTGACAGGTGTAAACAAAAGGTCCTTCACGCTTTAATTGGGGAACAAAAGAAAGCGGCCTTCACGGTATAATTGGGGAACAAAAGCAAGCTGCTTGTCTTAACATTCCTTTGTATTACAATATATGATTGACAGGTGTAAACAAAAGGCTCTTCACGCTTTAATTGGGGAACAAAAGGAAGCTACCTGTTTCAACATTCCTTCGAATTACAGTACATAATACATAACTAGAGCTGTGCATTATATGCACGAAAAAGCAGTGATATATGTGCATATATATGCATACATTTTGTTAATTATATGCATTCCTAATTACAAAATATGCACACATATGCAGAAAACTTCAAGAAATAATAAACTCCCTTTTCAAGTTTGTTTTCAAAGGTAAATACACTCAGCAGCAGAAGTCTGCGTACAAAAAACTTGTAATACTTTAATTGAAAAAATAAGAGTCATAATCTAATGTGATAAACTTGATTTTTTTTTATGTTGTATATTAACTACATATAATTCTATAAACAAAATATGCTTCAACAAAACAGAAACAGTAGTTACAGAAAAAAGTCAAAACTAAAAATTCTACAAATAACGGGTATGCAAAAATCTGCGTACAAGTCAGGACAGTATTTATAAAAAATTCATAAATGAGATCATTGTTTCTATATTAATATGAGGTCGGATAACCTTTACGTTTAATGACCTCCCTTAAACGTTTAGGCATGGAGTGCACTAATTTCTTCGTTTCGTCCGAACTGATTTTGGCCCATTCCTCAATCATAACATTTTTTAACGTTTCCTTCGACGTTTTAAGTTGCTTTGGGGTATTGTATAGTAGCCAAAGTTTAGTGTTGTGGGCGCAATGTTTGGGGTCATTATCTTGTTGAAAAAAGTATTCGGGCCCCAAGCCCAAGTTTTCGATGCTAGGCTTCAAATTTTCTTTTAAAATGTCTATATACATTTTATGGTCCATTGTCGATGTTATGAAAACCAACCTTCCCACCCCTTTGGTGTACATACACCCCCAAACCATAACTCCACCACCTCCGTGTTTTACAGTCGCTTTCAAATTTTCGGGATTAAGGGCAGTATTAGGTTTTCTCCATACAAGTTGTTTACCCTTAATGCCGAAAATGCAAAATTTGCTCTCATCTCTAAAGAGATCTTTCTCCCAGAATTCAATGGGCTTGTCTAAGAGTTTTTTTGCAAAGGCGATCCGCTTCTGACGATTGACCTCTGACACAAATGGCTTTTTTCGTGCAACGCGACTGTGATAGTTAGCTTTTTTTAACGTCCTTCTCACCGTATCTTTGCTGATAATTTTATGAAATTCTTCTTGTACATTTTCTACTATTTTTTTTGCCGTCAGCCTAGGTTCTTTTCTAACCTGCTGTACAATTTTTCGCTTCTCTCGGTTTGTTAAAAGGGGTGGTCTACCAGATCGCGGACGTGAGAGGTAATCATCAGTGTCTTTATAATTATTAATTACTCTTTGAATGGAAGAGTGTGACCTGCCGACAGTTTCTCCTATTTTTCGAAAAGATTTTCCTTCCTTCCATAACTTTACAATAATTTTTCTCTCTCCCAATTCAATTTCCTTTCCTTTCGTGTCCATTCTAACTTTTAGCTTCTAAGCCTCTGCTAATATAATTGACACCGATTATCTTTTATTTAAATCGGAATTTTGGAGAAGGCGTCTTTATTTGTACGCAGATTTTTGCATACGCATTATTTGGAGAATTTTTAATTTTAATTTTTTTTGTAACTAATATTTCTGTTTTATTGATGCATATTTTGTTAATAGAATTATATGTAGTTAATACACAAAATAAAAAAAAATTGAAGTTTATCACATTAGATCATGACCCTTATTTTTTCAGTTAAAGTGTTAGAAGTTTTTTGTACGCAGACTTCTGCTGCTAAGTGTATGTAACACTATACACTGTGTTCAATAATTATCGAAACGTAATAATAGTATTGCGTGCAATGCAACGAAAATTCCTGTTATTTAAAATAATTTTTATTGTATAAATTGAAATTAATGTTGAAGAAAGTGATTAATTGATTATTAAAAGTGAATTAGAACTGTTACATTATTAATATTAAAGTAATATTAGTTAAGTAAGTTACGATTATTACTGAACACACTGTATAATACCTTGATATTGACAAGTTGGTAATACACAACAATTATCATATAAAATATTCAGAAGGTGATTGTGACATCTTGTTGTGTAACTTTATGTCAAATATTTTCGTAAATAATCTAGAAACAATCTGAATTTTGGATCACTATGATACAGTATTATCATATCTGTTTATTTCAATTAATGCAAGACTTCAAAAAAATAACATATATTCAAATAAAATAAGTATATAAATAAGTACATAAACTCTAACATTAAATTTCTTTGTTAGTTATATTGCAGAAAATATTGACGATTAAATGCTTTTCTAAATTTTTTAACAAAAACGAATGTCGTCGATCAGTAAGGATTAGTTTATATGAAGAAAAGCTTCTTTCTACATCGACCGAAGTAATTGGGGCGTATTTTAATTTGGAAATTAAAGAGGGATATAATTGCACCCCTTCTTCAACGTTTCCTTGGAGTACGTTTGAATTTTTTTGAAGAAAATTAAAGCCCTCGTTTTTTCTTAAAAGATTTTCAAATTTTTTCTTAATATTTTGTGCAATTGAACCTTCGATGCTAATGATTCTTCTTTTGAATATCTCAATCATTTGTATGGATTCGGTTAGTTCTAAACATTGGGTCACCAGTTTATTTAATAGTTCACAAATAAATGAATAATTTGCTTTAACAAAAACCAAATTTTGTGGTAGGGTTGAAGTGTTGCTTAGTATAAGTTTGCAGTCTCGTATAGCTATAGAATCCTCGGAAGAAAAGGAATTTACAACTTTCTTTACACCTTCGAAATTATCAACAAGTACCCCATCTCGTTATTACTGGTTGGGGTGGAAGAGGTAAGCCGGGTAAAAATTTTTGTAGTGGTCGATACGCAATGGCGCTTTCACAAATATTTTTTTTGTGGTATTCACCAAATTATTAATGTCTGGGAAAGTGTTCCGTATTTCTTCGGCAATTCTATTGACGCCATGGGCCAAACAGGTAACATGAATTAAATTGTTATAAAAAATTTTTAAATTTTGTGCTGATTTCACCATATAGGTTGCGCCATCAGTCAACATTAACAACACTTTATCACTTGGAACAGCTTTTGGTAGATAGAACTTAATTAATACATCATTTATAAATATTGAAACAGATATATTGTTTACTCTATCTAATTCTTGTACCCCGATTAAATATGATTTGCTAGAAAAATGCTCATTTAATGTTCCAATTAGCAAATTTGCAATATATCGTCCAGTAGAATCGGTTGTTTCATCTACAACAATATATATGTGGTTGTCGCCTATTTACATACGGTATTTACATATGTTCTCATTAGGGTAGTTCTGCTGGGTATCTCCATTTTTATATATTTTTCGACCGGTGTTAATTGAACTAAAATTAGAACTAACACTAGCACTAACACTAGAACTATCACTAGAACTATCACTAGAACTAACACTAGATCTAAAACTAGAAACTTTCGGGTTTCGTCGTGCGTTTTTTGAAAAAATGTTTGACGTTTCGGATGCCATGTTGCAACCTTCTTCAGAAACTGGTTCTAACGGACGTAATGACGTAATTGTTGGATTATCTAATTTTGCCAGTGGTATATTTAAGCTCATTAATGTATTACATAAATCAAAACGAAAAGATTCTTTTTCGACATACTTTGAAGTTGATGCAAAGAATTGAGACAATGTAAGCTGTGTTGTTGATTTGCAGTTTCTTTTATGTAAATTAGTACCGACATGCTGTGTTATTTAAAATTTTTTATCGCAATGTATCTAAAATTACATCAAATTTATGAATTTGCAGTATATGCATATGTCGTACTTACCTTTTTACTACAGTGTGTATAAAACACGTTATCAGCAATCAAAATAAGTTCAGGATATTCTTTAATCCACATTGATATTAACGAATTCGTTTTCGGCATGTTAGTTATACTAATTAACTAGATCACAAAACCTCGATGAGAAGACCTCGATTTACGCGCAAGTTACTCTTATGCAGAATAACGCACACCAATATAATAATTTTGTTTGACGAAATATTAAAAAAAAAACGCAAATATGCTCAAATATGCAATGTTTCAATTAATATGCATGAAAATGAAAAATATGCAAAATATGCAAATTAAACATAGGTTCAAATGATTTCTCTTTACTTAATTCGTGAAGATAAACAAAATTTTTTCTTCGCATATTGATATTACCAAATTTGCATTTTGCATATAATCACAGCTCTATACATAACTTCAAATTTAAAAACATCTTATTTGTTTTATACATGGATAAATCTTCTAATGTACTTTCGGAATTGTTATTTACAGTTTAATTATTTTTCATACTACCGATGACTCATGAAACATAAAATTTCTACCTGAACGGTATAATATACAGTATAATAGCGTTGTATAATTTGTTGTATAATAGCGTTGTTTCCTTGGTCGCATATTTTCAAAAATAATCCTAAATGATTTCTCGTGATAACATTGCATTAACTGGCAAGTTTTATCTTTCTTTAACGAACTATATTACAGATATTTAAGAAAATGTTTAAACATTTTATAATTAAACAAAAATTTTACGACGCATCCCCAGACAGCAGAAATAGAGGGTTAAAGTTAAAAAGTCATTTAAAATTAAAAAGTAGATAAATATTTATGCAAATCTTATTAAATTATTCAAAAACAAATGTTTATTGTTGAGTTAATTGTCGTTTTTATATTATTAAAATATTTTAAACATTTACGATTAATTAAAAGTGCAATGGTTCAAACAATTTCTGATTTTAATAAAAAAGTGATAAATAAGTTTATCGCAAACAGAGATAAGAATGGATTTTATCTTTAAAACTAACTTTTTGACATTAAAATTAAGGAATTTGGCTGCTATCTAAGTCTTTCGTTGCTTCTGAAATCGTACCTAACAAATCGAACGCAATATGTCGAGATGTCCGGAATGAGGTCAAAGCTAAAAAAACATCGTTCATGTTTAGGACCTTTACTGTTTACGATGTTTTTGAATGAATTGCCAAATTTGTTCAAGAGTACAACATTAATGTGTGCCGACGATCTAAAACTTTTCAGAACCATTGAATCGGACAATGATTGTACCAGCTTGGTGGAGGACTTGACTAAATTGTGTTCATGGTGACAATCAAATGGGTTGTTGTTGAACATTGCAAAATATCAAGTTATAACTTATACAAATAAATGAGAAGTTATTCATTATGATTATTGGCTAGAAGATACAAGTCCTGAACGTGTGTCGGAAGTTAAGGATCTGGGGGTTTGGTTCGACAGTAAGCTACTATTCAGCGGCCACATAAGTAAGCTGTCTGTCTGATTAAGCTCCTTCTGAGGACTGAAAGTCCTCGAATTTATCACTCGAAACAGCTGGGAGTTTTCCAAGTTGAGCTCAGTGTCTAGTCTTCTTTCTTCTTTCTACTTCTCACAAACGCTTTGTGAGAAGTAAATTGGAGTGTTGTGCAATTGCCTGGTCACCAACAACTTAGAATAACATCTCCGTAATAGAAAGGGTGCAGAGGAAATATGTCAAAAATACACATTTCCTAGAATTCGGACATTATCCTCCTAGAGGAAGTGATCACTCGAATCAAAACGACAGCAACTATGCGTTTCGTTTGTAGACAACTTATTGCTAAGCCGTGTGACAGCACCTGAAGTTCTATGCCGATTAAATTTCCGAGTGCCAAGGATTGAGTCCAGGAACACTAAGACTATCTTACCGCATAGGGGTAACACCAATTGGGGCCTACATTCGCCTATCAATAGCATCATGGGTGCTGCTAGAATCATGATGGATTGTGTTAATTTTAATTTTGTTTACATATTCACTTATTAAATTTAAATAAAGTTTATGTATTGTCACCTTCTTTAAATAATTTGAATAATTTTTGTAATTTTTATAATATTACCTTTTTGTAGGACTTATGTCTGTTGGGGTTAATAAAGATTATTATTATAAAGATAAAATCCATTCTAAAGAAGTTTTTTTATAAATTAATAATTCGTTTGTATACCAAATTGAAATTATGACGTGCAAAATACATTTATTTGTGCGAGGCACCACAAAAACTTTACGCTCATTTGAGCTCACCCAGACACATTACTTACGAGCCCTCACTGAAAATAATGACAAGTTTCAAACAACAATAACTTTTGAACATGTTTGCTCGATCTGAATAAGATTTTTTATATTTGAAACGCCAACTTTTTGTCAATATATCAGCAGGGGTCTTCCCATTATGATGCTCTTCAACTTCAATAATGGTAAATAACGCTAATGCGTGTTTTCCCCTTACAACTTTGAAGCTTCCTAAGAGGTGCACCAACTTAACAAACCAAATTTTTCTATTTCTAGGTCTAGTGTTTGTTCTAATTTTAGCTCTTATTTAACTCTAGATTGTTTTAAATTCTTCTGGAACTAAAAGCACGACTAATACTAGACCTTCAACCCAGCTCCAGAACTAACTCTAAAAAGTAAGCAACTAACCTAGAACAAGACACGTTAGGGTTTAGTCGTACTCTCTTAAAACAACTACACGGTAATGTTTTTAGTTCTAGGTCTAGTGTTAGTTCAGAAGCTAGGCTGGGTTGGGTTTAGTTCCGTCTTAAGAAATGTACGGCTAAACCCAAATGTTTCTATTGTAATGTTAGCTTTAGTGCAGGTGATAGCTCTACTATCAGCTGTTATTCGGTTTTAGATTATTGTATACTTGTATCGAACTAAATCTAAGACTAACACTAGACCTATAGAAGTATACAACAATCTAAAACTGAATAGTAACAAAAAGTACTAGAGCTAATGCTAAAAGTAGGCCTAACACTACTCCTAGAAACATTTGGGTCATCTCAGTCTCATTGGCAAAAAATGGCCACCATCAAAACTCTTAAGATTTTTTAAATGCGTAGTAGACCAAGCCTCATTTATATTACTATCTTTGTCTATGATTATATCTTTCTATTTTTACCATTGTTACCAACATAAGATGTTCTGTAATCTACGTCAGAACGAATTAATAAAAGAAATTGATATAAAACATATCGCCAACAACAACAAATTTCTAATAGAAATTATAAACAAAATGATCAATAAACAATCCTGTAACTTACAACTAAATAATAATACAGCATTAACACAACAATCCAACAAAGAATAACCAAACACTTACAGAACTATCCATTACCCAGGTCCTTTATTAACAAAACTTAAGAAGATATTTCAAGGCTAATAATGTTAAGATATCATTTAAGTGTAATAACACAATCATTAATAAACTAATTAATAACGAGGAACCAATTAACATGGCTGAAAAGAGTGGTGTTATAAACTAAAATGGAAGAACTCTGAACACCAGAATCAATGAACACCTAACACAGAACAATTCCAACTTTAGTAAACACATCATGTTTAACAAAATCCATTTATTTGATAAAAATAAAAATGTAACATTTATTCATAATCTTGAGAAAGGTCATTGGATGGAAATATATTAGGCAAATCAGATTAATAAATTCAAGAACGACTACAAAAATGTCTCAACGAACAAATACAACTAATGAATTGATCTTCATATTTCTCTTTAAAGAAACCCGTTACACTACTCCTTAGGAATAAACGAGAATATTAGGATTATGTAGTACTCTAATTCACATCATTCTGTGTTCACACTTTCTGGAAACGCCAGTATATTATGTTAAGATAAGATACGATAAGAAAAACTTTGGGAACCTCTGCTCTAATCCAATCTAATCCTAATTTTCCTTCCGCGGGTTCCCATGTCCTTCCAAACATAAAATTTCTTTGTATTTTCCGCCCACCCTACTTATATCCAATTCTTTCTACTTTGCTACCCTAAGTCTCACATCTCCTCCCAATTTGCCATTCTATGCCACCACTTTTTCAAATGTTTAATAAAATAACACTTAGTTTTTGTTTAATTTTGTACTCAGCTATTTTCCTGAAGATGGGGATTTATATACCCCGAAACTAGCAAAAGAAAATTAATGAAACAATTTCATCGTAATACAGTGTAACAGCTTGTGTTTTACTTATTGTATCACAACGATGGTTAAAAACCAAGATAACACAAGTATATACAATATGCTTTAACATTTTCATTTTTACCCAAAACATGTTCATTTTAAAACCTTCCTTTCTTTTTCGAATTCTCCAAACCATATTGATTTAGGCCCGTTTTAGTACTAACTTATTTATATCTTTTTATATATTTTATACCGCAAAAACATACTTTATCGAAACTGTTCAACACGATTTAGAACGATCTCGTCAATATTCATAATTCTTGTATGAAATCATGTCGATCAAGATGAATTGTGACGAATTAAACCGCCTAATTACTTCGTTTTTGGATATTTTGATACTCAAATCCAATCATATATGTTATATTTTGATATACTCTGTATATATACTCTGTATATTAAAATATAACAGCACGATTTATTGAAATAATTTTTGCGCCGTAAAAGTAAATCTCATCGAAAATTTAATCCAACCTTAATAGAATTTTAGTTTCATTTGATTTCGTTCCAATTCAAATTACGAATAAGACGAAATATAATCCATCAATATTTACTTAACTTATTACTTATAAGTAGTTTCGAGAACAATTCCATCCAAGCAAGTTCGTTTTAGTAATATTTTGCCGTCGTAAATTCGAGGAGTACACTTCTCGACTTAGTTTTAAGTATGATAAACGGTTTCTGTAACGACTCCAACACCTCAAACAAACTTCTTAATTAATGACACTACAGTAATGTAAAGTTTATATTCGAGTCGTATTATTAAATTAATATGTATTAAATGTATTTTTTTTGTTTTCAGAGTGTTCGAATAATGCGGGAGAGGAAACGAGTGGCCCTAATTTTATTATTTTTAGCGTTTATATTTGCGATATGTTGGTTGCCGTACAACTTTTTCAACCTCTATAACGATTTATTCGAAACTGAAAGGGTCGACGCGAAATTGCGACAATACCTTTTGTTGTTGGGCCATGCTAATTCCGCTTTAAACCCAATTATATATTGTGTTATGTCGAAAAATTTCCGGAAGTCTGTGAGGAATCTTTTATTGAAGTCAAAATTCAATTTCCAGTCGAGGCAAACACACCAACTAAGGGTGAGTGTTGTTATATCGCTTTTCCAATTCAAAACTTTTAATTTAAACTAACCGAACTTACGCGGTTACGAAATGTTGATGAATCGAATGAATTGAATTGAACGAAGGCTTGTTTATAAAATAAACGAAATATTTTCTGCAATAAATTCGTTCGCCTTCAAATTGGCATATTCATGATGTTTGTAACTTTTCGTTTTCTTTGCTTGAATTATATCGTTCATTAACGCAAACAAAGAAGTAACTTAACTAATTGTAATTTACTTCAATAAATTGAAAATAGAGATGTTCTTATCTGAATTAATTTAATTTAACTAATGCCGTCCCAAATTTCCTTTCCGACCATTTTGAGTGCTACAAGGGTCCAGTTGGGTGAACTTTGAGCTTTGCTAGAAACCATAGAAAACGATCTAATTCAATCAGTTTGCATTGTGATCGATTTTCGACCGATAAAGCGAGATGGGTACATGATTGTTAAATTTAATTATTTGTTAATCCGAAGTTGGAGTACAATCAAGCTTCTAATTAGAATCGTACGATTATTGATAATTAAACTGTTTGTTATGTACAAATCCGTCGATTATGAAATAAATGTCGACGAAATCATGTAATTAAAAGTAAGATAACAAGATACACAATTAATTAAAACATTATGATTATTTTGAACAAGATTTAACAGTCTCGTTTTTACGAAAAGAAATTAAACTTAATATTAATGCAGTAAAACTTCGATTTAACGGATGTACTTTGGGGAAGGGAGCTTAAATATAACTAGAAATATTCTGATGTAGCCGTAAGTATCTTAAGACAGCCAAACACGAATGTTTCTAGTTCTAAGTCTAGTGTTAGTTCTACTTTTAAGTCAATAAAGATATTTGTACTGAATCACAAGTAAAACTAGAACTAACAGTAGACCTAGAAATAAAACGTTTGGACGTTCGTCTGAAGAGTTGTCTTAGACCACACTACACCATTGAAAATTATATCTAACTTTCCGATTTTTTCCTGAAAAACATTAAAATCTATGAAAAAAGATATTATTTTTATTATTTTATTGTACGTGCTTTTAAAGTTACGAAATATCCTTTTTAAATTCATTAAAATAGAGAAAAAAGATCGCATTGTAGTTGTTTGATGAATACCTCGGTTAAAACGGGAATGGATTCGCGGCCAGAATGGTTTTAGCTCTAATTTTTACATTAAAAGAAAATAAAAAGTTATTCCATTTATGCAACATAAAAGCTTAAAAAGATGTACGGATTATTTTATTTAACTTTTTTGAAAAAATGATGACATATTATAAAAACTTTGCTATTTTTAACTCAACAAAATAAGCGCTCCAAAAAACTGCGTGTCATACCAAAGAACAGTAAAATAATTATAATTTTTGATTTCTAAATTCATGCGAAAGATTTCAAGGGGTGATCTTTTAGCTTAAATTAATGGGCGATTTTTATATAACTTTTAGTTCTCTTCTATGTTATACCCATCTAAAATCATTATTTTTTATGGGCAAACTAAAAAAAGGAGGGGGTTGAATAGGCAATAAAAAGTTCTGATGCAAAGTATTATAGGGGTTGATTTTTCCCCCATGTAATAACATTTTACGGTTATAAAAGTCGTCAAAAAGTGTCAATTTATTGCTAATAGTTTTCTACCAAACTTCATTACCCTAAATTCCTCCATAGTGGATTTATTGAATAAAAACAACTTTTTTGCTTAACTTTAAGGCATAACTTGGAGGGGAAGGGGTTTTGAATAAAAAAAGTTATTTCAATTTTCGCTGAAAAATCAACTTTTCGCATAAATTTAGATCATCATTTTCATATTGAAACACAAAAATTAGTGATGATATGCCAACATTCTATGGTCAGTGACATACCACAAACATCGGTGAAAGATTAAATATTACCGGTTATTAATATGTCACAGATGATCTTAGATGAATCTTGAATTATCTGTCTGAAGAGGATTATTCGTTTTGTGCATGATATTTTGCGCAACAAGTGACATTCCAGATTGTTCCAATTGGCACTGACGCGGATAACAGATTGTAGCGTGCTCTGCAAGACACCACGGCTAACTATTGTCATTCATTTGTTTATTTAATAATTTTTTGTACTTTTATTAACAAGACGATAATATATAGTATTTTACACAATGTTACTACCGGTTTCGGTTACGTTTAAACCATCTTCAGGAATATATTTTTAAAGAAAATTGTTGATGTTATTGACATTTTAAAATAAAATGTCAATAATAATATAAAATTTAAAATAAAATTGTTGACGTTATTGACATTTTAAAATAAAATGTCAATAACATCAACAATTTTCTTTAAAAATATATTCCTGAAGATGGTTTAAACGTAACCGAAACCGGTAGTAACATTGTGTAAAATACTATATATTATCGTCTTGTTAATAAAAGTACAAAAAATTATTAAATAAACATTTAATTCAAGACGAAAAACATTCGTATAAAATAAAAAATATTGTCATTTAGTTATATAAAAAAAATACTTTTTGCGTTTGTTTATAAAAAACAACAACATAATAAATAATTAAACTGCTGACAAGTTAAAATCTCTCAATCTTTTTATAATAAATAATATAGGATAGTAAACCTTAACTCTACCCTATATATTATTTATTATAAAAAGATGCTGCCCAAACATTCCAACGTTTCATGAACGAAATACTTTCAGGCCTTAATTTCATTTTTGTGTACCTTGATGACATTTTAGTAGCAAGTCGCAATGAAAAAGAGCATTACACACATCTCAAAATACTCTTCGAACGACTTAATGCATTTAACATTAACATACAAACAGCAAAATGTGTTTTCAATAAACTTTCTAAGCCATCACATTTCATCTGTAGGCATCCGACCTTCAACTATCAAAACACAAGCCATTACAAATTTTCCGCAACCAACAACTTTAAAACAATTACAAAGATTCTTAGGCATGCTTAACTTTTACCACCGTTTCTTGCTTAACATTTCTTCAGTCTTAGCACCCTTAGCACCCCTAGATCTTGCCAAATCATTAAACTCACAAAAACAGAAAACAATCACTTCTTGGTCAAAAGAACATGAAAATTCTTTTTCGACCTCGAAAGACATTCTTGCAAATTGCAGTCTTCTTGCCCATCCCTCTCAAAATTCAACCCTTAGTCTGACAACTGACGCTTCCAGCAATGGCATAGGAGCCGTCTTGTTACAATCAACAAATGAGAAAAATCAACCTTTAGCGTTCTTTTCTCAAAAATTAACTTCAACCCAAAAAAATACTCAACCTATGACAGAGAGTTATTGGCAATTTACACTTCAATAAAATTTTTTAAACATTTCTTGCATGGAAATGAGTTTACAGTCTACACAGACCACAAACCAATTACTTCCTCAATTTTCTCGCCCACTGACAAATCACCTCGTCAAACACGATATCTGAACTATATAACACAGTTCACATCCGATATCCGTTATATAAAAGGTGATTCCAACATAGTTGCCGACATCCTGTCAAGATTGAATGTCGAACTTCTCGATACTCAATATCCTGACGCTCAAATTATTAGAAATGAACAATTCAATGACACTGAGTTAACACATCTACTCGATAAGCAATTTTCAGCAACCAAACCATCACGATATTTGTTATCACAACAATCAATCTTACCGTCAAACATCAAAGTATGGTGCGAAATCTCAAAGAATAAACCTCGCATCTACATACCTCAAAATTATCGTAAACAAATTTTCGACAAATTTCATTGCCTAACGCATCCAGGAGTTCGTTCAACAATTCATTTATTAAAAACCAGATTCTTTTGGCCTCACATGTCAAAAAATATATACCTATGGACAAAATCTTGTTTGCAATGTCAACGCACCAAAACTTTAAAACACACCAAATCACTAATTCAGCGAATTGCAATACCAAACTCACATTTTGAACATATTCACATCGACATTATTGGTCCCCTAGCTTCGTCTCTTGGTTGCACTTATGTCCTTACTGTAATCGAACGATTCACACGTTGGCCAGAAGCTTTCCCACTAAAAGACATAAGTTCTTATACCATAGCAACTTCTCTGTTTCGGCATTATTTCAGTCGATTTGGTATTCCTTGTACAATAACTCACGACCAAGGACGACAATTTGAATCAAAATTATTTGCAAAATTTCAATCATTGTTAGGCACCCATCAAATACATACTTCACCATTTCATCCACAAAGCAATGGAATGGTAGAAAGATTCCATCGAACTTTGAAAGCTGCGATTATTGCACGCGGTAACACCATCAGGTGGAACAATGATTTACCACTGATACTCCTAGGTCTTCGATCATCACTGAAAGAAGATTTAGGATGTTCATCAGCAGAACTAGTTTATGGCCAGCCTCTTAGACTACCTGGAGAATTCTTTATTCAAGATAGACAACCTCCTGAACATGAACCTTTCCTTTCCAGTCTTCGAACTACCTTTGCTGACCTCAAACCAATTCTTGCAACCAGACATGGTAATCAAAAAACCTTCATACATAAAGACTTAATCTCCACCAACTACGTTTTCACTAAAATCAACGGACTTAAACCTTCCTTAACACCACGATACGAAGGACCATTCAAAATTCTTGAAAAACATCAAAAATATTTCGTTATATACAAAAATAATAAACCGACTACTTTAAGTAT
Organism: Onthophagus sagittarius; assembly: GCA_036711965.1. Classification (NCBI taxonomy): domain Eukaryota; kingdom Metazoa; phylum Arthropoda; class Insecta; order Coleoptera; family Scarabaeidae; genus Onthophagus; species Onthophagus sagittarius. The sequence continues at coordinate 18,495,667 of JASERS010000001.1, read as the reverse complement.
TGATCAGCTTAAACCTGCCTTTATGCTAAACGACAAACCTAAAAAAATTCGTTTCAACATTTTGTTTAAACGCTAAACAATTTAACAAAATGTTATTTACTTTATTCCTTTTCTACTTTTTTTCCGTGAGGGGGAGTAAATGTAGCGTGTTCTGCAAGACACCACGGCTAACTATTGTCATTTAGTTATATAGACAACAACATAATAAATAATCAAACTGCTGACAAGTCAAAATCTCTCAATCTTTTTATAATAAATAATATAGGATAGTAAACCTTAACACTACCCTATACAGATATTCTACACGAGGACAACCAAAAGTCTATTGAAGACGAACTACAACCTGGCATATAATTGATTAATTATACATATAATGTATAATCAAGTAATCATAATCAAGTTTCATAATCAAGTAATATCGCTGAAAGAAGCAGTTTAAAGTTACTCGAAAAGTGAAGGGTAAGGCTATATACGTTGTAACTACAATAGAAGTATCTGCTCTTTTCTACACTGTTATGTCAACTCCACCCACCACATGCAACGCCACTGTGGGTAACGACCTATATGCACATATTGTTTTAATCAGTAAATGTCTTTGAGTTCTTGTAAGAATTGTCGCCACCTTCTTTATTGCACATGCATCGGTATAGGATTTGGGCGAATACTGTATTCGCTATAATTTCTCCATTTGACATCTTCGACCCGTACGTATCAACTGCTGTAATGCTTATACAGATTACTACAAATTACTTTTAAATGGGCATTTCAGCTTTCATCTCTACCCAATCGAATTCCGAGGTACTTGATTGATGGTTGACTACCAACTGGCGTTTTCTTCTCAAACTCCTCCACACTCCACATAGTCATCAGCAGCCCTAAATAATCCGTATACGCCACCAACAGCGTCTCTTCTATTGGCAGTTTCTCCCACATTTCATTAAACGTTATATTTCAGAGGAATGGTCACAGTACGGATATCTTTGAAACTCCCCTCACGATTTGGAACATCTGATCATAGACTACGTATCTCTCACTCAGATAATCATGTATCGTGTATATCCGATTTTTCGATACTTAACTTTTCATCAGAGCATCAATAACCTTGATCGATGGTATTTTTAAAAAAATCCGCTCCTCACGTCAAGCGTTATCAACAAACATTTATTCCTTTTACCACGCCTATACTTGTCATAGCTCCTTACAATCACAAATCCTCTTCGATGGCATGCATTATCGACATTCTTTTTGATTTAGATCTGCAACTATTCTTCTCTTATGTAGTACTTTCATATAACTCTTAAGCAGACATAATGGTCCATACTATGCATCTTCTCTTTCTTTCCTTGGCTTTTCTTCAAAGACCAATCTTCCTTCTTTCCACACCTTCGGAAATTTACATCTTTCTAATAGTTCTTGATATAATGCTGCCATCTCTTCCCCGATTCCTATAATCGTATATCTTACAATCTCATTTGTTATATCATCTAAACAAGGCGCCTTTCCTGTCTTCGTTATTATAACCACCACCCTCATCTCCTCTACATCCATGCTTCATTCAACACAGCAGATTTCAATTTTTGCCCTTTTATGTTGTATCAAGCTGCCTTCTGGAAAAGCCAGCTTTTAAAGAGCTATTTAATCTTCGTTAGGTACATTTCTTATTCCTTTCAGTAATATGGTGTACACTTAACTACTACTTGAAGCACTTAACTCTAACTGGATATGACACCTACTCAGTAATAAAACTTATCCAACCAGGAATGTAGAACCTTGAGCTCGGTATTGTTGAAACCAACAATTTTCTCTTTATCTACACTGTCTGTCGAGCTGAAATGCCCCTTCCGGCTTTATCTATTGCACGGGCGGCGAAACACTTCTCTGTCTTTACTTGCACCACAATAATTTAACACATGTTCAGTCATATTTCTTTCATTTTTACACTAATCAGTTGTTTCCCAAAACACTCAATGACTCTTCAATGCACTCTTCATTTTTCAGTATGATAGTGATTACGATTTCAGTACATATTTTCGCTGACCTATCTAGGGCATTGGATAACAGATACAACCCGACCTAACCCTTCATCTTTCAAGGTTGGTGAAAAACACACCAACCTGCAACAAATCTGCAAATAAATATTTGGGCAGTGGATACCCAGATAGTGTGAGGTTGGAGCCAAAAGCCCCGACCAACTAAAAACCCCTCTCCTCGTTTTTCTGTGGAATCATCGCCGGCAGGCGTTACTTCAAATATCCTCGATTACGCTCTTACTTTCTTCTCTGCTCGGACTACCTTTGTCTTCCCTCCCTTTATCTGGTTAGCTTCGTTTCATCTTCTCGCCATGACAGGGTTTCTTGAAAAAAAAATACCTTTTTAAACTGTTGTTAAGTTCCTCCTTCGTTCTTCGTACTGACTATCTTCCATTTTCCTTCATTCCTCTATTGTCTAGGTCCAGGAGGGGATTAGTTTTACCATTTCTTCTTATTTACTCCTCCCAATCTTTATTCTCATTTTTCAACATTTCCTTCAGGGGCTTTCCATACCTTAAGTCTTCAAACATTGTGCACTTGAAAATCGTGTACCCCACAGTATCAATATCTTCGCAAAACTAACATTTATCTGTAATGGTTTTGCTACTTTTCTTGAAGTAACTGCAAAAAATCTACTCTTTATTTTTACGCTGTCGGATATCAACATATCAATAGACATTCGGCCTGGACTTTTTGAACTGTCGGGTAGTGTGGGGTTAGAGTCCATCTTTGAACTCCACCCACTAAAAGCCCCTTCCTTCCTTTTCATCGGAATCACCTTCTCGGGTTTTCATCGCTTAAAATCAATATCAAGTTTTCTAAAAAAATTTCTAGAAGTAGATAAGTCTTCTAAAAGTATATAAAATCTGCTGGCAGCATTTCAAGTATTCCAGTGGCAATATAAAGTCAACTAGAAGCATGTCAAGTCTTACAGAGTCAACATCAAATATTCTGAAAACATTTCAAGACTTCCAGAGGCAATAACAAGGTTTGTAGAACCATTTTAAGTTTTCTGCAAGAATTTCATGTGTTCCAGAGGCAATATCGAGTCTTCTAGGAGCATCTTAAGTCTTCTGGAAACAGTATTAGGTCTTCTACAAACATTTTGAGTCTTCTATAACCATTTCAAGACTTCCAAAGGCATTCAAAATACGCCCCTACAATAAAAGCGTTTGCAATAGTACATTAAATTTCGATATAATGAGCGATAAAAAATATAGAAAAATCCTGCAGTATCTGAAAAGTAATATTCAACAATATTTCGAAGTTTTACTGTATTTTTTGTTTTCAGGTCACAAATGTTAAGCTTAACTTTTTTAACTGAATCCTCATTATACGTATTATAAATTATCACAAAATGTTTTGTTTTAATTTATGGTATTTTTCGAGATACTATTTCATTTTATAATTCCTCTAAATCCGTTAAGAGTCTTGAAACGCCAAGTATAATAAATCGGAAGGTTTATTTTTGGTGTTTCAACATTTAAAATTTATAGTTTGGGCTATCTCGTTTTCAGCGGCGAAATAAAATCGATCGAATCGCGAATTTTCAAACTGACGCGAGATAAGCCTCACGTAAGCACACTTTGCAAATAAAATTCTTTAAAAATCTCTGTTGCAGTGGTACGATACTTCAGGAAGTTCCCAAAAGTTATACTTCCCGAGGATATATATTCAGCACACATTCGTTAACCAACACAATACGTTAACTCGAGTCCAATCCAGTCCGAAAACCACAAAAACATGCGCTGTATAAACTTAAGGTAAACTTGATGTAAAAGAGAAATTAAAAAATTAAGTGAAGTAAATGTTTGTTAAATGTAGAGATTAAAAAATTAAATTATTTATAATTTATTATATTTAGAAAATAAATGTGGAGATTTTTTTTTGCTGAAATTAAAAGGACTTAATAAATGTTTGTAAATTGATTCAGCTTGGTTTTATTTTCCAACCGAATTTCTTTTTGAAAAAATTAAAATTTAACATTGGCTTAATTTGGAAGTCTCAAAGACCGAGAACACAAAGGATTCCAATTGCATGCTGATGTATCAACGACAGAATGCCGTCGTTAGCCTACCCCATAATAAAACTTAATTAACTCTTAATTACGCGTTGGCGCCCGTTGAAAATGAAAAGTCAAGAATTTGTAGCCCTCGTAAACTGATATTTTGGCAATTATTATCTTGAATTAAAAGAACATTTTAAACGACTCTAAATGTTATTTCCTACTAAAATATATACAAGTAAAATAAAGGCAAATTTTGTATTTTTTGGAGGGTATTTTATAATGAGACTTAATGGTAAGATAAGAACAAATTCACAAAAGATAATAATGAAGTTTAAAAAACGAAAAAAGGAAGGTTTCTTTTCTGCGTCTTGTGTACTGTTGAATAAAAATACCTATTGAACTGTAAGACTCATTAAACGAGTATTACGATATTACACGGTGGTTTTAAAGAAATATTAACCTTTGTGAAGTACCTTTGAGAATAAAGATAACCACATCGATTTTTTTCTTTGGTAACGTCTTTCGATGAGGTTATTTTCAATAAATTCTTTAATTAAAACAATGTTAATTTAATTACATTTAGATTTACTTGGTTTCGGGTGAAATTCTATTTTTTATTTCTCACTCCATCTTGTTTCCGACTCCGTTGTGTGTTTTCACCTCATTTTCCACCTCATTTGTTTATATTAGTTTCCTCGACAAACAATGTTGGAAGGAAAATTGTTTCCTTTTTCATTAAAATGTCAAAACTGCATGGTGCACGCTGAGTGAAAAATATTGCGAATTATGTCAACTTTAAATTTACATGTAAGAAAATTTGCAACCTTTCAACCCTTTTTTTACTTTTTTGGAGGCATTTGAAGCCCAAAATAGAGGCAGGTTAAAATTTCGATTGTTCAACTAAAAAAAATCTTCAGAAACACTTTATGATCACCCCCTTTGTATTAATGACAATGTTCTGATAGCTCGTTTGGTTCTTGCTAATTAAGGTATAGTTGTGTTGATTCTTCCGGAGAAAGCAATTTAGAAGCACCTATCCGTTTTGATTGATGACTTTTTGGTTGCATCGTTAATACTAATAAAACTGTGTCATGTTCGCTGTTGAATATATATCTTTATTGAACGCAAGGTACACGTTAAACGACGTTATATCGTATTTCTAAAGAAATATTTATCTTTGTGAAGTACTTTGGAAGTAGTTAAAGTAACCACATCGATTTTCTTGGCACCAGCGTGTTCCAGATAGGTTGTATTAAATTATTTAATTAAAATAATGTTAAATGGATTATATTCACACAAATTTGGTTATGGTTATTCCCCACTCCGAGCTCATTTGATTACATTAGTTTTCTCGATATACAACGTTAGAAAGAAAATTGTTCTCTTTTTCATTAAGACTTCTTTCTTTTCTCCAAGTTTTTGAGTAGCTTAGTTTTCGCTTTTTACGAAATACAATAGAGTTAATTACTTATTTAATATTACTGCCCATTCTGGTTGGGCTCTTCAATACACAAGGCATCTCTTCTTATATACGTAAAATATCACATATCCTAAGCAGGGTGATATATATTTCCGATAATCACAAGTTTCTTAATAATATTCATAACGATACGCGCTCACTTCTCAATAAAATAACTAAGCTAAAAGGTTTTGTTGAGACTTATAATTAGAGAGCGGAAAATATGCATAAAAAAATCAAAAATATACGCATATATATGCATCAAATCTGGATAAAATATGCAACTGTTCAACAAGGAGGATGTGTTTTTGATGTTTTGGTAGAATCACGAAAAAAATGATAAACTTTGAATGATCGTAAAGCTCTTGTTTCTAAAAATAAAGAAATAACTTGTATATCAAATTGAAGGTTGAACCTTCATCTTTTAAATGATGTTTAACTCGTTGTTTCAATTTGAAATCGATTCCACCTAAGAAATGTTGAAGAATGATGTGTTTTTAACGTTTTAGTAGAATCACGAAAAACATGATCAAATTTGAAAAAGATGGTAGAGATCTGTTTTTGAAAACGATGAAATGACATATATACCACGTTGAAGAATGAACCTTCTTCTTTCAAACGATACATAACTTGTTGTTTCAATTTCAAACCGTTTCCACCTAAGAAATGTTGAAGAATGATATGTTTTTGACGTTTTAGTAGAACCACGAAAAAATGATAAAACTTGAAACAGATCGTAGAGGTCTTATTTTTGAAAATGAAGAAATATCTTGTATATAAAATTGAAGATTCAACCTTTCTTTTTCAAACGATGTATAACACGTTGTTTCAATTTGAAATCAATTCCACACATGAAGTGTTAAAGGATGATGTGTTTTTAACGTTTTAGTGGAATCACGAAGATAATGATAAAATTTTAAAGATTGTGGAGACCTTATTTTTAATAATGAAGAAATGACTTGTACATCAAACTGAATGTTGAAACTTCCTTTTTTAAATCATGTATAACTCGTTGTTTCAATATGATATCAATTTCACTTAAGAAATGTTAAAGTATGATGTATTTTTAAAGTTGTAGTGAAATCACGAGAAAAATGATAAAATTTGAAAGATTATGGAGATCTTATTTTTGAAAATGAAGAAATAGCTTATATATCAAATTGAAGGTTAAACCTTCCTCTTTCAAATGATGTTCAACTCAATGTTTCAATTTGAAATCGATTCAACTTAAGAATGTTAAAGGATGATGTGTTTTTGATGTTTTTGTAGAATCACGAAAAGAAATTATAAAATTTTAAAGATCGTGTTCATGAAAATGAAGAAATGACTTGCAGATCAAGTTGGTAGTTAAATCTTCGTCTTTCGAATGATGTTTAATTCGTTGTTCCAATTTGAAGGGATGTTAAAGGATGATATGTTTTTGAGATCTCGAAAAAATGATAAATGATGAAAGAGGTTGTAAAGATCTTATTTTTGAAAATGAAGAAATGACTTGAATATCAATTTGAAGGCTGAACCTTCCTCTTTCAAATGATGTATAATAAATTGTTTTAATTTGAAATCGATTCCACCTAAGAAGTGTTAAAGGATGATGTGTTTTTAACGTTTTAGTAGAGTCACGAAGATAATGATAAAATTTGAAAAATTGTGGAGATATTATTTTTGAAAATGAAGAAATGGCTTGTATATCAAATTGAAGGTTGAAATTTCCTTTTTCAGATGATGTATAACACGTTATTTCAATATGATATAGATTTCTCTTCAAAAATGTTAAAGGATGATGCATTTTTAAAGTTTCAGTGGAATCACGAGGAAAATAATAAAATTTTAAGGATTGTGGAGATCTTATTTTTGAAAATGAGAAATCTCTTGTATATCAAGTTGAAGGTTGAACCTTCCTCTTTGAAATAATGTTTAACTCATTGTTTCAATTTGAAATCGATTTCACTTAAGAAATGTTAAAGGATGATGTGTTTATGATGTTTTAGTAGAATCACGAACAAAATTTAAAAATTTCAAAGATCGTGGAGGTCTTATTTCTGAAAATAAAGACTTGACTTGTATATCAAATTGAAGGCTGAATCTTTCTCTTTCATGTGATATGTAATTCGTTGTTTCAATTTGGAAGCAATTTCATTTAAGAAATGTTAAAGAATGATGTGTTTTTGACGTTTTAGGAGAATCATGAAAAAAAATATTAAATTTCAATAATTGTGGAGGTTTTATTTTTGAAAATGAAGAAATGACTTGCAGATCAAATTGAAGATTAAACCTTCCTCTTTCAAATGATGTTCAACGCGTTGTTTCTATTTGAAATCGATTCCACCTAAAAAATGTTAAATGATGTATGATATGTTCTTAACGTTTTAGTAGAATCATGAAAAAATTGATAAAATTTGAAAAAGATCGTGGAGGTCTTATTATATCAAATTGAAGGTTGAACCTTCCTCATTCAAATGATCTTTAACTCTTTGTTTCAATATGAAATCGATTCCACTTAACAAAATTTAAAGGATGATGTGTTTTTAAATTTTTAATTGAATAACGCAATGTTGATTTTAAAATTTTTAGCAGTACTAAATAATTAATGAGTTTTTCGTAATTTTGGTACAAAATTAGTACCAAAATTTGCCCAATGTCCCTAAGATAACCACAAGCTAGTTAATTTTTGATCAAGTTGCTAAGACAACGAAAAGAAATGATAAAGCTTAAAAATGATCGTGGAGGTTTCACTTGACGAAGAAAAAATGAAAAAATTTGAAAAAGCTCGTGGAGATATTATTTTTCAAAATGAAAAAATGGCTTGTATATCAAATTGAATATAGAACCTTCCTGTTTCAAATGGTGCACAACTCGTTTCAATATGAAATCGATTTCAATTAAAAAATGTTAAACGATGATATGTTTTTGAAGTTTCAATAGAATCTCGAAAAAAATTGTTAAATTTAAAAAATCGTGGTCATATTTTTGAAAATGAAGAAATGGCTTGTATACAAAATTGAAGGTTGAACCTTCCTTTTTCAAATCATGTTTAATTTATAATTTCAAATTGAAATCGATTCCACCTAAGAAATGTTAGGGGATGAAAGGTTTTTGATGTTTTAGCATAATCACGAAAAAAATGATAAGATTTGAAAAATAGTGGAGATCTTATTTTTTAAAATGAAGACTTGACTTGTATATCAAATTGAAATATGAATCTACCTCTTTCAAGTCATATGTAACTAGCTGCTGTAATTTGAAAGCGATTTCACTTAAGAAATGTTAAGGGATGATGTTTTTTTGACGTTTTAGTAGAACCACGGAAAAAATGATAAAATTTCAAAAATCGTGGAGGTCTTATTTCTGAAAATGAAGAAATGACGTGTAGATCAAATTGAAGATTAAACCCTCCTTTTTCAAATGATATTTAACTGATTGTTCCAATTTGAAATCGATTCCACCTAAGAAATATTAAAGGATGATGTGTTTTTGACGTTTTAGTAGAACCACGAAAAAAATGATAAAATTTCAAAAATCGTGGAGGTCTTATTTCTGAAAATGAAGAAATGACGTGCAGATCAAATTGAAGATTAAACCCTCCTTTTCAAATGATATTTAACTCATTGTTCCAATTTGAAATCGATTCCACCTAAGAAATGTTAAATGATGCATGTGTCCTTAACGTTTTAGTAGAATCATGAAAAAATTACAAAACTTGAAAAAGATCGTGGAGGTCTTATTGTTGAAAATGAAGAAATGACTTTTATATGAAATTGAAGGTTGAACCTTCCTCTTTCAAATAATGTTTAACTCATTGTTTCAATATGAAATCGATTCCACGTAACAAAAATTAAAGAATGATGTGATTTTAAATTTTTAATTGAACAATGCAATGTTGTTTATAAAATCTTTTCTAAGGAATTGGCATCAGTTAATTTTAAAAACTTTCATCCAAAATTTTGCGTCTACAATACAAACTAATTGGATCAAAGATAATAGTCAAACCCCACATCAAGTGAACAACCAATAACCGTGAAGTTACCTGAAGTCAAGGAATAAATCAAAATTAATCATCAGATTAAGCAAAGACCCCACAAAATAAGCACATGATTTCATTATGTATTCCCTTTCTGCTACCCTATGTCACATATTTGTGTTTTCACTCTGTTTTTTCCTCCTCGTGGGAAATTGCTCAGGTAATCCCTGTATTATCAATGGTATTGAAGAAAGTGATAGAAGGTCAATTTCGTAATTTTAAAAATAATAATTTACTACCTGAACATCAATTAGGTTTTCGGGAGATGTATAGTTGAACAATAGCATTTCTTCGTCAGTCATTGATGATGTTCCTGGATTTCACTAAGACGTTTGATACTGTATATTATGCACTTTTGCTAGCACTTTTTAAAATCAAATGAACTATCGTTACCTGCGGTTAAAATGTTTTAGTCTTTCCTGGGTGTCCGACGGCGAATTCTAATCTTTTTCTATTTTATTTGCATTATATACGTCGCGAATTAGTGAGTGTCTTGATCATCCATAAAGTCACGTTTATGCCGATGACAGGCAACTATATTTATCTTTTCGTCCAGATTCGGTCCATTTGACGTGTACCCGTTTTAATTCTGATCTTAACAAAATCTCGGAATCTGCACAACAACAATCTCCCCAAAATCTCAACTCATAATTAGTCTTATATGCAATGATTCCTTCTATAAGGCAATATTGAACTTAATAGAATGCAATTGAACGTTCCTCAAGAAATAAAAAGAATATCAATGGATGTTTAAGATCAATTCAAGGGCAAATTTTTCAAAATCGTGATATTTTGAATTGTCACCTAAAAACCCAACTCTATCAAAGCATCCATCTAAACTACTGTGACGTCATTTATGGGCCACACCTTAGAGCTCGAAATATGCAGCCAGTCCAATGGGTGCAAAATGCGTGTTTAAGGCTGAATTTCGATGTTCTGCGCACGGTACACAGTATTTTTCCCAAACTTACAATACTTGAAACGAAAACAGAAGGAAAGAAATTTTACCTAATACACGTAGAGGCAGGAATAAACATAAAAAAAATGATACCAGCGCTGGGATTGCTATCATTTGAATAAATTGAAAACTCTACGTGTGTTAGGTAAAATTTCTTTCCTTCTGTTTTCATTTATATGTGTTACAAGTAAAAATTCCAATTAATATTTACAATACTTGGATGGCTCAATATAGCAAATCGACGTCAGTTATATGCTGATGTGTTGTACAACAAAATCCTCGTGCAAAAACACTTCGCCTTAACTTTGTCGTAAGATATAATTTAAATCAGACATTCATTGAATCAATGTGAGGTATGGGGGCTATTAGGTATACTAAAACATAGAATAGAATCCTTCAAACTCTCTTTCACGCACATTATGTCATTAATTTGCAATAAATTGCCAGCAGAATAACGTCAATTAAGTAGTCAAAATTTTAAAAATAAATTACACCAAATTTCTGCGGGAGAGAATAAAATGAAGTAGGTATTTTTTTTAATTTAGTTCCTTTTATTTGTATTTTTTCGTATATATGTCCTTATTTTTACGTTTGAAGGGTTAGGTGGAAGAACCTCGTCCTTCGTAGATTATGTTTTTTTAACTAATTATATTTTTATTAAACGAGAAAAAAAGACCTTTATTGTTATTATTATTAAAATGTCAAAACATCATGCTCATTCCTTAACCATGCTAATTCAACAACTATTTGCTATGTTTACCGATATCTGAGTAAAAATATATTACGATTTTTGTCAATTTACTTGCAAAAAAATATCTTTATTAACATTTCATGATCAAATATGTACTTAGAAAAAATACACCATAATTTCTAGTTCTTGCTAATTAAGGTTTGTTGATTCTTCCGGGAAATGCAGTTTACCAGTAGCTCTCCACTTTGATACACACTCTCCGTAACATTGTCATTGGTGCTGAAACTGAATGAAAATTTTTTATTTTATTTATGTAACTAGACGAATTTCCACATTTTCGACATTAAGTTTAGTCGAGTTAGAGGCTTTCTTACTTTGACGTCTCTGTTAATCTATTTAAAAAATATTTGGATAGGCCTTGTGATACTACTATAAAGTTTGACATATATTTTTTCGTCCTGTATAATACATAAAGTAATTAATCTCTTTTTGTTTCATCCCCTATTTATCTCCGTAACACAATACAGGATTTTAAAACGAGTATTATTCTCTCGTTAAAAAAAATAGACGCGTGTGCTTTGTGTTGCTGCATTTGTTGGCCTATAGCATTCCACTGTCAGGACTATCAATTATCATCATGGAATCGTGGATGTTTGAACATCGAATTTTTGCGTACAATTGTTTTGTTAAAATTCACGAGTCAGTGATCAAAGTTCAAAGTGCGTTTTATGGTAATTTAATATTAACTACGGGCGTAATAATTTAAACAAACACCGCCCGGTTCCCAACGTACTGCGCGGACTCCAGAGAACATTAAAAGGGTCAGAGAAGCGATATGGAGAAATCCAAGTCACTCGCAAATATCCTGTTGCAATTGAAATCAATAATCGCACTCTAAGAACATATTTTGCATATTGACTTACAATTTGACCCTTACAAGCTGACGGTTGTGCAGAAACTAAATATGACAAATTATCGTCTAGGAGTATAATTTGCGAAGGAAATATTTATACTTTATGAGCAAAATGAAAACGTTCTGGAAGCAATTTGTGATGGAAGAAAATTGTCAGCATTAAGCAATATGCTCCAAGAGAGACCGTTGCATGGCACTAAAGTTATAGTATGGTGTGCAATAACAAAATTCGACATCATCGGTTCCTGTTTTGTTTGAAGAAGCACATATTCTTTGACCGCTATCTCCAAATCATCTTATTTCAAGATTTGATGACGTGTTATGACCTCTTCGGAGCCCTTATCCTCATATAAACTTTTTATATACTATAATCATATGCACACATTGATGTTTTAGAGTTCTAGATTCCATGATGATAATGATAACTGATAATTTTGTCAGTGAAATGCTATAGGTAAACAAACACACTCTATAAGAGAATAATACTCCTCTTTAAAAACCACTTGGTTCCTGTTCCCTACCCTGCATAAAGACAACGATGTCTAATTTATGTAACTAATTGTGTTTTGCCATGCATTTTTTGAAAAAATGTTTAACGTTTCCGATGCCATGCTGTAACCATCTTCAGAAAATGGTTTGAAGTGACAAAATCGGGAATCGTAAAATACATCGACCGAAAATTAATTAATTTATACTAAATACAAGCTAATTAACCAACTAATTTAATGCATTGCGTTCGGTTTGCCGTTTTAGCCGTTTTCTCTGTTGCCGTTTTATTTATGTCGGTGGATTTCTATGGCTTCCCTTGTCAGCATTTGGTGATATTTATTAGTCCTATTCAGAACCTTTGTTTTGTCGAAGACTATTCGGGTATCCCTTTGAATGGGTCACATGTGATACGGCATTCGATGCTACGTCCGGTTTGGCCAACGTAAAACATCCCACAACTGCATGATAGTCGATAGACTCCCGCGTTTTCTAAAAGAGGTAGCATATCCTTAGCTATCTGGAGCGTATTCCGAATTTTGATGACCGTTCCGTAACGCACCACGATGTTGTTCTTCTTGAGGTGTTTTGCAATTCGTTCCATTACATCGGAAACATAAAGAAGTCAGATTAATCCAGCTGGTTCTGTACTTACCGCAGCTTCTCCATCCATTCTTCTGCAGTGCGTCCCGGAAAAACCGTTCCTCCTTCTTTAGGTTATCTCCTTCACATATTCTAAGTGCTATTCTTTGGCACTTGCGATCCATAGGTAAAGCAAAGTCTACTTCGCAAATAAAACAGTACCAATTCTCAGTATAATTATTTTTATGAGTAATAACCCAATCCAACCCAACTTATAGTATGAGCATGGTTGTGACTAGCAACACTTTTTTACGAGGTCGGAAAAAATCCCAGAAATCTGGTTTGAGATGAAACCTGATCGTAACTAAGAGTCGCATTCCTCGTCTTTTTCGGAATTTGCGGAAAGACGTTGCTTAGGATTTCTTCCATCTTTTAGCTCCATTCCACTTCTTCGTACATGTCGGCTCCTCCGCCTTCCTTTCACCATATTTAGGACAGCGAACGGATAACTAATTAATGCATACCATAGCTTTAATGTAGTTTCTTGTAGTTACAATTGTTCGTAATTTCTTTATAATTTTCCTACCTTTTGTCGTCCCATTTTCATTTACATTCAAAAAGGATATGAACCATATCATCTATTTTATTCTGTTGTGATACTCCATCAATTGTTGCTACTCTCAAATACAAGTTTTGAGAGTAGTAACTCTTTTCCAAAATCTTTTAACGAAGTTGGGGAAAATCTGCGAATACAGATCATGTCCTGGAGATCTTGAACGGCTAGAGGGTGTATATGGTTTGGATTTGTAGATCCCGACCAACTAAAAACCCTAATCCTCGTCCTGTCTGAAACCGCCGGTAGGCATTTCTTCAGAGTACATTGCTCAACACAGTATTTTCATTTCCTCCACGGGTCCACGTCCTTCATGATCTGTCCTCCGTTTGGTCCTTCTTTCGTCATCGCAGAACTACTACTCGCCCAGGTTTTTCATGACGTTACCTGTAAACTTTCCAACTGATTTCCATCGCTCGTCCCCGATTTACCTATACTCTCCAGTTCTCCTTCTTCCTCCTCTGCAGTTATGCCATTTTAGCTCTTAGATGCACTGCCGTAAGACTCAAGGTCCACAACAAAAACAGAATCAAAATATTTGAATTACTTTTTGGAAAAAAAGAATCTAAAAGAACATACTTGGTTAGGAGGGGAGTTGCTATCCTTCCATTTCTTCTTCTATCGTTGTTCCCTGGATTCTAATTGTGCCGTTTTAATTGCCTTGCGTGCTGTTTCTTCTCCTGCATAACTTCTCTAACCCTTTCCACAATGACGACACATTTCTCTTCGGTATTCAACATTTATGCCATAATGTTTTCCTTATTCAGCCCCGTGCCGCATCTTTTCTCGCAATTTGTTCTTTAACCATTGAAGTTTCTGCACTCGAAGATTACTTTCGAAGACTGTCTTCCTCTGTACAGAACCAGCAAACCAGAACTTCTGATCTTCTAATCTTGTACAGACACTCTCCCCCCATTCCCTACTTAACCGTGAAATATCGGGAATTAGCTTTGTCGTTTTTCCAACTCTTCTGCCGAGAGTGTCTCTTACAGTATCTGCCGTTTCTGTGCGTCTCATCTCTCTTTTATTTGAAGGTCAATGAACGATTATCTTTACTACGTCTTTATGCAGCACTACTCCTAGATACTTCACCTCTCTTAAAGTTGTCTCTTGTCGTGGAGTACTTTTCTCTAGACTTCCAATAATCACTTGTAACGCATAAGTTGTCTTATCCTGCCAGTGTACTATGTCTTTTCCACTACTCTCGTGCGCAATACCTTCTCGTAAAATCCTCGTTAAACGTCTCGTCAAACAGTTTTCACAGGAGAGGATCAAAGAGGGACACCTATAGAAGGCCACACGTAACCTTATATCTCCTTTTATTTGGCGCTGTAACGCTTCGATTTGACAAGTAGTCTTTACCATTCTAACCAGATACGGATTGACTTTCCGCCGGACTCCCTCTTTTTAAGCTTTTATCATCCCGTTCCACGAAGCACATTTGAAAGCATTCTTGATGTCAATCTGCACCATATTTCACACATCACACATACTTCTCTATGCATTAAAGACTTTTTCATTATATTCACCACAATCTCCTATACATACCTTCATTATGGCGTCCATGTGGTGTATGAGTTTAATTTCCTCTTGCAGTCTTCGCCTCATCATGCATTCAAACAGCTTAGCCATATCAATAACACAAATTGGATGGTATGTTGTATTAATGTTACTGTTCTTTTTTGGCTTCTCTATGAGTATCAGTCTAATTCTTTTCCAAATGATGGGTAAACATCCTTCAACCAAGCAGTTGTTGTGTACTGTTTCTTCAGGAAACTTTTCTGAATCTTTAATATTTCCGGTGCGATTCGTAAGCAAGGAATTTCCTTCTGATTTTATTTGCTTCACACTTCAACTCTTCTCTTGTAAAAAGTGTGAGGGTAGTAATCCAACCCAGGCTAACTACATTCAGTATGAGTAACTTTTCTGAGTACCAACCCAATCCAACCTTCAGTATGAGTAGAATTTCTAAGTAGAAACCCAACTCAACTTTCAGTATGACCAGTTTTTTTGAGTAGCAATTCAAAAAAGTTCACAGTGAATTCACTGGAATCAGCACAAGACGGATTAAGTACAGGAATGCCTACTAGACACAATAAATTCTTTATTTTATTGATTTATTTAATTCGATCGATTATAAAAATAAAGTTTTTGGGAAATTTAAGTTCAAATACATTAAATTTTTTTAAATAATAATATTACATTAAAATAGTTAAATTAAATAAACTAGTTACATAAATCAACTCTAAGTGGTCAGATAACGACCTACATCGTAACCACCGTCGTACTGCAATATGATGCTTTTAGTTACATCATCTCGAAAGATCTCCTTCTCTCTCCAACAACAAGATACATTAACATTTCCCCAAACTTTGAAGACAATCCATATTCATTGCACACAAATTTCGCAATATCCGCTAAGAGACGACTGCTTTGGATTAAATACCTAACTAGAACTAGTTGATAATTAAAATATAAGTGAACGTGAAGTAGGTAAGTGGGAATTAATTATTCGTTCTCTTCATTCATTTCAAATACATACATCGCTCCCTTTTTCTGTCCAAATATCGACAAAATGAATGAGTTCGTGTAATGGGGGGATTATCGTAAATAATACGAGTTGAAACATGAATTTGGTGTCACTTCGCAAAGTTTTGAATCATGGCTTTCAATTTTGTCGAGCAATTAAACCAGGCACCCTTTCAGCGTGCTTTTAACTCTAACTCTGCATTTAACAAAGGATATCTGTGCTGTTTAAAACCAGAACCTTCAGAAAAGAAATAAAAAGGGGTGGTGTATAATTCACTTATCTTTATTATTGTCAAAAAAATGATAATAAAAGGATATAAATAAAAATTGCGGTTATAACAAAGTGAAATGTTATATTGATAAGAAAGTTGGAAAATATTTTTAGATAAAACTTTGTTTCATAAACTTTTTTATCTGGGTCGTGTAAGTTGTATTTTAAAAAGCCATTTACGTTATAATTTTATCTCAGACCGTGGGCTAAACTGTAAAATGATAGGGGCACTCGCATTAAATTTGTTATATACCGTAATATTTTATTGGATATTTTTTAGTTGAAAAGGAAAAAAGATACCCAAGCTTATCATAAGACCGCGCTCAAATCCGTTTTTTACGCACCAATAAACAAAATACTTTTCTACTACATTACCTGTAAATATCATGTCCTATCTTTTTAATATCACATCTCAAAATATGACAAATACGGTTTTTGTTTTATTTTTCGTGGGTCAAAGTATCACATAAAAATTTAATAACATTATTGTTCTTTTAACTTTTTTTTATTGTCGGGTTAAATTTTTCATGTGTTAAAATTTTTAGATCACATTTGTAAAGAGAAAAGAATTTATGTATAAACTCAATAATTTGAAGCATATCAACATTAGGATCTTATGAATTTCTTTTTATTTATTTTCCGCAATAAATAGCAAATCAAAATTTCTGTGATCCACACTTCATTTATTCGGGCTTTTTGCCTCGCACAAATTTCCGGATCTTCGAGCAAGATTTCCGGATTTTGGATATTCGTCGTTATTTCGTTGGAATTCGGGCTTAGTTTCGACGCCGCTTGGCGATTTATGGTTACAACATTTCCAGAGCAGTTTTCCCCTTATTTTCCTTCAAGAAATGCCATTGTTGGTAGTTCACTTTTATCTTTATTAAGTTGTATCACACCTTAACTTTGATAATAACTTTTATTTTCCCTTATTTTTGATTTATTTCTTTCAAGAAATCTATGTTAGCATTATGATTAAATAAAAAAAATAAGAAAATTTAAATTTATAGTTTTATTTTTACCTCAAGTCCCAGTCATCTAAATCAATGGCTTTTGAATTAGATATCAAAGGTGATAAAATTAATATTCACCCAAAGAAAGGCGTTATTGTCAGCATTACGCTGATTTTCAATCGATTTATAATCAAGTTGTTAATCTGATTAAAGAATATTTGATTTCGAACGGTTCCATGAATTAATAAAATGAAAGGTTTTGGCCAAAGTTAGAAATGTTGAGTCAAGAGTAAGTTGTCAAAATCGTTCCTATTAAACTGCACATAGACTCTAACAACATATCATCTTTATACATTCACAGGATGACATCAGATGGCATTAAAAGACAGTGAATTAGAGTATAAAAAGTAACTACATAATATCATTTCAGCTCATTTGTAGTTTGATATTAAATAACACATCAACAATATATAATGTAGATATGAGTAATATCTCGATGGAATGGCATAAAGTTCTGGTCTAATTCACGATATAACACTCTTTCTGGAGTTTTTTTTTTTTTTTATTTATATATCTCGGCTCTTCGGAATCCTAGCCCATAATAAAACACATCAAATAACAATAGAATTTCTCCTCATAAAAACAAAGATAAATTTAAAAACATCAAAACAATTTCTGTTTAAAATCGTTACGATATCAAGTGGCAAGAAGAAACCCTGCGACAGCAAAGAGTTGATGAATTCCGGTCGATGTAATTCGTATTTATCACAGTTGAAAAACATGTGATTTAAATCCTCTTTCTCAAACCCGCATGAACAACCGGAAGACTGCAAAATATTAATTTTATTTAGGTGGGCGCTGTAACATCCATGGCCGGACTTCAGTCTGACAATAGTTGAATAGAAATGTCTAGGGACGTCACGCCCTGTGTACCATTGGTGGTAAAGAATACGGGGATTAATTCGAATGAACTGAGTCTGCCTGTGCTGATATGTTTCATTTCAGTGTCTGTACCAGTCCTCCTTTACAAGTTTCTGCCTGCAGATGGACAAGACTTCAGAAGACGAAAGTCATTATTTTCCAGCTTGCCGTCCTGTAAGGCCGCCTTAGCTAGCTTATCTACACGCTCATTATTGATGAAACCAGCGTGACCCTTCACCCATAACAATTTTACCATTGATCATTCAACCTAGCAATATTGTTTAAAATTTCCACTATAACAGGATGGTACTTCCAGAAGTGTTTCCTGTGTTTTAAAGATAGTAGAACATTTTTTATATTATTTCGAATACTATCTATATACTTTAAGGCCTTCAAAATTGCTACTGCTTCCGCCGTAAAAATACTAGTGGATGGATAAAGTTTAAAACTAGCATGGTAGTCAATAAGGGGTACCAAAAAAGCACAACTAACACCACCACTTGCAGTCTTGGAAGCATCAGTATAAATAACCAAACTACCCTCTATCAACTGCAGAGTCTCGGTAAACAATTCTTTATTTTCCCAAATATCATTCCCATATGGAGGAATAATCACCTGTTGTCAGCCAAAGTAATAAAAAAAGGTCGCACTTGGAAAGATCCAACATCTCAAAACAGAGAGTAGGCGAGGGGAGAGAAACTTGAACGAAGCGATAATAGGGGGGTAGGCCTCTTTTTCCAGAATCTACCTGTTACCTGCTCTACTGCTAACTTAGTGATCTTAGCCTGAAGCGTTTTATGGTTCAAAGTTGACAGTTTAACCACCTGCTTCGTCGACAAGAAATTGCGTCTGGCCTCAACGTTAAGCATTTCAATAGGTGTAGACCTCATTGCGCCTAAAACCGAAGCGCTTTGCTCCTAATGATCCGAATGCGCTCAAGCATATACGGTAGCGCGAGGACAAATCCCTCGCGCTACCGTATACAGTGCAAAAACCAAATGCGACCTAATACAACTTTTATAAAAATTCTGTGCCGTTTGAAAATCCGCACCCCATTTTATCTTCACGAATATACGGAGTATGTTTATAAATTTTTCACACTTCCCGACAACATAGTCAATATGTCTGTGCCATGTTAATTTATTATCTATCATAATTCCTAAATTTCCTATGCAATTCTGAATGGGAAAGATGAAATCACCCAGTCTTATGTTACTTGAAGGGATAGTTCTGTGTCAAGAAAAGTACAAGATTGCGGACTTATTGGATGCAAGAGTCATCCCATTATCTTCTATCCACCTTTTCAGAATACTAACTGTGTTTAAAAGATTATGATTGAGCTCATCTAAAGTGTTTTTAGATGATATAAGGCAAAAATCCTCAGCATATTGAATGGTTTTGGCTGTAATCTCTAAGCGCTCATGTAAATCGATGGAATAAAAATCAAGAAATAAACTCGCGCAATATTGATTTTTTGAAAAAGCAAGTTGAACCTCGGTAACTAAATCTGCTACTGCGTCCAACGAACTAAATGATTTTCTGAAGCCGTATTGTTGACAAGGTAGGATATTATTTTGATCTAGCCACCATTCAAGGCGTGCTTTTATTAATCGCTCATATGTTTTCAAAAACCACGACAGCAGTGAAATAGGTCGGAGAGAGTCCACCTCACCAGACGAGGTATTCTTTGGAATGGGCACAACTACAATACTTTTGAATTCATTCACATAATTACCTGTTGCCCATATCTCATTATAAATGCCCAACAGAAAATGCTTCATGTCCAGAGGGAGACGTTCTATAAGATCGTAAGTGATATGATCAAGACGCTGTAGATTTACGAAGTGAAAAGGTATTATGCAGCTCGCAAGAAGTAAAAGGAGCCATCATGAAATGTAGGGGGAGGTATGGGTCATTACTAAGCAGAATATTATTGCACACAAAGGATGGAGTTAAATAGGGTAGAAAATCTTGCAGCTTATCCTCATTAGCAAGAAAAGATCTATTGCCAGACAACCCAGAAAATCTTCGAATATTATCCCATACGGTTTTTGCAGGCGTTGTTCTATTTAGGCTACTGCAGTAATTTTTCCATTTATTCCGCTTTTTCCTTTTCAAAAATCGTTTGGCATAAGCCAAGGTCTCTTGAACTTTAATATAATTGTCCAGAGTAGGTTGTTGTTTATACACCTTAATAACAGATCTCCTTTCTTTAACAACCTGCGAGCACTCGTCATCCCACCAAGGTGGAGAGGTTTTGGATTTTTTCTCGTATGGACGCCTACACACGAAACTTTCTGGAGTTTCTCACCTAGATAGCAATATTTCGTAACAAAGCCAGTTACGTCATTTCAAAAAAAAAGAAAGGAAAATTAGGATAGAAGTTCACGAAATGTTAAAATGTAATATGATGCTTAAATTGCCCCTTTTCGCTTTTTTCAACTATTAGTATTTCAACGATTTTTACCATCATTTTCCACGTCAATTAATTATATAATAATGACATTCATCGAAATTCGAGTCGGATCGATTTTTTTGAAAATTTTCATCCTCCCCTCCTTTCGATTTTTTCAACTTTTAGTTTCAATTTCTTGGAGAAACTAAGCGCGTTAGAGAAAAACGGTTTTTATTATTGTTTTTCACGTCATTTAATTATATAATAACGTGACTTTCAACGAAATTCGAGTCGAATCGATTTTTTTGAAAATTTTCATCCTCCTCCCCTTTCGCTTTTTTTCGACTGTTGGCTTCTATTCTTTGGAGAAACTAAACGCGTAAGAGATCAACGGATTTTACAGTTATATAATAAAGTGACTTTCAACAAAATCGATTTTTTTGAAAATTTTCATTCTTCACCTGAATGTTTTTCTTTGCTCTAAAAGCTCATTATTCAAAGGTAAACATGAAATATCACATTCGACAATTGAGTTAATTTGGTCCAGCTGGTCCATCATTTATATAACTGTTCTTCTCTTATTTACATCTATTTGGACATTCGTCACATTCATCCAATTCTTATTAATAAATTTCGCATGTTTATACTTTTTATGACAAAAGTGTTGCTTGTCAAAAGTATCACATTTGGTCAGGTCTACTCTTTAATTTTTTATGTTTTTCAATGGCTTTCCGTACTATTTTGGATAGATGGATACTTTATATGCTAACGATGCGACATTGATTATCCGAGGCAATGACGCTGAAGAGATCATTCAAATATCAGAACTGTTCTAGATAGAACACATAATTGATGCATCGTGAATGAATCATGTACGAACAGTCAGAATGATGTTGAATCAGAGCAATTTGAAGAACACAAAAACTTATTGTCAAGGTGGAACTAGAAGTAGCTTACATGGAGAAACTTTCTCTTAACTAACAAACAAGCCTTTATCTTACAACGTAGAGCTCTAAAAGTTATGGGAAGCCTAGGATACTAAGGACTGTCGATACATGTTCGTGCGTTACGACGTTCTGATGATCTTATAAGTTGGGCCTTTAGGAAAGCTCATAATTTGAAACCTTTGGTTTAAGGGCTAGATACGGTGTTGAAGTGGTTGTGGATGAATCTCTTTCCTTTATTAAGCAGTTGCGGGTGTAGATACTATGCGAGAATATTTTTGGTATGGATGATATACAGAGCTAACACTGGTATGCCTAGCTTCTTGGATATCCTAGAGTTTCAGTGATTTGAATATTGATCTTTTTGATCTCTTACGACTGAAGTCGATACTTATCCTTTATGCAATCTTTTGATCTATGCCAGGTATTAAAGTTGCGATCAGAATTACATCAATTATGTTTGGCGGGTGGAATTAACTCTGAACCACGACCAATTAGCTTCGGTAATTTGAT
This sequence comes from Onthophagus sagittarius, assembly GCA_036711965.1. Taxonomy (NCBI): domain Eukaryota; kingdom Metazoa; phylum Arthropoda; class Insecta; order Coleoptera; family Scarabaeidae; genus Onthophagus; species Onthophagus sagittarius. The sequence goes on along the minus strand of JASERS010000001.1, from coordinate 18,473,383 downwards.
TTAATTCAAATTCATTTTAATGTGTTTATGCATTTCTTTTATGTTATGTGTCGCCCTCTCGCATCTGTAAAACTAAGTTACTAAGAAAACCCAGCTCCTGGACACCTCAAAGAGTTCAATTAGCAGAAGGAGACTATATATCTTGAAAATATTGATAACAAGATTTGCTTGTTCAATCGTTTCATTTTATTCTTATTTGAAATCCATGCTTCAGTTATTGTTATTTCAACAAGAAACAATTTTCAGTCCTTGGATAATAGATAACATTAAATTTTTGACGAAAGTTAGAAATAAAGATTACACGAAATTTAGAGGGGCTAAATGTTATTTACCGCGATTACCTTGCCTATAAGGAGTGGCGTAATTTTACTAATTCCAGTATTCAAAGAGAAAAAAAAGCTCACCTTGAGCGATATACTAAATACCAAAAATAGTCGGGAGTTGTGGGGTAGTTTTCGGAATATGTATATTCTAAATACAAGATAGCGTTCTATTTCTGAGGGACCTATTGATGTCAATGCTTTCAATGATTACTTTTTATCCTCTCAGAATAACTTGCAGGGTAATACTGAATTAATCACTTTCTTTTCGTCGAATGTAAAGCCTACAGTTACTGATAAGCTTCAGTTATCCTTATTCTCGGAGCTATCAATCAGAATTAATGGGATTGCTTTTGATGGTATCAATACAAGAACGCTGATGCTGTGTTGTCAGATTATCTTGCTTTATGTATGTCATATTATCAACTTATTCGAAGTTGATATTGAAGTCCATTTTTAACCAGTTTCTTTAGGTTTTAAAGGCAACAAAAGTTTTTATAAAGGTTGCACTTTTACTGGTTAGTAAAAAACTTATTAAATATAATACGTCTCTTTATTTATATATTTCGCCTGTCTCAGCAGGCATCTCCAGAATTACTACAAAAAATTGTGTGTCAATTTTAAATATGTTAGCTTATAGAGAGAGTATGATTATAGTAATATATAAGTTGCAAAACAAAGATTTATGAAATGTCTGCGATTTCTATATTAGCCATAGGAGCCTTCACTATTTTAAGATAAGCTTCATACTATTTTAATATAGACTTATACATTAATACCTGTGAGAAACATATATAATCGTTCAGACATTTCACATTGAATTGTTCTGAACCTATCAATTTTATAATTTATAGAAATCATGATTGCATGTTAAAATGTGTTTACCGAAATTGAGCTCTTCTCTTTGTATGTGTTCTTTTACCCCGATTATGAATGAATAAGCGATTTTACCTACATGATATACACTACAGGTGTCACAGTCCAATTTATATACTCGGCCTTTATCTACTAGATCTATAGTAAAGCTTCGCTAGATCTAATCCGAGTCAATTAAAAGCAGCTTAATTCAGATTATGGAAGCATGCAGATTAATGCAATCACATTTGAATATTGTCCAAAAAGTCTTATAAATACATATTTATAGATTTATTGTGCCAGATAATAGTATTATCTACAGCCTATCTTGCAGCACATATAATACATTGAAGCTTTTACTAGCTTCCTCACTTTTAATTTGTTCTCCCAGCATCTTCATGGAGAGAACTGCTTTATTTGCTGCAGCACAATATCAATTTCTTTTAATTGTTGAATAGACACTGCAATTACGTCATAAGCTTCCTTTTCCTCTACTAAACTGCAATAATTGGATCTGAGCTTTTTTTATATAAATGCTCTTTAGTGGTTTTGAAATATCGTTTTATTCTACAGATAGAACGAAAAATCTGTTAATTCCAATTACCGAAACTATTACCAATTTGAACTGCAATGGACATAATTTTAGACAAATTTTATATTTTCTAATTGTTAGAATTACAAGGAAATTCGAATTTAGTGGTGTACGAATTAGCGGAGCTTTACTGTATTTTATCTTTGGCTTCTTAAGATAAGATGATATCATATTTTTTTTACAGGCATTTCCATTATTGTAAACTATTGTTCGTATATTTTAGACGTTTTGGCGATTTAAGTGTTTAATGTAAATAGAATTTATTTGTTTAAGTTGAAAGCCAAAAACTTCTATAGATAGAGGAGTATTGCACCATCTATGTAGGTAAGTTTTAAAAGCTGCATATTTTTGGGACTGGTTATGAAAAGAGTTTTCTGGGACGATGATACCGGTTTGAGTTGGTTTTCTGTAGATTTTAGACTTTACTGAATTGTCGTTGTTTATAAGGATCAGGTCAAAGAAATTGTGTTCGTTATTTTGTTCAGTATATCGTTATAATATTTATATATTGTCAACTCTTGTCTTCAGTGTTCTGTTTTTCCAGATTATTGGAAAATTGACGGGATATTGACAAGGCCACGGTTATTGTTCCATTTGATTTTTCCAAGGCTTTCAGTACAATGGAAGCCTTGAAAAAAATCAAGAAATTGGCCGTTATCATTAATTCATCACTTAGATTTCATTCGCATGTGTGTAATTTGCTTATGCGACTACTCTGCAGTAACCGCAACTTATTAAATAAACATTTAAGAATTTGAACATGAAATAAATAAAATTAAACTACCAGAAAACTGGCCTATCGGTACTTATGTCAGTCGTTTTTTCTGGAAGATGAGCCGTCAAGTGGTTGTATTACCAATTGTATTACCAAAACATACAATCACTATCAACTGCGATAAATGGCCTTCTATTTGAAATTGAAATCCTTCGAAATTGTAAAATGATTTTTTTGGTGGAACATTGGATGGATACGGAAACACTAAATTCATTTTCATTACCAGGTTTCTAATTAGTGTCTTTCTACAGTCGCCAATCGTCATCAGGTCATGGTGATGACGATTATTGACGTCTTCTTATCTGTATATACAGATCGACATCCAGAAAAATTTTAGATTTTATTTCTAAACTGGAAGAATTGCTCGATACTATCTGTAAACTCAATATTACCAAAGTAATTGCAAGTGATCTCAACATTGAACTTTTAAAGAATGATAAATATAGTAATTGTCTTAAACAAACACTCAACAGTTTTTGATTGAATGTTGTTCAATGACCCACAAGAGTAGCTACTCTGAAAAATAGAACAACGTCATCTTGTTTGGCTAACATTATCACATACTATCCAACGAACAAGCTCAATTATCAATACATCATTTTCTGAACATGAACACTTCTGAAATGAGTAAATCGCCCGCATCCAAACAATATAAGGAAATGCGATTTCTAGGTACCGAGAAAGTAGCAAACTTCTTGCAACAACTTGCGACAGAAGACTGGTCAGATATTTATTAAAATAGAAACGATATCAATATCCAATTTGACGATTTCACGAATATATTTCTTGAACATTTCAATACACATTCTCCATTAAGGGAAATGCCCATTACTTATCGTAAAAAAATTCTTAACAACGATTTACAATGGGGGAATATTATGAAGGATAAAAAATATGAACGCCTGGTACAGTAGAAAGCATGAAGCGTTATACTTTGGAAGTCTTTGCCTCGATGACGGTTGTAATAAAAACGGTTCTGATATCAATGTATAAAACTATACAAGCCCTCGAGCACAATAACTAAATCAAACTTTTAAACACAGTAAAAGATTTTATTTATTACAGCTCTATGTACACTCATCAAGGCCAGACCATTAAGGCGATCCTCTGCCATGATGTTTCTTAGCATGCTTTTAGTCATCTGAGGCTGCTAAAGGATCGCTCTACTCTACAGGTCGTGCATGGTAAAGCAATCAAAATTTTCAATGCTCCGTTTCGGGAAAGAAGGAATTTGTTTCATTTGGGACATCAACAACTGTAAGATTTGTAAGATTAAGGCTATCGTGCTATAATTGCTGCCAAAGTTCGATTTCATTCTTTATGTTCGGTATTAATAAAATTGGGCAATAGATTCACAAGTTTATTTCAAATTTTCAGTTGTCATCTTTTGCATCTGCGCCGGGTTAACTTAGATAATGCGAATGATGGCGTTTTCTTCAGCAAAACGTACTTCAAGGGAGGTATTGATTGAATCCAAGTATGGTATTACTAAAGACCTCTTCCAGTACTCTAAAGGGCTTTCTGCTGGATGATTGCTTCCACGACGTTGTTTCCCCGTTATACGCGGCATTTATGTAATGTCCTCCTCCAGTCCGTTTTTCTCCGCAACAGCAATTCCTTTATAATTTCGTCTGTCACTTTTCCGGATTTTCATTGTGGTTTTTAATTAAAAGTAAAATCCTCTTAACGCGTTTCAAGGCTTTGACATCGTCCAAAGCTACAGATTGGAGTACGTAGACAACGGATTCCATCAAAGCCGAGTATTTGGCTACCAACATGAATGTCCAAGATTAAAGCAGTATATAACTTACCAAAAAACTTTTTGATGTGCATTTTGATAAGGTGATGAATGGAGACCCACTTAGAAACTTCATAACTCAACACGGAGATGATGAGATCTTATTATTTAATAAATATAAATCAATATTGACTAACACAGGCAATCCGGTTGTCTTATAATCGGTTTCCAATGAACTTGTTTAGCTTGTTTCGTTGATCGCTTCCAATTAAAAAGTGACTCGCTCGCAGCGGCTCTCGTCATTATATACCGAAACGAACACATACTAGAATGTACGGTAACATTCTACCTGCTCTAGGTCTAGTAACTGCTACCAAATTACAAAGAGTTCAACAAAATAATAAACGCATCAAACCAAACAGAGAAGTATGGCATACTATACAGGGATAGACAGGAAAATCTTATAAAGAAACTCTACCTAACTTTGATAATATCCAATTTCTTGCAGAATCCTTTATTAAATCCTCCTCGCTATTGAACACTGGAAGTGTACTTTCTCACAGCACTGTAAGTGTTCCAATCCAAACTAATTCATTTTAATTTTTTCCAACATGCACAGACGACCTCCTCACATTAATCAATTGACGATATACCTATAGATTTCCTAAAAAAAAGTATCCCGGATCTTATCTAAAACCCTTAACCTATTTGATTAATAAGTTATTTAAGGACGGAATATTCCAGGATTACCGCAAACAATCTAAAATCCGACGGATTTATAAGAAAGGAGACATCAATGGTCTTCATAATTACCGACTTATAAGTCTCTTAACTGGTTTTTAAAAATTTTCGAGAAAGTTCCTTATGACAGACTTTATAACGCTTTTGAAAATAAAGAAGTGGCTTGTGGAATTCTGTTTGACCTGAATAATGCCTTCGACAACATACCATATGACCAATTACTATGGAAACTGGAAAGATATGGAGTTAGAGGTAGTGCTTTGTCCTGGTTCAAATCTTATCTCCCTAATAGAAAATAGTACACTTAAACGTCGCTGGTGCTTCTGCACAGTCCAGAAATTTTATAATATCTAAAAGTGTATCACAAGGGAGCATTTTGGGTCCTTTACGGTGAGCGAAAATATTAAAAGGTTAGGCGCCTTCGAGGAGACGATCCGGACGGCTGACCTTGAACGGGTACGAGTTTCAAGAAAAAACAGAGCAGTATTTGAAACATTTAAAAGGGCGAATGGCGGAGAAAAGAAAAAAGCGGACTTAAACAGTAGTACAGAAATTGAAAACACCGTTAGTAAAGAGAAAAAGACACAAAAGAGGAACGCGGAGGAAGAGGGAAAAATGGATAGGCTAGAACAACTGATGCAATTGCTAATATCGAAAGTTGATGCAAATACAGATGAGAACAAGCTGCTGAGAGAAGAAATAAAGAATAGAGAGGAAAGATGGGAGAGAGAGAGAGAGAGAAGAATAGTATGGAAGGATTAAACAGTTGGAAGTAAGAGTGGAGAATATGGAGAGACGTAATAAGAAGAACAATATTGTTATGGAAGTATTAAAGGTAAAAACTAATAAGGGAGTGACTATGAATACAATAGAGATGAAAACGTTCGAGGATAAAATGGCAATAATGAACAACAAAAACAAATTGAGAGGACGTCAATTTTACATAGATGATGATTTGACACACAGGCAACGGGAGATACAATATGAAATGAGAAAGAGAGCCCAAGAAGAGATATCTAAGGAAAACAGAGTGAAGGAATAATTGGAAATGGTGAAGCCGCAAAACGGACACACTATACTATATAGTGGAGTAGAACAAGACACTAGAGCAGTAGTGGGAGTGGTATGTTTAATACATAGCAAACACGAAAATGAAATTTATGATTGGAAAGCAATAAATGAAAGGTTAATCACCATAAAATTATGGAAAAATAACAGAGATCAGGCTATAACAGTGACACAGAATAACCAGAAGTGACACTGGAGCTATCCCGCCAAAACTGGTGTCGTAAAATAAGGGGTGCCGATAATGCGCCTGTAATGACGTCATAGTCACGTGGTAGTCCCCCATACTGTAATTAATTTAAAAATATGTTTCTCAATTATTCGGTTTAAGTTATTGTCAACCTTTTATTTTAAATAAATATTATTTGACATTACTTTGAATATACATTAAAAATATGTTTATTCAAATATGCGCCTGTTGTGACGTCAAAGTCACGTGATGGTACCCCTTATTTTAAATCAAGGTCAAGAAACGAAGTGCCGCCAACATCAAACGAATCGGCGTCAGTGTCACTTCTGTTTTTTCTGTGACAGTGATAGGGGCATATGGACCCAATAAAGATGATAGCAAAATCAACACACAACATTCTGGAGTAAATTAAGAGAAGAAACCAAAAAAGCGAAGGGAGAGATATATGTAATGGGTGACTTGAACGGAAGAGTAGGAAAGAGAGATGGAAAATATGGCGATGTTATTGGCAAATATGGAAAAAGCTATAGAAATAATAACGAGTACGAATTCTTGAATATTGCATAGAACAAGATCTAATAGTAACGAATACGTTTTATAAGCATAGGGAAATACATAAATACACTAGAGAAATAATCAGCAGAAATGAGAGGTCGATTATCGACTACATAATCACAGAAAGATAAAACAGGTACAAAATCATAGATGTTAGAGTCAAAAGAGGCTATGAGATAAATAGTGACCATTATATGCTAGTTGCGGAAATAACTAGAGAGGGGACGACAGAACATGGGGTTGGTGACAAGAAAATCAATAATGAAACAATCAGATCATACAAACTAAAGGAAGAAACAATAACTCAGAAATATAGAGAAGAAATGAGACGGGAAATACTGATGATACCTGAAACAAAAACACAAAGTCTGGACACTCTGGATGAATGGAAGACACTGAAAGCAATAATAATAAACGTGGCTAAACAAGTCTGTGGAACTAGCAAGAAGAACAAATATAGAAAACAAACATAGTGGACGCAAGAATTAAAAACAAAGATTAGGAAAAAGAAGACTAAGTGGCAGAAATTCTTGAAGTACAAAACACAACAAAGTTATGATGAGTATAAAATAGAAGCAAAAGAGGCGGAAAAGATGAGACGTAAAGAAAAACAAAGATCTTGGGACGAGTTTGGAGATAAGATGGAAAAGAATTCAAGAGAGAATCAGAAAGCATTTTACAGCATTTTGAAGTCACTGAGACAAGGGAGGAGGGAAGAATGTATAATAACGGATAAGAATGGCAAGGTGAATGACGAATGTAGAGGATAGGATGGAGAGATGGAAAGAGTACTTCCAAGAACTACTGAGTGAAGGTTATAACCTGGATGAAGAGCAAGAACAGACCCGTAGAGAAGAAATTGTTTTAGAGGAGGAAGGCATAGCTAAAGAGGAAATAGAAGAGGCGGTTAAAAGTCTCAAAAATGGAAAAGCCACGGACATAGATAAAATAACGGCGGAAATGGTTAAAGAACTAGGAGAAGAAGGAAAGCAACTGTTAGGCCAGGCGCGCACATGCGATTTTCTGTCGCGCGACTGTTTGGTCGCAAAAATAACACACACAGCATTAAATACAAATGCGCGCATATGCGACTAAATAATAGCAGCGATTAAAAAGATGTAACCTGCTCCATTTTTGTAACGACGCGATTGCCGCGTCTTTAAATGTATCACATGAACAAGAATGAACATGCACGCACATGCGACTGTTCAGTCGTAGTCGCAGCACAGGTCGAAGTTGGTGTATAGGATAATTATTACAACAAATTTATTAAAAATGGCTGAATCTTCAGAAGTGTCTGATAATAGTGACAATGACTTGACATTTAGTGTCTTAGACACAGAAACTATTATTATCGAGGTAGAAAAAAGACCAGCTCTTTACAACAAACATTTGAAAGAGTATAGTGACCGAAATTTAAAGGAAAAATTGTGGAGAGAAGTGTATAGCAAAGTTATATCCACTTGGAACAAGTTATCGGCCGAAGAAAAACACAAGAGAGGTACGTGATATTGTTTTTATTTAATAGTTTTTAATAATCTTATGTAATAAATGTTGTGCAGATAAGTATTTAAATTTTATCATATTGCCACGGAACTGAACCTTCGGGGGATGTAAAGTAATTTGCCATATAGTCTCTTATATTAAGACCAACTCTGTTAGGTCTTATTCCAGCTGGAGGGCAGCTCTGTAATAAACACTCATAAAATTCGTCCTCCATTTGCACACCGTCTTTCTTTCGCACGAAGTTATGTAGAATGCAACATGTTTTAATGATAAGGTCGGCAAATTCGACTCGCACGTCTAATGATCGATGCAAAATACGCCATTTGTTCGCTAAAATACCAAAGGTACACTCTACCATACGCCGTGCACGAGTCAGTCTATAATTAAAGACTCTTTGTTTCATTGTTAAGTTTCTGCGAGGATAAGGCCGTAAAACAATTTGTGATAACGCGAATGCTTCGTCTCCTACTATCATGAAAGGTATGGGTTCTCCCATCTCGTTGTTTGGTAATTTTTGTGGAGTAGGAACATTTAATTGGTTATTATGTAATCTTTGACCAAAATTCGAATTCTTAAAAACATTGGAATCGCTTCCAGCACCATATGCTCCTACATCTATTGCTGTAAAACAGTAGTCGGCGTCTACTTTACCCAAAAGAATAGTCGAATAAAAGTTTTTATAATTATAAAATTCGGAACTAGTATTATTTGGTTTCTGTAATCTAATGTGCTTGCCGTCGACTGCACCAATACAGTTTGGAAAATTTGTCCTATCGTAAAACTCTTTGGCAATATTTATCCAATCTTCTTCAGACTTTTCTGGTATGTATAAAGGCTGTAAATAGTTCCATAATTGGTTACACGTGTCTTCAACAATTTCCCTAATTTCCCTAGCCCCAAGTAAAAATTCAAAGTGTAAAGAATTGAAACTATTGCCGGTAGCAAGGTATCTGAAAAATAAATAATAACTGTTTTTTATTGCAGGAAAAATTATTCAAAAAAAATGGAAAAATTTAAAAGATTGTTTCGCTAGGGTATTAGCAGCCCAGCGTAAAGCAGTGTCTGGGCAAGCAGCAAAAAAAAAGAACATATATTTATTTCGACCAATTGCAATTCCTTTTCCCAATAATGAAAGATAGACCAACTACCAGCAACACCGGACCTTCTCAATCAATTGAGATTGATCAAGAAAATCAAGAAATGATATCTTCTCCTTCTTTAGCAACCAATACAGAAAATTCGGAAAGTACATCGATATCTAAAAGAAGGGCTGCAAGAAAAACTGTGCTTAAAACAATTCCATATGAAGAAAAGTTACTGAAAATATTGGAGGATAAGCAATGTGAAACAATCGACGAAGATAAAAATTTTTCACTTATGCTTGCTCCAATGTTCAAAAAATTAACTGATGACCAAAAACATTATGCGAAAATTGAAATCTTAAATATCATGAAAAATGCAAAAAACGTCGGAAATCCTCCAGTTTTTTACAGTTCAATGCAACAATCTTATTCTCATCTTTATCCTAACCGTCCGGTAGACCAAGTGCAATTTCCAAGATCAAATTTTCAACAACAGCAACAAGGAGGCAATGAAAGTATTTACTCCGCGCCATCGACATCAACGGTCAACTCTGCACAGTCCACACCATCATTTTTTCTGATGGTGACAATGCATATTTTGACTTGTCAAATCAATAAATTAATTAAATTAAACAAATAGAACATATATTTATTATTTAACCTTATTTTTAATATCTACTTCTATATATCTAGTCTAATCTGCAAACTACTTGCAGAAAATATCTAGTTAATTTGGCAGAACGACGACAGAAAACAAAAGCTGGTAAGTACCTTCTTACCTTATTGCTACTGCAAGACATTCCTCAGGTGGTGTACATTTTCTCCATTTACTATTTTGGTACGATATTTTCGGTCCTATTATTTTTAATAATTCAAGAAAAGATTTTTCACTCATTCTGTAATAGTTAAAGAATTTACGAGGATGCTTTCTTAAATCTTCATGAAGAATGTAAAATTGACCCCGATGTTCTCTGTCAGATAAAATTGGATGCACCCAAAATTTTCTTTTCCGTTGCTTTCTTAATTTCTTTCGTAATAACAGAGCCACTATACAAGCGGTTTCTATGAAGTCCATGTTGATACTAGGCTCTAGTCACGATTAATCAGTCGCAAATGCGCGACCATACAAATTTTTTGCGACTACTACTTTTATGTCGCTGCGACAAATAATCGCATGAAAATCGCATGTGCGCGCCTGGCCTTATACAAATTAATTAAAAGAATATGGAAAGAAGAACGGTTCCCGATGGAATGGGAATTGGGAATGATCACCCCAATATACAAAGGAGGAAGAAAGATAGACTGTCACAACTACAGGGGAACAACACTAATAGGAACAATCACAAATATTTATGAAAAGATATTAGAGAAACGTATAAGAAAGATGGTAGAGGAACAAATTACCCAATCATAGAGCGTATTTAGACCAGGGAAATCAGTGCAGGACCATATATTCACTCTAAGACAATTATTGGAAGAGCACTAGAAAGACAGAAGAACGTATTTATAGCTTACCTGGATCTAGAGAAAGCTTTTGATAAAGTACCTAGAACAAAACTATGGCGAAGTCTGGAAAAGTTGGGAGTAAGTGGAAAACTAGTAAAAGCGGTACAAAGTCTTTACAGACGAACGAGGAATGTAGTAATTTCAAACAACCAGATGTCAAACGAGTTTACGACTAAACAAGGGGTAAGACAGGGAGGCAATTTAAACCCACTTTTATTTATAATTTACATGGATCAGATAATCAAAGGAGCCAACATGAACACTAAACCCTTTAAACATTCATTATGTGGGATTTCGTAACATGGAAAAAGTACAAATACAACAAAGTGCTTTTGCAGATGACATAGCGATACTGGCTAACAGCGAACAAGAGCTACAAGAGAAATTAACAACATGGAATGAACTGTTGGCGAAGTACGGAATGAGAATGAAAGATGAAGATAAGATAAAAGACCAATAATGAAGATATATATGAGAAACGAAGTGATAGAACAAGTGAGTCAATACAAATACTTAGGAGTTGTTATAGATGATACGGGGAACCAAGAGGCTGACATTAATTATAGAGTGTGTAGCACAAATAGATTATATTATACTTTAAGTAAATATATTACGAACAAGAGAGAGATTAAAAGGCAAACAAAAATGAAAGTATACAAAGCAATATATATGCCAACGTTGATGTATGGTGGTGAGACATGGACAATGAATGAAAGAATGAAGAGTAGAATAAGGGCAACAGAAATGAGGCACTTGAGAAGAGTGTATGGAGTGACTGTATGGGATAGACCTAAGAGTGAAAATATAAGAAGTGAACTGGAGGTGGAAAGTGTGGAGAGAAAGATTGGTGAGAGACAACTATCCTCGTGGGGACGTATACAAAGAATGGACAAAAACACACAAACGCGGAAGGTATGGGAAGCAAAGGTTCAAGGACAGCGAAGGAGAGGAAGACCAAGAAAAACATGGGAAGACGGGATAGAACGGCTCCTTAAAGAAAGAGGAATCAACAAAAACGACGCAAAAGCAATGGCTATGGACCGAAAGAATTGGAAGGAGGTGGTGAGGTGATGAACTAAGATGAAGAGAAACCCGACACCCTAATTAGGGTATAGAGGAGGAAGAATATATTTACACGAAATAAAAGAGAGTGTCTATAATAACAATAATATTCCAACAATAAATTTTGCGGACGATACTAATATATTAATCGCCGGAAAACGTTTAAATACAACAGTGGATATAGGAAATGACTATGTATGAGCTGGAATCTTGGTTATCTAGCAACAATTTGATTTTAAATGATATGAAAACAAATATATTGTTTAAAACTAAGCCTATTAAAGATTGCAATGATACATTGACCATTAACAATCAACTTTATAGCTGTTGTAATAACATTGTGTTAAACATCAATCTTGATGAATATTTAAAATGAAAAAATTTTAATTTTTGTGTTTAAAAATGAACATCTTTTTGCAGCAAATTCGTTCTGCCATGAATATCCTACATATGTAAAAGAATTTTTATTCTTCCGCAACACCGGCTAACACTGATTCAATCCAGTTTCTGTTATAATTGCCTAAAGATCTACAATAAAATTAAATTAATTATGTGATTCTTCCTGATGACCTCTATGTTCACTATTTACTTTCTAATTTTTATACCTTATTGTATTTTATTATATTGAGGTGCATCAATAAATATTATTATTGTTCTGGCGATGACGATCATAGCTTCCTTCAAGAATTTATAAATATATATTAAATTAATATTAAATATTCTTAAATAAAAGTACTCCACCCTACGAAATAGTAATATATGATCGGTATTCCTTACAATGCCAATTAAAATAGTTATAACAGATTTTATATTGTTTTCACGATTTTAATGGATGAAATTAATGGATAAAATCAATTCTCTAATGGATATGATTTCTGGTTATTCACATATAATATATTTATTAAATATAAATTTACACTAAATTGTATTAAAATTGTTCTACCGGAAATTAAGCATTACTGATACAATTGAACAAAGATAGAATTACCTCATTAATTAAAATTAATTAATTTGCTTTCATCGATGTATACTCATTAAAATTAAGAAGTAATTTACTTATTGTACCAAAAAATGACTGAAAAAAGTTTAATAAACTAAGACCACCGTTATAAACATTTGACCTTTCCCATTACTTCGCTATTTGCACTTTTACATTAAATTCGGTGACTATCCTTTAAAGAAGCTGGAGGAAAGACGAGTTTCTTTTCATTTTCTGAAGCGTAATTAGCAAATTGGAATTTAACGGATGGAAGTTCTTTTGATGGCATTAAATCAACATTACGACCGTTAAATGAAAAGACATACATCATAATTTTATAAACATCTCGTTCTGAAACAATTTCAACACAAAGAATGTAATTAGAAGCTCGAAGGAAATTCTCTCCGAAAATTCCTGAAACTTTTTTAAACATTAAAAAGGTTGATTCACGAAAACATTTCGCCCCCTTTCTTTATTATTTAGCATCCTATTAAACGCGTGCCAAGGAGGCGCGTATTTAAGCAGTGTAAGTTATTTATTGCGCCTTAACGAAATTAAGTAAATGAAAGTCTTCGTTATTCCGGTAATCCTCGAATCGTTGCCGAATTAGCGGCCATAGATACGAAAATTACTTTTAATCCTCTCGTATAAAGAACCCCATTTGCCAGATACGAGCAAATTTTTTTTGGCCCTCGAGTTTCATTTCGCGCTAAAACTCGCCTTGCTCATAGAGATAGTTTTGTGCTTGTCGAAACCGAAACGACGAAAAGCGGATTAAAATGCAGTGATTAATTTTGTCCGAACTAAAACGTTTTTTTTTTAAGTAATGACTAATGCAGGAGTGCGTAACTTGGAAATTTATTCTCTTGAAAGAAAGGGTATGTTCACCCTTCCTTTGGTAGTTCAGGAAAACATTGTTACCTCTCCCTTTTCTCGGAGTGATTTATGCTTTGAACCTGTCCTATCCCCATACATTGAGACATCCTACGCATTCGTTTTAGATTCACCCCTGTAGCAATCGAATCGTAATTTTCTTAAATCTTAAAGAAAGTGTCGAAAGTGTAGAGAACAAAAAGTGGATATCTCGTTCTTCTTTTTATTATTTATTTAAATAACATTTTAAAATTAGAAGATGGGATATCTAAGTCATATTTTATAAGGAAATAAAAATATTGTCTGAAAATCCAACAACTAAAATGTAAAGTTCGTGAGAGCGGAAACGAAGCTTGGGGATTTTAGGGACGTTATTTATAGGTTCATATATCACTTATCCGAGTTAGACATGCCCAGTTACCAACAATATAAATACATTGTGAAGTAGTTACCATAAATTGTTCTGCGTCCATGTTAAGCGTTGTTTTAATTTTAACTAACAATTTAAACGAGAATTTTAAACTACGTTTAACGTATTATTGGAAGCAATAAAAACTCAATTGGTACAATTTTTAAATCAATCAAGTCACAGACATATTTATAAAGATTATTTCCCAAACATTTAGATTGGATAAATCATTTTTCAAAGTGGGGCGCTTCTAGTAATTAAAGCTAAAGAACTTTATGGAAATTTTATGGATGATTCATTTTAAAAAACGGCCCTGTTTAAAAATCAGATTGAAATGTTGAAATTTACAAATAATACATAAAAATGATGAATAATTCAAACAAAGTCTCTTGTATCTTTTTATAACATCGGCAGGTATCGATCATTAAAACTGGAACGATTTGTGCATTTTGCAACGGATAACATTTTGACTTACTTAGAATAAAGTTCAATACTCAAATACAATGATTTTTTATGAAGAATTACTTCATTTCTATTATAATTAAATACTTTGTTAACCCTTTTCAATTGACTCAGGGTTTTCATTTAAGATTTTAATGGTAATACCTGAGAAACGGAGCATGTTGTAAAAAAACTTATAGAATAAACGCTGTAGAAAATTCAATTTTTAACAATATTGCTATCTTGCACTTTTGTTCTTAGATGCACAGATATTGAGAGAAAATTTGATGAATGTTGTTGGTTTACAAGATCGTAATTGTAACTCTTAGAAATCGGAGTATGTTACAAAAAATTTTGTGAATTTTCTTTGTTTACAAACTGTTAAAGATAAACGTTGTAGTAAGTATTATTTTTAATAATATCGCTCTTTTGCACCTTTGTTCTTAGAATTATGAGTTGCTAAAAGGGGAAGAAACTTAAGCATTACAAGTATTCACAATAATAAAGTCTTTTGGTAGATTTTTCCGATGAAGGACACGAAGGAGATTGAGGAGACGAGCGGTGACGACTAAAGATGACACTAGTTCTGCTAACATCAACGTAGTATTCTTCGCAGACAAAGATAACTAAGAAAGTGACACACTAAATGACCATTTGAATGGAAGAACAAGAAATGCAGATTTATATTAAATGCAGATTAGAATAAATATTTTCACGATCCGCTTTCATCATCAGAAAATAGACACTTTCTTCTATAAATCATGAATCGTTCAGTAAGATGTCTTAAGAATTCGACTTTTGGTGATTTTTAATTAACTTGAGATAGCCATAAATGTTCACGTTGAATTTAATGATTTATATCTCAAAAAGGAATACATATTTTCAATATCCGCTTTCATCATCAGAAAATAGACACTTTCCTCTATAAATCGTGAATAATTCATTAAGATATCTTAATAATTCGATTTTTCCTGATTTTTTAAAACAAGATAATTAATCTAAAAAAATCATAAAAAATTAGGGTAACATAAATAATCTTTATCTCAAAAACGAACAAAGATTTTCTAATTTGGTTCTCACCATGACAAAATAGACACTAGCTTCTATAAATGTTGAATGTTTCATTAAAATATCTCAAGAATTCGGTTTTTGGTGATTTTTCATAAACTTGAGATAGCTATAAATGTTCACGTTGGATTTAATGATTTATATCTCAAAAACGAATAAATATTTTCAAGATCCGGTTTCATCACGAGAAAGTAGACACTTTCCTCTATAAATCATGAATAATTCATTAAGATATCTTAAGAATTCGATTTTTCGTAATTTTTTAAAACAAGATTGTTTATTTCAAAAAATCATAAAAAATTAGGTTAACTTAAATAATCCTTATCTCAAAAACGAATAAAGATTTTCTAATTTGGTCCTCACTATGACAAAATAGACACTTACCTCTATAAATTTTGAATGTTTCATTAAAATATCTCAAGAATTCGATTTTTAGTGATTTTTAATTAACTTGAGTTAACTATAAATGTTCACGTTGAATTGAACGATTTATATCTCAAAAACGAATAAATATTGTCAAGATCCGGTTTCATCACGAGGAAGTAAACACTTTCCTCTATAAATCATGAGTAATTCATTAAGATACCTTAAGAATTGGATTATTCGTGATTTTTTAAAACAATATCATTAATTTCAAAAAATCATAAAAGTTGGGTTAACTTAAATAATCTTTATCTCAAAAACGAATAAAGATTTTCTAATTTGGTTCTCACCATGACAAAATAGACACTAGTTTCTATAAATGTTGAATGTTTCATTAACATATCTCATAAATTCGGTTTTTTGGGATTTTTAATAAACTTGAGATAGCTATAAATGTTCACGTTGGATTTAATGATTTATATCTCAAAGACGAATAAATATTTTCAAGATCTGCTGTCATCATCAGGAAATAAGCACTTTCCTCTATAAATCATGATTAGTTCATTTCGTTATCTTAAGTATTCGATTTTTCGTAATTTTTTAAAACAAGATTGTTTATTTCAAAAAATCATAAAAAATTAGGTTAACTTAAATAATCCTTATCTCAAAAACGAATAAAAATTTTCTAATTTGGTTCTCACCATGACAAAATAGACACCTACCTTTATAAATTTTGAATGTTTGGTTAAAATATCTCAAGAATTCGATTTTTGGTGATTTTTAATTAACTTGTGATAGCCATAAATGTTCACGTCGAATTTAATGATTTATATCTCAAAAACGAATAAATATTTTCAAGATCCGCTTTCATCACGAAAAAATAGACACTTTTCTCTATAAATCATGAATAATTCATTGAGATACCTTAAGAATTCGATTTTTTCGTGATTTTTTAAAACAAGATTATTAATTTCAAAAAAATCATAAAAAAATAGATTAACTTAAATAATCTTTAGCTTAATAACGAATACAGATTTTCTGATTTGATTCTCACCATGACAAAATAGCATTATAATGAATCATCATAGGTGAGTTAGGTTAATGTCTACAATGTTTATAATACGGGTATTTGGATGAACTTGAAATTCATAAAATCGACCTGAATTCTTTTGAGATACAATTCAGTGAGAAGATGTTTGAATTTTACCTAAACATGTAATTATATTTTTGCCAAATTTTATCTTCCAGGATTTTTTGTTTCTTCCCGTGTTAGAAAGCAATCAAAACGCAGAAGTCCTAAAATGCCCGTGAGTTTATCAAGAAAAATTTCCTCCTACAAATAGTTCTTGTTTTCGTGTAATATCTGGAAACGTCCAGTAATTAGTAGAGTCCCAAATATTCCTGCAATTTTAAAAGATTCAAATGGATTTAATAAGGGATTTATTAATATTTTCCCCGATTCCTTTTTCAAATATGGCAACATTTTCAATGTTGTATAAAATTGCACATGCAGAAATTGATGTAAAAGTAAATCGTCTTTCGTTTTAATCGCATTCTCATCGATAGGCAAGGAAATCTCCTTTTTAAAATTTCAAAATAATGCGCAACGTTTAATTAAGTAAATATTTGTGTAAATATAAATTAGAAAATAGAAACGTACGTCACTGTCTTTAATCACACTTATCGAGTCGATATAGGTACTTGTTGCCTGCGATTTTATTTTATTATTGCATTTACTTATTATTGATTCGATATCGGTCCGATATCGACATGTGAATACGTACAAGAAACCGGCCATTAGTCTATCAATATCACGTCAAAAGAGTAGCAAAATATTCAGTAATATAACACTGTTCAAGTAATTAAAAATATCAACTAAATACACAAGTTTAGTGCATCATACACTACCTTCAAAATAATTCATAAATATGTGGTTACATTCTTTAGAAGCAAATTAAGATCACTAACTTTTGAATTATGAAATACGAAAATAATAATGGTTTTCCCCGGTTTTCAATTACCAGTCTCACGAAAACGTCTTGCAAAACTTTGGTGATTTGGTATTATGGAATTAGGAAACCTTCCCTGTACATTCTAACACTTTCGCGGCCATTGCTATTACAAAACCCATAAACTAATACCATATCTACTTTTTCGCCATATGAAAAATTCATGATAAATCCAAAATGAAATGCAAATCAAACAATACCTATTAAATTTATTGCTGTTAAATTTAAGAATCAAATTTAGAAAATATTTATTTGTGGCAAAATTGCTCACAAGAAAAGAAGAGACTTTCTAAATTAAAATAACTATTTGGAAAAAACTAATGATAGTGTTTACGGAGGAGGTTATAAAAATATGGATGCAAAACCCAACCCCGTCCTTTCTAAAACTAAAACGTGACAAAAAAACAAAATTCATTGAAGATTTTTCGACTTATTTAAAAGAGTTAATAAAAAAATTGTTTGAATTAGCGATTAAACTAAGCAATTTTGTATATAAAATTGACGAATAAAAATTGAAAATAAAAACCTTAATTTATTCTTATAGATAATTGGATTTTTTGATTTAGGACATTTGGATTTTTGATGGAATGGGAAGAACGAATTCTTGAATTTAACGGAATACTTCTTCTGAATGGTAGACCGCATTAGTTGGAGCAAGAACTCTTTACATTTCTTGTTACTTAATATTAGGGGATTAATGTTATTTCAAAAATATTCTTTTCTTGTATTTAAATTATTCAAATAAAGACTTTATTGAGTTTGAGGTTACATTACTATTATGGCTGGCAGATAATGAAATTTTTGTTTGGAAATTCTTTCTACTCGCGATTAAATTTTACATACTCTCCTCGTCACGTTCAAAATCAGACTCCTCCAGATTCTTCTCCACACCTCTACTATCTCTAAATGACTTGATACTGCTTTAAACAAACTTGAGTTGCTGCCAGAAGACTTGCAATACTTTTCAGAATACGTGTAACGCTTGCAAACAACCAGCAATGCTTCCTGAAGATTTGATACAACATCTAAATGACTTGAAGTGCTTCCAGAGGTCTTGATATTACCTCTCGAAGGCGTGAAATGTTTCTAAAAGATTTAAAACAATTCTAGAAAACTTGAAATTGCCTTTGAAAGGCTTCAAATGTTTCCAAAACACTTTTTCAGAAAAGTTGATATTGCATCTAGGTATGAAATGGTATGAAATGAATCCGGAAGTCTGTGGCTTTTAGAAGGCTTGAAGTGTTTCCAGAAAACTTGATACTGCTTCCAAAAGATCTGAAGTCATTCCAGGAGACTCGATGTTGCCTCTGGAAGACTTGAAATGCTTTAAGAAGATTTAATATTACTTCTGTGAGAATTCCTACTTCCAGAAGACTTAACACTCTTCCGGAAGACTTCAAAAGGAGAGTTCTATGAGAGGAGAGTTCTATGAACAGTTTGAGGGGCAGCCATAGGATCTCCTTTGTCGCCGGTGATAGCTAACTTTTACATGGAATTGTTCGAAGAAAATGCTCTGAAGAAGAGCCAATGGAAACCAAAGCTATGGCTCCGACACGTTTGTGGTATGGCAACATGGTAGGGAACGCCTCTTTGAATTTCTAGGTCATCTAAACGCTCAACATCCCATGATCAAATTTACCATGGAAACAGAATCCGCCAAGCAGTTGCCCTTCTTAGATGTATTGGTCACTAGAACGACAAATGGTGATATGGAACTGGGGGTGTATCGAAAGAAAACCCACACCAATAGGTACTTAGAGGCAACATCGCACCATCATGCCAAACAGAAGAGGTCCGTAATTCGCACTTTGTTTCACAGAGCAGCAAGAATATGTAAAGGAGATAACCTAAAGAAGGAAGAACGGTTTCTACGGAACGTACTACAGACAAATGGATATAGTTTAAAGGACATCAACCGAGCCACCAAGCAGCGGAAGCGGGGAGAAGAAGCTGCAGCAAGTACAGAACCAGCTGGTTTCATCTGTCTTCCTTACATTTCCGGTGTAACGGAACGAATTGCAAGACATCTCTAGAAAAACGACATCGTGGTGCGATATGGAACGGTCACCAAAATTCGAAATACACTCCCGGTAGCCAAGGACAAGCTACCTCTATTAAAAGGAGCGGGTGTGTATCGGCTGTTATGCAGTTGTGGGAAGATTTACGTTGGCCAAACCGGACGAAACATCGAATGCCGTATCAAGGAACACGAGAGGGATTTGAGGCTGAGGAAGATTCAACAGTCGGCGGTTGCGGAACATTGCCATTCGGAGGGACACCGAATAAACTTCGACAAAACAAAGGTTCTGGCTAGGAATAATAAATATCATCAATGGCTGACAAGAAAAGCCATAGAAATCCACCGACATAAAAACAACGTCAACAGAGAAGGTGGCTGGGAACTCAGCAGAACATGGAAGATGGTGGTGAAGACGAACACGACTCCCAAACCGGACGCGACGCAGTAATTAGTTAGTAATTAGCTTGTAATTAATATAAATTAATTATTAATTAGTTTTCGACCTATATATTGTTTTACGATCCCCGATTTTGTCAGTTAGAACCAGTTTCTGAAGAAGGTTGCAACATGGCATCCGAAACGTCAAACATTTTTTCAAAAAACGCACGGCGAAACCCGAAAGTTTCTAGTTTTAGATCTAGTGTTAGTCCTAGTGATAGTTCTAGTGTTAGTTATAATTTTAGTTCAAGACTTGATATTGCTTCTGGAAGACTTCTAGAAGACTTGAAATGCTTTCATAGTGCTTCCTGAAACTTTGAAATGTTTTCAAAAGACACGATACTGCCTTTTAAAGACTTAATGCTGCTTCTAAAAGACTTGAAATGTTTTCAGAAGACTTGCAATAAAAAGAAAATTATTTTGGGACAATCTTTCTCAAATTTCTGTCTCAAATTTTGACCTATTTTATTTTGACATTTTGAATTCCTTGACCTATTTTGAGTCAAGGAATTTGTAGTCTTCCGTTGTACACGCATTTCAGAGACAGCCTGTATATTTTTAATAGGTTATGAAGCAACCAGTAAATATTAATATACCTATAAATACGTTGGGGTGACCTGAGCTTAGATGCGGACTTCTGTCTAATCTGCGGTGGATGAAATTTAAGGATAATTTACTCATGGAGTAAATAACGTGAAAAGTTTATGCGTTAGTTGTTTGTTAAAATAATGTTTTCGTAAAAGAAATTAATGAGTGATTTTTATTAACAGGAAATGATAAAAAAATCTTATCTCAAGTTTAAAGAAGCTTTAACGTCGAATAAATGTTTTTTTGTAACCAAATTTCCGGAAAACTCGGTGAATGAAAATTTGTATTTTCCAAAATATATCCCATTGGGAATTAATCTGCTTATTTGCGTTTTTGTTTTCACGACTCAAAATGTTTTTACCAAAATTTTCAATAATGACGAAAACTGACAAATTATTTTCTCACTGTTTTGAAAGCATATCCGGGTTTTCTTTTATACCCTTACTAACAAAAGCTTGGTATATATTTACATTACTTCTTGGACTGCGTGTTTCAAAACAAACTTTAATAAAAGTTATACTTAGCATTTATATAAAAATAAAAATTATAATTGTTAATAATAAAAATATTAAACGATATTTTAAGCAATAATAAAATGTTGAAAATTTATTAGGTATTAAACTATTTAAATTTTTATTATAAAACGTAATGAAAGGTTTTATTTTATGAAAAAAATGAGGAATCGCCGATAAAGAAACATCATGGATCCAAAAAAATAATTAAAATTAATGAAAACCTTTAACTTACAACTTGAAACTTATTGAGGCAAACAAAAAAGGAGATATATTCATAACTTGATAAAAAAAGCTTTCAAAAGACTTGAAGTGCTTCCAGAAAATTTGATACTACTTGATACTATTTTTTCAAGACTAGCACTTTCAGAATCATTAAAGCTCTTGCCAACTATCTTAATGTGATGACGGCTTAATATATCGTAAATCACTTCATTTTTTGGAAATATCACTATAAATTGTTCTATACAAAGACGTGTTGAATATTTCCAAACCCCATTTTTATCTTTTAGTCCATTTCGAAGATAAGATCGGAGAAGAAACTTGTTATAAATTTCATATGTATGCAGACGATATTCAACCTTATTACAGCTTTAAGGCTGTCCATTATAATACGGTGAATGAGAAAATTAATTTGGACCTTCAGCAACTGTGGGATACCTCAAATAAGCATCAACTGAAATTGAATCCTGGAAAGTCTGTTGTCGTAATTTTTGGTAACAGACGTATCTGCTCGGACCTGAAAAACTTAATACAAGTTACTGTTGGTGGTTGCACACATCCTTTTGTAGTAGGATCTAAAAGTCTAGGCCTTTCCCTTTCAAATGATTTCCGATATGCAGCTGAAGTGAGGTGGTATATAAAAAACCTTACACCGTTCATACCTTCCTGTCAATTTAAAGAAAAGGTTATGCGAAACGTTTGTGATATCTCAATTTAGTTACTTGGTACCAGTTTACCTACCATTCTGCGATCTGTATTTCGGATGCAAAACTCATTCAATTTGCACAAAATAATTGCCTATGATATATTTACAATATAAATATATTTAAGCATATAATCCATCCAAGAAATACACTTAAGTATTTATTTAATAAATTGGATTTAATTCTACGGTGGGCAGTTGTGATACAAATATTAAATAAGTTTTTTTGATTTTCTTTTTCTTGTAAGAATTTGTTTTTTTTTGCACAATAAATTATGATTATTGTTATTATTAAATTTACCGAAGCGATTTAAAATAAAAATACAATTTTTATTTTTAAAATTTTTATTTTATTTGAATTTTTTACGAGGTCTCGGAAAATTTGCTACACAGACATCTGGCGTAAGATAATGGGTAGCGAGATAGTGTGGGATTGGGGTGAACAAATACCCCGACCCACTAAAAACTCCTATCCTCGTTTACTTGGAAACTATCCATAAGGTTTTACTTCAGAGAAATCAAACGTTTTAAATTCCACATTTGCTATAATTTAAAAATTATCTTTTCCTCCAACTCTTTCGTTTAAATTGCGTATCTCACACAGTCACCAACTACATTTCACTTTTCCTGACTATTTAATACAATACTTATTCAAGTATCTAGTGTAAACGACATTTCAATCTTTCTATACATTTCTTTCCTTTCTCCTGTCCATCTTTCACAATTACACAATATGTGTTCAAGATCGTCATCATTTTATGTAAATGAGCTCTATAACAGTCATGTCTACTTAATAATTGGGTCGAAAAATCATTCCATTATCAACTGTAAACTCTACAATGTCTACATCTTGGCATCTATTCCGAACTAATAAATCGATTGACAAAGCCCCATTAGATATAGTCTTACATGCAATTTTGATAAATAATAGACTTCGCAGCCTTAAAAAGTTTTTTAACATGCTATTTAATTTTCATGGCGTTACTCCAACATACCACAGATCTTATAACTCCCCTTTTCTCAGCTCCTGGGCCATATGTGGATCCTATTATTCTATGCAACATTTGCATCGTTTCTGCGCTTTTAAATAAATATATTCCACATGAACTCCCCACTTCAGGTTTCTATCAATTATTACTCTTAAATATTTAAGTGAGTTATTAAATTTTACTTGTGCTGTTACATTAATTTCGTGTATTAACCTATTTTTCTACTTTTCATTAAGACATATTGGGTTTTCTCTGGAGCCAGTTTTAAACTTATAAATTCTAACTTATCCACAATTTCTTTGATTATAACATATTGATAATAACACTGCACAACGAACGTGCAGTCTTAGTTAGTGATGATTCTACATGGTAGATAATTATTTAACTACCTTATAGAAACATCACCATCAAATTTTCCTTAATAAAGACAGAAAATATTAAATTAATAACATAACAAACAGATTTAAATCAATATTACTTCACCAATAAATAAAAGCGTATAAAAAGTAAAGGCCAGCGAAATAAGGAATATAAGTATTAATATCAAGCACATAGGAAAGTAGATTTTTATAGATCGTCTTATTTTTGATCACTCGGTATAAAATAACTTCATATCGACTTTACAAGGGTTATATAAAAAAAAATTACGTAAACTGCCGACAATATATCATTAATTCTATTTATTTATGACATTTTCTTAATACTAAAACAATTTTCTATATTTTAAATAAAATCTAAAATAACAAAAATAATTAATGACATTGTTGTTGTATTATTGCAATATCTTGGCCCGGTTTCTTTCGTCAGTTCTCTGCAGCAGAAAACCTTATTTATTAAAACTAATTGTGTAAGCTTTGCCACTTATAGGAGTAGAATCGTCAATTTGCAACCTAAACGTTATTTCAGATGCTAATTTATTAGCAACGTGTTTTTTGATACGTTGTGACATATCTACAATTCTTGTTTTTACGGTATCTTATCTGAAAGAGTGATTTTTGCATTTTCAGGGCCAAACATAATCTTTACAATTTTGACGTAAGTCAAATAAAAGTTTCTGCCGAATTATGTGGTTTCTGCTTGATATGATGCTTGCTATTTGGGCCTTGTTTAATAATCGTTTACTATACTTCTTATGTTTAGATCATAAATTATTGTGTTTTGGAAAAAATAACGTTTTAATATCGCAGAATCGATTGCACTATTTGTTACACAAGTTGTCCCCTACATACCATTTTACATTTTGGAATCTTGGAGTCTTTACTTGCAAACGTGTATTTATTATTGTTTTATAAATCATTTCGCGAAACATCCCAACAGGGTTTGCGGCACACCAGTCTAAGTAAGTTTCACCGTCCACTTGGGAATCCAACAATGTTAGAAAGCAACTTTTAGAACAAAAGTTGTAGTAAATTTTATTTTTAACAAATTGCTCTCTTATGCCCGGTTTCTCTCACGCTATAGTATTGAGTAGATATCGGAGCGACAGTTATTGGATCGTTATCTTTTATCGAGTCGATATCGTCTATTGGTGTTCTGGTAGGAACTGATCGACAGATATTGCACACAATAGTTATGGAACGGTTTTTGACAGTTTTGTCAAAAAATCGACTACTTGTTTATTGCCGTCGATAGGAGGCGGTACAAATTTTGAATAACAATTCGTAAAATTATTTATTTATTATATTTGAGATGAAAACTGGACAAGCCCAGCGAAGCATCCAGTAATAAATCACAATAAATAACATAACCAAATAATTTCTAAACAAAAATAAAATATTGCTGAACAAGAAATTAATAATAATGAAAATTATCAAAAGAAAACCAAACAATAACGAAAATGATTAGTAAAAGAACATAATTAAGAAATAAGAACACATTTTAAACGCTCAATTACACAGAGAACAGTTAAAACAACTTAAATAACTTTTATCTCAAAAATGAACAAAAATTGTCTAATTTGCTTCGCACCATGACAAAATAGACACTTACCTCTATAAATTTTGAATGTTTCATTAAAATATCCCAAGAATTCGATTTTTGGTGATT
Organism: Onthophagus sagittarius; assembly: GCA_036711965.1. NCBI lineage: Eukaryota > Metazoa > Arthropoda > Insecta > Coleoptera > Scarabaeidae > Onthophagus > Onthophagus sagittarius. The sequence continues at coordinate 18,447,736 of JASERS010000001.1, read as the reverse complement.
TTTAATTAACTCAAGATACCCATAAATGTTCGCGATTAATTCAATGATTTATGTCTCAAAAACCAATACATATTTTCAAGATCCGATTTCATCATGAGAAAGTATATACTTTCCTCTATAAACCATGGATAATTCATTAAGATATCTTAAGAATTCGATTTTTCGTGGCTTTTTAAAACAAGATTATTAATTTCAAAAATCATAAAAAACTAGGTTAACTTAAACAATCTTTATCTCAAAAACGAATAAAGATTTTCTAATTTGGTTCTCACCATGACAAAATTGACTCTTGCCTCTATAAATTTTGAATGTTTCATTAAAATATCTCAAGAATTCGATTTTTAGTGATTTTTAATTAACTTGAGATAGCCATAAATGTTCATGTTGAATTTAATGATTTATATCTCAAAAATGAATAAATATTTTCAAGATCCGGTTTCATTATGAGAAAGTAGATACTTTCCTCTATAGATCATGAATAATTCATTAAGATATCTTAAGAATTCGATTTTTCGTGATTTTTTAAAACAAGATTATTTATTTCAAAAGTCATAGAAAATAGGTTAACTTGAATAATCTTTATCTCAAAGACGAATAAAGATTTTCTAATTTGCTTCTCACCATGACAAAATAGTCACTTGTCTCTATAAATTTTGAATGTTTCACTAAAATACCTCAAGAATTTGATTTTTGGTGATTTTTAATTAACTTGAGATTGCCATAAATGTTCACGTTGAATTTAATGATTTATATCTCAAAAACGAATAAATATTTTCAAGATCCGGTTTCATCATGAGAAAGTAGATACTTTCCTCTATAAATCATGAATAATTCATTAAGTTATCTTAAGAATTCGATTTTTTGTGATGTTTTAAAACAAAATTATTGATTTCAAAAAATCATAAAAAAACTAGGTTACCTTAAATAATCTTTATCTCAAAAACGAATAAAGATTTTCTAATTTGGTTTTCACCATGACAAAATTGACTCTTGCCTCTATAAATTTTGAATGTTTCATTAAAATATCTGAAGAATTCGATTTGTGGTGATATTTAATTAACTTGAAATAGCCATAAATGTTTATGTTGAATTTAATGATTTATATCTCAAAAATGAATAAATATTTTCAAGATCCGGTTTCATTATGATAAAGTAGATACTTTCCTCTATAGATCATGAATAATTCATTAAGATATCTTAAGAATTCGATTATTTATTTCAAAAAGTCATAAAAAATAGGTTAACTTGAATAATCTTTATCTCAAAAAGGAATAAAAATTTTCTAATTTGGTTCTCACCATGAGAATATAGACACTTGCCTCTATAAATTTTGAATGGTTCATTAAAATATCTCAAGAATTCGATTTTTTGTGATTTTTAATTAACTTGAAATAGCCATAAATGTTCACGTTGAATTTAATGATTTATATCTCAAAACCGAACAAATATTTTCAAGATCCAGTTTCATAATGAGAAAGTAAATATTTTCCTCTACAAATCATGAACAATTCACTAAGATATCTTAAGAATTCGATGTTTTGTGATGTTTTAAAACAAAATTATTAATTTCAAAAAATTATAAAAAACTAGGTTACCTTAAATAATCCTTATCTCAAAAACGAATAAAGATTTTCTAATTTGGTTCTCACCATGACAAAATAGACACTTGCCTCTATAAATTTTGAATGTTTCATTAAAATACATCAAGAATTCGATTTTTGGTGATTTTTAATTAACTTGAGATGGCCATAAATGTTCATGTTGAATTTAATGATTTATATCTCAAAAAGGAATAAATATTTTCAATATCCGCTTTCATCATCAGAAAGTAGACACTTTCCTCTATAAATCATGAATAGTTCATTAAGATATCTTAATAATTCCATTTTTCGTGACTTTTTAAAGCGAGATAATTAATCTAAAAAAATCATAAAAAAATAGGGTAACGTAAATAATCTTTATCTCAAAACCGAATAAAGATTTTCTAATTTGGTTCTCACCATGACAAAATAGACATTAGCTTCTATAAATGTTGAATGTTTCATTAAAATATCTCAAGAATTCGGTTTTTGGTGATTTTTAATAAACTTGGGATAGCTATAAATGTTCATGTTGAATTTAATGATTTATATCTCAAAAATGAATAAATATTTACAAGATCCTTTTTCATTATGAGAAAGTAGATACTTTCCTCTATAGATCATGAATAATTCTTTAGGATATCTTAAGAATTCGATTTTTCGTGATTTTTTAAAACAAGATTATTAATTTCAAAAAATCATAAAAAATAGGTTAACTTGAATAATCTTTATCTCAAAGACGAATAAAGATTTTCTAATTTGCTTCTCACCATGACAAAATAGTCACTTGTCTCTATAAATTTTGAATGTTTCACTAAAATACCTCAAGAATTTGATTTTTGGTGATTTTTAATTAACTTGGGATAGCCATAAATGTTCATGTTGAATTTTATGGTTTATATCTCAAAAACGAATAAATACTTTCAAGATCCGGTTTCATCATGAGAAAGTAGATACTTTCCTCTATAAATCATGAATAATTCATTAAGTTATCTTAAGAATTCGATTTTTTGTGATGTTTTAAAACAAAATTATTGATTTCAAAAAATCATAAAAAAACTAGGTTACCTTAAATAATCTTTATCTCAAAAACGAATAAAGATTTTCTAATTTGGTTTTCACCATGACAAAATTGACTCTTGCCTCTATAAATTTTGAATGTTTCATTAAAATATCTGAAGAATTCGATTTTTGGTGATATTTAATTAACTTGAAATAGCCATAAATGTTCATGTTGAATTTAATGATTTATATCTCAAAAATGAATAAATATTTTCAAGATCCGGTTTCATTATGAGAAAGTAGATACTTTCCTCTATAGATCATGAATAATTCATTAAGATATCTTAAGAATTCGATTTTTCGTGATTTTTTAAAACAAGATTATTTATTTCAAAAGTCATAAAAAATAGGTTAACTTGAATAATCTTTATCTCAAAAACGAATAAAGATTTTCTAATTTGGTTCTCACCATGAGAATATAGACACTTGCCTCTATAAATTTTGAATGGTTCATTAAAATATCTCAAGAATTCGATTTTTTGTGATTTTTAATTAACTTGAAATAGCCATAAATGTTCACGTTGAATTTAATGATTTATATCTCAAAAACGAACAAATATTTTCAAGATCCGGTTTCATAATGAGAAAGTAAATATTTTCCTCTACAAATCATGAACAATTCACTAAGATATCTTAAGAATTCGATGTTTTGTGATGTTTTAAAACAAAATTATTAATTTCAAAAAATCATAAAAAAACTAGGTTACCTTAAATAATCTTTATCTCAAACATGAATAAAGATTTTCTAATTTGGTTCTCACCATGACAAAATAGACACTTGCCTCTATAAATTTTGAATGTTTCATTAAAATACATCAAGAATTCGATTTTTGGTGATTTTTAATTAACTTGAGATGGCCATAAATGTTCATGTTGAATTTAATGATTTATATCTCAAAAAGGAATAAATATTTTCAATATCCGCTTTCATCATCAGAAAGTAGACACTTTCCTCTATAAATCATGAATAGTTCATTAAGATATCTTAAGAATTCCATTTTTCGTGATTTTTTAAAACGAGATAATTAATCTAAAAAAATCATAAAAAAATAGGGTAACGTAAATAATCTTTATCTCAAAACCGAATAAAGATTTTCTAATTTGGTTCTCACCATGACAAAATAGACACTAGCTTCTATAAATGTTGAATGTTTCATTAAAATATCTCAAGAATTCGATTTTTGGTGATTTTTAATTAACTTGAGATGGCCATAAATGTTCATGTTGAATTTAATGATTTATATCTCAAAAAGGAATAAATATTTTCAATATCCGCTTTCATCATCAGAAAGTAGACACTTTCCTCTATAAATCATGAATAGTTCATTAAGATATCTTAAGAATTCCATTTTTCGTGATTTTTTAAAACGAGATAATTAATCTAAAAAAATCATAAAAAAATAGGGTAACGTAAATAATCTTTATCTCAAAACCGAATAAAGATTTTCTAATTTGGTTCTCACCATGACAAAATAGACACTAGCTTCTATAAATGTTGAATGTTTCATTAAAATATCTCAAGAATTCGGTTTTTGGTGATTTTTAATAAACTTAGGATAGCTATAAATGTTCACGTTGGATTTAATGCTTTATATCTCAAAGACGAATAAATATTTTCAAGATCTGCTGTCATCATCAGGAAATAGGCACTTTTCTCTATAAATCATAATTAGTTCATTAAGTTATCTTAAGAATTCGATTTAGTTATCTTAAGCCTTAAATGTTCACGTTGAATTTAATGATTTATATTTCAAAAACGAATAAACATTTTCAAGATCCGCTTTCATCACAAGAAAAAAGACACTATTCTCTATAAATCATGAATAGTTCATTAAGATATCTTAAGAATTCGATTTTTCGTGGCTTTTTAAAACAAGATTATTAATTTCAAAAAATCATAAAGAACTAGGTTAACTTGAATAATCTTTATCTCAAAAACGAATAAAAATTTTCTAATTTGGTTCTCACCATGACAATATAGACACTTGCCTCTATAAATTTTGAATGTTTCATTAAAATATCTCAAGTATTCGATTTTTGGTGATTTTTAATTAACTTGAAATAGCCATAAATGTTCACGTTGAATTTAATGATTTATATCTCAAAAACGAATAAATATTTTCAAGATTCGCTTTCATCACAAGAAAATAGACACTTTCCTCTACAAATCATGAATAATTCATTACGATATCTTAAGAATTCGATTTTTCGTGATTTTTTAAAGCAAGATTATTAATTTCAAAAAATGTTAAAACACTAGGTTTACATAAATAATCTAAAGTTTTGGTAATTCGGTTCTCAACATGATAAAATGTTATCATTATAATGAATCATCATAGGGGAGTTTGGTTAATGTCTAGAATTTTTAAAATATGGGTGTTTGGATTAACTTGAAATTGATAAAGTCGACGTGAATTCTTTGGAGATACAATTCTGTGAGAAGATGTTTGAATTTTACCTAATACATGTAATTATATTTTTGCCAAATTTTATGTTCCTTCCAGGATCTTTTTGTTTCTTTCTGTGTTAGAAAGCAATCAAAACGCAGAAGTCCTAAAATGCCCATGAATTTATCAACAAACATTTCCTCCCACAGATAGTTCTTGTTTTCGTAATAATACCCGGAAACGTCCGGTAATTAGTAAAGTCCCAAAAAATTCCTTCATTTTAAAAAGATTCAAAGGGATTTATTAAAGGATTCATTAATATTTTCCTCAATTCTTTCTTGAAATATGGCAACATTTCCAATGCAGATATTGTATAAAACTGCACATGCAGAAATTGAAAGTAATATCGTCCTACGTTTTAATCGCATTCTCATCGATAGGCAAGGACATCCTTGTTTTTTTTTTAATTTCAAAATAATGCACAATGTTTAATTACGTAAATACATATGTAAATATAAATTAGAAAATAGAAACTATCACTTTTGACATAGGTCACTGTCGTTAATCACACTTATCGAGTCGATATAGGTACTTGTTGCATGCGATATAGTTATCTGCTCGATATCGGTCCGATATCTCCTATTGGCTCTTTCAGAAACCCAATTGACGAATATCGCACGAGTTATCGATCAACAGCATATCGGTTCGATAATGACATATGAATACGTACGAGAAACCGGCCATTACACTTTTATTTCTATATTCATAGATATTGAGAAAAACACGAAATATGAAAATTTTATGAAATATGGTCCTTTACAAGATCTCAATATAATATAATCAGTAGGGTTGGCGTCGTTGATGTTGAGTGTGTTTTCGATAGATTTACATTTAGAATTCACCTCTTGGAGCCTCTGCGACTCCACATCGGCACCAGTGGACTTGAACGTTCACATGAGTGGTTAAGGGTTAAGCAAAAACTGTTCAATTTTGTTAAAGCAGCAATAGACTTGGTAAAATCTATGGTAGGTGACATTGAAAACGCTGACGTCGAGAAACCAATTTCCGCATAGTGAATACCAGCGAGGATAATTTACAGTTTTATTTTTGTTTTATGGAGACAAAAGCTTTCATTTTGAAGTTCTTTCAAAGAAACCTTAAAACGAAATTACTTTTATATGAAAAAGTTTCAATTATGTTTTCTAAGCAGAAGATCCAAAATGATAATTGTTTACAATCAACATCGCTACAAATTCATTTTATTATACTTTATACAATTTGCTTAGCGTATAAAGTTTAAAAAATATTTTGAAACTTAAAAGTTTTTATATATTAAGTTAACTTTAAAGGTATTAGAATTCATACGCCTCTATATTCTACTTTACTGTTCCATCAGTTAAAGATTAAAACTTTTCTTTTGAACTCACCTTACGTACCGCAATTCTTAAAGCGATTTTTAGAACTTCTCTTAAACTTCGTTGACTTTCCTGCACTTTACTCGAGGGATTTACAGATTTTTACCTATCAATCGATGGTTGAAGGAAAGTTTTGTCGCAATTTTTCAACGTTTACCTAAACAAATCTTTAAACGAATCAAATTTTATTTTCATATAATGTAATCTGATTATTGTTTAATTTATAATAATTTAATAATAATTTTTTTGTTATTAATCTGTAAAAGTACATAAACGTAGCGATTTTGACAAATTTGCGTTGTGACACTTGGGTGGAGAAGCGAAGTGGAAATCGTCGTGCATAAATTGTCACTCGTGAACCCCTGCAACGGGCGTTGGAGAAAGTGAGAAAAAAGAACATTACTTGGAAAATATTTGTCGCTCCCCCGTCACTGGCAAACACAAAAGCTGATTCAACCTCGACAAAAAGGCATGAAAAAGCGGTAAAAAAATAGCTGCCGAGCCATGCAAAGCGATGGCACTTTTTTACGAAGAATCTCAGATTAATTAAAGTCTCTAAAAGCCGATTTACGTGATGTTTACACACTTATTTTAAGTAGAAATGAAATTATTCAGGATAAATGGACCAGAAAGTATTTATTGGTAAAATGGAAAATTTAACAAATCAAAAAATAAATAAATAAATAAAATACAAGAATGGAAATAAAAAAGAATTTTTTATGAAGCCTGAAATAGATAAATCTATTTTAAAAAACACATTAAAACTTTAATAACGGTAAATAAAATTAAAATAACAAAAGGTATTGAACGTAAAAATTGGAAAACAAAATGGACTTTTTGAAAAATTATTATCAAAATCTGTTCTGGAATGTGAAACACAAGTTTGAAAAACCTATTTGTTAAAACTTTAAAAATCAAATATTCAAAGTTATAAAGATACCTTGAAAACCAATTAAGAGTTGTAAAAATCAAAAAATAACAACAAAATTGTAAATTATTATTATTTTAATTATTATTTTAGTATTAAAACCGACTGGTTTTCCTTAGTGATCTTTTATTACCAACGAATTTGACTCCATAATTTTTAAAATTATCCGTAAGAAGTTTGTTATAAACTGTTTATTTTTATGACTTAACATTTTATATTAATTGACGATTTTTTGTTATTTAGAGTCGAATCGACTAGATATTTTGGCTCAGTGAACGAATTTTTGTTTAGTTTACATTTTCATTTTTGTTTTGCCGTAATTATTATCTAGAAGATGAAAAAAGAAAAATCCTCAATCCGTACATCATGCGTCAGATGATACAGCATACTGTATCACATTTGTACATTTCAATTTTGTTCTTGCAACATCATGCAGCAGATGTTATTGTAATAGGTGGTTACAATAAAAAAAAATGTATAATATTATTTGGCTTTGGTCAATAGCGTCCATAGTGACTTTATTATTCTATGCTTATCAAAGGGATGAATCATGGTTTGATCAGTTTGGTAGTGATAGCACTAACACCGATGATGATAACGATTACATTCCGATGATTCTGATATTGACTTCACTGAACAAGATACGAGAGGCGGCTGTTTTAGATTCAAATGTATCGTTATTGTCGACAGATATAGCTCATTATATTAGCTCTATCTACTTTACTTCCAAACAAAGTACATTTCTTATATTCGCAAACTATTCGAAAAAATTCTTGTGGTGTAGGTCCAACACCGCTTTCCATTTACATCACTTGTATATCAGATACATTGACTGCCTTCTCATTACTTAAAATACGGTCGTTGAAATGACAAACTTATATGGCGTTCATTGCTATAGTGACACATGTATGATATGTGCTTACTGTCGACCGCTTTATTAGCTGGTGTTCATCATTTGAAAGGCAAAAGATACTTACGTCAGGGTTTTAAGTCATGTCCAACAATATTTAATATTTTAGAAGCAAACTCAAAGGATTTATCAACAATATCTTGTTTCTTTGCAATGAAAATATTATCACTTTCACAAACAATATCAAGTCTTTTGACAGCATTTTAAGTCCTGTGGAAGCAGTATCAAATTTTCTGGAAGCATTTCAAATCTTCCAGCGGCAATATCAACTGTTCTAGAAGTATTTCAAGTTTCTTACAAACAGTATCAAAATCTCTTGGGCACATATCAAGTCATCTAGAAGCAGTATCAAGTCTTCTGGAAGTATATCAAGTCTTCTAGAAACAGTATCAAGTCTTCTAAAAGCAGTATCAAGTCTTCTAGAAGCAGTATCAAGTCTTCTAGAAGCAGTATCAAGCCTTCAGGAAGCATAATAAGTCTTATTGAAATATTTCCAAGCTTTTGGAAGTAATATCAAGTCTTCCAGAAGCAGCATCAAATCTTTCTGGATGAAATCCAAGCTTTCTTGAAGCATTTCAAGTCTTTTTGGAAGTGGTTACACACTTTTGGAAACAATATCAAGTCTTCCAGAGGTAATATCAAATTCTTTATTAAATAATTCTTTTTGAAACTGTTCAAATCTTCTGGAAGCATTTTAAATCTACTGGAAACAGTGTCAAACTTCCTAGAAGCAGTTCTAGCTATTCGAAAGCAGTTTAATCCTTCCGGAAGCAGTTTAAGACTCCTGAAAACATTTCAAGTCTTCTTGAAATAATATTAAATCTTTTGGAAGCATTTCAAGTCTACTGAAAGCAGTTACGTAATGCCATGTTTCCTAGAAGGAGTGCAAAGTCTTCCAGGAACAATATCATGCCTTCTGGAAGCAATTCACACAATCTGAAAGCAGTTCAAGCTTTCTGAAAGCATATTACTTTAGTAGCACGTTACTTTCGAGTTATCAAGCGACTGTTCGAATTGAAACCAATGATTTTGCCAATCCTGAAAAAACCGGACATCATATAATTTTACAACAAAACATCGTCAGAGTCGATGTGTTAGATAAGGTAATTGATTTATATCGATGCAAGCAGAAAGTAAATCGGTGGTCTGTTGCGCTATTTTGCAACATAGTCGACATTTCTGCATGTAACACTTTTATTTTGTTTATCCAAGTTAATACCAATTAGAACAGAACAGAAATTATTAGCTGTTAAAGATATACTTTGGACAAACTTTGGATGATTTCAAACAACTTGTGGATGATTTTAGACAATTTATAACTATAATCGCTTTAATTATAAGCCATTGAGATATATTTTAGACAGTTTTTGATGATTTTAAACAAATTTAGAGAACGTTACAACCGTAAAACTGTTCAATTGGTAAACCGGTTTTACCAAATGAAAGATGGTTTGTCTATGGGCTCTCCTATATCTGGAACTATTGCCGATACTTTTGTCAACAATTTCGAGAATGAATTGTTTTCTGGAAAATATAAAATAATTACCAATGACATTTTATTTTACGGCCGATATGTAGACGATATCTTTATGATATACACTGATAATCCAGCAAAACTATCCGCTCTTAAAGTCATTTTTAATAACTTGTGTAATCTCGAATTTACCACTGAAATGAAAGTAGACAATAAACTTAAGTTTTTAGATCTTATTATTTCTCGAAATTCAGCAAACAATATTTTAGAATTTAACATTTTTAGGAAACCCATTACGACAGACTATCATTTCTAAATTTTCTTTTAATTGTAACTGTTTTGACTTTAATAAAATTTCACTATTTGAATATAATCACTAAATAATGTTTCGATCAAAATTCAAACTTTCGATAGGGTTAAATAAGACTCGTGAAAAGACTAGACGACAAAGAGATTTATTTTTAGGATGAGCATACTTTTATACAATTTTGACAAAACGAATTTTACATGAATATATACAACAAATGGAGACATGAAACTTACATTTAACAAATATTTACAAAGTTATATATAATTTGGAGAAAAAAAAATTGCGGGTAGAATTAAGAGAAAATAAAAAATAAAAATTAATTTCCATAGTGCGTGTGAGCACTTTTAAATTTGAATGAAATTCATCGCGCATGCGAGCGCGTTCGGAACAGTAACCAACACAAAGAAGCAAGTTTTAGATGCTTTTTTAACCGTCTCATCTCGATACCTCTGAGTGATGATTATTATATTAACGAACTTAAGAAAATATTGAAGATTGGCTTAAACGATTTTAATATGAATGACCTACAACGAATTTACAAGATACACGCTTCACGTTTGAACAACACCATCTACCCTCACATTAAGAAAAAATACAAATTTATTTCCCTTCATTACAACCCTTCTCTTCAATATAAATTTAAACAAATATTGGATAATTTTGGCATTATCTCTACTTTTAACTCAAACAAAAGACTCGATCACATACTAATTAATAATAGACACAAGTTTTAAAAAAATCAACAAATTAGCGTTTATAAATTCACATGTAGTGATTGCAATAAACTATATATTGGACAAATAGAAATATCACCAGTAGGTTTTAAGAACATCTTACTAAAGATTCATCTGCTGTTTATAAACATATTCATAATCTAAATCACAAAACTACAATAGAAAACAGAACTATTGAAAAACATTAAAAAATCCAAAGAACCTGACCTTTACGAAGAATTGTTTATTTACCAATATAATAATGATGTTATACTTCTCAATGATTTAACAGACCTTAACGTTCATAGAAATTTTCGAAAATATATTTAACACTTAAATTTACACTCCTCCCACCAAACTCTCTCAATTCCTTTCTTCTGATTACAATCTTACCCTCTAAACGCAGACTTTTAGTCCACCTCAATACGCGAGCCTGTATAGACCACTTTTATTTTATTTCTTGAATCTTCTTTTAACATTTTGATGTAAGCTAATTTATTATTTTATTTGTTCTCTATCACGTTTGCTTTTCTTCAGGTTTGGATTATATTTTAATTGATTTTCGTCGTGTTACACATCTTTAACTACATTTTTATAAACAAACAATTCAATGTTTTTTAACTATATTCTCACAAAAAATATTTTATAATTAAATATATGAAGATTCAATATACTTTCGAAAACCCTCAACTTGGAGCTCCTTGTTTGACGGTGTTGAAATATTAATTTATTTATAGACTTCAATACCAATCAAGGTAGCTGTTCATTTTTTGAATGTTGTTAAGGTAAACAAATATAATAATTTTTTTTTTTTTAATTGATAATCTGTAAAAGGTAGACGTTAATAAAAGGTTTATTACTACTGCTTTAAATATATCACGCATAACTTTTAATAGGTTATGGGCCCAGATATAAAACAGTAATAGTAATAATAATAAACTTTTAAAAAGAAAAGATGTCTGCAAGTTTTAAAATTGATCCTCTTAAAAAGGATAATTGGGAAACATGGAAGTTGCAAATGGAAGCAATACTAATTAAAAATGACGCATGGGAGTATGTAAGTGGAACATTAAAAAAACCAAGTTTAATACCAGATAACGATGAATCAATCAAAGAAATAAAGGCATGGGAAATAAAAGACAGTAAAGCACGATCAGACTTAATACTGTCAATAGACCCAACAGAATTAAAACAGATAAAATATTGTTTATCATCGCATGAAGTATGGAAAAAATTAGAAACAATACATCAATCAAGCGGACCTGCTAAAAAGGCATTTCTATTAAAAAAATTGATGTTGTCAAAAATGAAGGACGGAGAAAATATAATCGAATATTTAAATAATTTTTTTGAAACTGTAGATAAACTAAAAGAAATGAATTTAGAAATTAACGAAGACCTACTTACAATAATCATGTTATATAGTCTGCCAGAAAAATTCGAAAATTTCCGTATTGCTATTGAAACTAGAGACGATCTGCCAAAACCTGAAGTACTGCGAAATAAGATATTGGAAGAATATGAAGCAAGAGAAGAAAGAGAAAATAAACAAATCGAAGGAAATGTATTATATGTTAATAAACCGAAAACATTTAAGAAGGGATATTTTCAAAAGCCAAATGAAAATAAATTTAAAAATGAAGCATTCAAGGTTAAATGTCATATTTGTGGAAAAATAGGACATAAATCAATTGATTGTTATTTTAATCAAAAGAAGAAAGTCTTCAAACAGTCTAATAATTCAATCTTATATATTAAAGAATCAGAAGCAATGATAAATGAAGAAGAAAAGAAAAAGCAAATTTGGTGTCTCGACAGCGGATGTACATCTCATATGACTGGTGATAAAGAAAGTTTTGACAAGATATATAAAACGTCAAAAGAATTAAAATTAGCTAATAACCAAAAAACGTCCGTTGAAGGAATTGGCAAAATAAAAATAAATGTTAAGAATAATTTTTCAATAGACCAAGTTCGACTAGAAAACACATTATATGTACCCAATTTGCGCACGAATTTATTATCCGTAGCTAAAATTACAGATCATGGATATAATGTTAAATTTACAAAGAACAAAGCATTTATAATTAATAAAAGAAACAGAAAAGTACTTGGAATAGCAGACAGAAAAGGAGACTTATACTTTATTGAAAAGGAAGAAGAAACAAATTTAATAAAAGATGGAAGTAAAATTCAAGATTGGCATTATAAATTAGGACATTTAAATCAAAAATCCCTTCAAGAAGTCTTAAAGAAAACAAAAATCCTGAATTTTAACGAGAAGAGTAAGCTGGAACCCTGTGAATGGTGTATCGTTGGAAAACATGTGCAAACAAAATTTCCTTCATCTACAAAAGTAAGAACAAATCAACCTCTACAAATTATTCATACCGATGTATGTGGTCCAATGAGAACAGAATCAAACGGAGGTAAAAAGTATTTTGTCATTTTTGTAGATGATTACACGCGATATACTGAAGTTTATTTTATTCGAAATAAAAACGAAGTTATAGATATTTTCAAAATGTATAAAGCTCAAGTCGAAAATAATACAGGTTATAAAATTAAAAATTTACAATCTGATAACGGAACTGAGTATTGTAATAAAAAATTCGATGAATTCCTATGGAAACATGGTATAAAACGAAGATTCACAGTTCCGTATACTCCCCAACAAAACGGAATAGCAGAAAGAAAAATTAGATCGTTAGTAGAAACTGCCAGGTGTAATTTGCTTCAATCAAACTTACCACCATCATTTTGGGCAGAAGCAATTAATACAGCAAATTACATAAGAAATCGATGTCCTTCAAATGGAATTAATGGAGAAATTCCTTATGAAAAGTGGACTAATTCAAAACTAAATTTAAAACATTTAGAAATTTTTGGAAGTCCTGTATATGTTCTAAACAAAACTCCAAATAAAAACAAGTTTGAACCTAGATCCATACGAGGAATATTTGTCGGATACTCCGATACAGCGAAAGCATATAGAATTTATATTCCAAATAAAAGGAACGTAATATTCAGTAGAGATGTAAAATTCCTAAAAAGAGAAAATGTAAATATTGAAGATTTTTTGTTAAAACAAGAAAAGAAACAAACACAAGAAATATTGGTAGAATTCCCAATCATTAGTGAAAATATGAATCAAGAGAAAATAGAAAATACTCCGTTACATTTGGAATTAAACCCAGAAGATTCAATAAACTTAAATCAAAATGAAAAATGTGAAAAAGAAACTACAGAAAAAGAAGTTGAATTGAAAAGAGGCAGAGGCAGACCTAAATTAGAAAAAACAGGTAAAAAGGGTAGACCAAGAAAAATTTACAAAATGAAGATAGAAAATGAACCAGATGAAGACGACGATACAAATTTGGAAGCAAATATTGGAGAAATTTCTTTAAAGGAAGCTTTAAAAGAAGATGAAAAAGATTGGAAAAAAGCAATAAGAAATGAAATAACAGCCCTGATCAAAAACAAGACGTGGGAATTGGTTGAAAAACCAAGAAATAAAAACATAATCGGATGCAAATTAATACTAAAAAAAAATTTAAACAAGACGGTTCTTTGGAAAAATGGAAAGCTAGAATAGTAGCAAAAGGCTTCACACAGAAGGAAGGAATTGATTTCCATGAAACCTATTCACCAGTAACAAGGTTAAGCTCTATAAGAAAATTAATTGCTATAGCTGTAGAACATAATATGCACATACATCAAATGGATGTTATCACAGCATATTTGAACGGTGAAATTAATGAAGAGATTTATATGAAAACACCAGATTTATTTAAAGAAACACTAGAAGAAATTATAAAAAATAAAGAAGTGAAAGAAGAAATTTTAAGAGAGAGTACCAAAATGTTAAAAGAAATGGAAAATGGAAATAAAGTATGTAAATTAAAAAAGGCGTTATATGGTTTAAAACAAGCCGGATTACAATGGTATAAAAAATTAGATAACAAATTAGAAGAAATTGGAATAAAACCAATCAATGCGGATCAATGTATTTACACATCAAATGAAGAGGAGCCACTTCTCGTTGCAATCTACGTGGACGATATAATAATAGCTTGTAAAAATTTAAAAAAAATTGAAAATTTTAAAAAGAAATTATTTCAAAACTTTGAAATGAAAGACTTGGGAAAAATACATTACTGTATTGGTTTAGAATTTTCACATGTCCAAATCGAGGGGGAGAATACGGTTAAAATTTCACAAAAAAAATATATAAAAGAAATTCTACAGCGATTTGGTATGGAAGACTCAAAACCAGTTAGTACACCAATGGACCCAAATTCAAATTTAGAGAAACCCAAAGTAAAAAATGAAGAAATAATGAAAAAGTATCCATATCAAAATTTAATCGGAAGTTTAATGTATGTATCAATTGGTACAAGACCGGATATTACTTTTAGCGTTAACTTCTTAAGCCAATTTAACACAAATTACAATGAAAGCCATTGGATTGCTGCAAAAAGAGTGTTAAGGTATTTAAAAGGAACAATAAATTTGGAATTAACATATAGAACTTCAGGAAAAGAAATAGAATGTTATACGGATGCTGATTGGGGATCATCTATAAATGATCGGCGTTCGTATACTGGATATCTTTTTAAAATGGCAAATGCAGCAACTTCGTGGGAAACCAAAAAACAAAGAACCGTTGCTTTATCAAGCACAGAAGCAGAATACATGAGCCTCACAGAAGCGGCCAAAGAGGCACTATATGAAAAAAAATTCTTATCGGAATTAAAATTTGATTCAGAAAAACCAATTATCATATACAACGACAATCAAAGTTGTCAAAAGTTAGCAAAAAACAATGTCTATCATAGTAGAACTAAACACATAGACATAAAATATCATTTTATAAGAAAAGCTCTGGAGGACAATATTATAAATTTGAAATATTGTCAAACAGAAGAAATGATTGCGGACATGTTAACAAAACCATTAACAAAACCAAAATTACAAAAGTTTATAACCATGATTGGTCTTGAGGGGGAGTGTTGAAATATTAATTTATTTATAGACTTCAATACCAATCAAGGTAGCTGTTCATTTTTTGAATGTTGTTAAGGTAAACAAATATAATAATTTTTTTTTTTTTTTTAATTGATAATCTGTAAAAGGTAGACGTTAATAAAAGGTTTATTACTACTGCTTTAAATATATCACGCATAACTTTTAATAGACGGTAAATATACACAGTACACACTTTTTGAATTTTATTTTTAAGAATTTTATGTAGTTTTTGTTCATTTTAATTCCTAACTTTACATTTTACTATTTTAATTTGTACCTTTTTGTTGTTTCTCGTAGTCGTGCCTCATGAAAAACTTTAAGCGTTCGAAATTGCAATAGAACCGAATTTACAATAAATAAAAAAACTTTTTAATCATTCTCTCATATATTTTTCTTCTGTTATTAGTGATTTTAGATATCTTTAGACAATGATTAGTTATTAGAGATATATTTTAGACAAATTTCGAATGATTTTAAATATCTTGTGGAAGATTTTAGACAATTTTAGACACCCAGCATTCATACTATTTTCAAAAACTGGTGCTTATATAAGTAGTAATGGGAGCATAGAGAACCATCTATCCTTGTTTAATTTTAATAAAAAATATTCACACACGCATTACACTTAGTACCAACCTAGTATTTATGATAAAATTACTAAATCAACAATATGCAATACACTTTTATCACATTCTTCAATTGATGAAGGAAAAATAATCAATACTTATTCGCATTTTTAAGCAAGATTTATTCAAGCGAATTCAAGTAATAACATTTTAGCTTTTTATGTGCTAATTTCTACTCTTACGCATACTCTTAATATAAAAAGAAATTTCTTAAATCAATAATAAGCTATCATCATTTTTAGAAAGACTTATTTTTGTAACAATAATCTTTTATAGTTCTTCATTTAAGTATTATAAATTATTGACGCCAGAATGAAAAAGTTTTCTGATACAAAGTTTCATATTCTTGGATATTGAGAATAGGATATATATTCAAAAAAATACATCCAAGAATAAGTTTTTTTTTTGTAAATCAAGAATAATTTCTCAAAGTGTACCATGCAGCAAAAAAGTCTGAATTTTTAGAAAATATGCCTTAAATTTGAGACATGGAAAATTTGATTAGAAATTAGATACAAAAGAACATAATAACAGCAAGTTTTTTTAACGCTTTTTTTTTCTTAAATTTGTATGCCTATTATTGTTTTTCATACCTATTTCAAGCTTTTCTTATTATTTTGCGACTTATTTCCAAAATTATTAATTACGAAATAAGAATTTTGCTACGCCACTGCATATTGCTTTTCTGAATGAACTCGTGCCATATAATTCTCCATACACGACGTCTGATGTAGGACTCTCTGTGTATTATTGATCGAGTCTTTGATTGTTCTCATTTCTCTCCATTGTCATTAGATGTTCAAGTGATAGTATAAAGTGCATTTACGGTATAATGCCGAAACAAAAGCACAGGCGTAATAGAGTTGATGAAATTATAAAATTACAATTCCCGTTAGTAAATATTTTTAATTAATAAGATATGGTAAACAAATAATTGATAAAGCTCGTTTAGTAGAATTGTTTAGAGATAGGTTACCAGATATCCCATTACCCCCACAACGAGTGTTATCGAAATGGGGAACGTGGTTAGATACGGCTGTATACTGCACAAATACTATTGATAAGTTTTAGAATATTAATTAATGAATTTCCAGCTACAGCTAGTAATGCAAAATGTAATACAAGATTATCGAATTGCACTTTAAAAATAGAATTAGAAGATAATTTGGCATTTATAAAAACGTAATTATGTTTTTATATTAAAACTATAATTATGGAAATGAGTTCATTATTCATGTTCATAATTAAAGAGTATTGGCTTGCACACATTGCAAAAATTTGTATCAATTTTAAAGGATGAAATTGTTATTGATTTTGTTACGGATAAATGTTAATCAAATTTTCATCAATCAAATTTAATTTCATTCTTATCATAATCTCGACTTCATGATTTAAATGATTTTCTACGAGGTATACTAAAACACAAAGTTTTTTTGTTCTTACCCGCCAAACAAAAATATAACACACGAAGTATTCATTAAACGAAACGTTGAAAACAGAATGGGGGAGTTCAACTTTATAATTGTAAACACCCCTTCGATGTTTACCTTTTTCAGGAAGTTTCCGACAAACCATTCAAGTGTGATTGCTGAAACTCTGCCCACCGCGATTAAACTTCATCTCACCTTTGTAATTTCGTAAATAGAACTGCCACCCTCGTTTTCTGTATTATTGATGAGAACGGATTTTCCGAGCTTCATTTTAAAACCGTCCCCGCCGACATCAACATTAATAACAATTTAATTCCAATTCAAAAAAGTGTCACATCTATTTTAACCGACTTGACATTGTCGCACGAAGATTTTAATTTAATTTTAACGGTGAAGACATCACGGACTGAAAATAAAGTCCATTACGCGAACCGCTCAGTTCAAGTTTTCGCTTTGATCTCGACCCCCTAACTGTGCGCTTTTCAGAGGATGCATCAAGCCATTCTAAGTGTTTCGTAACAGTTATAAATGCGCACTTTAGCGTTTAATTTACGTGTCAGTTCACTTTTCAGGCGGGGCGGCAAAAAGAATATTCTTGGATGCAATCAAATTGGGCCTAAGTTAAACTACAAACTTGATATGCGAGTGTAAACCTGTTAGATGCACTTTATACCGACATAATCAAATTGAAATTGAGCACGTTTACCTCTGTACATCCACCTTTGATCACAAATTAATTTGTCTTTGCTCGAGTTCTCGTTCGCATGGGACCGTTGAGTCTTGAATGCATTTTGATTATGTTACAACAATTTCATCCGTTCGAGTAATTTCGAGTGATCTTTCATTATCTTAAATCATAATTTGTGCCTAATACTGTAATCTTAATTAAATTATTCATGTATAATAGGGTAATTAAAATTTTCGTAATAAACAAGATCACAATGGTATTCTATGAGATATTGCAAGTTTCATAATTGCATTTGTAATTGTGTAATTATGAAGTAAACTTGCCGTGAAGTCGAGATAAATAGTTTATACGGATAAAGTAAATGTTTTCGGTTGGAATAACCAAACTTTAGAACAATATATAATGGAGTAGTGCAAAACTTGAGTAAACAAATGTAATGATACATCACAATAATTACTGTCCTTTACATTAACTTCGTTGTTTAAGCTGCTGAATAAATTCGTGGAAGAAATAAGATGATAAATTAGATTTTTACGTAACTGTTTTTTTATTGAAAACAGAATTCTTAGATTGTTTAGCGAACTGTTTTCAATAATATAATTTTTAGAAAGCTTTTGTGTCGTTTCCTTATTCATATTTCCTTAGAAAAATTACTTGAGATCAAAATGATTAATAACTGTATATGATTGATGTATTTTTCTGACGTTAAAATTCTTACTTTATCGAAACAAGGGAAATGTGAACTTGTATTTGCATGAGAACACAAAGGAGTACGAGTATTGTTACTTTTTACGTCTCTTTTATGTCGCCGAACTCTTGCTCATTGAAATTGACTGCTCATTTTCTTTTCACTCATTATTACATATTATTTTAATAGGAAACATTTCTACAAATACAATATTTCTACAAAATTATTGAATCTGTATTTAGGAAAAAGCGTTTTAATATAAATTGTATTGTTGTTATCAGTAAAGACCGGATTTATAGAAAATATGCTTATGCTCAAAATTAAAGGCATTACAAATATATTTAAATATCTTTACGAATCAGTTAAAAATAAGTGAAATAAGACCAGGTTAGTTATGCCTTTTTTAAATTTTCATGCCTATTATTTTTTTTATGCTTATTTAAAGCCTTTTTCTAACTTTTTGACGTCTTTTCCCCAAAAATTGGTTGAATTATGAAAAAATATTTTGCTGCGGCTCTATACAGTTCCTCGTTGTGCCGTCTGACGTAAGATCCGCGTTTTTCATCGATCCAAATTTAAGCTTTGGAATTCCCCGTTGTGCCGTGTCGTCTTACACGGGATTCCCCGTATGTGGTTTGACTTGCGTCGAGTCTTCAATTCATTTAGTTGTATTAAAGTTACTCGAGTGACAGTGTGACGTTCTTGCATAGTACAATGCCGAAACAAAGGCCAACCATAGAAGAATGGATTAAAGATTACAAGGAATTGAAATATGAACGCAATCGTTTATTTTGCCAAGCCTGTTCAATAATCGTAAGTATTGATGAAGTTAATCAAGTAAAAACAATTAATTATATTAATTATATTTTTAAATAATGATTAAATTATGTATAATACCAAAGATTTTTAAATATTTAAAACCGAAATTTAAATCTTTTTACGGTAGAAATTGGAAGTTATAAAGAATAGCATGTCCCAAAATTCACTAGAAATAAAATTCACTATTGATTCAATGTAGTACTTCGATCACTAAACTTAATAGAACAATATATTGGTTGTTTAATAATTATGGAAGATATTATAAAATATTGACGGTATTTAAAATATAGCTGTACCTATAAACTATAGGTACAGCTATACAATCTGTGGCATCAACATCCGGCTACACTGAACAATCAAAATTCAATTTTGATCTTTGCAAAGCTTTGATAAAAGCAAACATACCAATCCATAAAGTGACAAATAAATATTTCAAAACTTTTTTACAAACATATTGTACAATGCATATTCCCGATGAAAGCCATCTCCGCAAAAATTATATTACTTCAGTCTACAAAGAAGTTATTCAAGAAATAAAAAATATTATTGGAAATAATTATATTTGGATAAGTGTAGACGAAACAACTGATGTATGTGGACGATACATCGACAAATTTAATACTTGGAGTATTAAGTGATGAAAATTCGTCAAAAAGTTTTCTAATAAGTACCAAAGAATTAAGTAAAACAAATAATAATACGGTAACAAGATTTATTCACGACGAATTAACGCATTTTTTCTTACCGGAGCCGGTACCGAATGATAAAATGTTACTGATGGTGTCAGACGCAGCGACATACATGGTTAAAGCTGCGTCTAATATGAAGATTTTTTACCCTAATTTAATTCCTTGTACTTGCTTAGCACACGGGCTTAATCGAGTAGCAGAAACTATAAGGTTACAGTTCCCATTAGTTAATAAATTAATAAAAAGCGGTAAACAAATATTTGTTAAAGCCCCTTTAAGGGTAGAATTGTTTAGAGAGAGGTTACCAAATACCCCATTACCACCACAACCAGTTCTAACAAGATGGGGAACATGGCTAGATGCCGCTATATACTACACAAACTCCTTAGATCATTTTAAACAATTAATAAATGAATTTCCGGCTACAAGTAGTAAAGCAATACAAGATTACCAGGCCGTCCTAAAAGAAGTGGAGCTACAAAATAATTTGGCATTTATAAAAAGCAATTACAGTTATATAAGTGAATCTATAAAATCACTTGAAAAACAGGATTTACCTTTAGTGACTGCAGTAGAAATGATTAAAAAGTTTCAAGATAGCACGTATAGCGTACCAGGACATATTGGTCAAATAATTACGGATAAATTTAATGACGTTCTGTGTAAAAATGAAGGATTTGCCACATTACAAAAAATTGCATCAATTTTAAGTGGTGAAATTGTTACTGGATTTATTATGGATCCCGCATTAATTACAAAGTTCAAGTATGCACCAATTACAAGTGTGGACATGGAGAGAAGTTTTTCGGCTTACAAGAATACGTTAAGTGAGAGAAGACACAACTTCACAATGGAACATTTAGAACAGCATTTAATAATCAGTTGTTTTCGTGATTAGTGGTTTAATAATTATATATGAATGTTTAGTTTAACGATGTATTTTTTAATGAAAACGTTATTAAAATACATTATTAATTAGGTATAGCAAATTATTTCGATTTCTAATTTTTATGCTTTTTTAATGCTTTTGTTGCCAAAATTTCATGCCTTTTTAAGTGCCTTTTTCCGTCTTTTTTGTGTCTTTTAATCCGGTCTTTAGTTATCAGGTATCAGCTTAAGAGCGACAAATAATAAAATCAAAACAAGCAGCCCTTATTTCAGAAAAACAACTGATTCGTGAGCTCTCTTCTTTTGGTAATGTATCTGTTTTTCGTTGACAAGCAACTGGAAAAAAAAGGAACCCTTTTTAAATCGATGCGCAGAATGGCTTACTCAAGAGCTCTGCATATCAAATCCCTCTCTATCTTCTACGTCTACATGTTGGACCACTAATGATTTTCTACTTAGTATTTGATTAAAAAGTAGACACACATAGAGTTTAGTAGCAACCTACTGCCAAGAAAAACTTGCATTTACAGTCCAAACGAGTATTATAAACCAGAGTAAGGGACATATAGCTTCAGTTATATAAAAGTAATAATCTCCAGTACCACCTCATTGCGAAGAATTAAATTGTTTAATAAACTCAAAAAAAAATAGAATTTGAAGTTATGAAATTCTCCATTATTTCTTCAAAATGAAAATAATAAATGAAATATTCAAAATGTTGAAGAAAATTATATTTTATTTAAGGTTGGGCCGACTAACGACTATCCGACTATTCGGCCTTAAAAGGGCCGAGACTAGTCGGCCGATCATTTCGACCAAAGTTTGAACACATTCATTCGGATGCTTTTGGAATCACTTATATATCACGTACTCTTGTTGTAACAAGTTCAGATGTCTCCGGTTTACTTTCGTAATACAGGTGTTTGTGGTAAAGTGTTATTTTTATAAAGAGAAGATAAAGAGAAGAATAACGAGAAAAAAATCACGTGTACGGATACTTTAATAGTACCTATAGATAACGTTACCGTTTCTATTTCGACTGAAAACGAGACTATGTATTTTGTCTTAACTACTGCCAGAGCTGAGCAACACAAAGATTAACAATGATAATTCGTTACTAATACGAAGAGTAATAATACCTCTTAAATTTGTAACAATATCTTAATACTACTAGAAGTCTTGGCTTTGATTATATATATAGTTATAGTATATGTTCTACATACAAGGCATACTCTATTTATTTATTTTCATATTTTGTACAGTTTCGCGAACTTTCGCAGATTAAGGGTATGTTGTTATTTCGAAAATGGTTTGATGGATTTTAACACTTTTTACACTGAATTGTACGCAATAAATCGATATGTTTATCGTCAGTAATAGTTTTTCAAAATACAGTTTTTCCGATTTTTTGGAGCGAGTAAAGTATTTGAAGGAAACCAGAATTATACAGGCTAAGGGGTAACGGGCCAGCGATAATCGTCCTCAGGGAACCCGAGAAACCAGAATCACTGAGGTGACTGAATGTCTGGTGCAGTGTCGAAGATGCATATCAAGGTTGTTATCCATGGTATAACATTAATTTGTTGATAAATACTGTTTACATTATTGTAAATGTTAAACACACAAATATAATTTGTTGTAATTTGTGTTTATGCTATACAAAATAGATATGGTATGTATCTCGGCTCTGAAGCAGACATTCAGTCACCGCGGCCATTTTGGTTTATCGGGTTCTTCGAGGGCGACACTTTACTCATGTTGAAAAATCAGAAAAATTTGATTTTGAAAAGCTATTATCTCTAAAATTCAGTGCAAAAGTTGTTGAAAACTGCGAAAATTCGCGAATCTAGGCAAAATATATAAAAAAAAAGATACTACTACGATACTACGACTATCACCTGTTGAAATTCAACCAAATTTTTCGTCTTATAGTTTTTGCTAAAAAAATTCATAAAGTGGAGGCATGCACGAGATACTAAAAAATCTGGTTCAACCATTTTCAAATTCAAGTCAAAACTGCAGAAAAGATCACTTATTATAACAAAGTTTACTGAACATTTTTTTGTTGAGCTGTTGCGAATATATTGACCTTTAAACAGAAGGCAAGCAATTTTATACATGTATCTGCTGGATAAGACAGGTCAGAAAAACATGTATTTCTTTAATGCTACTTAAAATTATTGAAAATTCCGTAGTCAGCTGTGAAAGCCTGAATCAAGACGTCAAAATTAACAAACAGGATATAAAATTATTTCTAAACAGGTGTAGTACATAGTAAATGCAAAATATTGTACTGTTTTTATGTACGGCATAAGGTTTATTTGTACTAACATTTAGTTTTTTCATAACTGAAGTGCTTCCTGGATCCTAATCACTGGTGATAACTTTGAGAAGAAAACCACAATCTTGCATATAATCTATTGCATTAATAATTAACTCCTGTAAGTCCTCGCTGTTTACTCCTGTTTCGGTAAAGAAGTATGCAATTGGCAGTTTTCATTTTTCAAATAATCCTCTTATCATAAATACCATTGCTTTCTTTGGGTATAAGTTACGTCGTCCTAAGCAGCCTAAAGCTTCATAACCCTCTATCACTTCAAGGACCTTCGAGTATTCTAAAAAAAAATTTGTGTAAATATCTCGTCAAAACAGAGAACGCAAAAAACACTTTGAACACTTCGAACCAGCTTCTGAAGAAGGTTGCAACGTGGCATCCGAAACGTCAAACAGTTTTTCAAAAAACACACATCAAAACCCGAAGGTTTCTAGTTTTAGATCTAGTATTAGTTCTAATTTTAGTTCAGAAAACGCAAACTTTTTGAATTTTAGTCATTGTCTGAGTCTTTATTAGTAGCTGTCTTTTAATGCTAATACAGAACCCGGGCAAGATGGTTGCGTAGCCTACCCATCGTCTTATGGTACTTAGACCAGGAAGAATAATTTGTATTTTCATTGTTCGGTAGGCACTTAGGCTGGAATAAAATAGCGATATCGACAGTTATTTTTTCCACTATGACGTTGATCCGTCATTTTTATTAATAATATGTATAATATAATAATTATCACACTCAAATTTGTTCAAACTAAACTTGACGTTCGCATAAATTGAACTACTAATACACAAATAACGAGTTAATGCTTTTTTGCCTGGTGCCTGAACACACTCCTAATCAAACACAGCGAAGACGTTATCACTTCCTTGTAAGGTAATAAAAAAATAAGTAAGAACGTTACAAGTTCGAATTCTACGTCAATGCGTCGTTTCAGTACCATTGGAAAATATTTTTATAACGTTGCTTAGGTTTATTAATAATTTGATTAAGTTATCGTTATTTATTGTTTTATTATTGTTTTAATAAAACAAGTAGTAGGCACGTTTTATTTTTATAAAAAAAATAATACTTAAAATTAACCCATTATCACAAAGAACTAACATATAAAATTATGAATTATTATTATTTTATAATTTATCATCATAAATCATTTTATGGTTTAATAACTTATTGTAACAATTAATATTCTATAAATATAAGCTACGTTATCAAGTAATGTCATCACACGTGAATAAATTTCATCACAATACTTCATATGAGGAATTGCATTTGACGAGCTTACAAGTCTTACGAGGCAAAGGCTCGTAAGACAGCTCTTGCATTTAAGGCCTACCTAACTGGCGAAAAAATTGAAACGAAATTCGGTGGTAAACACGGTCCGAATCTCGATACCGGTCCATGTGTCAAGAATTGATCGATACGACGCACAGTGGGGTATTCCACATAGAAACATGATTAAAAGTCGGGAATACAGATACACAAAAATCAAGGCTGCTGCTGTCACTTAGCCTCACCAAATATTCAGAAAACAATTTTCTGCATATTTTGTTGGTACCCGGTTCCTTAACACTGCGTAATCAGTTGTCTTTTACGCCCTTTGATGTATTTATAGGTGTTCCTGTGTATTTTATTGTGAGCAGTTGAAATTTTTGTAATGGATGTTATATACTCAGGTATGTATAAATAGAATCAAGTACTTTTATCAAGTTTAATTCTATAGTCTTTGTAATTTTTTATTTATTCTATTTGCACATATTTTGTATTTACTTTTGTTTTTCTTCTATATTATGAAGTGTTTTTTTTTTATTTCCGGATTCTTCCCGGTTTTATTTCTTTTTACATCTTTTTGTTTGAAGAATTTACTCTACTATACTATAAAAAACTATTGCCAACAACTGCCTAATATATAAAAAAAAATAAATTAAACTAGTGGTATGTAGGCAAGGCAAACTTAGTTTTGCTGCGTTCTTTACTATTCTAATCTTTTCTTCGGTGTAGGTTATTCTGGTTTGAATGTCATGACCCGAGAAGGCATATATAATCTTACAAAACAATGTAATGAAAGAGATTTTGCGAAGAAACTGGATATAGTGGAAAGAAACATCATAAAATAGAGAAAGTTCTTGGATAATCAAAAGCAACAATTTTTGCGAACATTTTCGCGACTTAAGTCGGAAATGAAAAGTAAATGGGAAGCTGCAAACCGTACAGAAAAAGCGTTCTTAGAAAAAAATCGTAATTGGTTGCAAGGGACTGTTAAAGTAACACAGAAATGTATGTCGAATATAGGTGGTCGTCCGGAAAGCGCATTTGAAGATTTAAGCGATTGCAGTAACCGCCGCAAAACAACACTTCTGAGGAAGGAAAATGAAGCTGAAGCTGTCTTTGCTGGTCAAATGGCGCTTCGAAAATCTGGAAATGTGAGTGGAGCACAAGTGTTAAAGGACATCATGTCATCGCCGTCACGTGGTAATAAATATAAGAAAGCTTTTAGAAAAAGAGACACGGTTGAATCAGAAAAGTTAACACCAACACAAGCGTTATCAATGTTTGTAGAAGCGTCATTGAAACGAAGACAATATGAAATTATTAGAGAAAGCTCAAGAAAACTATATCCCTCTTATTCACTTTTACAGAGAGCAAAACAAGATTGTTATCCAGACTCGAATGCTTATCAAGTTACTGAAACTTGCTCGGAAATTAAATTACAAGCCTTAGCAGATCATACTGTAAAACGATTTATTATTTACCTAGAGGAAGTATTGATATCTCTCACACAAAAAGAATTGGCATCCTTGGAGTTGACGTATAAATGGGGTTGTGATGGTTCCCAACAAGCACAATTCAAACAAACATTTTCAAATAATAACGATTCCGATTCTAACATTTTCCAGTCATCACTAGTACCTCTTCAGCTTATATGTAAGACAAATAAGAAAATAATTTGGCAAAACCCAACGCCCTCCTCACCACGTTTTTGCCGACCAATGAGAATCAGATTTATTAGGGAATCGAAAGATGTGACAAATGAAGAGATAAGTTATCACAAAGATCAGATAAAACATTTAACTACAACCAAGAATAATATCGGAGATAAAGAAGTGACGGTCACCCATAGAATGTTATTTACCATGGTAGATGGTAAAGTCTGTAATGCCGCTACCAATACAGGCTCGAGCATGCGATGTTACATATGTACGCTTACTTCAAAAGATTTTAATGATTTGGAAAAATGTGAAAAAGCACCTATAAACTCAGAAAACTTGGAGTTTGGACTATCGATTTTACATGCGCGAATAAGACTGTTCGAAACATTACTGCATATTTCCTATAAAATTACAATAAAAAAGTGGCAAACAAGAACAGAATCAGAAAAGAATATTATAAAAGAACGCAAGCAAACTATTCAAGAAAGGTTTAGAAATGAACTTGGTCTAATCGTTGACGTACCCAAAGCCAACTACGGCAACAGCAACGATGGAAATACCAGCAGACGATTCTTCTCTAACGTAGAAATCTCGGCATCTATAACAGGAATCGATCAAGCCCTAATTGAAAGAGTGGCTACAATTCTGGAAGTAATATCCAGTGGTCATAAAATTGACATAAATAAATTTTCAGAGTACTGTCGAGATACGGCTAAGCTCTACATCCAATTGTATTACTGGTACCCAATGTCACCAACCCTCCATAAAATTTTGCTACATGGCCCTATAATAATAGAGCAAGCACTGCTGCCTATAGGTGCTCTATCAGAAGAGGCGGCAGAGAGCAGAAATAAACATTTTCGTCAATACAGGGAAAAATATGCACGAAAATTTTGCCGGGTCCAGTGCAATATGGATGTAATCAATCGGCTTTTGTTAACATCAGATCCATTTTTAAGTTGCAGTAGACCTAAATCTATTAAAAAATCAAAACCGTTCAGGCCGGAGACAATTAAAATGTTACTTCCATGGGATGCGTATGACAAAGATGAAACTAGCGAAAGTGATGAGCAGTTAGATGGAAATGAATGAAGTGCATCATAATTTATCGTTTTATTAAAGAAATACGTTATATTAATTACTTTTGTTACTATATAAAAAATACGATGTCATATAAATAACGCTCAAAGCTGTACATTCCGATTTTCATGAACCTAGAATTAAATGGAATGGTATGTTTTATGATACAAATTTTTTTTCCGACACCATCTTCAATTTCAAGCGATTGTCAACTTTTGTTTTTTAAATTGCTTGGTATATCTTTCTTTATGTGATTAGATAGAGATTTCAAGACATGGTGACATGGGTTACTAGTAATACAACTACATGTAGCATGTTAGTACTCATTAAACCATTTCATTTGACACCTAGCTCACAAACATCGAAATATAAATGACTAACTTACAGATTGGGGCGTTTTTTGTACGACACTCTGTATTAATTACCTATTAAATATTTTTGTTTCATTCTTCCATTTTTAGATAATTTCCAACCCCATTTCAATGAGCTTTGCTTTTGATGACAATAATTTATCACTATAGGTTCAAATAAAAATAAAGTAATGCACATATAGTTTTGATCGATAATTTGGGTCAAATACTCCACTGTGCGACGCGCCAAAGAATAAGCTGTCTCGCGTCAAGTGGGATACATTTTTATGAAAAACTAAAAAGTATATAAAAAAAATAAAATAAAAATAATAAAAATTAAGCAATGGCTGAATCAAGCGTTATTTGTAGATTTAGGTATTACATAATCCACTCAAAACAGAATGTTTAATAGTACTTTTAAGCAGAGACATCTAGTATTGAATAGGAGAAGCTTTGTATTCAGTGCCGATTACACTGCCTACTTTATCCTACTTTAATTCGCGTCCCACAGCTGTTATACTCGCGTCCCATTATATGCAATTATTTGTTTCCCAATTTTACCCTTAGGTGGGCTATCTATATATGTATAATCAAAGGTCTTGGTATTGTTTTTAGAAGTCTTGAACTGCTTCCAAAAGACTTGAAACGCACTCAGAAGACGTGGAATACTTTTAGAAGACTTGAAATGCTTTTAGAAAACTTAAACTACTTTTAGAAGATTTGAAATGCTTCTAGAAAATTTAATAACACTTCAAGAAGACTTGATAAGCTCCCGGAAAACATGAACTGCTTTTAGAAAACTTAATACTGCTTTTATTAAGACTTGAAATGCTTCTACAAGAGTTGAAACGATTCTAGAAAACTTGATGTTGCTTTTGAAAATTTGAACTGCTTCTAGATGGCTTGTTATTGCTTCCAAAAGACTGTTCTTCTGGAATGCTGACAGAAGACTTGAAATGCCTTTAGAAGATTTGAAATGCTTGTAGAAAACTTGATATTACTTTCAGAAGACTTGATATTGCTTCTAGAAGACTTGATACCACTCCTACAAAATTTGATTGACTGTTTCCTAAAGAGTTAAAATGCTTCCAGAAGACTTGTTATTACTGCTAGAAGAGTGAACTGCTTCCAGATGGCTTGTTATTACTTCCAAAAGACTTGAAATGCTCTCAAAAGACTTAAAATGCTATTAGAAGAATCGAAATGCTTTTAGAAAATTTAATACTACTTCAAGAAGACTTAAAAAGCTTCCAGAAGACTTGCAATGCTGTTAGAAAACTTGATATCGCTCTCAGAAGGTTTGAACTGCTTGTAGATGGCTTGTTATTACTTCCAAAAGAATTGGAATGCTCCGAGAAGATTTTAAATGCTTTAGAACACTTGAAATGGTTCTAGAAAACTTCATACTATTTCCAGAAGACTTGATATTGCTTCTAGAAGATTTGAAGTGCTTCAAAAGACTTAAACTGCCTCCAAAAGTCTTGAAATGCTTTTAGAAAAATTGAAATGCTTTTACAGAACTTGATTAGTATGGCTTCTATAAGACTGAATATTACTTCATAAAGACATGAAAAGCTTGCAGAAGACTAATACTTTTAGAAAATTTGATACTGCTTGTAGAGGATTTGATATGCTTCTTGAAGGCTTAATATTGCTTTAAAAAAATTTAAACTATTTCTAGATGGCTTATTATTGCTTCCAAAAGACTTGAAATTCTCTTACAAGACACAAAATGCTTCTAGAAAACTTGAAATAGTTCTAGAAAACTTAATACTACTTCCAGAAGAGTTGATACTGCCTTTAAAAGACTTGAAATGGTTCCAAAAGACTTGATACTACTTGTAAAACTGTTTGTAAAAACTGGATACTGTTGATAAACCAACTGGGTATGCTTTAAAAATATTAAATACTATTCAACAAAATGCACAATCTTTACGTAAGTAGTCCATAAACTGATAATTAAAGGCTAAAAACGGCAGGCAGAACATATTTTTGTTGTGGAAGGCGAGGAACTGTTCATAAAATTCAATTTTGCTTCCAAAAATACCAAATACTGTTGGCAAAATACGGTGTTCGTCCTATTAAAAATTTAAGCTAACAATTAAAGACTAGATACTGTTTATAAAACATTTTCTTCTCAATTTGGTCCCAGCATATGTTGCGAACATTTTATCAGACATTTTTTGGAGAGTCCAAGCCTACCCAACTCATCCTATACGATATTTTCAAAAACCCTGATGATTATTTTTATAGGTTTTTGTATTTTTAAATTAAACTTGGTTACCTTTCCAATGATCTTTGCCCTTGTACAGATTATAAATTTTATAAGTTCCTCGAAATACTCATATTGGTATTACTCATGGTAAATACTCATGAACTATTGATACTCACCAGTTTCGAGCTTTGCTCTTCGATCAGTAGTACCGTCAATATTTAAATACTACTGTATATAATATTTAAACTAGCACAAAACACATTAAAAAAAACGAATTGTTTGATTATAATTAACTCTTAAAGAATTAGACAAAATTATCTTAAGTGAGTTTGCGAGAAATGTCAACATTTCTCTTCAATGTATTCGAGCATTTTTCAGTACTAATGGTAATAATTTTCTAATGGCACAAATATTATAAATTATCTTCAAGTGTAGGTCATCATCATTAATACAAGCCATCTAGTTTTACTGTAGTCCAACATTTTTTTTTATGTTTTGTACCTATCAAGTCGTGGAATTCTTTTACAGTTTCAAGTTACACTGTGAATATAAAAAGGAGTAAATTTTGTCAATAATATATTCAAAATCAATTGGCAATCAAACGGCAGTTTTAATGGCATTGTGGACATTATGAGCTCCACAGCCATTTCCTTTTCGTACTCGTGCCTGCAATGTGCTTGGTTTTGTATAAATATTCCCGTGCTTAATGCCGCGCTTTAATCTGATAATATATGTTTTCTTGATTTTAAATATTATTGACAATTAATCAAGTAATTTTTCACTTTGTAATAAACAAATACTTAAATTATTTTTATATTATTTTTCATTAGTATGTTATTTACAGCATTATAATAAATGCCGACTAATCGGTACTTTTATAGTTTAATCGCCGATTAATCGGCGAGTAATCGTGAACTAAAAAGTGGCCGAATAATCGGCTTTTCCGATTAGTCGCCGATTAATCGGTACAACCCTAATTTTATTGTTCTCGACAACCGGGTTTCGAAGCAATTGCTTCGTCTTCAGGTCGTACGCTACAAAGAGACATGTTTAAGATAATGAATTACCTTATTTTTACGTAAACATAGAATATTAAAATAAAACTTAAAAAAACAATATTCAAACTAGACACAAATTAAAATCAATTAAATTAAAAAACTTTACCGTCAAAAACCTTCTAAAGCTGTATTAAACATTTATAAAAACAACGGATAACATCAAAACCTCAACTTTAGAGGTTGTGTTTGCATGTGTTGACTCGAAAACCAGATAATACAGTCCGTGAAACATCCAAAAAACAACGAAAAACTCTTGAGAAGGAAAACAAATTAAAATATCTCAGTATCGATTGTATATCTGTCGTTAAAATAAAACTTATGGAGTAAAGACATAATTTTTTGTAACATAAAATGACATTGAATACATAGACGGAACTGGAAATACTAATAAATAATAATTTTAAACGAACAATCATAAAGTTAGAAAACAGAGTTTTTTCTTTTTTTTAATTTCTTTGCGCGGCAAATTGTCTGAATTAAAAAATTATTATCTTCATAATTTATTTTAGGTAATTTAAATGTGTAAATATATATTTTCTCCTTTGTTATTATGTTTATAAATCTCTAACTCTTCGTATAGATCCATATTCTTTGATTTCTTCAGAATATGTAGTAATTATATTGAATCTTCGTTTATTGTATGTTTGTTGCTATTGGTATGTTTGTAAACTGAAGAGTTGTTATTATTTTTGTGCTCTTTTAAACTAGTTCTTATACTTCGTCCAGTCTGTCCAATATATATATGATCAGAATTAATACAACTTATTTTGTAGACGCCGCTGTTTTGTTCCTTTTCTGCCTTCTGTTTGCAGTTGATTAAGCTGTTTTTTTTTAGTTGTAGATTATCTCTATAAACGATGTTTATATAAAATTCTCACAGCTTCTTTTGAATAATTTCATAGGATTTATTACAAGTAATTGAAATAAATTTCTGTTTTTCTTTGAAGTGTGGATAAACCATTTGGATTATGTTTTTGTATTGTACCTTGTTGTACTCAACACCATCTTCAAAATAAATTTTATTTCTTCTGTAAAATGGTGTAATGACGTAGGTGTGTGGTTAATCTTTTAAGTAGAAAACGGAATGCGGCTTCTTTGTGTTTTATATCATTGTATGACCTTTTGGAGATAATCGTGTCTGTTGTAGTTAGTTTATGGAATATTTTGAAGTCTATCTTATTTTCTTTTAAGTTCTTAATTAGAGTGATGTCCAAAAATTTTAATTTGTCATCTTTCTCCTTTTCTATAGTGTATTCTAGATTGCCCAAATTATTAAGAAGTTTATGCAGTGCTATAAGACCGGCATTTGAACCGCTATAGATTACTAAGATATCATCCACGTATCCACAGTATAGGGAAATATTATTGGTGAAAACCTCATACTTATTTGAAAAAAGTTCTGTTTCTAGGGAATCTACATAGATATTAGCCAAGAGACCGGATAATGAGAAACCCATGAGACCATTGGGCATTTCATAGTATTTGTCTTCAAAAATAAGGAAGTAATATTGTGTATATCTTCCTCTTTGTATTCAATGTTTCTTGTATAGGGATGTTGGTATACAGATTCTTTATATCAAATGATATAAACTTGGTGTTATAGTCTATATTAAGATTTTTAAGTTTTTTTATTAGTTGAGCGGTATTTTTGATGGAATATTTAAAAACGTATTGAAATTTGTGCAATAAGATGTCGTGAATATTTTTATTCAGAAGATGAGTAGATGTGTTTCGATTATTTATAATAGGTCTGATTGATTTTTCCGTTTTATGCAATTTTATCATAATATACAGAGTGGAGGCTTAAGAGTTCATGTTGGTGACTTTATAAGTCTTGACATTAAATTTATTTAGGGTTTCTTTACATTCTTTAAGTACTTATTTAGTCTTTCTAACATATATGTCTAATGGAGTCTTTTTTATTGGTTGCATGCCATTCTCTTGGAAAAATTTAAACGTCCGCATTTTTATCTCCTATAGCTGTGATAAGATTATTTTCGTGTAATTTCTTTCTTAAGGATTTCAAGAATTTTGTTTGGTATTTTTCAAATTTGTTGGTGAAAGAGCTACTTTTGTGGCGTGAAGTTTATTGAGGATAGGAATAATTTCTCTTCTTATACTTTGATACTCTGGATTATAAGACAGTTGGCTTTCTAAATCTATGGCGAGATCTTCGACTTTATAGTTGTTGTCTCTCATTGTAAATTTATAGCCTAGTTGTAAAAGGTTTGTTTCAGATTTGTTTAGTATGGTGTTGGAAAGATTGGTGAATCGGGAAGCGAAATTCACCTCATTAATTTGTAATTTACTAAATATTAATTTGTTATCTTTAGTATTGGTAGTATTATCGGTAAACCTGTTAGCATAAAAGATTACATTGTTAGTGTCAACATCTAAATAATTATCTATAATTCTCCTGGAGTTAATGTTTTCATTATTTTGATTTTTTCCTGTATTTAACCTAATGTAGTAGTTACAGTTCCTAACCTTAGTATCTCTAATCTTGTTTTTTTTTCCCTTTTTTAGTAAATCAGTTTTCTTGTTCTTTTTTGATTTCCTTGATAAGATTTATACAAGATCTCTTCTGAAAATTGAGTTAGAATAGATTCCAGTTCCAGGAAATGTATCTCTTTCGTTAGATGTCTATGAAAGAATTTAAGCTTAGAATCGGTGAAGCTTCTTGTTTTAAAATGTTGTCTCAATCTCTTCTTGATAAGTTTTGTTTCCAACTGTTCCTTGAGATGTTCAAAATTCTTTGGAGTCTTTAATCTCATTGCCTTAGGTGTTGTTCCATTTTTATGGCTTCATGTAGAAAATGGATGTGGTTCAATGTCTGTCGTTTTTTGTACATGTTCTTACGTAGCTCAAGGAGTAGGACAGATAACTGCTGTATTCATTGAAGTTATGAAATTCTCCATTATTTCTTCAAAATGATAATAATAAATGAAAAATTCAATATGCTTAAGAAAATTATATTTTATTGGTCTCGACTACCGGGTTTCGAAGCAATTGCTTCGTCTTCAGGTCGTACGCTACAAAGAGACATGATTAAGACAATGAATTTCCTTATTGTTTACGTAAACATAGAATATTAAAATAAAACTTTTAAAAAACGGATTTTCGAGTCAACACATGTAAATACAACCTCTACAGTTGACATTTCGATGTTATCCGTTGTTCTTATAAATGTTTAATACAGCTTTAGAAGATTTTTGACGGTAAATGTTTTTTAATTTAATTGATTTTAGTTTGTCTCTAGTTTGAATTTGTTTTTTTAAGTTTTTTTAAAGTTTTATTTTAATATTCTATGTTTACGTAAAAATAAGGTAATTCATTGTCTTAAACATGTCTCTTTGTAACGTATGACCTGAAGACGAAGCAGCAATTGCTTCGTCTTCAGGACGAAACCCGGTAGTCGAGAACAGTAAAATATAATTTTCTTCAACATTTTGAATATTTCATTCATTATTATCAAAAAAATATTATACAAGAAGTGGGGGAAAAAAAAAGAGGCCAAAACAATGATTATAGACCATCCGAAACAAGAGAGAGTTGGAGAGAATTTGGTATAGAATTTGGTATAGCGAATTTTTAGAGTTCTCCGGCAAGTTTTTGCACTCCAATAAGAACAAGATATGTAAAAGAATCATCAGCAATTATTATGGAGGGAAATTAATAGGTAGATCAAATTGTACGGTTGATACCATCATCAGTAAATATTGCCGGAAAAAAGTATATACAGTATGTCCTCAGATTGAGTTACACAGAGGGAAAAAATTATCACAAACTTCATTTCAAACTTATCACGAAATCGCGCAAATTTTATATTCTAAGTATAAAAGTTAATTCACAATTTTTGAACTGCCAAGATAAGTTAAAGTAAATCCCATTTGAAATACATTGCTACTTCTCGCACTCATTCGTTACATGACACACTGATTTCCTTAATGACGTACTTCACAAGCTAAAAATGTCTTCAAAATAGCGACTTGGCAACGAGAGCAGATAAAACTAATTAACGATTTTTGAAAAATTGTAAAAAGTCGAATTCTTAAGATATCTAGATGATTCTTTTTGAGATTTATTAAAGAAAATATATATTTTCCTAAAAACCACACTTGAGTACACTTCGTTTTTAAGAAGTCAATTTTTGAACTCAACCTAAATTTGTAGCATTTTAGCAAAATCGTACAAAATCAAATTTTTAAGATATCTTGATGAAACTTGTTGTGATTTAGAAAGGAAAACATGCACTTTTGTAAGAACAAAATCATACATAAATATGATTTTAAATTATTTCTATGATAACATTGCACTAATTCCCAATTTTATCTTTCTAGAACAAACTATAAAAAATAAACATGCAGAGTTGGATTTAAAAAAATCAAAAAATTAGCAATTGTTTAAAGCACACTAAATCTTAATTAAATTTGCATTAAAATGCTTCTTATTGCATGACAATATCTTAATTTGTTCTTGAGATACGATTTTTTTAAGTTTATATTTCATATTTATAAAAAATAAACATGTAGAGATGGATTTAAAAAATCGTAAGATCGGTATTTATAGAAAATTAGGAATTGTTTAAGATACACTAAGTCTTAATTAAATTTGCTTTAAAATGCTTTTTATGCATGATGATATCTCAATTAATTTTTAAGTTACGATTTTTTTAAATTTACTTATTTTTATAAATTTAAAAATTTAAATTTATAAAAATAAGTATGTAGAGTTGAGTTTAAAAAATGATAACATCGCTGTTTATGGAAAATTAAATATTATTTAAGGCACACTAAATCTTAATCAAATTTGCTTTAAAATGCTTTTGATTCATGATGAGATCTTAATTTGTTCTTGAGATACGATTTCATTAAATTTATATTTCATATCTATATGTATATAGATATGTGGTTGAATTTAAAAATTATAATATAGCAATTTATGGAAAATAAGGAATTGTTTAAGGCACACTAAATCTTAATCAAATTTGCTTTAAAACGCTTTTGATTTTATAGTAATATCTCAATTCGTTCTTGAGATACAATATTTTAAACTGTACTCTTTATATCTAAAATAATTAAACATGCATATTTAGATTTAAAAAATCATAACAACGTTTTTTATGGAAAATAAGGCATTGTTTAATAAAAAAATAATTAAGAAAATATCTAAAACTTCGTTAACATTGAAGACTCATCATATCTTAGCTATTTCTAGATTCAGAATTTTTTTTTTTGAATCTATAAATCATTATTATTTTTATCCTTTACTTGAAAATCGTGTTGAAACAAAACAATTCGTATATAAACAGATTTTCACAAAAGGTTATCTTACCCAAAAAGCTTATTTACCAAGCTTGAATGTTTTTGGATATAACTCGAAAAGTATTCGTCCAATCAAACATTCCAAAGAGTGGAAATATTTAAGCAAGTTTTAAGGAAATAATCTTTACGAACATCCATGTGAAAGTGATTTTATACGATTTCTCATGACAATATTGCCCCGTTTACAAAATTTTATCTTTCTAAGACAATGTATTGAAAATATTTAAGAAAATGTTTATAAATTTCTTAACTTTAAAGGCTTGATCGTTTATGGGTTTAGATAAAAAAAAATTTACACGAAGCGTTCACGACTTATTTTATCTCTAGTATTTGTGGTTAAAATTATGCCGTGATTTATAGGAACATTTACAACCCTGTATTGTTTGCTATAAATAATTAAACATATACAAGGCGTATCAAATAGCTAACAACATCGCCATTCGTGGCTTTAAAGAAAAATGTTTCAAGTAAGTGCCTTTATTAATTGCGATACACTTTTAAACGATCTTTGTAAAGTTTTTTGCTCAATCCTACCTTTGAAATTGCCAGTTTCTAGCGTAGATACGAGTGTTGTAAGTTGTTATTTTCTCTCACTCTGCTAACATTCATAGCAACGGGTGAGTGAAAATATTTTTCACTCACTCTAATTTTCTTCATCCACTATTAGCGAAATTTAAACCTTTAAAGGTACAACTCTTGGTTTAAACGTAACGGATGTGAACTAAAAAACGGTAGAGAGAACACAAGGAAAATTAAATGAAGTATTTCACTTGTATAAATTATAAATCTTAATTAATTTGCGTAATGATGAGAATTAACAATTTGACACAATTGGTTGTTTATCAATCAATTAATCCTCCGTCTGTCGGGCGCGCTTTCTTAACACTTTCGATCAGGTGTGGTCTGTGGAGTCCAAAATAGAAAAAACTCTAAAGGAGGCCAACGTGTCCTCCTGTGCTAATTTCTCATAAATATGTTTTATATGATGCTTATACTATATAATAGGCTAATACAGGGCCAATTCCAAACTCACGTTTTATGTTAATTTGATTTAAAGAAAATGCTGACAATTTAATCACATATTTTTCAAAATTTGGAAACAACGCCTAAATAAAGGAAAAGAAAATCGATCTATAATAATATTTATTTAAAAATGTATAAAGTGTTATAAAAAAATGTCTTAACTAAAGAATAATATTCTATGCACAAACTGGAGGACTTCAAACTGTGATCTCCATATTTCCCAAACAATCGTTGTGCTCCATGCACAACCAACATTTACAAATTTTGCAAAAATAACGAGTTTTTCGTCTTTTGCAATATTTGCAGTTTCCTCTTTTCCCTGGTTGTGGCTCTAGAATAATCTCCTTTTCAATACCTGAGAGCCTCAAGGCAGAAGTACGCACACTTTTGGTCAAGTGCTTATCAACGGCTCTTTGCATGTTATTTTTCACTAACTCCATACCAAGATTTTTTTGAAACAGTCTGCGAGTTTTAGCAAATTCACCATCTGGTATGTTGCCTTTGTAGATAACAAAAGCGTTAATTGCTGCTATATTGAGGAGGTTACAGAAAATTACCATTGGCCAACGCTTTGTGTTTCTTGCAACATTGTATGATGTAATCATTCGATCAACAACATCTACTCCACTTTTTGTGCTATTATAGAAAGTAATTATTTCGGGCTTTTTCCGATCACCGGTAGCTTCATCGATATGATCGTCTCGGTGCATTGTTGAAACTACAAGCACATTCTTTCCTTTTTTGGGTATATATGAAACTGCAGTCATATCATTACTAAATGCGAATAACGAAGAATATACTTTCCTGTTTTTAACTTGTGTTATTTCAAGAGGTAGTTCTCTTCTATTAGCTTTAATTGTACCAACCACAGTAAGGCGGTACTCTCTTAGCAGTTTCTTTACAATTGAATATCCTGTGAACCAACGATCTATTGTAACATTTCCTCCTGATCCTAATAAATGTGAACACATTTTTCAGTTACTGTAGCGGTAGAGTTGGCAGTTTTATATGGACCATTGGGTTGAACACCAGCGTAAATTTCTATGTGTGAAGTGAAAAATGTTTTGGCATCAACAACGGCGAAGACTTTCAATCCGTATTTGTTTGGTTTACTTGGGATATACATTCGGAAACTGCACCTACCCCTAAAGGCAAGCAGAATTTCATCTAATGTTACATACTCGCCCACAGAATAAGTTTACTTACAATTGTCGTTGAACTTGTCAACAATTGTAGGAACTGCTGTTAGTTTGTCCATTTCTTTTCTTTGACCTCTAGTTGTGGTATCGTCTAAGCGAATGCATTTCAATAAGAAGACGAACCTCCGTTTTGACATTGTAGCAGGAAATATCTCATATCTCATACCGTCTGATGACCAATACTCTGCTAGATGTGTCCTTGATCCATGATGGAATTCAGCTAAATAAAGCAAAGCCATCAGCGCTTGGATTTCTACAGAGTCGGTAGGTCTACACTCAGTCTTATCTTGGTATTTAACAGAAATTTTATCAACAAATAAATTAGTGTTTTCAACTACAATATCAATGCAGTTTCCAAACATGTACATCACGCATTGAATGGGAGATAATGCGTCACGTGCTTCATCGATGACCCCCGTCAGGTGAGACACTATGTTTTCGTTGTGAGTTCTAATATTTCTAGATGGGACAGCCTTTTTCCATTTACTTCTATCTTTACCAAAAAAATACGAGCATCTATCACGAATCACGGGTTGTTCATCTTCATCATCCTCGTCGTCATCCTGATGCATAATATCTGCATCTTCATTTACGTTTTCCTGCTCGGTTTCTATATCATGATCACTGATACTTACAAAGTCTGGATCTGATATCGAACTATCGTCAGACTCTTCTATTTCACTGCCCGTGCTAACTTCTTCATACAGTTTCTGTAATCTTTCTCTCTCCTTTTCATAAGGATCCATATCACAATGCTATCAAATAATAAATCATTTATTATTTTATCAAATCACATCAGAAAATTTGTGTGATACTACTTACTTATTTGTAAGTATGCTATTTGTAGATTGCTAACTAGATATTTGATATTAGTTATAAATAATTTTTTATGCACTTTTCTATTCTCTATATTTGTAAAATAAATAACACATAACACAACGCCTCAAAATGGAGTTCAATAGCAAACTGGCGTGTCAACGATACGGTAACCGTATATATAGTAATTATTAAGGGAACTACCGAACTATATTGCGATCACTCCGAGGTATAATTTTATAACTCGGTAATACCCCTACAAACACAAAAAGAACGCATAGAGTTCCAACTGGAATACGATTCTTACAGATTACATCTGCGAATATTGTTACACATTTGATCGGGAAGGGTCTGTCAGGACAAAATATTATGTAGCGACTATTTGGAATTTTGATGAACAGTTTTTTATAGCGAAAAAAGTTGATATTCAGATACTTGAAAGGTACTGTGACCGTACAAGCTTTGAGCAAAATAATTTAAAAAATATTTCACATAATCATTTTGTCGTGGACTCGTAGACCACACCCGACAGACGGAGGGTTAAGAGTATGACAACGTCAAAAAATCTCGCAATTTGACACAACTGGTTGTTTATCAATCAATTACGAGGATAACAATGTCAAAAAGTGTCGTCTCCGACATATCGACATGACATTAGCCAAGAATTAACGAATTTTAAGACCGAATTTTCTCTAAATAGTAGGATTGAACAAAACGCTATACAGCACACGTGAGAAACCAATATTTTCCATTCACTTGTATGTCTTTCCACACGAGCCGTAGGCGAGCGTGAAAATCTGATATACGCGTGAGTGAAAAACCTTAGTTTCCTCACTTGTACTGTAATATACTATTTCTGCATATTTTGGTATAAGATAAATCCCTCGACGATTTTGGTATAAGATAAATATAAAATTAGCAAATTACAATCAAAACATTGAAATCACCTCCTTAGCACCATTAAGGCCCAGTTTATTCATCTTTGATTAAATATAACTATTGGATATTTACCATAGTTACTGGTCTTATAGCCAATCATGGCAAGTGAAGTTACAGTAACCATGGAAAATATCCAGTAAGATTTAGAATTAAGAATTACGACGCTCATAGGATTGTCAAAAATCTGTCTATAATAACTACTATTGAAGGAAAAGTATTATAAAAATAAATTACAGGATTTCATCAAATAACGTTTAGAGAATTTCCCTGTTTTCATCATCCTTAAGGTGGTGTTAGGTAATCTTTCTAGCCTGTTGTTCTGAAACCACTTCTAAACTTAGAAAGGAAATAATGACTTTCGTTATATTTCCTTTCTGTCATGGTACTAGCTTAGATATGAGTTGGTACGTAGGGTTATATTAAAAGTCTAGGCACTTTTCAGTGCACAACTGTTTCGTATTAATATCTTTACTTCGCCTTTATCAGTTCTAGTAACTACTTGTTACCTCTCCGATAAGCTTTAGGTTTCCTAATAAGAGATTCGAACGGAGGTGAAACCTCGGTTCACAAATTAACCACACTAAAGTGGCACTTTAGTCCTAATTATATCTATCGAGGGGGTTGATGGATGTTAAGGCATTTCTATTCCATATAACATATTAAAAATAGACACTTAGTATTAAGACTATCAGGTAGCCAAAATATGGGCCAAAGTGCTAAAAATGCTTTAATCTTAGAAGGTTTTTGATAAATTTACAAACCATAGGTTAGCTGTCATCAATGGCAAATATAAAATAAGTGAGCTCTGTCGCTTTGCAACGAACACTTCCATTAATAGAAATAATCCTTTGTATCTTAGAAAATGAATATTTTGTGTGGCAAGTTACATCAAGTTTTCTAATTTTTTTAATTGTTTGGTTTTTACTATTGTCTGGCTTTTCAATTTTTTTAAACTGATGTCGTATTTAGGGTTTTTTATTTTAAATAATTTTATCAGTTAATTTAGTAGGATTTTGGCTGTTTTAACTTGGTAAGTTTGCATAATGACAATTTTCGTTGTTCGATTGTTATTATTTCTGGTGTGCTCGTAAGCTTGAAACAAATTAATGAAGACAACTCATGACATTACTAAGAATGTAGTTTTTACACCTTTTTCTTCAGCAGTTTTAAATTTCAAGTAGTGCATGCTTCGTACACTCAATTAGTTGACAAGATTTGCAGAAAATATAGCAACCCAACAACAACTGAAATAAATCCGATAGATAATTAAAAATGAAGGTACATTTAGAAACTTGGCAGATTTTTAATTTCTCATTCAGCAGTATATGTGAAATTCAAGAGTATCTTTTTAAAAAACTATCTTCTTACTTAGACTTACTTAAACTATCTAAAAAACAATTTTTCCTAATACCATTTTTTAAATTTTTTAATTTCTAATTTTAAACTGATTCTGAACATTCAAATAACATTCGAGATTATCTTTCAC
This sequence comes from Onthophagus sagittarius, assembly GCA_036711965.1. Taxonomy (NCBI): domain Eukaryota; kingdom Metazoa; phylum Arthropoda; class Insecta; order Coleoptera; family Scarabaeidae; genus Onthophagus; species Onthophagus sagittarius. Next base: position 18,405,351 of record JASERS010000001.1, on the reverse strand, counting down.
CCCAACCTAACCTCAAGTTTTAGGGATACATTAACCAGAGTAAATCACTTTGGCATCCGGAAACAATACAGAATATTTAATGTTGTACGATGCGACGATGTAAAGAGAATGGGAGAGCACACTCACAATCAGTTTATCAGAAAGATAGCAGAACGTATGGATGTTTATTCCATAATAAGGTTATTTGGTCTATTCCTTTGGACCGCTTTTGGAATTCTGCCAATCTTTTTGGTGCCAAAGATTAAAACATCATCTGGTGTAGTGTGATCGTACCGAAATGCTGCTGTCTGTATTATTATGTTATTTAGCAAAAACAAAACACCGGGGTGTCGTAATGGTTGTCCAAAAACTAACTTTGCAGGTGAACAACCTAACTCTTCTGTTAAAGAAGAGCAAGTAGAACGGTTGGAAGTGTAGATTTAATATTTCTAAGAAACCTTTCCAAAATTCCATTGCTCTATGGATGGTATGAAGAATGTAATGTGAGTGTATTTGTATTGAACCAAAGAATTGAATTGTGAAAACAGTTCTAATTGTTATTGTAAACCTAGATCATGTGTTATAGTATGAGGAATGCCAAAATGACAAAAATTAAGAATTAATAGAGTTTTTGCCATAGTAGCAGATTTAATATTCCAATTCGAATCCATTCTTCCTATATTCGAAAAAATGACAGCCTGATTTATTACAAAATTGTCCAGCGATAAATATTCAAATTCATTCTTGACCAGCAAATTGTGATAATCATATTTAAGACTGTGTTTAATATTTAAGACGAACCTGCGTCCGAGGAGGAGGTTCTAGAATCGGCTAATTGTTGGAGGAGGAGGAGGAGGAGGAGGAGGTTGTAGTATCTAGTAATTTTTGGAGGAGGTTGTAGAATCGGCTAATTGTTGGAGGAGGAGGAGGAGGAGGAGGTTCTAGAATCGGCTAATTGTTACAAACCTACTAACCTTAAAAGTTGTAATGTGGGAGGAGTTTCCAATTAAGTTTTAATTATTTGCAACCTCCCCCCAAGTGACACCCAAGGGAAACCAGAGAATAAAATAATAACGCTCTGTTGACGTGTTAAGACATGTTCGTAGATGGTTACTCTTCGTCGTCTTCCGATAGAAGGAAGTTCGATCGAGGAGGAGGTTCTAGAATCGGCTAATCTATGCTACTAGTATTTGAAAATAATATAAATCCTAATGAGGTTTCGCATTTATGTGCCAAATGCGAGGTCCAAAGATTTCACATAAAAGTTTAATGTGTAACAGTGAAATTTCTTCTTGTGAAGAAATATATTTTGTAGTTTTATTAATTTATTTGTTTAGAAGAATTTGATTGGAGAGATTGAAGTTGCAGATCATAATCCTGTTCTAATTAAAAAGTTTCAATGTAGGGGTAAGGTAAATAAACAGCATCGATGTCTAAACTTGATAAAGTATCAGTTACAATGTTAGATTCTCTTTTAATGTATCTAATATCTGTTGTGAATATACCTTAACCTTTTTGGAAATAAACGTTGATTCTGCATCCCAATTATTTTTGATTAAAAAATGACGTAAAATTTCTAGTCTAGATATAACACAAGTTGCATTAACCACTATTAGTATCCTATTTTGAGTTTTTCAGTAAAATCTTGATAATGATTTCACTTCAATAAAAGTTTCCGATAAGACATTAATCATATATCTTTCAATTCTTAATTGACGACGTCATCCTCCTTGATAAATTAAATAACTTTTAACTAAAAATTTATTTTTATTTTGTGGTCTTCCTCTCCTCGTCCAAGTTCTATTAATATTTTTCGTACTTCAGAAACTTCACAACTAATTACATTTCAATCCGTTGCAAACATCTCTTAAAGTAAAATACAAATTAGAACTTCTTTAAACTTACCCAACAATACTACGAGACACTCCAAGTAAGTTAGACCCTAAAATTTTTCTTTAACGGATATTGTTCGAGGGTTGACCTTTTCGATAGCTCACAAGTTTCGTATAAAACACAACCGATTTCGTCTTGTTTTGATTGACTTTTATATGAGCTTTTTCTGTTTGTCTTGAATTGAATATGTCGCACATATATCTTTATAACTTACTTTCTTGTTGAATCTTTTATCTTTATAATAATTTGATCTAAATCAAATTAAATATTAAGAATTATTAATGGATTGTTACTTACAATTAGCAGTTAACAGCAATGAATCATATATGTCTCTAACACTGAGTTTCGCGTGATATATGGATTTAGACACACCTCATCATTAATAATCCGGTAAATATTTGTAAAAGATTTTTCGACATTAATAACTTCTTCCTACGTCTTTCCTAATCCGCAGAAAATGGAAAGATCCAACAAAATAAAACAGTTTCCCGAAACTTCGTCAGGTAATTATCTTTTTCTTCGAATCAAGTTAAACAACACCGAGATAATTGAGTTAGTTGCTGGTTAAAAGTAACCAGATACTTTAAGAGATGTTTGTTTCAAAATTAAATTGAAACAAAAATCTCGGAAAAAAAACTAATTTCAACATCACTCATCGCATCATTCGTCCATGTTATTAATCACAAGTTAAAATAGATTTTGGTAAAATAATAGTTGTAATCAATTTTCTCATTCTTCGCATGTTTGCTTGAAACGTTTTAGATAAATGTTATGATTTTCAATTTTCAAAGTCGTGTTACGTAATTCTTGTTATTAATTTTTTATTCGACTAAAACTGGTCAAATAATTTAAACATTAAATTAATATTCAAATATCGGGGAGTATAAATATCGCTTCGGATTTTATTTCAGGAACACAACGCTAAATCGTGTCTTCTATTTTAAACTTTTTAGTGCTCGTAACATTTTTTATTAATACAAAAACTGAGTTTCAAACGCAATGTCTTGATTCTTCGCCAACTCCTTTTTCTATAGAAGGAGAATGAGAGATGATCAGGTAATTCTGAGTTATTGTTTAGTAAAAATGCGTTTTAATTTTAGTTTGTGTCTGCTGAAAATTATTATTTATACACCTCATTGATTGTTGCGTAAAACGTTCTTTTCATCAAATAACTCCGGAATCTGTTGAAGTTACAGAGTTAGTTAGGAACAGGGACTATGAGATTAAACTTAAGTTATTAATTTATGCGAAATCTTATAAATTCATGTTTTAGGGAGAAATCCCCAAAAACTTTTAAGTACATCATTCGAAGATATAATAACTGTGCAATTTATTATCCAGAACATGGTTTGTATTCATTTATTCAATATTTAATTCGGATGAGTATATTTAAATATTATTGCAGGAAAAAGAACCATAGTAATAGTTGACACAGACTCGAAGAGTTATGGAGTGATGTACAGCCTTGAAACGAGTTTGTATTCGAAAATAAAATAACTAATTTGTCTAAATTTATCTTTTTATGCTTTAGATGTGGTTTGAAGTTGCATAAATCTAATCCAACCGAAAATTGCGAACCAATATGAATTACTAAAAGATTTTTGGGTGATGATGTTTTTGTGCAAAAAATTATTATTAAAAGATACCATATTATCCTTATCCTTAAGATCTTGCGAATTGATTTATTTTGACAAATTGCCTTTAAACGAAGATTGATCTTCCTCATATTTCTTTCGGGAACCTTCAAAATACAGATTATGAAACTATTAAATTTATTAAAAATCTGTTAACGTTAAAAAGAGTTAAGAATATCTCTATTAGTAGACGTCTCAGTTTGATCTTCATTCAAGTGTATAATTATTAAATATGTCCTGTTTGAATCGTATTTAAGCAAGAATAAACCTTAATTTATCAATTTGAATAAGTCCATAATTAACTGAGGTAAAATATAATCAGTACATATATACAAAAGAAAATGACCTCTATTCCTCAGAAAGTGTATTAAATATACTTGGGACCGGTTTCGTTAAACTAAAATTAACATCATCAGCCAAATAGTCAAATTTAAAATTCAATCATATAAAAAAACCACATGGAAATAAATAATATAAACAACAAACATTTAAACACATTAAAATTGTTAAATAGAGTGTTTTATAGTGTTTAAATGTTTGTTTGTTTATATTATTTGTTTCTATGTGATTATACGATTAAATTTTAATATAAGTACGAAGGCTTTCACGACCGGTATTAATTGAATTAAAATTAGAACTAACTATAAACACTAGCACTATCACTACGACTAACACTAGAACTAAAACTAGAAACTTTCAGGTTTTGTCGTGCGTTTTTTGAAAAAATGTTTGACGTTTCGGAAGTTTTATAAAAGTATTTCAAGTCTTCTGGAAGCTTTTCAAGTCTTCTGTTGTATTAAGTTTTCTGGAAGCATTTCAAGCTTTCAAAAGCATTTCGATTCTTCTAAAAGCATTTTAAGTGTTCTGAAAACATTTCAAATCTATTGGAAGCAGTTCAAGTCTAGGAAACAGTATCAAACTTTCTAGAAGCGGTATCAAGTCTTCTAGAAGCAATACCAAGTCTCCTGGAGGTAGTGTAAAGTTTTCTAAAAGCATTTCAAGCCTTCTGGAAGCTTTTCAAGTCTTCTTGAAGCAGTCTCAAGTATTTTAGAAGCATTTCTAGCAGTAATAACAAGTCTTCTGGAAGCATTTCAAGTCTTTAAGAAAGTGTATTAAATTTTCTAGAAGCGGTATCAAGTCTTCTAGAAGCAATACCAAGTCTCCTGGAAGTAGTATCAAGTTTTCTAGAAGCAATATCAAGCCATCTAGAAACAGTTCAAATTTTCTGAAAGCAATATCAAGTTTTCTAGAAGCATTTTATGTCCTATAAATGCAGTAGGGTCAAGTATTCTTGAAGTATGATTAAATCCTCTAGAAGCAATCTTAAATCTTCTGGAAGTAGTATGAAGTTTTCTAGAAGCATTTCAAGTCTTCTAAAGGCATTTCAAGTCTTCTGAGAGCATTTCAAGCCTTTTGGAAGTAGTTCAAGTCTTCTGAAATCAAAATCAAGACTTCTAGCAATAATAACAAGTCTGTAGTTTTGTAGGATATATGACTCGCCAATTGACTTCTTTCAATTTGCTGTTAAAATTATCAAGATCGCGCGGGATCATCGTAAAGTAATATTTTTAACTATTTTTACAGTTAACTACTGCCCAGCTCTAGTCAAAATAAAGTCAAGATTGTAGTAATTGAATCTACAAAAAGTACCTGAGTGAGATAAAGTACAATAAATGATGGATTGATTAATTCAAAGGGGATTTTTAAAGCCAGACCAAGACACAGCAGTGTCTAATAAATTTGTACTGATTTTGAAGTATGTGACACTCCAAAATGTCTCAGCGTGGCATTATAAGAATGTTTCTAGTGAAAATCGTTGGGTAGAAATACCACCACATTTTCATGCGCAACAACTAAGTTATTCCAATTTTACAAGTATGATAAAATATGCTATTATTAATTATGCAAAATTAAAAACACATTTTAATAATTTTAAAGTACACCTGATTATCAACAATAGTGCCGTTATGTATTGATACTATTAAAGTACCCGTACACGCAATTATTTTCTCGACATTGCTCAAGGGCTAATTCTTATTTTTATAAAAATAACACTTTACCATAAACACCTATATTACGAAAGAAAACCGGATACATCTGAACTTGTTACAACAAGAGTATGAGGCATATAAGGGCTTCTAAAAGTATCCGAATGAAAGTGTCCAAACTTTGATCATCGGAATGATCGGCAATGGCCGATTAACCGGCCGACAAATCGTCTCTTTTAGGGCCAAATAGTCGGATAGTCGTTAGTCGGCCAAAATCATAGTCGGTCCAACCTTAATATAGATAGCTCTAACTCTTGGCAGATTTCTGTTACCGAACGACATCACGAGTAGTTTTGTCAACAATGTGCAGAACTCCAAAATTTTAAATGACACCATAACTCGAAAAACGATCGTTTATTGTTTATTGTTGAAAAGATCGTGTAGAAAGAGGAAAGTTTTATAGGAAATAGTATTTTACTACGACCACCCCTTTTAAGTAATATTCGATTAAAGTTATTACAAACAAAATTGAAAAGTCGGCTTTTCGAAATCTACCCATTCAAATCACACATTTACCCTATATAATATAATAGTATAAATACATAATTGGGGTATATATTGTGTATATTTCAGTTAGGGCACATCGAAAATAAGTTCATAATGTGAACCTTTAGATATTCCGGTGACTTATTTTTGTCGTCAGAACACGATCTAACACTATTCAATGTTGTATTTTTATCATTCTTGCTTATTAACTTTTTTTTTGTTTTTACCGCATATCTTACTGCATATTTCGACCAATTTTAACCGCATATTAACAACTTATATTGCTTCTTTTTATCGCATATAAATCCAGTTTTTAGTTATAATTAAAGCTTGACACATTTTAGAGTAAAACCTTAATTAAACATATAAACAATATAACATTTACGTATTTATATCGCTCTGTTATCCACATCTTGTTAAAACAATATCAAAGCTTATCATATTTTCTTCTTAAAACGTTTTGTCTAATATCTTTTTCATAGATATCATTTCTAAAACATACATTCTCATTATTAAGATTCGTTATTAAAAAAAAAATTAGTTGTAAACAAGACCAAATCTTGAAACCAACGCAAAGCTCGGTTTGTTTACTGACGCTCTTTGCGAAACCAAGAATTTGCACAGATCGGACTATTGATTTGGCCGATTATCGCCGAGAATTCCAATTATCGGCCTAATATATGTGCATGTTCTCGGTTTAGCAAAGGATTTTAGTAAACAAATCTAGTCTTGTCTTGAGTTTAAACTGATATACAAGCCAATATAGACGATGCGGTTTCTCCATACACAATTTGTTTGGTTATTTGGAATTGATACCCTAACATCATTACTTCAATGATGATTGATGTAGAGTTATCTCGATTGGTCTATCTGAAATATACAAAACAACAAAAAGTACACATTGTTGCAATGCCACTGATTCACGTAGTAGGTATATTAAGTTTATAGTGTAATAATAAGTATATAATAAGTTTAATGTATCAAAAATAATACTCTATAATACGAATAACCAAATGTGTGAATAATAAATATGTCCAAGGACGAAAACGATTGAGAACAACCCCTAATTCTCCGTGTCCTTGTGTATCAATAAACAGAAATATACTTTGATATATTATGATCTTTTCCTTGGGTTGAACTGTTGTAAAAAACACGACGCATTTTATAAAGTTATGAAGAACACTTTAATAAGAATAGTCAAAAAGGGCACTTCACTAAGAACAATCGTTAAATACACTTTACGAAGAGCCAAGTCATATAGTAGAGAAAAGTCAAGTCATATAAAATCAGTTGTTTCTATATGATCAAGTTATCAATAATGAGTTATTGAAACCCGTCATCGGTAGCATTGGTACACAATAAAATATATTTTTTTATATTACAAATTTTAAATAAAATAGTAAATGGCAAGAGGGGTTCTTTGAGATTTCTCTATATACTTAAAATTAAATTAGTTACTTGATATCAAGCTATACTTACTGTTATTTGAGGAATCCAAATTTTGATTTTACAAATTTATAACGAAATTCACTTTAATTCTGAAACAGCTTAGAAGTTATAGATATGTAATAAATCGAGTGTATGATATGTCATAAACCTAAAAAATCCGTTCCTTTAAAAAGTAAAAATGTATTTCTGGCTAGTTTGTAAGGAATGAGAAGAATAGTATATCGCTAACACTAGAATTATCATTAGGACTAATTCTTGATCTAAAACTAGAAACTTTCGGATTTTGCCGTGCGTTTCTTGAAAAAAAATGTTTGTTCGGATACCATGATGCAACCTTCTTCAGAAACTAGTTCGAAGTGCTTGGACAATATTCAATATTTTCAATATAGCGTCATCTTAGCAAAATTATCATGAGAAATCGTGTAAAATCACTTTTGAAAATATGCGACCACGGAATCAATGCTATACCGAGTGTTTACAATAGTATATTACAGTACAAGTGAGGACACTAAGGTTTTTCACTCACGCGTATGTCAGATTTTCACACGAGCCGTAGGCGAGATTATAATTACACTAACAAAATTCACAATTGATAATAATAGATGTATAAATAAAGTCATAAAATATAAAAATAAGTATTTTATACTAAATAATTTTTGAATAAGGTTAAAAACTTGACTTTTAATAATTTTTTTTTTGTACTTTAACTGGTCGTTTTTCAAAAATATTTATTTATCTAACTAGTTTCGGCCTTATTGCCATCTTCAGAGATAAAACTACAAGAAATTATAGTATTAATTAAATATCTTAACAATCAAAAGTAATGTAGTTAAATGAAAATATAAAACTTAAAAATACTTACAAACAAGTAAATAAGAGCATGTGAATACTAAATACAATCCCACGTACATTTTGATCATGTGGAAGGTTTTATATTAATACATATAGAGTTAAAAACACACTTAACATTTAATTGACAAGAAACGTGGTACAAACTACGAAGAATTGTAATGGCGACACGTAAAACAAGTTTTTTTTTTATTTAGTTTGATCTCGATGCGCATGTATGGAAAAGAATCGTTTTACAATAAAAGCGTTAAAAACGTTCCAAAAATTTAAAAGCGCTTAAAGGGACAAAAAGTGCGCTTAATATATGCGGACCAAATATATCAAGCCTCGGCATTTTGGGGAAAGGGGTTGGATAAAAAAGTATATAAAGGTGTTTTGTAAATGTGAACCTGGGTTTATCTATTTCGTAGGTTTGTAACAATTTGAGTTTGAAACCTTTATTTTGTTTATGTAAAAGTGATACATTATCAGCAATAATAAAGCTATGTTTATAAGTTAACATGTGTCTACCGAAATTGGAGTTATCGTTATGTTTATGTTCATTTATTCTCACTTTGATTGATCTACCTGTTTCACCTATGTATGATGCACCACAAGTACCACACTCCAGCTTATAAACCCCGCTCTGATCTAATATATTTATTTTGTCTTTTGCATTAAAGATTCTTTTTTGTAAGATATTATTGTTTTTAAACTTGTTTTACGTGTCGCTATTACAATTCTTCGTAGTCTGTACCACGTTTCTTGTCAATTAAATGTTAAGTGTGTTTTTAACTCAATATGTATTAATATAAAACCTTCCACATGATCAAAATGTACGTGGGATTGTATTTGGTGTTCACATGCTCTTATTTTCTTGTTTGACTGTAAGTATTTTTAAGTTTTATATTTTCATTTGACTACATTACTTTTGATTGTTAAGATATTTAATTAATACTATAATTTCTTGTAATTTTATCTCTGAAGATGGCAATAAGGCCGAAACTAGTTAGATAAATCAATATTTTTGAAAAACGACCAGTTAAAGTACAAAAATTATTACTTGACTTTTAACCTTATTCGATTTGATACAACACTGGTAAAAATATCATTAAACTTCAATCAATTCAACAATCTTGGTACTAATACAATAATCGAGAACTACAAGAAGTTGACTTTCCAAATTCTACTAATTCTTCAACATATTAAATTTAATAAAATCTGTAAATCAGAAGAGTTAATTCCAAATTATACTAAATACAAACTACCACAACATTTATCAACTTCACAAATTAAATTTATACGTTCCAATCACATAAACAAAGAAATTAAGAAATTTCATCGAAAGTTGGATTTCATTAATAGAAAGATTTACTATTTTTATAACATTTTAACTTCACGACTACATTTTCTAGAATTACAAGAAGTAATTACACAGGCTAAAGTTTATAAAAAGTTGGAACTCGATGCGATATGGAAAAGAAAGATCAAAAAACTTAATAATTTGAGGAAGACGTAACATTCAAGATAATAATTCTCAAATTGGACATCAACATAAGTTTCACCCTCGAATAACAAATTTATCTAACACACAATTTACCGTGGAAGAATGGAACCTGCTCACTAAAGGACATAAATATGTTATAACACCTACACACCACAAGTTGCCCAATTTAGCGATAGACCTAGAAAACGCTGCCCATGGAGTGCCGGAGGAAGACATCTTGAGAAAGGATCTCATTGAACTACTTAAAAGAAAGGAGAGAAGCAACACTTCTAACAATTACAACAAAACTAATTGGAAAGAAAGTAAAACATTAAGTAAGATCAAAAACAAAATTAAAAATATCTCATTAATTGCAACCAATGCAGATAAAAATGCAGGCTTAGTAATTTTAGATAAATCCTTATACTTATCAAAAACTTTAGAATTCTTTAATGAAAACAACTTCACCGAAATTAAAAAGAACCCTACTTCCACATTCCATACCAAAGTTAAAAGAATTGTTAAAGACTCTACAAATTTCTTTAAAGAACAAAACATGTCTACATTCAGAATATTACCAATGAATCCTAAAACACCTTTATTGTATTCATTAATTAAATTACATAAGAATCAATTTCCAATTAGACCTATCATATCTTCAATCGATTCGAGCACTTACAAAATTTCAAAATTCATGATACAATTTTTCAAGAATAATATACAATTTAAAGCAGATTTTACTATAAACGACAGAACTGAATTAATCGAAACTTTACAGAATATATATTTACCTAACAATTTCTCTCTCCTTTCTTTCGATGTAACTAACCTATACACTAACATACCTATTCCTGAAACACTAGACATTGCTAAGAATTTACTAAATGAACATTTGAATCGGGCAAATACTGAATATGTTCACAACTTACTGAAACTCTGTACCGAACAGAATTTCTGCCAATTTAACCAAAAATTTTATAACTATGAAAATGGCCTTCCAATGGGATCTCCCTTGAGCGGTCTTCTTTCCGACATTTTCCTCAACAACCTTGAAAACAAAATCTTACAACGTAATAACCATATAAATAAATATATTATACTTTGGCGCCGATATGTCGATGATATATTGATTATTTGGGACAACGATAGAAATGTTAACATTGGAGATTTTCATAATTATATCAACAACTTGCATTGTAATATCAAATTCACATTAGAAATAGAGAAGGACCATATTTTGAATTTTCTTGACTTAACTCTGATCAATAAACAAAATAGTATAGAATTCCAAATTTACAGAAAACCTACACAAACAGATACTATTATTCCGTTTGATTCATTTCATCATAATTCACACAAAAATGCTGCAATCAGAGCATACTTACACAGATGCTACAATACCCCACTTTCAGAACAAGAAAGAAACAATGAACTTACTGTAATAAAAGCAATAGGCACAAATAACGGTTTTTCTATGAATTTTCACATATAGACTCTTTACATAAAAAATTTTTAACTAAACAAAACCAGTTTACAAAACACTCAAAATAATCAAAATTTACCTTATAGATCAATTAATTATCCCGGTAAAATAGCATACAATATTCAATCTATTTTTCGTAGATATAATATTAATATATCCTTTAGAAACAATAATACTTTAAAAAAAAGAATCTTTAATGCAAAAGACAAAATAAATATATTAGATCAGAGCGGGGTTTATAAGCTGGAGTGTGGTACTTGTGGTGCATCATACATAGGTGAAACAGGTAGATCAATCAAAGTGAGAATAAATGAACATAAACATAACGATAACTCCAATTTCGGTAGACACATGTTAACGTATAAACATAGCTTTAATATAGCTGATAATGTGTCGCTTTTACATAAACAAAATAAAGGTTTCAAACTCAAATTGTTACAAACCTACGAAATAGATAAATTTAAGAAAAATAATGATACTTTGGAATGCCTTAATGACCAGGTTCACATTTACAAAACACCTTTATATACTTTTTTATCCAACCCCTTTCCCCAAAATGCCGAGGCTTGATATATTTGCCCCCCCCCCCAGCCAAACCATTTTCGTCTTTTCAAAATTTTCGCCAAACATTAATTTTGATTTATACTTTGGAAAATAAAAATAAAATTTTTCAGATTTGAATTTAAATTTTAGAACGTTTTTAACGTTTTTATTGTAAAACGATTCTTTTCCATACATGCGCATCGAGATCAAAGTAAATAAAAAACTTGTTTTACGTGTCGCCATTACAATTCTTCGTAGTTTGTACCACGTTTCTTGTCAATTAAATGTTAAGTGTGTTTTTAACTCAATATGTATTAATATAAAACCTTCCACATGATCAAAATGTACGTGGGATTGTATTTAGTATTCACATGCTCTTATTTTCTTGTTTGTAAGTATTTTTAAGTTTTATATTTTCATTTAACTACATGACTTTTGTAGTTTAACATTTCTTGTAGTTTTATCTCTGAAGATGGCAATAAGGCCGAAACTAGCTAGATAAAAAAATATTTTTGAAAAACGACCAGTTAAAGTACAAAAATTATTACTTGACTTTTAACCTTATTCGATTTGATACAACACTGATAAAAAAAATGGATTTCGAATTAAACTTCAATCAATTAAATATTTTTTTTTCTATATCTATTACTATATATAAGCCTTGCCTGTCTATACAAATCTGTAGAAAAATTGCATTGCCTTGTATCGTTTCCACACATGATACGATTTAATCCGGTACACAGGCAATGTATAGTAATAGCTACGATGTTATCATATAATCAATAATGTCACACTTATGCTCACACATAAATGTAAATGTAACATGTTTTTTTTAAATATAAGACAATCGTGCGTTTAATATTATTAAATTTATATTTTAAGAATAACATTTTTGAAATGTTATAACATTTTTCCAATGTTTCAATAAAAGAGTCTTGACAATATAGTAGACATCTATAAGCATGATATTCTTTTTCTTTTATAAAGGCGTAATATTTAGATTGTGTTTCATATTTGTTAATAATATGCAATCTGCAAACATCGCATTTAAATTTTTTTAAAAGCTTTTTTGAAATGAAACCGGCAATATAACCAATTGCTGCATTATCGGTTGGTCTACTAATGACAATTTCTCTTCTATATATACATTGGCTTACAGCTTCACTCTCTACAATTTCTTCTCTCATGCGCGGATCCTTGCTGGTCATGACAAATTGCCTTAATTGTAGCAATGAGGAATCAAAATCCTCTTTACAGTTTGCCCCCACCGAATGCGTACTCACTATCTTCCTCACCAACAACGTTTTAAATGTTTCTTCAAATTGTTTTGCAGTTGGATTATTGTTTCGGGCTCTGTGTTGACGCAGTTGTCCAAAATAATTCTCGAGAGGATTTTGGTTCAATGTGCGAGGAAAGTAATAGGTTATACCCAATGCCAAGAGTTCATGGGTTAAGTAAATGAAACCGTTGATATTTAATATAAAATTTTTTAAACTAGGGGGTACCACTTTTTCCGTGGACCCCTCTTTTTGAAAATACATTTTCTGAAGTATATCTGAAAATATATACTTAAATTAAAATATGTTCGATAATTATTATCAAAGAGAAATTTCATTAATAATGATGTTTAGTGTTTTGCGTAATACATTAATGTGCAATACTTACCTCTTGACTCGTTCCAAAATTTAATATGGCTTGATAATTGGGAAACCGCACCACGGAGAGGTTTACCAGGAGGTGGTCTACGGCTTCCTCCATTAAGGATGTTAAATAGTCCATCAAAAAATTTTAATATGCTTGCTGTGCCATGTGTACGTGTTTCCATTATTATTTCTCCCATAACATCAGTGGCATCTATAAAAATAGTATAATTATTTAAAAAATGGCAATACAAATGGTAATATATGACATACTTGTTTTGGCAAAATATACGCTATAACGGCCGCTGTTGTGTGACTGAAAACTTGGGCGGCAAAAAATGAAGGTGTCCATTTTTTTTAATTTTCTTTGGTCGGATACCAGAGTCGATATCATAAACCTTTTCGACATCACCCCACTTGGCAATTAATAGTTGCTAATCTTTCTCCCAGACCAAGCTTTTTTTTAACAAATTATTCCGGATACCTTTTAAAAGTTGGGGTGTGTCATATAATGGAATGATTTCGTTTCCTCCTATATTTATTCTTCTTTTCGGTATTTCATTATTTTTTAAATATTTAACTCAGGCTTCTCCGATGAGACCTACAATAATAAAAAAATATAACTAGGGTATTATACATATTTTTTTAGTTCTTACTTTATATTGCTGTTCTATTTGTGGACGCCTGGTCACACACTGTCGCTACCACTTTCAAATTTGAATTATTTAATTTTATAATGATTTCTTTTAAATATTTTTTTAGTTCCTCAGCCTTTGTCATTCCTTTACAGAAAAAATATGCAATTGTTTGCTTCCATTTCCGCACCACTCCACGTACCATGAAAACTAGGGCATGATCTACAATATTGCCATTTTCTAAACCAGTAATGTTATCACTGTGCTTATTATATTCGAGATGTGATTTGAGTGCCACCTCGTCAAACATTACGAAACAAAGGCGTTCTGCTCTTTTTAAATGAATTGCTGCCTTAGTTAAATTTTCAAACAAAGCTGAATTTATCCTAGTAGTTATGGGTATATTTGATAACAGTTTCATAATGGTTCGCCTTGAAGGGAGGATGAACATTTTGGATAAAAATTTATAAGACGCCCCTGAGTGTTTATATAGTGCCCGACACATTAATTTTTCATCGATAGAATATCGCCTTCCTCTGGTTGACAAAAGTTGACAGCTTCTTTTCGCAAGCCAGTGTTAGTTGCTTGAAATTGTGTAGCAGCCATTTTCAATCTTTCCTTTATAGACTGAGTGCGTTTTTTATAAATTGTCACTTTTTTCGTAAGATACGTAGATCTGTTGTACATAATTTTTGATTTAGGCGACAATTCATTTGATTTGCGCACACCAATTGCCTTCAGTAAACCGCTTGATGAGGGTGCTGAAATAGTGTAATTCAAACCATTAATGCTATACAAGACTTTACATCAAAGGTCGATTGATAATATAATATAACCTTGTATAATATACACATATAATAATTGCACCCGGTTCATATTTGACATAAATAGATTTGAGCATGTAACGCCGTATCGCAATTACATTCAGATGTTAACTTGTGAGAGACGTAGATCCCCGTTTATTAAACATTTTATTTAAAATTCTTCATAACTGCACCCCAAAGTACTTATCAGATAGGTTCCAGCAATTATCATCTCATGAGTTAGCTACTCGTTCGTGTTCTGATGCTATTCTTACATTTCCCGTTCATAGCACTGAAATTTATCACAGATCATTTACAGTACGGTGGATTGCGCTGTGGAATGGACTGCCTTCTGAAATTCGTAATATTTCTAATATTGATTCTTTGTTCTTTGTCTTTCTCTTTTTCCTCTCTTCAACTGCTCTCACTTGTTGGCAACTGATATCCGGCAAATTCTTTTGGTTTTTTTTAGCTTCTGTCTCTCTTGGCGTATCTTTTTCTTTACTTTTCTTCTTGATTAATCTTATTTGGTGATAAATGTTATTGATATCTAATTATCACTACTTGCCATATTAATCCTAGGATAATTTTGCTTTAGTAAATACTATTTTTGTTTGTTCTGTTGGGTCATTTGGCAGATATCGCTTGTGCGATAAAATGGTCCATTTGCTTATACTGTTTAAGTTTAAGTTCATTCATTGCTCGACTAACAATCGACAATGGGATTATGTATACATATATTTTGTTCTTAATATTATGTTTTTTTTCTCTTCTTGTGTATTTTATGTAGTTTTGTATTTTTATTTGTGACAATAAATGGTAACAAAAAAAAACATATTATCCAAGGTTAATCATAAAGTAATGAAATAATATCTTAGGCAAACGATACTTATAAAAAATCCTATCCTAAACAAAAAATGTTTAAAATTTTTCTCTAATTACTTATAGTTTAGCAACCCATATTCAATGCATACTTCAAACAAATATAACATTGTTTTTATTTTTAAAATACAACATAGAAGATTAATAGCTTGTGAATACATACCAATTACAGAAACATCACTTGATGTGAATGGCTGAGGATCATCTTTTCCTTGAGTTAGAGATACTACAGATGATGGGCGTATATAGTCATTAAACATTGATTGTTGTAGATTCTCTCCAATAACATCAGTTACTGAAAAATTATACATTCAGTAAAATGAAATGCAGTTTAATAAAGTTACTTCTCTCTCAGTTGAATAACGTAAAGATAAGGAAACTTTATTTTATACTAGTTTTGATAAAGATTATTTCAACTGATCTGATAATATTATAGCAGTAGTAATTTTATATATACCTTTTGATGGTAAATCTAGTTTTGGTACAGCGTTTGCCTTTAAATAGGAATTTGAAGCACTATCGCTATTTTCGAAGTTATTGTGACACACACGATGTGATCTATATATAAGTTCTGGACGCAGATTGGAGATTTTTGGATTTCCACATCTTAAAATCCACTCATTAAACAATTCCGTCTTCTTTTGCGGATGAGAAAAGCAATGACGACTGGAAGTACTATCTGTACATTCAAAAACAGCACAACGATATTTTTGAATACAGCGCAGCATTTTGAATAAAAAAACTGTTAAAGAGTAAAATGACATATGTGCGCGTGCGTATTAACGCACGCACTGATCTAGAAATTATACATCTATAGAGTTATTCCTCTATCTATTGAGAGTTTCACGGTTCTGTTTAGGCTACTTAAATGCACACACCATGCCTCCGATTGAGAAGGTTGAACATCGGTTTATTAGCTCGTCAACCGACCCGGGTCAATGTTGGCTGCACTGCAGGCTAATTTTCAACCAATAAACTGCGTCTATTCGAAAACGTTAACATGGTTAAGTGATTATTTTGTGTTATTAATATAATATTGGTGTTCGTATAAAAACGTTACAGTTTCTTTTTTATAGTTTTGGATTATATAACGTTTTTAAAGCACATTTTGTTGTAATAGTAGTACAATGTGTTAACTAATTATCGTACCCGAGATCTAGGCAACCAATATCACAGTATTGGTATCCTATTATTTAAAATAATTTTTTCGAAAAATACTATTAAAAGTTGACTTTTGTATAGCAATTAACGACTGTAAAAACGTGTTTCCTACGCTTAACAGCATCATAATCAACGTCGATATCTGAGAAACGTTGGTTGAATTGCTGTATACAGCTTTATAAGGAATAAACCCAACTATCGTCCGCATTCTGCGTACCGCTTCGATAATGTGCCATTAAAATAAACGCATCATGTTCCGGTGTGAACGTCATAATGAAAGAAATAAAAACCTGAAAAAAATTCTCATTGAACGTTTTCGTTATTTTAATTTGTTTATTGACTTACCGCTTAAATCAATCGCTAAAAACAATAATAGCTCTAATAGTGGGTTCATGCAACTTATTTTAGTTTTAGTCGTAGTTTTTTAGACTTATAGTTTTGACATACATTGTCGTGCCAAATTAAAAATACAAAAAGAAATCTGGAGGATCAGGAGTGAATAATGAATATGAATAAAATGAATAATATGAATAAAAATAAAATTGTTGTCGCTGCTAGTGTTGGAATGCAGCTTTATTAACACGTTGACGGACAGTTGCGTCTATAGCCGTCAAGTTCAAGTTCACTATGTGACATGACGGCAATAGCCGTCCAATACGAAACGGTCGTTTTTAGACACTGCAGCTGTAGCAGCACAAATGTGCATTTACCAGCGTACAAGTAGAAGCCTAGTGTCATGTTTTCGAAAAAAAATTTAGTATGCAAGGTTAACACATTGAGTATGCACGTGGTTGTGAACGGAGTAGTGCGATCTTGTTTTCTCTTCAATTTACAGTTGCTATTGATACATTTAACGATATTTTTTGTTTATACTGGTAAGTATTTGTTTATGATTGATTTTACACTTTAAATAGAAATAAAAAAATTTAAATTTAGCATTTTTTGATTCATTTAGCGATATTTATAGTTATACTGTTTACTTTTTGTTTTTTATGATATTACATTTGAAATATAAAAACAATAATGTAAATAATAAATGTATAAATAATATACAATAAATAATAATATAAAATAAAATTGAATGTTTTATTCAATATTTATAGAAAATGGCCAGTTGGGAAAAAGAACAGGCTAGGCTGCTGAAGCTTTTTGAGGAAACAGGTAGTGGGTCAAGCAACAGTGAATCTGAACTTGATGCTGACTGTGCTGAAAATAACAGTTCGGGTAGTGAAGAAAATGAATCAACTACAGATGAGGAATATGAAGCACCAGAAGAACCAGAAAATGATGAGACATGGCATATCAATACAACACCTATAAGAAACTTTTCTTTTGATGCAAATGCGGCTGGGATTCTTTTGGATATAGACGAAAATGTGTCTCCAATTCAGGTTTTTGAAAAAATTTGGGATGACCAAGTAATGGAAATGATTATAAAATCTACGAATGATTACGGCCTAAAACTTTGCAATCAAACACGGCCACATACAAGGCATAGTAGGAAGGCAAATTTCAAAAATACTGATACGATTGAAATGAGAAAGTTTTTGGGTTTGTGTTTGCTTCAGTCCCAGCTAAAATTCTCCAGTATTAGAAAACTCTTTTCCATTGATGCATTACATTACCACCCAGCTTTTCCTTCACAAATGTCTGGAAGGAGGTTTGAGCAAATATTGAGATGCTTTTGTGTAGAAGAAGAAAATTCAAACGACCGTTTGAGGAAAATAAAAATATTTCTTGATTTGCTCATAAAAAAGTTTGCGAATGCATATGCACCAAATGAGGCATTATCATTAGACGAATCTTTGTTATTATTTCGAGGAAGGCTTTCTTTTCGCACGTACATGAAAGGCAAAAAGGCAAAATACGGAATTAAATTGTACGAACTTTGTTCTGCCCAAGGTTATGTTTTGAACATAGAAATATACAAAGGCTATCGAGAAAACGAAGAAAACATGACAACTATTGAAAGTCTTGTGATGCGATTGATGCAGTCATATTTAAACAAAGGGCATCATTTGTTCATGGATAACTATTACAACAGTGTACCATTGGCTAACAAATTACTGAGCAAAAAGACACATGTGACAGGAACTCTTCGTGTAAATAGGAAGGGTCTGCCGCAAGAAATAACAGGTCGTAAGCTTAGAAAAGGAGAACATGTATGGCGACGCCAAAATCAGACATACGTGTCCAAATGGAAAGATAAACGGGATGTGCTATGTCTAACAACAGCTTACCACCCAAGTATGATAAACACAGCTAACCGTCGACAACAGGAAAAGAGAAAACCAATTGAAATAGTGAATTATAATCAGAATATGTCAGGTGTCGACAGAGCAGATCAGATGATGTCCTATTATTCCTGTCCACGAAAAACAATTAGATGGTATAAAAAGATAATCTTTCATCTACTGGATGTAGCAGTGTGGAATTCTTACTACATCTTTAAAGAAAAGACAGGTTCTCAAATGAAGTTTATAGAATTCAGGGAAGCAATTATACGATCTCTAACTGGCATAGATTATAAACAGGATGGAAGGTCTTTGGTTCAATTTAAACGTGCACGAATCCAAACCAATGAAATCAACAACAATGGAACACAGCATTTTCCTGAGAATATTTCTCCTCCTGAAAATTATCAGCGAAAAACATATTTTCAGCGTTGTAAACAATGTTATAAACAGGGAGTAAGGAAGGAAACATCATATTGCTGCAAGAATTGCATATCAAAACCTGCACTGTGTCCTGCACCATGCTTTGAAACATGGCATACCGAAAATAATGTATAATAATTATAAAATTATAATAAATTTATTTGTCATTTATTTATTTTTGTTTGATCATGAACTAACATTTCGTGTAAAACTCCCAAAAATACTTTGTTGCTCACAAAAAATTGCTTATTTCAGTCATTAAACCTGTCATTTACGTTTTTAAATTTTTGCTGTTATAGCCGCCATCGTCCCATTACATAGTGTCTAGAGTCCGCTGGCGCCATGACGGTTGTAGCCGCAACCTAATTAAAGGTGCTGAATTAATCAAAATTAAGTGTATTTAAGCAGAAAGAGTAAAACTATACTTCTAATATTCTAAAAATTACAAAAACATATAGTGTCAATTTTCGAATTTCACTTGTTTCTACTGTCGGTCAACGTGTTAATTGCACAAAGATTGAAGAATAGAAGACGACGACGTTTTGGCAGAAGACCCATCAATAAGAATCGAGAATTAGAGGGGAATTATGCCACTCTTATTAGAAATATGTTAGAAAAGGAAGAGGACGATTTACAATTTTTTAAATATGTCCGCATGTCATTTGAAGAGTTTAAATAATTGTTAATACTAGTTGCACCTTTTTTAACAAAAACACCAAATAAAAGTAATAAAAAATCTAATTATTAGATTTAATTAATTTTTAATTATTATAAAAATAAAATTATTATTGTTACTTGTCAGAAAAAAGTATTATGCAAGAGCTACCTTGCAGTTTTTTAATGGGAGAATCTACTGTTCATTATATTATTAAAGAAACAATAACTGTTTTGTGGAACTACCAGACTTAACAAGAGACATATTAATCTCTGTTGAAGATATGTTTTACAAAAAATATACGCAATTTTATCGGAGCTATTGATGGGAAACACATCCACATACAAGCGTCAAAAGTATCGTGAAGTGAGTTCTTTATTTACAAGCAAAGCTTCAGCTTTGTTCTAATGGCATGTGTAGATGCGGATTATAATTTCAATGTAACAGATATTGGAGCTAGTAGAAGAAATCATGACAGCACTATTTTTAAAGAATCTTATTTCGGGAGAGCTTTTTTAAATAGAAACACAGATATCCCTATTCTCAAGAAACTACCTAAAAGTAACATTACACTTCCACATTTTGTTGTGGGTGATGCTGCATTTCCTCTACTGGAAAATATAATGAGACCATATCCCAGACAGTACTTAGGGCTAGAAAAACACATTTTCAGTTATCGTTTATCCAGGGCAAGGAGGACCGTAGAAAATGTCTGACAGAGTATACCAAATACTCTGTCAGCGGTAGCGAATTCTACGGAAGCCATTCATAGCTAATGTAGACATAGCAGATGGTATTGTAAAAGCCACAGTAGTCTTACAAAGCTTTCTCAGCATTGAATGGCAAAATCAAAGGTACTGTCCTCTAGGATATGGTAATACCTAGAGGAAACAGTACGAGTCAGGGTATATTATAAATGGTCAGTGCAACAACGCTACTGGAAGGTATTGAAGTGTTGCGTCTATTGGTGTCTGTATTGCGTTTTCTATTGTTTCTATGTATGTATAACCATGGTACGATACTGAAGGTTTTAATACTGAAGGTGTGGTTGAACATAATGTTCCGCTATTGCTTGTTACATCCAAAATCTCAAAAATTTTAGATGGTGCATCGGATATACAACCCAAGGTATTCTTACTCCTAAAAATGTCATTCTTTTTTAATAAGACTCAAAAGGTCAAAAATGTTAAAATGTTTTATAATTGCGGGAAGAAGTTATTCCTAAAATAATTTCTGCAGTCACTTCATTTCTTAATTATCTATGCTTCATTTACTGTGAGGAATAAGCTATTTCTTCAATAAGGATCATATAACACCCGATTTATCTGCAGAAAAGTACTTTCTGTCTCCTTTTTACATATGAGTTTCAAAAGCCTAAAAGCATTATGTATGGTGCTCCCATTTTGGTTGAGCAGCGGACCCTGATGGTAATTGCCTTTTACAGCGGGTATAATACTGCCTTAAATTACTCTATCGTTCCTGGTATAAACTTGCTAAAATATTTATATTATTGTATTTCTATATTATATTTACTATTATATACTTTTTAACATTTTTTGTTAATAAATTTACCAACCATTCATTTTTAATTTACCCTCAATTTCTCTAAAGTTATTTTCACACATTATTTATATGATCTTTGCGACCTGGATCATAAAGATATTGGTACCCTTGTACGAATTCTATTAATTTTGGATCAATTTGTGCGCATGCGTCAAGTTGCGATGGAAGGTTTTAACTTTAAGTAGTTAAAAGTTGGGCAACTCTAGGGCTACAACAAAAACCGTTTTAGTCGTAAGATATTGCATGAACAGTAGTACTATAACACAATACCTTAACTTTTCACTCTTACGACTAAAAAACACGTTGCATGAACCCACCATAAGAAGAACTGTTTGGAGAAATATAAAGGCAGCAAAAAATGGTTAAAGAATAAAGAAAATCCGGAAACACACAAAGCATACGACAATCGCGACAATAATAACCTAATAACGTTCGATCTGCTGTCAACATCTGGTTACTAATTTAAATATATCGCCGTTACCACTACACAATGAGATAGATAACCAACATTACAACGTGATGTAGGTTACGATAATTATTTAACACAGTGTATATTCAATACTTTCAATATAGCTTATCTTAGCAATATTATCATGAGAAATCATGTAAAATCACTTTTGAAAATATGCGACCACGGAATCAATGCTATACAGAGTGTTTACAAAGGTTATTTCCTTAAAACTTGCTTGTTATATTGTTAACAGTAAAAATTTTTCAACTGATTTTAAAAGCCTATGTCATTTTAAAAATATTTTCATTCTTTGGAATGTTTAATTGGACGAATATTTTTCGAGTTATATCAAAAAACATTAAACAAGCTTTCCAAACAAGCTTGTTAAATAAGCGCAGGTTAGCTTATACAAAGTAAAATAACTTTTTGTGAAAATGTGTATTTTTATAGGTATCCACTGAGTTTTTTTTTGTCACAAATTTGATTTAAAGACGAGTTAAGAAAAAACTCTGTTTTTACACGAATTGTGTTGTTTGAGCACGATTTTCAACACAAAGAGTAAAAATAATGATGATTTAATAAAAAAAATGAATCTAGAAATAACTAAGATATGAGCCTTCAAAGTTAACGAAGTTTCAGGTATTTTGTTAATTATTTTCAATATGGTTTGTTCTAGAAGGATAAAGTTGGCAATTAGTGCAATGTTATCTTAGAAATCGTTTAAGATCACACTTATGCATGATTTTATTCTTACAAAATTGCGTGTTTTCCTTTATAAATCACAACAACTTTCGTCATCATATCTTAATAATTCGATTTTGTACGATTCTTCAAAAATCAATGAAGAAATATTTAATTTCATGAAATACTATAAATTTAGGTTGAATTTAAAATTTGATTTCTCAAAATATAAAGTAAGATACTCAAGTCTGGTTTTGTTCTTAGGAAAACATATACTTTCTTTAATAAATTAAGTATTTGAATTAAGTATGAAAGTATTATAAAGGAAATAATTCTACTTTTGAAGTATTTAATAATATAATTGGTGTCGCTTTAGGTGGTCATCCTGAAGATAAAAGGGGTCGACACCGTTAGAGCAGTTAAATGATTAAACATCCAACTAAACAACACAAAGGCGTTTTAATTCAATTAAATAAATACTGCGGAAATAAAAATAAAACATAATTAATTTCTAAATTGTGTCAATTCATATCTTATCCATTTGATAATAATAATCAATAATTGAACAATAAGTGTTAGACTCGTCGAAAGTTTTACATTAATTTAAGATAATAACATGCAATATGATGAGATATATCTATTACATTGACATTCATTCATTTTCATCTATGGAATAGAATCCATCTCGAAGACATAACCTTTCCACCTATGCTTTGAATGATGCGAATTTCCTCGGGCAGTTTGTTATACAAACAAACACTGGAACCTCTTGTCAACAGATCTTTATTTCCATAAACACGCAAAATACAGGCAAACATTGTCTTTGATCATAATAATTGCTGGATTATGTGAAAAGTTCTTAATCGAATAACTAAATAACGTTTGAAAGAAAAGTACTTACAGTCACTTAAGTAAAAGGAAATAAAAAAAAAACTTCTGAATGAAAACGAAAAAAAAAAAGCTTGAAAGGAAAGAATACAATAACTTTAAACTGAATTTGACAACTTAACTGAACTGAATTTCTGAACAATTGTACACTGTCTGTTTTAACAAAAGGAAGTGAGTTTCATCGAAAAATAAAACGAAGAACGTGGCTCTTAAACCAGTTTTTCTCTCTTTTCTCGATGAAAAACGAAATTGAGCATTAAATCTGAGATTTTTTGAAAATTAAATTGAAACATATTCTTCACAAATGAGATAAACAAATTTAGCAAATATTTCATGAACTTAAATTCTAACATTTTTTTTATTGAAATTAAACACACCGCCCGCCTTGCCTACACAATAGACAATAAATAAAGAAACAAAAAGATTGATCTCATTGATCTGGTAATAAACATAATTTAACAATGGGGCGAGTTAATGATGATGTTGAAGTTCGTACAGTGGCGACTCTTGCAAGTCCGTCTGATCCCGAATGAAGAGCTTCGATTCGAGCTTAAGGCCACTTCGCTGGAGGGTATCTATCGTCACGCAAAACAACCAATTGCCCAACACGTGGTAAGTTTTTTGACTCATGCCATTTGGTAGCATTTTGTATTGACTGTAAATAGTAGCGACACCAATCCTTCCAGAATTGACTTATCATTTGCTGAATGTGTTGCCAGCGAGATAAACGACTTGTTTTTAAGTCTAACAATGACGGCTCGGAGATGATAGCCAACGTGCCTCCAACTAGGAAATGGGCCGGCGTCAAAGCTCCCAAACTGGTCATCATGAAGGGAACAAAGAGGCCGAGAGTTTAATATAGCCTCGATTCGAATTAAAAGAGTTGAAAACTTCGTAAGTAAGCGTCTTGCTTCCGACCATTTTTTTGAGATGAGTTTTGACAATTCTTATGTTCGCTTCCCATTTGCCGCCGAAATGAGGTGCTGACGGAGGGTTGAATTTCCAATCGGTTTCGTCATTCGACAAATTTTGGGCTATTAGCTTCCATTCCCTAGATGCAGTTGAGAACAATGAACGAAGCTCCCAATCAGCGCCAACAAAGTTACCACCACAGTCACTATACAAGCATTTGGCAATTCCTCGTCTTCCAGCGAATCGCTTGTAGGCTGCCAAAAAACCCTCAGTGGTGTAATCAGTAGCAACATCTAAATGAATAGCCGAAGTACTTAAACAAATAAACAAAATGAGATAACCCTTATAGACCCTTCCCGCTCTCCCTCGAACAGTACGAAGTTGAAATGGTTAAATATCTTACGGTATGATATGTTATTGAGGTATACTTGCCTGCAACTTTCCCGGTAACCCATTCCATAAAGCACCCTTACAGCTTCTTTTTGTTTCAGAAACGCTATGCTTGGAGATGCTGATGATCCCCATAATAATAGACCATAAGTGGCCACAGAATGAAACAACGAAAAGTAAGCGCAATGCGGTGCTTCGTAGGTTGTAGTTTCCCTAAGTATTTAAAGGTAAGTTTCTGGCCGAGTAGAATACTAATGAAATTTATACATCTGTTAGCACTTCCATCTTGGACGGAAACTTTAATATTTCCGTTTTGTCATCATTGAGTTTTACCCGGTTGCCGTTGATTATATAATATAGATAACACACGTCAATAATAAAAAGTGGATGCGGTTTCGACCCCAAATGGCACCATAAAATATCAGCTGGAACTACTCCTCAGTTCAGAACCTGCTAACGGTATTGTAGGTTACTGCTAGATAACAACAGATGATATGATAGTAATTTTGACTAGATGACTATTTTAGATAATTACGTTGTAAAATAATCTGCAGAAAATTAATGAACCGAACAATATTTTTAATTTGCAATCCGCTATATTCCTCTGTTAATTTAGTAGATGATGCGTCTACTATCGCTGTCAATACCGTCGATTCATAAAAAACGGTACTTTTCATTTTTTTTCTTTATAAATTTTGTCTCTGAAGGTTAGAAATCGTAAAATTTTGAATGTGTATTAACTTTAACATTAATCACGGTATAATTGGGAAACAAAAACAAGCCATCTGTCTTAACATTCCTTTGTATTACAATAGATGATTGACAGGTGTAAACAAAAGGTCCTTTACGGATATTGTAAAATTATTTTATCGCCAACCGGCAGCAAAAGTATACTTTATTGTATCCATTTGCAGCAGTAAAGTGACACTTTATATTACAGTTTAGTAAACTGTGCATTTAACGGCAGACAAAGTACTTTATCTGCCATAAATGAGTTAGACAATAGTTATTTATCTAAAATTTTAATAACGCTTTATCTAGGTAGATGTAAAGACGCCACGTCCCGTCTGAAAAGCACGTCAGCACACATAAACCGTCAGACCAATTCTATTCCGATTGATCAACTATGAGTAGACGCGTATCGATAAGAAAACCTTTCCAGATTTTGTTTATTTAGAGTCATCCAGCAGGTTCAAATATTTATTGATTCGATAATCCGAATTCCGTTGTTTTTCACATTTGTCTATAATGAGTGGCAGTTTCCCAACCCAA
The DNA here is from genome assembly GCA_036711965.1 of Onthophagus sagittarius. Taxonomy (NCBI): domain Eukaryota; kingdom Metazoa; phylum Arthropoda; class Insecta; order Coleoptera; family Scarabaeidae; genus Onthophagus; species Onthophagus sagittarius. Next base: position 18,378,932 of record JASERS010000001.1, on the reverse strand, counting down.
CCCAACCCAACCCGACTATCTCTATATGTGGTATATATATACACTATTTTACACTAACTATTAACACCTCTAACTAAAATTACTGCCGTACATTATTACTACAAGTATAATTAACGTCAACAAAATCGCTGGGGCGATTTTTAAATAAACCCAAAAAACATCGCCCTTTTTCACTCTTTAAGTATAGTATATGTATAATACATCAAAGAAAAGCTTATTAAAAATAAATATCAGTTTAAATTTAATAAGTTTACATAACATTTTTCGTTTTCGAAATATAGGGTGAAATGTACTTTTTCGAATTATGTCGAAATCGATGCGCCACAGTTGTGTTATTTCTCTTGTAATAATTTTATGTGGAAAAAACGAGTTAGTCATAGCCAGCATAGCCAATAGGAAAATAGTGGGAATGTCTTACCAACACATGCTACCCTTTTCTGAACTTTCGTTTCTCTGTCGTCAAACATTTTCTCGTAAGGAGCCTTAACCGGCATTAAATAAGTAAATTAAGCAGAATTAATTTATGTCGATTCTTATGCTTTCTTTGATATTATTTAGATGGTTTGAGAATGAACTAAATTAGTGATGGGGAAACTACGGCCCGCGAAAAGGTTCAATCCAGCCTGTTTAAGAGTGCCGTCGTGAGAATGTTTAAACGCGTTCTTACTTCGTAATGTGACGACCTGCATAAAAACTTTATTCTTTGGCCCGCTACGATTGTCTAGTTATTACAAATGGCCCGTCTTAAAAAAAGTTTCCTCACCACTGAGCTAAATAATAAAAATAAAATATTTCTGTTAGGCAACCATACAAAAGAAGGTCACATCACGCTTATGTGGCTCTCTATGTTATATATACTCAAAGCTGTTACTGAACCACACTTTAGCGTTCTCATAGTTTCCTTTGACTTTTGAATTAGTTGTCTCTTCCTCACAACTATTAAGGAACGATGTATCATCAGCGTACTGAAGTATGACAGGGGCGTATAAATTTATTGGCAAATCGTGCGAGGAATAGAGCCCTGTGGAACACCTATACTTATTACAGTTTCTGTAGAGCTTTGTTGTTTCCATTCCACACATTATTTCTTGTTTGTCAGGTATGTTTCTATTAGTTTGTTAGTGACACCTCTAATGCCATAAAAATGCATTTTTCTGAGTAATATTTTGTAATTCATGGTGATCCACAAATATTACCAGAAAATAGCTTACACATTCCTGTTTTTATCAAGATGTTCGAGTATACATTCATTGAGAACTACCTCTTTCTGTAACCGTGATGGCCACATCCCAGATTTTTGATATAGCAAGTTGTGGTCCGTTTCTCGCGCTGGCCTGAAGTCATCCCTGTAGAAAATATAGAGGCATTCACTATCGCAAAAGCCTTCGTCACCGGTTGGGTGTCACGATTTGGAACGCCGCTGGACTAACAACGGACCAAGGCAGGCAATTCCAATCACAACTTTTCGCGGTCAACGCACTTCTCGGTACGAAGCACTTCCGGACGACGGCCTACCATCCAGCCGCCAATGGTTTCGTAGAAAGTTTCCTCCGCCAGCTCAAAGGTGCCATCCGATGCCACGCAACAGAAAGATGGTTTGATATCCTGCCCGTGGTCCTGTTGGACATAAGGTCAGCTTGGCGGGACGATCTTTCGGCAACGACAGCAGAACTAATCTACGGTGAAACCCTCAGACTCCCTGGCGAATTTCTCGTACCGAAAGAAATACGTAAACGTGAAGAAAGTGTAACGAATTTCGCACAAGAGTTGAAAACATACTTTCAACAGCTTCAACCGGTCCAGGGAACCAGGGACGGCGAAAAGAGGATCTTCATCTTCAAAGACCTGGCCACATGTTCTCATGTGTGGACACGCTTGGGGGGAGAACATCACGCTTCATTAGAAGCTCCATACGAGGGCCCATACCCCGTCATCACCCAGAACGATAGGACGTTCACCGTGGAAAAGAGAGGGAAGCAAATTACAATATCGATCGACCGTTTAAAACCGGCGTATATTTTATCGGAAGAAGAGGAACAGCACCGAGAGGATCCACAATGACCGGAAACTTCACGGAGAGAGTCAGAACTCCAATAAATAAGTTGTGTTAGATTCCCTGATCATTTTCAGGCAGGTCTCTAGTATCGTATTTTCCAACTCCTGTCAAATACTGGTAGGGTTCTCTGTGGCGAACATCTGCCAAATAGATGAAATTCCTTCAAGAGCTCTATGAAGTCTGAAGAGCCCAGAATGGTCTTAAATTTATAACAGACAAAAGGCTGTTTAACAGGCTTTTACGGACTTTCGACAGGCAAACAACTATGACACAATTAAAGTTTTTTACAACGTGGCCGAAAGACGCTTCGTCAACCGAGTTCTTCTGAAAACAAAGAATGGCCATAGAAACTTTCACTGGCCTGTCCTGGTCTTGGATTCCCGGAAACGCTTTCGCCGGGTAGTCCCGAAATGATTTCCAAAACATCGGAACAACACGTTCAGATGTTCCAGCGGGGTATAAAAGAGCCAGGATCGGCCCAAAACATTCATTCAGAAGTACGAGTTCTAACTTACGAGTCTACAGTCACGAAATCAGCCGTCATCACCATCACCAACAACGACTGAAGAAGGAGTTTAATTCTGAGAAACTCTGGTTCCAATTTTTTCCGAATTATTTTATCTTTGTATTTAATAAAATATTTGATACATCACCTGTCAGTATTTTTTGAGTCTTATCTGGCTACTATCGCAACGTAATTAATCCCGCACAGGTAGAATTCTGGGTATTCCATCCGTGAAAGAATTGTGGATCATAATCAGATCAGGTCAGCAATGTAGTGTATGATTAGTTTTAGCAGGTATTTAAAAGTTATTTTTAATACTGTATATAACGCGCATCACTTGGTCCTCATCAACCCGCTTAAACGACAATTTATTTATGATTATCCTATCAGTCATATAAAAATCGTACATTTCATTTTCGCGTGGAAAATTGGGTAACGAGTCTATAAAGAATGTATTTATGATATCGGGGTCAGCAAGATCGTCAGGAACACAAAACGATCGCTTCGGAGCCAACCCGATACCCCTTAAGGCTGTAGTCTCAGGGTTTAAAATTTGATTCCAATAGAACTTGTTTACTGTTTGATATAGCCAAAAATTTTTGAAATAAAAAATGTCTACAATGATGAACTCTAGGGCCGCACGGTGAGATATTTAGAGAATTGTTGATAATAACGGAGATTAAGAAAAAAATTAAGGAAATTTTCGAAACAAAGACCTTGGTGCCGTAGACAGTAATTTTCTGGTTACTTTTTATATATAAACTTTTTTGAAAATTTTCGGTATAAATGAGATAAATTAGAATTTCCGGCGGTAAGAATATTCAATTTCTTTGCTAATTCCAATTTAGCGCCGCCTACAAAGGACGAATGGTGTGGCCAAACAGATTTTGTGAGCGGTCTGTTTATTTACATTATATCTTCGCCGATCTTATCCTATTTTAACTACAAAAAATACAGATTTTATTTTAAATTACAACTTATTTTCTTTTTTTGAAAGTTGATTCTATAGAATTATTATGGCTTTTAAAATGTAATGTTGAATAAATCCATTATACTAGAACATATAATCAGGTTCGATTAAAATATTTTATTCTATGTTGGTTTACTTTGTTTTATATGTTCGTTTGACTAGTTTCGTCCCAATGACATCTTCAGTGAGTTTATTTAAAATTAATTTACAACTAAATCTTTAAAAACATTATAGGAAGTTTAAAGAAACATACTAAAAATATAATTTAATTCCGTAATACACTTAAATTTGTATTAAAATAGTTACGATTTAAGAGTGGTTGAGCTAGTCACAGAATTTAAGTGCTTTGTTACGAAATTAATTAAAATAACATTTAATGCTTGTTCCCAGCATTGGGCGTTATTTTTTATCCTATTCCATGGCATACTACAATTACTTTACGGTAATGTTTAAAAATATTTAAATTAAAGTTGTTTTTGTATTGTTGTACATCAATGGAGTCAAAAATAAAAATTTCTAAAACAAACGATAATATACGCAGGAAAATGAAGATGGTACTGGACAAAAATTATTTGTAGCATACAATTCATGAAACCATTTCTTTGATGTTATACAGCCTATAAACATTTTAAAATATTTCTAAGGATTGGGTTGTAGATTAATTTTAGACGAAGTCTGAAGATTCCCTTAGGGCTATCTTATTATGTGTTTGCATGCATAAATATTTTCGAAAAACTAAAACGCCGGTCCCCAACAGAAATAAAAAAATGTGTTCTAGGCGAACACTTGATGCAATGAATGTTATATTTGGGGTCTTGATCCGTTTACATCCGAAATTGTTACTAACACTATTTTAAGAAATTTTTTTAAAAATTAAGAATATACCGGGTGTTCCTCAAAAGTGGCTCATCCCCATACTTTGTTATTATTAGTGATATAAGAAAACCATTTAGAATGCATAATTACGCCAGAAAGATTGATTACTAGGATACAAAATAAATCATTTTGTGAAAAAAACATTTATTTGATAATTTATTATTTTATTTGATAATTTTTGATTTATTTGATATTTTATTTCATATATGATTTTAAACAAATGACGAAAATATTAATGACTACCTGAAGAAAAATTTTCAGATTTACAAAAATAGCGAAATTAGTACTTACATCCGTTATAACCGGAAGTCCAAAGACAACAATTTCATATTGTAATAATCCACTCTAATAGCCTAATTATGTATTCCAAATGGTTTTCTGATATCTTTCATAATAAAAAAAAATATGGGGGTGAGCCACTTTTAAGACACACCCGATATGTTTAAATTTTTAATTCTCGTAAAAATAGTGATATTAATAACAATTTTCAGTATGACAGAATCTTGTCATATAACCAGTCTTCATCACACATTAGCAATTTAATATATTTAAAAAACCTATTGCTATGCAACAGCTTGCCAACGAACTACATGTAAATGTTTTACCGTCTGGTTTGTTTATTGCAAAGATAGAATTTTACTTATTTATTTATTTATTTATTTACTTCAAGGGATGCAAACAGGGTGAACCCCCAGCGAAGCATCCACAGTACAATAACAAAATTATAATAAAGAACAGAACATAAAATAAAAATAGAATACACAATAATCATACAATAGCTCTAACAAAAAAAATAATAATAATAGAAAGAATCAAGAATTACATTTTTATAACATTATTCAATTACATCCCACAATTATGAAGTAGTAGGTATAAATTGCAATGAGGTCATTCCGCTTATGCCCCACAAAAACCGTCTAAACGCAGTATACGAGATATTAAACAAGTCGATACTTCGGCAGTGAGAATCAAATGAGTACATAAGTCTTTGAAGAGGCGAGTTAAAATGAGCGTTGGTATTTGATCTATTAAGTCTGAAAACCCGACCACATCTAGTACGATAAGACGGCACCGAAAAGCATAATCCGCCGAGCAATACCGGAGAATTGATAAAATTGCTTGTTAACTTAAAGATGAAAAGCAGATCATATCTCAGCCGCCTAACTTGCAATGACTGTAAGCCTAGCACCCTGCATCGCATCTCGTAATCGCAGTAGGGTAAGTAAACTTTATGGGCTAAATACCGCAAAAAACGGCGCTGAACAAACTCAATGCGATTAATGCAAACAGAGTACTGAGGATTCCATATCGCTGACGAATAACCGAGAACACTACTCACATACGTCAAATACAAAACTCTAATGCAACTAATATTCGAAAAAGAACGACAAGTTCTAATGACAAAACCCAACCTCTTCAAAGCTTTGGATGTGATATAATCTACATGCAAATTATATGAAAGTTTCCCATCTAGTATAATCCCCAGATCGCAGATGTGGTCGACAGATTGAAGATCTGTACCGCCTAGATTGTAAGAAAAATTCAGGGGGTAACGTTTACGCGAAAATGAGATTTTAGAACACTTTTTAAAATTTAGGAAAAGACAGTTATTGAAACAGTAGTTGTAAAACCGGTTCAGATCACTCTGAAGTTTAAGACAGTCAGAGTTACGCTTTATGTTCAGATAGATTTTACAGTCATCTGCGTAAAGTAAAAATCTTGCGTGCTCAAAGCAGGCCATCACATCATTAATATATACCAAGAAGAGGATGTGGCCAAGGTGACTTCCCTGGGGAACACCAGATGTGATTCGGCGAAAAGCGGAGACACAATTGCCAACACGTACGGCCTGATAACGATCAGTGATATATGAACTCAGCCACGTTAAGAGACCTTGGGGAATATCAAAAAGTGAAAGCTTGTCCATCAGTATATTGTGGTCAATCTTATCAAAAGCTTTGCTGAAGTCAGTGTAGATTGCGTCAACCTGCTCAGATGCGTTAAAAGCATTATGTATGAAGTTGGTGTATAGGTCATTAAGTTGGTTTCAGCAGATCTACCCGGAAGAAATCCATGCTGCTCAACAATCAAATGCGGCTTCAAGATGTACAGTAATTTAGAATAGATAATTTTTTCAAAGATTTTAGAAACTATAGATAAAATTGAAATTGGACGATACTGACAAACATCACTACGGTCACCAGACTTAAAGACAGGCAAAACAAAGGCCCTCCGCCATTCGCCGGGGAAAGATCCGGAGTTCAAGGAAATAGAAAAAATTATAAAAAGGGGCTTTGCTAAGCTAGCAGCACAGTATTTAATGAAGCAACCGGGCAATTTGTCCGGACCAGCTCCAGTTTTAGAATCAACCTCCCTGAGAGCACGCAAGACATTCTCCTCGCAGAACCAAGGCGCCAGGCCACCACCCGATGCGATACGCGAAGAATAAGTGTAGGTACCGTCAATGAAAACAGAGTTAAAGTATTGAGCGAATAAGGAACAGATACCCTGGGCATTATCGCTAGAATCGTCAAATAATTTCATCTTAGCAGGAATATCAGAGCATTCGCCCCTTTTATGTTTTACGAAAGACCACAAGCGGTCAGGGCATTCAATAAGCTGCGATTGTATTGACCTGACATACCTGTCATAATCAGACTTAATTAAAACTTTGGAATGCCTACGCAAAATTGTAAATGATAAATAATCTGCTTTATTTCCATAAATTTTCCACTTCCGGTGCAAACTAAGCTTTTCCCGGATAGACCTCACTGTTGATCTCGAGTACCAAATTGGAAATCTGCGCTTAGATACTAGTCGATGCGGGACATGAACGTTAATTAGATTATTAATAATGGTGTAAAAAATGTCGACCACGTCATCTACGTTCCGGCCCGCAAATTGTTCAGACCAATCAATGGCAGAAATAGAAGCATTAATTGCATCATAATTACCCCGATTAAAAAAGTATTTAACAATGGGGTCATCGCGCAATAACTTCGGTCGAGCACCGACAATAAGAAATTCAAAGGCAGGATGGTGACGATCTTGGCTCACGAGTGGATCCGGACACCTATTGACCCTCTGTATACAAGTGGATGTACTGAGCAGCAGATCTAAAATTCTATTATTATCGTTACAGAGGTCGTTAAACTGTAATAAATTACAGTAACGGTAAGTGTCCAAAAACTCTCGAGAGCGTAAATCACCGCCAACAGATGGTTCAAGATTACCATTGTCAGACCGACACCATCGTATTGAAGGTAAATTAAAATCGCCTACAATTATAATTAAATTATCCGGGTGAGCGTCCCTAATCCTAGAGATTTCACGTAAAAAACTTGAAATGAGTCCATATCGCCAGGAGGCAAATAAACACAACAAAAAAATATATGACCAGCCGCGCACTCGACACTCACCCAAAAATCTTCGGCCTCAGAGTTAAAATCTAAATCAGTTGAGATGCGAAGGCTACTTCTAACACCAATCAGGACACCACCACCATCAGTCTTGTGAGACATCGACGAACATCTATCGCGTCGAAAGACGGTGTAATCAGAGGAAAAAAACTCGTTATTAGCAATTGAAGGATTAAGGGATGTCTCAGTAAGACAGATGATATCGTGACCCAGATTAGATGAATTAATAAGTGATGTTGAAGTCTTTGTACGTAGACCATTAACTTTTTGGTAATAGGCTGATATAGCCATTTAAAACAAAAAATTAGCAATACAAAAATTGGAGCGCAATAACAATAAAAACTAAATTTTTTCCAAATCGCTTCGTGAGCGGATAATAATCACCCGAGAACGTTCAGTTTTACGCACACGAACAGCATCACCCTTAAACCAGACAAATTTATATTCCTTCTCCGCAGCTACCGACCTGACTTCCCGAAGAAGCTTGGCATTCTCCATCGTTAAATGTTCATTGACGAAGATACCATTCCCCAGACTCTCAACTGCAATGCCCCGAGACGGAGCAGAGCCCTGAACACCAGAACTGGAACGCTGTTTGAGCTTGAGCTTGGCGGCCCCCAAGAATATGTTAGCTGACTCAGAAGATGGGCTAATAGAGGAGGATTTCTTGCGTGAATTTTAATGTCCCTGTTCGGTAAGAAAATTAACACCATGAGCGGCAACAGCAACAGAAATTATTAAGTTTCATAAATTTATAAATAATTAAATAGTTTTAAATAGAGAACATGATTATTACTTTCAATTTCAAGGACAATTACAAGTTGCAATTTGTATTATTTTGTTGTAAGTTTTACAACTGTGTACAGGGTAGTTCAAATTCGAGGTCCGAATAGGCTATCTCGAAAACTAGAAGACTTAAATAAAAAGTAGCATATATGTCATGCTCTCTTTTTGAAAGAAAAATCTAATGCTGAAAACCTCAAAGCGCTATCGTCTTTTGTTTTTCCGCTTTTGTAGTTCCAAAAGTGATGTTATTATTATTGGTAGAGTATTATAACTAAGACATTATATGGACACTTTTTACGAAGAATTTGATGGATATTTTATTAACGTAAAAAATAGTAATTTAACATAAAAAATCAATAATTTTGTGGTGATGGATTTGAGCATTTTTTATAGCTGTTTTTGAGCACTATTTCAAAATTTTTTTTTAAGTAAAATGGTTAGTAATAAAACAAAAAAAAAAATTAAATCAAACAACTAGCCGTCACTAGATGTTGTCGAAGAAACTAAATTTTCCAAAAAATATTGTGATAGTGCTATAAAAAATGCGAAAATTCACCACCTATGGGGTGGATATAATTAGTTTTTATTGTTAAATTACTATTTTTACTTTTTTTATTATTGTTAATAAACTATTTACATTAAATAACATTAGATGGCGGTGCCTGAATATTTTATAATAAAGTTTATTTTTAGCTATATTCCAAAACAATAATATATAGAGCTATCAATCCCTATATTTTTGAAAAAATCAGAAACAAATAACAAATTCAATAAGCCGTAAATCAGCGACTGTTTCCATTCTAACAAATCTAAAATTGTTATAATATCTCAAAATCTCCGTAAAAAAGTGTCCATATAATGTCTTAATTATAATACTCTACCAATAATAATAACCAAGATAATAGCAGTTGCTGGTTTTACGATATTTTTCACTTTTGGAAATTCAAAAGCGGAAAAACAAAAGATGGTAGTGCTTTCAGATTTTCAGCATTGCATTTTTTTCTAAAAAAGAGAGCATGAAATATTCGGACTTCAAATATGAACCATCCTGTACAAGTCAGTAAAAATATTAACAATATTTGTTATTATCAGTATTTTTAATTACAATATTATATCCCGTTTCATATAGAATTTTAAAAATTGAGTTTGTCTTTTAATAATGAAAACACCACATACCATTCCCGTCTTTTTCTATAATGTAAACAGACTGAGACATCCAAAAGTCTATTGTTCATTATCTATAAGGGGCCGGGCATATCGAAAAATAAGGCCAGCCTTCTTGCTTCCGGACGTCCGTCTCCTGCGCCCCTCAGAAACTTTGTGACCGTGAGACTACAGCCTTAAGGCTTATTTTTCGATATGCTTATAGATAATGAACAATAGATTTTTTGTTACTCTCAGTCTGTTTACATTATAGAAAAAGACGGGAATAGTATGTGGTGTCGTCATCATTAAAAGACAAATTCAACTTTTAAAATTCTATATAACACGGGATTTTATATTGTAATTAAAAATACTGACGATAACAAATATTGTTAATATTTTTAGTGACTTGTACAGGGTGGTTCATATTCGAAGTCCGAATAGGCTATCTCGAAAACTACAAGATTTAGATAAAAAGTAGCTTACATGTCATGATCTCTTTTTTAGAAAAAATCCAATGCTGAAAACCTGAAAGTGCTGTCGTCTTTTGTTTTTTCGCTAGTCGTCAAAAGTGAAAATATTATAAAACCAGCAACTGTTATTATCTTGGATATTATTATTGGTGGAGTATTATAATTAAAAGCGCTAGGCGGAGTTTTATGATCGCAAAACTGTTGGCTATTATTCTAGGATTGATGGGTGAGGCGATCAGAATTCAGCAGTGAACTAAATTATTACTTGCAATATAATTCATCATACTTATTAACAACTAAAAGTGATTTTTGTTTATTAATTTCGCAATATTTGTGATGTTAGATAATGAATTGGTTTATACTTTCTTCAACCTTTACAACTTATCTTAACTTTAATTGTTTGCCTGTAGAAGAAACAATAAAGTTTCGAAATATTGCAAGTAATAATTTAGTTCACTGCTGAATTCTGATCGCCTTATCCTCATAGCAGAATCGAAGAGTCTATATTCAACTTGGCTTCCTCCTTACATAATAACTGTTTGATTATTGGTGACTTTAATCCAAATCCGACTGAAACCAAGCAGATCAACCGATTTGTATCTTCGACTGATTTGGAACGCATTAAAACCTCTCCAACGTTCATCATGGTAAATAATCAAAGTTCAACTCTGGACATGCTGTTTTGCTCGCGAAATATAAGATCCCTGATAACCCACGTTGCAGTCACTCCCGATCTGTGCTCCGACCACTTAGGCATTCTGATCCACCTGCAGTTGACGACTTCCATTTTTAGACCTGTTCCAAAAACCATAAAGAATTTTAGTCTCTGTAACATTGAAGCGGTGAATATTTCAATTTAACGAACACCTTAGGGAATTAATTGTCCAAGCCAGCCCAAACAAACTCGAAAAATTCTACAATTTTCCACTTCCAAAGTTCATCGTGAGGTTAATCAAGGAAAAGAGACGCCAGTACCGCGACTTTAGAATGTCGGAGATTTCTGATTTAAAAAAGAAATTCAACGAACTTAACAAGCATATCCAAGCTCTAATCAAACAATTTAAAAGCGAAAAACACATGGAAGCCTGTGACAACATCCAAAGATACTGGCAAGAAATTAGGAAATTATCCACATACCAATAGTTCCCTGAAGCCCACGAACTTATTGACCCCTCGGATGTTGCCAACATCCACAGCGCTTACCTTCAGAGCGTGTTTTCATTCTCAGAGGATGCCTCCTTCTGCTCCGTCAACAAAGCGAGAATAGACGACTGGTATGAATCTGCTTTCCCCACCCGAAGACGCTCTGATCGATGAGGACGAATACTACTTAATCCTTAACACCGGAATAAGCACCGCCCCTGAATACGATCATGTTCCTAACAATATACTAAGGAAACTAAACCCTTCCTCTCATGCCTATATTATAAAAATACTAAACTACTGCCTCATCAACCAACATTTCCCTGAAGATTGGAAGTCGTCTGTAATAATTTGCGTTCCCAAAAAAGATTCATCGCTATCCAACCCATCCAACTATCAGCCTATCTCCCTTCTTCCCGTCATCGGCAAGATTTTAGAAACCCACATTAAGAACAAACTAATGGAAACCGTCTCCAAAAGAATACCGAATTACCAGTTCGGTTTTCAATCTGGTAAGTCGACGTCCCACGCTCTAGCAGTGCTCATATCTAATTTTTAAGTGACACGTTTCCAAAGGCACCATTCTGCGGCAGTGTTCTTGGATCCGTAAAGCGTGCGACTCTGTGTGGCATCGAGGTCTCTTTATACAAGCTCCATAAATGGAATATCCCATCTTACCTGCTTAACCTACTTAATCAATTTCTTTCGAACCGCTCCTCAGTAGTAAGGTTAAAAAACCACTTCTCCTGCAAAATCTCCCCCCAGCAAGGCCTTTCGCAAAGGTCTCCCCTCTCTCCAACGCTTTATAATTTATTTTATGGTGACATCTATAATCCCAACCCAGATATCTTTGACTTGGATTCTTACGCTCTGCTGTACACTGACGACAGAGCTTTGGTGGCACACGGCGCATATATTACATCAGCAGTTCAGAAATTACAGACGCTTATCGAATCCATGGAGAGTTGGCTGCGAAAATGGAGAATCCAACTAAATCCACACAAAAAACAATTTTTCATTCCATTTCTTTCCATGAACGCTCCTTCTCCCACCGTAATCATCCAATCCACGGTCATATCGCCCTTTATAAACTGCAAATATCTGGGAATCTCGATAGATAGAAGATTAAAATTTTCCGAACATGCTATCAAGGTTAAGATGATAGCACATCAGATCGTTAACTTTCCAGGGACGCGGCATATCAACCTAATGCGCTGCTCACATGTACAAAACCATCTGCAGACCGATAGTGGAATATGCACCGCTGATTCTGGCCGATGCACCTAGAGGAGCCCTATATCATCTGGAAGTAGTCGAAAGATCTGCCCTTAGATGCATTACCCGAATCCGGCACCCCCAAAACCCACTCTTCAACCCTAGCAACGAGCTACTGTATCATCTTACCGAGACCCAACCAATTAAATCCCGCCTTAAATCTCTATGCCATATTGCTACCATTAACTTCCCTTTTAACCTGTTGAAAAACTCATCATTAGTCAATCATTGCACGACTCCCTTCTTCTTCTTCGTAAATTACCGAAGAGTTCCCGAATAGAAAGATCACGGTCGATAGCCCTTTTAGGCCAACATATTTTTTCTGTATATACATTCATTTATTATTAGAATCAGAAAAAAATAACAAATTTAATAAGCTAAAAATCAAGGATTGTTTCTATTTAAAAAAATTAAAATTGTCATAATATCTCAAAATTTAAAAGCGAAAAAAATTGTTCAACTGTGCCACCAAATTCTCCGTAAAAAAGTGTCCATATAATGTCTTAGTTATAATACTCTACCAACAATAATATCCAAGATAATAGCAGTTGCTGGTTTTACGATATTTTTACTTTTGGCGTCTAGCGGAAAAACAAAAGACGATGGCGCTTTGAGGTTTTCAGCATTAAAATTTTCTTTCAAAAAGAAATCATGGTATGTAAGCTACTGTTTATCCAACGCTTCTAGTTTTCGAAATAGTCTATTCGGACTTCGAATGTGAACCACCCTGTACACAGTTGTAAAACTTACAACAAAATAACACAAATTGCAACTTGTAATTAAAAATAAGCTGTTGCTTAGCAATAGATTTTTTAAATATATTAAATTGCTAATGTGTGATAAAGACTGGTTATACGATAAGATTCTGTTATAAGAAAATTGTTATTAACATCACCACTTTTACGAAAATTAAAAATTTAAACATATATTCTTAATTTTTGTAAAATTTTCTTAAAATGGTGTTAGTAATAATTTCCGATGTAGATGGATATTCAGGCTCCAAATATAACATTTGATAAAATATAATATTTCATTGCATCAAGTGTCCGCCTAGAACACATTTTTTTATTTCTGTTGGGGATACGGCGTTTTAGTTTTTCGAAAACATTTATGCAAGCAAACAAATAATAAGGCTCACATAAAATATTATAGTGTTCTTTGAATTGTTAGATTATAAGATCGCCCTAAGAGAATCTTGAAAGACTTTGTCTAAAATTAATTTACAACCCAATCCTTAAAAATATTTTAAAATGTTTATAGGGCGTATAACAAAAACACTCCAAACTATAATTCTGTTATTTCGATTTGCATGAACCAAGCATCAAAGAAATGGTTTCATGAATTGTATGCTACAAATAATTTTTGTCCAGCACCAACTTCAGTTTCCTGCGTATATCATCTTTTGTTGTTTAAAAAGCTTGGTATATGGTTTTTCACGTTATTGGATAGCGATTTTTATTTTGTCTCCATTGATGTATAATAGTATAAAAATAACACATCAATATTAATTGTAATTTTAGTAGACAAACAATTCTAAATATAGCATTGCCTTAAAGTAATTATAGTATGCCATGCAAAAGGATAAAACATAACGCCCAATGCTGGTATTAATAATAATGTTATTTTAATTAGTTCCGAAATAAAGCACTTAAAATCTGTGATTAGTTCAACCACTTTTAAACCGTAACTGTTTTAATAAAATTTTTAAACAAGTTTTAAGTGTATTACGGAATTAAATGATATTTCTAATATCTTTCTTTAAACTTCCTATAATGGTTTTGAAGATTTAGTTGTAAATTAATGTAACGGTTCAATTTTTGTTTAAGATTTAATGTTCATTTTTCGTATTTGAATTTATATATTTTCTTTTCCAATTTCGTTGCGAGGGGTTTGTAAACCGGTTTCGGCCGATTTCGGGAAGAACGATCCGTCGAGTTTTGAGAGTAGAGCGTGCGAGCGAGTGGGTGACACCAAGAAAATTGTTTCGGCGAGTTATTTATTTTCCTAAAATTGAGGGATTTGTCCCGAAATAATATAAACTGGGACGTTTATTGGGAAGCACAAGGTGCTAAATTGGGAAAACGGACCCATTTTTACCGGATTCCGGGATTTTAAGCTCGTAATAGCTCTGAATTTAGTCTTTTTGGTTTGGTCGTACATTTCGTTTTTTTTTGAGAATAAGCCCTGACATCAATCAGGTACGTGTCGCCATCATGGTTAAACATTTAGTTTCTTGTTTTCATTTAGTTTATTGTTTCTTTTGTTTTTGTTTTCGTTTTAAGGGTTTTTAGTATAGATAATTAAATTTGGTTATTGAATTGGGGGAATAAACGAAACTTTATTTTATTGGAAAGGCGACAATTCTTCGGCGGACCTTGTACATTGGAAAGGGAAAAATAGAATAAAGCAAACAAAGAATTTGGGAAAAATTAAAGAGAAAAGAAAGAAATAGTGTAAGTAGTTTTAAGTTTTTTTTTTGTTTGTCGGATTTCTCCTGTTTTCGAACAAGTTTTTGTTTTTTTATTTATAAGTTCTAAAGATTATTTTTTTGTTGTTGTTTGTATTATATCATAATACCGTTGATTTCTTTTTGTATTAAATTCATTTTTTTTGTTATTTTCACCAACCGTCCAACCACGTTAAATACGTATAAAACTGAGTATTGTTGGTTTTGTGTTTGGAAATCAGGACACGCCCTAAGACCGGCGAAGTATTCTTATTTGTACTTTTTTCAAATAAGTGGCGCCCACCCCTTTTCCGGGAATAATTTTTTTTGTGACGTTTCCTCTCCTGATTGCCAGACGCAAGATTTTGGTTTTTTTTTCTACGTCACATTAACTTCAAATAAATTCGCTGAAGATGTCATTGGGACGAAACTAGTCGAACGAACATACAAAACAAAGTAAACCAACATACAATAAAATATTTTAACCGAACCTGATTATATGTACTGGTATAATGAATTTATTCAACTTTACATTTTAAAAGCCATAATAATTCTATAGAATCAACTTTCAAAAAAAGAAAATAAGCTGTAATTTAAAATAAAATCTGTATTTTTTGTAGTTAAAATAGGATAAGGTCGGCGAAGATATAATGTAAATAAACAGACCGCTCACACAAACTATTTGGCCACACCATTCGTCCTTTGTAGGCGGAGCTAAATTGAAATTAGCAAAGAAATTGAATATTCTTACCATGGGAAATTCCAATTTATCTCATTTATACCGAAAAATTTCAAAAAAGTTTATATATAAAAAGTAACCGGAAAAGCATTATCTACGGCACCAAGGACGCTGTTTTGAAAATTTCCTTAAATTTCGTCTTAATCTCCGTTATTATCAACAATTATCCAAATATCTTACCGTGCTGCCCTAGAGTTTATCATTGTAGACATTTTTTATTTGAATATTTTTTGGCTATATCAAACGGAAAACACGTTCTATTGGAATTAAATTTTAAACCCTGAGACTACAGCCTTAACAGCTTCCAAACCTCTCTACTATTTACCCCACAATGACCAATCTTGTATTCAAAAAACGCACGTTTCTCTCTCTGTATCGATTCATTGGTAAGATTTCGCAATGATTTATAATAATCCGAAGAGGAATGCGACACATTCTTTTTAAATTTCCTGTAAGCCTTGTCGCGAAGACACTGCATTTGTCTGACTGTACTCGTCAACCAAGGTGCAGGAGGCTTAGTAAAGCGTGAAGTTACTAGTGGCATATGACAATTTATTAGGTGCATTAATGCGTTATTTAAGAATTCTGCCAAACAATCCACATCATCTGTATCGTAAATATTAGCAAGCGGTAAATTACGGAGATCAGATAGAAAGTTGTCATAGTTGAAATCATTAAGATTACGGTAAGTACGGTAGCACGGGAGAGACACTTTAGTCGCAATGCTAAGTTCACAGCAAACTAAATCATCATCAGATATGTTTACATGTTCAGTATTTTGATTAAGTAATGAAGTCGTGGTGGGTTCATGCAACGTGTTTTAGTCTTAGTCGTAGCCATAGTCATAAGAGTGAAAAGTTAAGGTAGTGCGTTATAGTAGTACTGTTCATGCAACACCTTGTGATTAAAACGGTTTTTGTCTTAGTCACAAGAGTTGCCCAACTTTTAACTTCTTAAATCTAAAACCTTCGGTCGCAATTTAACGCATGCGGGCACTTTTCTCTTTCGTGCCTTTAATGGCAGTGTTTCGTTTTATTTTATAAATAAAGGTTGAGTTGATTAACTTTTTGATTTTATTATATTACAATTATAACAATAATTTCAATCAGGGTTGTCATATTTTTAAGAAAGTGTTTAAAACAAACTGTTTGAAGCATTTTTAAAATGTATGTTTTGTTTTAAACAGTTCAAAAGATGATTTAAAACATGGGGTGTTTTTCAAAAGAACACTTTTGTTTCAAAATTAGCAGGAAAATAGAATATTTCCTTTATGTATGTTTATCGCCAAACCTACATTATAACTAAAACTTAATATATGATTAAAAACTTAAGCAAAACTTAAAAAAAAAATCGTTACCCGTTTCCGCTAGATGCATTATTTACTCCATTTAACTGTTGAAATATGCAAACGGTTTTTGCTGCTTTATCAATTCCTAATCTATTGCTTAAAGTATAGTATTAATTCCTAGGAATTAAAAGTCGCTTAATATGCGCAGATGATGTTACTACATCGGATGTAGCTATTAAAATAATTTTAATATAATAGCATCCAAAGAGATAAAAAAAGATCAATCTGTCAAAAAAAATCCAGTCAAGATTTTGCATTTTCTCTAATAGTATTAATATTTTCGAAGGAAACTCAAACAGTTTATCAACAATATCGTGTTCTTTGCAATGAAAATGTTTTCTGCCAGAAGTTTTAAAAACAATATCAAGTCTTCTGGAAGCAGTATCAAGTCTTTTGAAAGCATTTCAATTTTTCTAAAAACAGTATCAAGTCTTTCAGAAGCTATATACACTTTTCTAGAAGAAGTGTAAGCCTTCTAGAAGCATTACAAGTCTTCCAAAAGCAATATCAAGTTTATTGGAAGAACTTCAAGCCTTCTAGAAGCAGTATTAAATCTTTTAAAGCATTACAAGCATTCTGAATATTTCACGACTTTTGGAAGCAATATCAGATTCTTTAGAAACAATATTAAATCTGCTATGAACATATCAAATTTTCTGGAAGCTACATCAAATCTTTTAAAAGCATTTCATATCGTCTGAGAGCAAGATCAAATCTTTTCAAATGCAGTATCAAGTCTTCTAGAAGCATTTCAAATCGTCTAGGGGCAGGAGTAAGTCGTATGAAGGTAATATCAAGTCTTCTGAAAGTAGTACTAAGTCTTCGAAAACCAGTATGAAAATTTCTGGAAGCATTTCTAGTCTTCCAAAGGCAATATCAAGTTTTCTGGAAGCATTTCAAGTCTTCTGAGGCATTACAAGTATTCTGGACACATTTCAAATCTTTTGGAAGCAGTGCCAGGTCCTCTAGAAGCAGCATTAAGTTTTCTATGGACAGTATCAAGTCTTTTGAAAGCATTGACAGCCTATGCTTATAGATAATTCATTTCTACATATTCAATTGCACTATCTAATTGTACCCGATTAATATTTGCTCCTCAAAATCGACGTTTTAGTATATTGATCAAGTAATGACCGTTTGTTAACGTCATTTCTAAACGGTCTAAAAAGAAAACATGTTTTTCCAGTAATATAGCCAATAGTGATTCCATCTTTCATCATTTATATATCAATTAATAATACACCAAGATAATGATGAAATAACTTTATTAAATGTTGATTCAGTGCTACATGTTTCGACTATTAATGTTAGTCTTTTTCAAGCACGACTAAAAAGAATTGAACAAATTTTATGAAAACAACCATATTATACAAAACTATAAAAAATTTTATAAAAATAAAAATAATTACCGTCAGGTGTAGATAAAAAACATTTTTTGTCATAATATAGTTAAAAGACAATGAGATAAATATTGTACAAATAATCACACATTAAAACCGGGAAACACGTTTTTACACAATAAACTTTTTTAGTTTTACTATAATATCGATAAAATTAAATTAAAATGCCGCAGCATGTGTGTAAGCAATGTATAAACACTAACCATTAAAAATATAAAACATAAAGTAAAACACTTAATTCACCAAGAGAATGCAAAAGTGACATTGCTGCATCGAAGGGTAAAAACGGCGAAACAAATCGAACAAGATTAAGTGAGATGCGCAGGACATAACGTAAGATCGTATTTAAATTTGAGTTACTTACAAAAATCTTAAGAAGTGTCGATTATTGTTGAAATCTGACAGGTCGTTAATCAATTTATGAGATTTACTCTTTTTATAATGTTGTATACAATATTCTTCATACAGATCAAGTTCTCTAGATTTCTTTAAATTTTTTAATAAGGTTACATTAGAGAAATTAGTTTTATGTTTAGAGCTATGCATGTGTTTGTAAACAGCGGATGAATCTTTTTTATTATGTTCATTATATCTAACGCGTAGATTACGACCTGTCTGTCCGATGTAGATACCATTACAATCATCACAATGTATAGAATAAACTTCACTAAGATCTTCCTTGTCTGTTTTATCCCTATTATTTATAAGCATAGAGCTGAGTTTACATTTAGAGGTAAATGCGGGAATTAAATTAAATTTAGCAAGATTTTTTGTAAACTGTCCTTGAAGTGATGGGTGAAACGGTACAGATATATGTTTTTGTTTATAATTATAATGTGGGTAGATAATATTATTAATGTGGGCTGAATGTGATTTGTAAAAGATTTTTTGTATTTCAAATTTTTTGTATGTTTTTCATTTCTTTGTGAAAATTGTTGTTATTAAGAGGGATATTCATTATGCGGTTGAAGAAATATCTAAAACTGGCGTGTTTGTGTTGATGTGAGTGATAAGATCTATTCGGTATGATAGCATCTGTATAAGAATCTTTCCTGTATATATCGAATTCTAGTTTCTTGTTGACATTATCTTTATATATTTTCAAGTCTAAAAAATTTATACTATTATTGATTTCTGTTTCAATAGTGAACACTAGGTTGCTTAAATTGTTAAATAAATTATACAAAACGTTTAGTTCTGTAGTGGAGCCTGAATAAATAAGGAAAATATCATCTACGTATCTGCCATAGTACTTAATATTTTTGGTGATATTAAGGTATTTGTCAGAAAAAAGCTTATTTTCCAGGTCATTGACGTAAATGTCTGCTAAGATACCAGAGATTGGTGAACCCATTGGTAGACCTTTGTTCATTTGGTATATTTTGTTATCAAATTTAAAGAAATTCTGTTTACAAACAATATGGAGAATGTCAATGAAGCTATCAATTTCGAAGATATTTAGGTTAAGGTTAACTTTATTTTGGATAAAATATTCTTTAATTATTTTGAGGGTTGGTATGATAGGAATGTTGTTATAAAGATTTTTTATGTCAAACGAAACTAATTTAAAGTTGTTTTCTATGGTGGTATTTTAATGAACCTTGAAATGTTTTAAATAAGTATCTCTGCAGAATTTTTGATATTTTATTAGTTGGGGTATTTATGTTTCCTATAATAGGTCGTATAATGGGTTCATTTCAATTGAATTAAAAACGTTGATGTTAAATTTTTCCAAAAACAACTTGTTTTCTTTAACTAAGGCTTTGAGTTGATTGTTATAGGATGATGTTGGGTTTCTTTTTATGTTTGTAATATTGTTATCTTCAAAGAAATTTAATGTTTTATTAATATAGTCAGCCCTATTTAAGAGAACATAACCAGCGTTCTTATCGCCCATCGTCAAAATTACAAATTTAAAATACAACCTGAAAAATTCCACAGAATTAATAAACAAAATAAAAAATATCACCATAAAAAACAACTTTAAATTAGTTTCGTTTGACATAAAAAATCTTTATAACAACATTCCTATTATACCAACCCTCCAAATAATTAAAGAATATTTTATCCAAAATAAAGTTAACCTTAACCTAAATATCTTCGAAATTGATAGCTTCATTGAGATTCTCCATATTTTTGCAAACAGAATTTCTTTAAATTTGATAACAAAATATACCAAATGAACAAAGGTCTACCAATGGGTTCACCAATCTCTGGTATCTTAGCAGACATTTACGTCAATGACCTGGAAAATAAGCTTTTTTCTGACAAATACCTTAATATCACAAAAAATATTAAATACTATGGCAGATACGTAGATGATATTCAGGCTCCACTACAGAACTAAACGTTTTGTATAATTTATTTAACAATTTAAGCAACCTAGAGTTCACTATTGAAACAGAAATCAATAATAGTATAAATTTTTTAGACTTGAAAATATATAAAGATAATGTCAACAAAAAACTAGAATTCGATATATACAGGAAAGATTCTTATACAGATGCTATCATACCGAATAGATCTTATCACTCACATCAACACAAACACGCCAGTTTTAGATATTTCTTCAACCGCATAATGAATATCCCTCTTAATAACAACAATTTTCACAAAGAAATGAAAAACATCATAAAAATAGGTCTTAATAATGGCTATAATATTAAAGAAATACAAAAAATCTTTTACAAATCACATTCAGCCCACATTCATAATATTATCTACCTACATTATAATTATAAACAAAAACATATATCTGTACCGTTTCACCCATCACTTCAAGGACAGTTTACAAAAAATCTTGCTAAATTTAATTTAATTCCCGCATTTACCTCTAAATGTAAACTCAGCTCTATGCTTATAAATAATAGGGATAAAACAGACAAGGAAGATCTTAGTGGAATTTATTCTATACATTGTGATGATTGTAATGGTATCTACATCGGACAGACAGATAGTAATCTACGCGTTAGATATAATGAACACAATAAAAAAGATTCATCCGCTGTTTACAAACACATGCATAGCTCTAAACATAAAACTAATTTCTCTAATGTAACCTTATTAAAAAATTTTAAGAAATCTAAAGAACTTGATCTGTATGAAGAATATTATATACAACATTATAAAAAGAGTAAATCTCATAAATTGATTAACGACCTGTCAGATTTCAACAATAATCGACACTTCTTAAGATTTTTGTAAGTAACTCAAATTTAAATACGATCTTACGTTATGTCCTGCGCATCTCACTTAATCCTGTTCGCTTTGTTTCGCCGTTTTTACCCTTCGATGCAGCAATGTCACTTTTGCATTCTCTTGGTGAATTAAGTGTTTTACTTTATGTTTTATATTTTTAATGGTTAGTGTTTATACATTGCTTACACACATGCAGCGGCATTTTAATTTAATTTTATCGATACTATAGTAAAACTAAAAAAGTTTATTGTGTAAAAACGTGTTTCCCGGTTTTAATGTGTGATTATTTGTACAATATTTGTCTCATTGTCTTTTAACTATATTATGACAAAAAATGTTTTTTATCTACACCTGACGGTAATTATTTTTATTTTTATAAAATTTTTTATAGTTTTGTATAATATGGTTGTTTTCATAAAATTTTTTCAATTCTTTTTAGTCGTGCTTGAAAAAGACTAACATTAATAGTCGAAACATGTAGCACTGAATCAACATTTAATAAAGTTATTTCATCATTAACTTGGTGTATTATTAATTGATATGTTTTTCCAGCTTTGATTTTAATGGAATCAAACCCAGACCAAATTGATTCAAAATTAATGGAATTGGTACAAGAGTACCAATTCCATTATGATACTTATATCTCTATGATACAGCACACAAAGATCATAAAAATAAATTAAAATAAATAATTTTTTTAAAATAAAAAATCTTTATGTTTTGTACTTGTGCGATTAATAAAGCTGTATTCAAGTTACGGATTACAATTCCGAAGCAAATACACAATCTCGGGATTACATTTTATAAAGCCGGGATCCCGGGATTGATTTCGAGATTGGTTTATCTGTTTTCAAGTGTTTCTTTAAGACTTCGGTTTCTCCTGGTCAACTTTCTTCTCCAGAAAGACGGCAAAATATCGCATTCTTCTTCATAGCCGACTTTGTCATTTTTACCTTCATTTCCTCTAAATCTTTATATTATATTTTAATCTCTTTCATTATTATTGTTAGTTTTATCGAGGAAAGGGTTGTCGTTACCGAAATTTTAAAAAGGCTGAACGAAGACGAATATAGTTTTACGCTGTTAAATCATCAAAATCAAACAATCTTCAAAGGTCTTTTCTAAGGAGCATAATTTTTTTAAATTTCTTGCAACATGCATTCTAAAGCAATATCTGCTTTATTAAGATTCAAGTCTCGATGACAAATACCTTCAACAGTTACTTTGACCGGATCTAAAAGTCAAACCAACTTCTCATAATTTGAAACTCACTGCCATTAATGTAAATAATACAGTACTTTAGACTGTCATAGTGCTTTAACATGATTAAAAGGCTATTTCATCTTCTTTTGCAGTCAAGTTGAAGTTACAGTTCTTTTCCATGTTCTTCTTTTACATATTCTTGAAGATCTTTGTTTTGTGTTGGAGATTTTCGGTACTTGGTTATTATGGGAACAATTCCGGGATCCAGGGATCCCGAACAAGTTTCCTTTTATTCATATTAAATAATGTTAGAAACAAAATGTTTATAATACATTTGAAATCTGTTTCACTCCAGATTTCTTTTTGTATTACACGATTATACGTTCAAATTTTGCTATAATGTGCTATGCTTAAATATTGCACGAACCAATATCTTTCCTTACAACTAAAGCTAACGCAAACGGTTAAGACTTAAACTACGACTAAAACGAAAACACGTTGCATGAACCCACCATGATTCGAAAGGAATATTAAATCAATTAGACTGACCGATAGACCAGTCACACGTGTAGGGGAATCCATAATTTGAACCAAACCAAAAGAAGACGTCAAATCGAGCAAAGCCGACGTTTGATTATCGCACTTCAATAGATTTACATATTATATTCAATAGATTTACATAATACAGAATATTATCAGGGAAATAATTTTAATTATCTCTATAAACATTCAGTTATAAATCATCCATATATAGCTGCAAATAATATATATGTGTTTTGGTTGATCCGAGGTATCATCCGTTCATCTTCTTGGTTGTTCCCTGTGGACAAGGGCAGACGTTTCGCCAAGATCTCACTTGGCATCTTCAGTGCTTTGTCGTAGTCTCCTGTTGACAGACTGTCAACAAGAGTAAAAGTGTTTCTATTAATTTTATTCAAAATGGCCTAATGTCATCATGTACAAATGTAGAAGCTTCGTAGAAATCTAACATGTCTTTAATTCTCATCTTTTAATGAGTCAATGTAACGTGAAGTCGACGTCGCGTTACGTTGACTCATGGAACCATAAACTCTGGGTATACTGGGTACAAAATTTTCAATTTTCATACAAAATTGTCCATACAGAATTGTTAATGGTTTTATCTGAATTGAAGTTGTCATTTTCAATCAATTTTTAATTTTAATGAACTATTGAGCTTTTTCTTCCCAATTCAATCATCTGCTGTAAATTTTTTTTGAGACTTCGTTTAGAATTGAAACTTGCCTACTGTTAGAATATTGGATCTGCTTCCACAGGACTTGATACTCCTTCCAGAAGAGTTGATACGAGTCTATGTGACTTTATACTGCTTCCAAAAGACTTGTAATGTTTTAAGGGAACTTGAACTACTTCCGGAAGATGTGCTGCTGCTCCTGGAAGTCTTGACACTGCTTTTAGAAGACTTGAAATGCTTCCAGAAGACTTAATATTAGTAAAGTTATTACATTCAATTAATTGTAATCTACTATTGAGCTGTTTTCCCAATTCAGTTCTAGCAACTGCAGCAAACGTTTTTTGGAGAGCACGTACTTTGATTTTTTTCAGACCTTTTCAGTCTCACTCCTGTTGACAGACTGTCAACAGGAGACTACGACAAAGCACTGAAGATGCCAAGTGAGATCTTGGCGAAACGTCTGCTCCTGTCCACAGGGAACAACCAAGAAGATGAACGGATGATACCTCGGATCAACCAAAACACATACTTCTCCATCCGCGAAGCATTACGAATTACCATATATATATATATATATATATATATATATATATGGTAATATATATATATATATATATATATATATATATCCATATATATATCTCCTAGATCCTACTCACACTACATTATAAATTTGGAGTATCGAAAATTATTGATCGTCTCAATTTAAATGTTTCACCCTATATACTAAAAAGGATGGATCTATGTAAATCGTTACAAAAAGATCTCATTAACTTTTAAAATAATTTATTATTAGCTATTCATCAACAATCACAAACACTCCAGATAAAACTCTTATTTTTCCTCGTTACTCATTTAAATTACCGTCTACATCTTTACTTTATTATAACAAAACGTAACGCTAGTTGCTTATAAGTTAACGTTGGCGACTACGTCCTTCTTATTGTCAGAGACTGACCGCTTAAACTAAAATTTATCCACGCTCAATAATAGCATCATTGTTTAAAGATTATATTTTTAAGTTATTTACGCATATTTAATCGTTTCCTTTTCAAAAATCCATCTAAAAAAAATAACCCAAAAACGTTCCTTTTTTTATTTTTTTTTTAACGATTTCACTTTGATTTTTTTTTCTGTTTCTTACATTCATTAAATTTTAGGATGACAAAAAGACCAATCCTCGTTTCAGGTGATATGGTTCAGGTCTCTAAGATTGTCCGCTAACTACACAGCGCAATCTTCGAACTATGAGTTCTAATTTATCTTTTATTAGCTCTAGTGCCTACGATTATAAGCGTTAACTGTTTTAATTCTTCACTTTTTTAATTCATCTCGTTTTAATGAATTTAATTTTTTTGTTACAGTTTTAAGTTTTTTGAAGACTTTAATCACAGAGTTCTGCTACAAACTACTTTGGTTAATTTTTATTTTTTTTTATATGAATCGATCTCGATTTTTTTATTTTTTTCAATCTCGGTGTAATTAATTAATTAATACATTTAATTTCCTTTTCGTTATTATTATTATTATTATTTTTTTAATAATTGTTTTTAACGCACTGTTCCGGTGAAGGCAGTGTTGCAAATTTCCATTTTTTATTGCGGTTAATCGGCCGACGAGGTTGATATGCGTTTATTGAGATGCCCTAAAATAGACGACAAAGCACGTTGAACACGAAAGATCAAATTTTTACGATCGATCTAAATCTGTATTTACAAAAGGTTTAATTATTAATTTTTGGTTGTTCACAGAACTGTTTTTATTTCGCATTTGCCATTATCATCGGTTGTTCATCCAAACATTTCTTTTTTTATTAAACAGATTTTTTTAACACACAGTTTATATCTCACCTTTTAAATTACTAATATAGTAATAACATTTTTTGGTAATTCGTAAATTATTTTTTTATTATAAAAAAATCATTTTGATTTCTAATTTTCTTCTATCATTTTTAGTTCCTTTACTTTGTTATTTTTTTAATATTATTTTTTTAAGTTAATTAATTAATTTTACTATGTACATATTTATATTTTTATCGTGAATATATTTTATAAGATTCGTATCAAACGTAGGAGCGACCATTTCGTAAAGCACTGATCCTTGGGATGGGGATCTCTTTGATTCTTTTTCCAGCGTCCAAAACAGGTACCTATCACGATCACAATTTCTAGTGTTACGCAAAATTCTTTTAAATTGGTCCTAAGAGTACGGTCGTTTTTGCTTTTTCTTAACGGTTCCTTCCAAGCCCGTAAATATCATATTTATAGCGAATAAACGAATAGCTTAGGTAACTGTTAACAATTATTGTCGCGCCTTATAATTAATAATTAATAATCATAATCAAACAGAGAAAATTGCCACTTAGCAATCGATAAAAAGAGCCCGTTTTGATTCCGTTTTCACCCCAACCATTTTTTTTAATCTCTCCTTTTATGATTGTTCCCTATCTTGATTTATATATTCTTTAATTATTTTGGCAGTTTTTGGTAGATTATTTTTCTTTTCGGTTCGATGGCGTTTTTAGTTATTTTAAATTTGTTAGTGGCAGTAAAGTCATTTTTTGCAACAATTATACAGGTAGGACGGTAACAAATTACGAAGAATATCATTTTCTTTTTCGATTTAGACATAATAATTAAAAAAAAAATAATTCAACATACTTAAACATTTCCATGACTCAAAAAAACATCTTCATTCACATCATTCTCAAAATCGACGCCGGGAACCCCCCATAACCGTAATGATTACGATTATTTCATCCACCTCCAATTATTTCCACCAAAGAGAGGTAAATTGTCGAAATATTTTCTTTCAATTCTGCACGTTTTATTGAAACGCGACCCGGACGAGGATGTCGTCGAAACGACTTCGTCGTCACACCGTCGTTACGCGGTCGACTTCAACATAACGTACAGAATTGTCGCTGTGTCAGCAAATCACCCCCTTTTCGTCAACGATGGCGGTATCTGAAGAGAGGCTTTTCAAGCGTGTTTGTAGAATCGAACGGGGTCTTCGACGACACTTCCGGTACGCAACGTAACACGATGAGAAACACGTCGCCAAAATGCAAACGACAAGTAGGAAGAGGTACAACGGCGGTAATTGGAGGATTACGGAACAATGCGTTAAAGATTCGTCCACTCCCGAGGGACAGTCTTCGCGACCATCGCACCAAACCGTCGTGTTTATGCATGCGTCGAGTTCCGGGCATCGATGTTCGCAATCGTCGTGCATCATTATTATTAAACCCATTCCATTTGGTGGGATTTCTTTACGCCTGAAAGAAATTAAAAGAATACAATTAGAAAATAACAAATCATTAATTTATGTTACATTTTATAGCTTGGTATAAAAATTGTATATTAGCCTCAAAGTAAACACTGCTCATTGAATATTAGTACACTGTGTTAAATAATTATCGTAACCTACGTCACGTTGTAATGTTGGTTATCTATGTCATTGTGTAGCGGTAACGGCGATATTTTTAAATTAGTAACCGGATTTTTAACCAGATGTTCACAACAGATCGAACGTTATTAGGTTATTATTGTCGCGATTGTCGTATGCTTTGTGTGTTTCCGGATTTTCTTTATTCTTTAACCATTTTTTGCTGCCTTTATATTTCTCCAAACTGTTCTTCTTAGAGCTATCGCTGTTTCTAGCGATTGATTTAAGCGGTAAGTCAATAAACAAATTAAAATAACGAAAACGTTCAATGAGAATTTCTTTCAGATTTTTATTTCTTTCGTTATGACGTTCACACCGGAACATGATGCCTTTATTTTAATGGCACATTTTAATGTTAATCATGTTGTGTTTACAATTTGTCCATGACAATAATACCAAATTCTTTGATTGTCGTAGCCGGATATAATTTTTTTACGACATTTTGAACAAAAGAAGATCATTTTTACAGTCATTAATTGCTATACAAAAGTCAACGTTTAATAGCATTTTTCGAAAAATTTATTTCAAATAATAGGAATATTCGTCGCGTTGCAATACCAATACTGTGATATTGGTTGCCTAAATTTCGGGTACGATAATTAGTTAACACACTGTACTTGCAAATGATTACTTACTGGAAAAAAATTTGCACAAGTTATTGTCAAAGACTTATCAATAAAAACTTATTAGAAGACTAGATTCTTACATAAGAATGAGTTGCTAGCATAAAGTTCTATAAAAATTGAAATACTGCTTTCTGAATATCTACATTGCTAATAAGACACTAAATCTACATGGAAAAGACTAGCAATAAATTAAGTACTTTTGCCAAAACTCTAGATGCTGCAAACAGGAATCCAAATACTTGCGTAGTATTTGCAAAAAATTGAATACTATTAGAAGAGCTTTAAGTACTGCTGATAGAATATTAGTAACAACAAAGTAGGTCTGTCTAAAAGAGACAAAATATTTCATAATTGCAGGAAACTGCATATTGTTTGTCGAAAATCGTATCTGTGGCGTATCCAGGGGAAGTGAATTTAGTGAACTTAACTGCTTCCAAAAGCCCTAAAACGCTTCAAGAAGAATTGAAATGCTTCCAGAAGACGTAATATTGCCTCTGAAAGACTTCAAATGTTTCCTAAAAGCTTGATACTGGTTCTAGAAGTCGTGACACTGCTTTCAGAAGACTTGCAATGCCTTCAAAAGACTTGAAATGCTTCCAGAAAACTTGAAATCCTTCTAGGAGACTTACTATTGCTTCCAGAAGATTTGAAATGCTTCCAGAAAATTTGATACTACTTTTAGATGACTGATACTGCTTCCAAAAGATTTGAAATACATTCAGAAAACTTGATACTGCTTCTAGATGACTTGATACTACTTCTAAAAGCTTTCATATACTTCCAGAAGACTTAAATTACTTCCATGGAATTTGATACTGCTACCAAAAGACTTGAAATATTTTTAAGACACTTAATATTGCTTCCAGAAGATTTGAAATGCTTCCAGAAAACTTGATACTGCTTCTAAAAGATTTGAAATACTTCCAGAAAACTTGAAATACTTACAAAAATCTTGAATTGCTTCTATAAGACTTCAAAAGCTTCTAAAAGATTTGATACTACTTCCGGAAGACTTGATATGCTTTTAGGAGACTTAATATTGCTTCTAGAAGTCTTGAGATACTTCCAAAAAACTTGTTTCTGCTTCTAAAAGATTGTAAATACTTCCAGGAAACTTGAAATGCTTCCAAAAAACTTGAAATATTTCCAGAAAACTTGAAATGCTTACAGAAGTCTTGAAATGTTTTTAGGAGATTTAATATTGCTTCCAGAAAACTTAAAATGTTTCTAAAAAACTTCATACTGCTTCTAGATGACTTGATATTGCTTCCTAGACTTGAAATGTTTCCAGAAGACTTAAAATGCTTCCATAGAAGTTTATAAATACTTTTAGGAAACTTATTATTGCTGCCAGAATACTTAAAATACTTTCGCAAGACTTGAAATGCTTGTAGAAAACTTGATATTGTTTGCAGAAGGCTTGAAATGCTTCCGCAAAACTTGATATTGCTTCTAAAAGGCTTGATACTGGTTCCAAAAGACTAGAAATACTTCCAGAAGACATGAAATGCTTTTCAAAAAAGTACCAACACAAAATTGTTAATGGTTTTATTTGGAATGCAGTTAACATTTGCTATTAATTAAAAGAATTGTTTCAAGCAGTGGGAATGCCACTTTGCAAATTGGCAGTTGTTTTTTTCGATATCAATCGTGTGTTTGATCAGAATTTAGGATTAGTTAGGTTCGAAAAATTTTTCGAGTTTATGATATTCCCTGCAACCTGAAATAAAGCGAACAATTAATTGTCACTGGCACATTCGAGAATCAATAATCTTTCCAAACTAATATGTAATTTTCTGTTCGAACAACCGAAAATGTACTACAGAGCTTTTTCTTCCCAATTGCACATATAGTGTGTGTCAAAAATTTGTAGTTTCATAAGGTATGAGAAATACTAATAATAATCTAAATAAGTTATGTAAAGAATGACACGTCTAATACAATAAATCTCAGTTGATTGTTTCGAGTAGTGTGGAAAGCTGTAGACGTCATCTTCAAAATTGTTTAGTTGCAATTTGAACATTTGTTGTAGTTTCTATATCCCGGCTTATATTTTTAAAGAAATTAAGTATTTGTGATCAGTGTCAACAGTTGCCTCTTTTGCAACGCCTCCTCCCCCGAAAAAGGCTGCAAAGAAATAGGTGCTATTGGTAAAAATTGAAAGCTCTCAGAAAAACTAGTAGTAGAATTAGAATCTAATAGAAATTTAAGTACTGACCATAAAAGATTTATTAGGGTTGCTTATAAAAGCCAAAATGCTGGTACACAAAACTAAATACTGCTGTAGAGGTCTAAATGTCACAAATAGAAGATTCGTGTCTTATAGAGGACTGCTTAGTACTTGCACAAAATTAGATACTGTTTTCAGAAAACTATATGCTTGGAGAAGACTGCTAACAGCAGTTTAAATACTGGTAGTAAAGCACTAAGTCTGCCTATAAAAGTCAAAACATTGGTCTCAGAGAACTAAATGTTTCCTCTTGATGGAAGTCTAGATGCTGCTAACAAAAGATTAGATTTTTCCAAAAGGCTGTTCGGTGTTTGCAGACTAAAAATTAACTTTTCAAAAGATTAGATACTGCTTCAATAAGACTTGGGGTTGTTACTAAACGGGAAAATACTAAAAGGCAGTATATTCTGGAGGACGTTCAGAACTGGTACTGGAAGTGGGTTCTGGGTCTAACGAGGGAAACACCGGGATATATATTATAAGAGAGGAAGTGAAGGTTGGCGAGAGTGGGTAAATATGAATAGAGGATAGATAGAAAACCATACTGCAAGATCCTGGAGGAGTGTTGGAAAGAAGTTAGGGAAAATTGGGTATGAAAAGCAGTAAGAGGGAGTATTACAAAAGGACGGGATATTCGGAGGTAGAAATAATCGACAGAAGAAGGGAGGGGATGAAGATGTGGGAGAAGTAACCGAAAAGGATAGGGACATACAGAGGCAAGAGAAAAGGACCGCTATAATGGAAAGTAGGACATATAAAAATATAAGGAAATTCTAACGAAGGGGATATTAAAGTACTTGATAAGAGAGGGAGACGAGAACAGAAAGAGGATTGTAGCCAAGTTTAGGTGTGGCGATGAAGAAAGTGTCAATAGATATTGGGTGGAGAGAGGATGCAGATTATGGGGGAAGGACAGAAAGTCTTTACACCATCTGCTTGTGGAATGTGATGAGTTGAAGGAGGAGGTGGTGACAGCGAGGAAACGTAGGAAAACAGGGAGGGATGGGGGAAAGGGGTAGAA
This sequence comes from Onthophagus sagittarius, assembly GCA_036711965.1. Classification (NCBI taxonomy): domain Eukaryota; kingdom Metazoa; phylum Arthropoda; class Insecta; order Coleoptera; family Scarabaeidae; genus Onthophagus; species Onthophagus sagittarius. The sequence goes on along the minus strand of JASERS010000001.1, from coordinate 18,347,415 downwards.
TTATATTATATATTTGGTTGTTGTATTGTAACCTTTTGGACACAATAAATTATTTACTTAAGTAGAAGATTTAATACTCCTTTCAAAAGACTATATTTTAATAACCGAAGATTGGATGATATTATAAAGCTGATAGAATGATATTCTTCTGATAGAAGACTGTGTACTCTATAGAGGAAACGACATTCGTATGCATATGTTTAAATCCATATTGGAGAAGCTTCAATGTATGGTAGGTCTTTGCACTGCTAAGAATATAGCAACTATAAACTAAAGGTTTTTCTAAAAGATTAAAGATAGTTTGTGGAACACTAGAAGCAATTATCGGAGGCTTCGATGCTGTTAACAACATCAGATTCTTGAAGAAGGCTGCTTAATGCTTGCGAGAGGTTGGCAGAAATTAAGAAAAAACTCACAAAATAGTAGAGATTGGTAATTATATCCCAGATCTAATTAGATATTAGATTTTTGAAGTACTATCGACAGAAGATTAGATACTAGTAATAGAGCATCAGGTTAGTAAAATGTTGGTTGGAGAAGACTAAATATTGACATAGAGGTCAAATGCTGCTAAGCTAAGCTAGCAGATTCTTGCAAAAGATTGCCGATAGATTGCAGAATAACAACTAACTTTGCAAATGATTAAATACTGCTTGAATAAGACTTGGTGCTGTTACTGAACGACAAAATACTAGTAAAGGATGATACTTAGTGAACACTGTACACTGCTTATAGCAGACAATTTGTAACGAACAGAAGTTGCTATCAGAAAAGTATACACTTGCAAATTACTGTGTACTGCTTGCAATTAATTTAATTCCAATACAGGGAGATCGAAAAATCGCACACTTCTTACTTAATATTTACGATAACCTCTTTCAAACGCCTACCGTATGATGCCATTGAAAGAAAAATTTGTCACTTTACAACGGTTGTTGTCACCGATTTATGAAAATGTCGCTTTGCAATGAGAAATTACTTTTCATTTTTGAACAATTTCTTTTGAATCATTCATATGCAAGTGTTGCAGCACCTAATAACTCAAAAATAACGAAATTAATGGCCCGTTTTTGTGAATGTGGATCAGTTAATGATAGGAAAATAAACCGAGAGACCAACCATTTTGACTAAATGATATCTGAAATGTGATGAATGAACTCGATACGATCGCCTTCAAATAGCAGTATTCTTTGACATAAAAATAGTATTGCATACCCTAATGGCTTTTGTTTTATGTAAAACAAGATGGATTATAAGAAGGTAAAATAGAATATAATATTATAAAAGGTTGTCAAATTCTAAAAAGTTATAAAATATATACGTGTGTTTATTTTGATGTGTGTGATTTTTGTTTGTACTGGTCTTGGGAAATAACTAACTTAAAAAGCAGCAAAACCGCATTTGTTGATAAGTTTTCATATCACTGGTGTCTATGGTGATTATCAGTAACACGTGATGCCATCACACAGCTGTTGCTTGAAATAATTCAATGAAAGTACTACTTGCAAATATATTTATTTTGATAAAGAAGTAGAAAACGTTTAAATACCGCCAACACAACATTAGATACAGATAATAGAGAACCAAGTTGGCTTATAAAAGTCAATATGTTAGTTACAAAAGACTAAATTCTGCTAGAAGAGCTCTACTTTTACTAATAATGTTTTCAAAAGACACAGTACTACAATCAGAACTCTAGTTAGTGCTATGAGAAAAATATTTGCTGGCAGAAAATTGAGTACTACCTACAGAAATGTAGATACTGGTAATAGAGCAATGGATCTGCGACTAAGAATCAAATATTGGTACCAGAAAACACTGGAAGGAGGTCTAAATGTTGCTAACATAAGACTAGATTCTTGCAGAAGCCTGTTCAGTGCTTGCAGAATAGCAAATAACTTTTCAAATTAAGTACTGATTGAATAAGATTTGATGCTGAATAATAAAGAAAGGATAAGGGTCTAAATCCTATTTTTAAAAGAATTATACGAATTTGCATTCTGAGACAAAAATTCGGATTAACATTTTTTAGTGTTTTTGAAATGTCTGGATTAATAATATATCATTTTGAAATTATAAACCGATCTTGTAGTTTATGACTAAAAAGAGGATGCATTGGATAACAACTAATACGTTTGCTCCCTTTAGATGAGAAAACATCACTCTTGAACCATTTTAATTTATACAACGAAACTAAACTCGACAACGACTTGGGTTGACTCCAACTCTTCGCCTTGAATAAAGTAAACTTTCATATATTACTTTTCCAAGATATTTGTCACGAGATAAAATCCAAACATAAATTGTTATTTTTAGATTTTAAACAACTAAAGATTATAATAAATGGAAGAAGCAAAAACTATTAATTAACGAAACAAGTATTGCTCGTTTATTACTCGCGGTATGGGGCAAATATAAATGCGCATCCGTACATAACAATAAACTTTCGTTAACTGCGCTGTTAGTGACAAGTTTTAAGTTTGTGACCGACATTTCCGAGTTTACAGTTTCAATTTAATTGTAAAAATGTGTTTTCCACAATTTAATGTTGTAAAATTTTATGTTAAATTAAGTTTGACAGTTGAAATAAAATCCGTATTTTTAAACGTTTCATAAAAAGTTCATTTTTAATGGGCTTTAAAAAAATGTTAATATAAAAATTATCAAAATTAAAAATACGTTTGTTCCAAAAATCTTTTTCTTTTACCTAAAAGGACCACAATTCGTACAAAGCCTTTTTCGTTCGTTCTTCAAAAACTCATTCCAATAGTACTTTTCTCATTTGCGGTCGCAGAACAAAGCTCTAATAACCCCGAGGCACGGCGCCAATAAAGCCCTCGCTAAGTTAAATTGCCGGCAATATTTCGCCCCCGCGTTTACGAGAAGTCATAAAACTCCGAAGTTTGCGTAGCCTCGATATTGGAGGTTCGTGGGAACCGGACAACGCCGTTCTCAACGGAAATCGAAAAATATATTTACTTATAAGGAAACTAGTCGTCCGGTTCGGGCATGTTTCCATTTAAATGCAAATCAAGAGATTCCCTTTCGATCTCCGTCTTTCATCAATTCGGAATAACCGTAAAAACTTTCTTTTGATTCGTCCGAAAAATTAAAATATTTTTTATCGTTCGGGGACTTACCGTCTGCTCAATTCCAACCACGTAACTGAATAAGTAGCATCCTCTTTCCCGAGAAATTCTATCATAACACTCCTGGAAAGCTCTTTTCCCAAATGGTCAATTGAAACCTTATCCACAGATAGTGGTCGATCTTTATTAGCCATCCATCCTTCGGAAAATACCTCCACTAGATTGCGTCTTGAAGATGACTCGTAAGGGCATATTATAGCCGAGTAAATTGGGGTGTGAACCGTTATCCTATTCGGAGTCTCACATTTCATTTGAGACACGGTTGTCTCATTACCTTGACGATTTAGTTGTTTTAGGATAATCCCGTTGATTTTCACGTAGAGGTACTTGTGAGGTGATGGGATAATCGCGTTCGGGAAGCTTTCGCAGTTAATCTAAAATAATTAATAAATTAATTTAAAACCATTACAGCGGCAACTACCTTGCACTAATTAACACATACTAATTTATGCGCTTGTATCTTTCAATTAAAGACGTGTTATGGGATGATTTACGACGATTAAATTACTCTATGAATACATTTGTTAAAGGGTTATAAATTACTTCATTGATTCTTGGTGCTTTTCCATTGAAAGAGCAAGGAAATGGAAATAAAACGGAATATATAGATTTGTATTTCTGGAAGGAGGTAACTTATTGAATAAAATCGCATTACCTTAAGTATTGTAGACAACTACAAAAACGATAAGTGCTGCTGGTGAAGGTCTAGATGCTACCAACAAGATTAGAATTTTGCAGAAGACTGTTTAGTGGTTGCAGAAAATTTGAAAATCAGTACTATCAATATTAACAATTATAATATTAAATCTATATGGAAAAGAGATGAGCGATCCAGTGATTTTAAAAGAACGTAGTGATCGATTAACCTTTTTTTCAATCACCATTTACCTTTTATATATAGAGGGTGTCCACATTTCTCCAGACGTATGACACAAACACAATTACAAGTAGTTGCCTTAGAATCAGTGGTAAAAGGGTTACTGAATATATTTTCTAGAGTTGGTTTTTCTTTAGAGATACAAATAGATCTAAGGAGAGTGTTTGTTGGAAATTGTTAGAACAAAGTTGTATTAAAATAATCCATAGGTCTGCATATCATCTTCAGTCAAATGGAGCAGAAAAAATCATAGGGTATTTACGAGAACATTCAGAGCTTTGAGTTACGAAGATAGAAAAGAGTGGAACGAGCAAGTTGATCAAGGAATATTTTCCATCAAAAGTGTATTACGTGCAATACATGGTTTCAGACCTGCGGAGTTGTGTTATGGGAGGCAAATTAGATCTTCCTCAAATATGTTAGATTTATGCCAATCCATATTCATTTAGATATTAATGAACTACCAGTTAGTTATGTTTTGAAATTACTAGAACGATTGACTGTGATCAGTCTGTGTGCGGTCGGTGTACTTCTCACCGAATCGCCCGCAGTCTGAGATTGAGAATTAATTGGACGAGGTGGAAGACTTGATGAGAGAGAAAAATAAACCAGCGATAGTGAATGGAGATTTCAACGCAAGGAATGTGGATGACGGGAGATCTGATGAACTGGTTAAGAAGACAGAAACTGGAAGAGTGAGCTGCGAAGAACTCCATGGTTTTGATGAATAATGTGGGAAAGGTGATATATAGAAGTACGAGAGGCACCTCAGTAACAGATCTAACATTTGTGTCGAAGAAAATTGCACATTCTATAGAACAATGGAAGATTAGGGAGGGCATAGAAACGCTTAGTGATCACGTATTCGGTACAATTTATGAATGGGGAGCCTTCTGGGGGAGCACAGAGTGTTCAGTATACGGGGTGTAGCGTAGTAATAAAACATTTAAGAGAATAAAAAATGATGACCATAGGAAACTGATATACTGGTGGACAAAAAAGGTATCGCAAGCCAGAAGAGAGTGCATAATTAGAAGAAGATAGATGCAGAGGGGAGAGAAAAGAAGGGTTAACGAAGAGAAGGAGAGAGGCCTAAGAGAGAAGTACATAGAAGCAAAGGAAACTTATCGAAGATTATAAAGAGATGAATGGAAACAGAATGGAGAGATATGTGTGACAATCCGGAACAGGATGTACGGGGAACTGCTTATCAGGGTACTTACGAAGACGTAGTACTGCACGTAGTACAGGTAAACTGTACTAAAAACTGTACTAAAAACAATATGAGAAGTTATTTCCAACAGTGCAGGAGAACTAGACAGAATGGAATAGTCACTAATCTTGGATGAAGCCCTTTGGTAAACATGAGTTATTTGAAACGATTAGTCAACTAAAACCCAAAAAGGCACCAGGTAGAGATGGAATAACTAACAAAATACTGACCTGTGTAGTAGAAGCAGACCCAGAAGCTTCCTTGTGTGTGTTTAATGATTGTCTAAGAGTGGATATCTTTCCAAAGATATGGAAGGTAGCGAATCTAGTTGTTATAGTATAACTGTCGAATCTCAGGTTAACTACATCATAAAGACAACTGTGCCTATTGAGTGCAGTTGGAAAGCTACTTTATCGAATGATAAACGGAAGACTGATGAGACAGATTAAAAAACAGGTAATAAAGCGATTTGCAGTTCGCATATAGGAGGGGAAGGAGAATGGTTGACGCAATCATGATAATAATTGGATTGGTAGAGAAAATACGCCAAAAATTGTTAACGCATAGGCGTTTCTGTGTCGTGATATCGGTGGATGTGAAAAATGGGTTCAACACTCAGCCCCATGGAAAGATGTGACGGATGCCGTAAAGAGAGCCAAAGTAGCGAATCCAATAAAATACACTTACTTCTGCGATAGAACAATATTTCTTCTTGATGGAGAACGAAAGTTGATGAGCTGAGGAGTGCCACATGAGTCAGTTATTGGCAGCACGTTATGGAATTTATTCTATAATGAAATAGTTGACCTTGAGCAAGAAGAGAGTGTGCATGCGGTCGCTTACGCGAGTGACCTGGTAATTGTGGTGAAAGGAAACAGGAAGGTAAACAAGAGGGTGTAAATTCCAGATAAGGCCGAATATTCAATGTGTAGTGTGGCAGAACGATTGAGAAAGATTGGGTTAAGGTTGAAAGAGATAAAGAGGGTGGTTATACTGAAGGAAAGAAGATATTTGAAGAAATTTGAAATAAGGGTGGGACAGGAAAAAGTAGCAAGCAAAACTCCAATGAACTTATCTGAAGAACATTAGAAGGTTGGAGTCGGATACCTGTTGGTTTGGATGTGAGACTCCGGATTCACTCGGAGAGAGTTATACGGGAGAAGGTTACGAATTAGAATGTTGGGGACATAATGATGCGCAATGGGATGATGATGCGCAATGCGCACTATCGTCGATTGTTTAAAGCCCATAATGAGGAGAAAGGAAAAGAAGAAACGAATGATGAGAAGACAATCTGGTTAGAGAAGGAAGTGTAAGTCCCTTTCCCTCGTCCCAGGTACGTTTGATTAAGAAATTTTTTTTATGGATTTCACGGCGAGGTAGAGATGAATGCAGGTCAAACAGACGAAGAGAGGAAGGTGCATTGAGAAGAAGGGAACGAGATAAAGAAGAATAAAACAAACAAAACTGAGCTAGAGAAGAAGGGAATAGTTCTCTTTTCCTGGTCCCATGTACGTAAAGGAAACGTTATATTTTAGGACACTGAAAAATTCTTTTTTATGGATTCCGCGGCGAGATAAAAGGTGAATGCAGGTCGAATGTAAGCGGAGAGGAAGATGCATTAAGAAGAGAGAAACGTGGAGGAGAAGAAGAAAACAAACAAAATTGAGCCAGAATGGAAGGGAATATTGAGAGATTTTTCTTTTTTTATAGATTCCGCGGTGAGGTGGAAGCTGAGAGGTGAGGAGGAAAAGGGAAGGCTAAAAAATGCCAGTGATCAAAAACGATGTGATACCTGTTTGTAGCGTGCTCTGAAGTAATGCCTTCCGGCGGTACCAGAGAAGACGAAGAAAGGTGTTTTAAGTGTGGGTAGGAGTCCAAAGATGGACTCCAACCCCACATTATGTTTGTTTGCAGATTTCGACCTCGTAAGAAAAGGTGTGTTATGTTGCCATGGCATTTTTGGTACATATCGAAAAAAATAAAACGAATGGAGATGGAGGTTTGCTTTTCTGTGGAAGAATCTGATTTGCGAGAAATAATACAGGAGTATAGAACAGTTTGCGCGAAAGAGATAGACAGCGTGATGACGTTGAGCTAAGAGTTAAAGTGGAATGCCATCGTTGCTATGTTTGGGATAATCAAGGGATATAAACGGATGATTAAGTATTAAAATGAGGTGCATGGGAAGAAGTAGGAAATAAGTTAACTTGGGGGGGGGGGGCTCTCCCTAAAATAGGTATGTAAGTAAAAAACAAAATTTCAAAAAGTAACGACAATACTTTGATATCGTTTCACGACGGTGACTTAAAATTCCCACATTAAAAAGAGGAGGAAAAAAGATGCTGGGGAAAGATGCCCTCTGTGTAGTGCTCAACAACGCGGAGCGCAAAGAGAAGAAATAATGAGGCACTTTTCGACTCTCATCTAGAAGAACCATGAAGCTCTGTGAGTTTCACAAGGAAGAATCATCGTCGGGAGAAATTGCCGTTCCCGGAAGAATGAGCAATAGAAATGATATGAAATGATGAAGGACGGTTGAAATGATTCGTTTTCCCAAAGTCCAACCTAATCAAAGCCAATTCAATGATACTTTTGTCGCCCAAATTGTTATTCATGATACTTGAGGCGGCCGATGTCTTCGAAGTCAGCCAACATTATTATTTTTGTTTGACATAAAAACCCTTCCTCAACCTAAATATTCTCCAGAATACACTTCTCCTAATCGTTTTACATTCATATCTCGACAGACTTCGAAGACGTTGGCCGCCCAACGCATCGCTGAGTTGGATTTTAAGAATTCCAACCTAACCCAAAATTTCGAAGTTTTCTGCCATCCAAAATGTTATTCATTATGTTTGGGACGGCCGACGTCTTCAAAGAACCCAATCCAACTTCGTACCGCTTTGAGCGATTGTTTCTTTTGATTCAAAAATTCGTCCTCAATCTAATACTCAAATATCTAATATTCTTCGGGATACAATGCTCCTAATCTAATATCGCGAATGATTTCGCAAACCTCGGCCGCCCAAAGCATCATTAAGTTAGATTGGGTTAATCCAGCGAATTTTCAATGAGTTGCGTTGGAATTTCGAAAACGAAAAACTTCAGCCATCCAAACTGTTGTTTATGATAGTTGGGGTGACCGAGGTTTTTAAAGCTTTGAATTGAATTGGAATTTCGAAATCCAATCCAGAGATGTAAATGTAACACGATTAGGAGTAGTGGATTTTGGAGAATGTTTAGGAAGAATTTTTGTATCAAAAGTCATAATTCGGTCGACTTCGAAGATGTATACCAGTACTTTTGGGACAAAACAGATTTTCAATGTCACTCATATTTCGTTTGAGATTTCGGTATTAAAAGGTTTGTAAGCACCATGGCAATGCATAATTCATCATAACTCCCAAGTTTCTAACTGACTCAGGGAATTGTATAATATCACCATTAAGTGTCAGGTGGCCATTATTGATACAGTACATTGTTTTAGTATAGAATTTGATTCAAAGACAATAGCTTGAGTTTTTGCTATATTCAAACTCAAGCCATGGCATTTAGACCAATCAAGAACATCAGCAAAATTTGTAGTAAGTCGCAATGTAGCTGCTGAAAGTTCGTTCAAAACTGCAGATGTATAAATTCAAAGGTCATCTACATATAGGTGAAAGTTGCACTTAAATATCTTAAATAGCTTGTAAACATAGACAGATTAAGATAAGGAGTCATGTACATACAAAGAACGATTAGCAAGATATGATTGAATTGAAACCAAGCAACACAGCTTGGCGAAAAAGCTACAGAAGTTAGAATTGCCATCAACAAGCTAGGATCAAATGTCTTGCTAAAGTTAATGAAAACCAATAAGGCCTAACGTCAATAATCTTGATGAGTAATAAGGTCAACAATCTTGATGAGCGCCGATGTCGTACCATGACCTGGCCGAACACAAAATTGAAAATCAGTGATAATTTTGCATACACACCAAGCGTTCAAGTGCTTTTGAAATGATAGAAATAATAGATATAGGACTAAAATCATTTAGACAAGTAGGATACTTAAGATTAGATATGGGTATAAAGTAAACCAGTTTCCAAATAGAAGCAGCAAAGGTCAATGTTTTAATGGAGAAGTTAAATATGTGGAGTAGTTGAGTGATTACATCCAAAATAAGAAGAAGCTACTTAATACTGACATCATCAGCACTAACACCAATGGACGGAGAATGTCTGGGAGCCCGACGGACCTAAAATTCACAATTAGCTTCAAGGGAAAATTACAACTGATATAAGCGGAGGCATTAATGACAAAACTTGTTTTTATCGTAATTGAATTGTCGAGAGTGATAGGAGATTCGGCAAAATAACTAGCCGAAGAATTACAATCAAAACTACAGTGGTAAGAAGAAGATTCAACTATGACGTATAGTTTACTAGAAAGAATTAAAAGTAGCATAGGATAACTTACTATAAATATATAATTTTTTTAAGTTCTTACTACGATGGTTGCAGCGGTTGAACAAAGCACGGTAGCCTTCAAGCTGAAGTGTGCAATAAATCAAGTCATGGTAGCTAGAATTTGACCATGAAAAAGTGTGTTGTCTGGAGAGGACGTTATAATAAGGGCCAACACAAACTGAGATGTTAGTAAATAGTATGTAGAGGTGATCAATCAGTTAGTTAAAAAAAATTTTTTTCACATCGAAAGTCGATCCTTAAGAGACAAGTGTTGAGTCATCCATAAGAATAATAGTATCCTAATTAAGAGTACGCCTTTCCAATCCAACTGATCAAAGTAATGTATATTTAGTACGTATGCGGCTGTTTGCCACCGTCACTTCACTGAGCAAATACTCGGCAGTTTGCTACGATCCATCAGATGAAGCAATAATATTCATGTTGACCGCGCACAAACATCGCGAGAACTCCCTATCATTTCTCAGTAATGTAAACCATTACAACGACAACTATCTTGCATTAATTAACACAATCTAATTAATACGGTTGTAACGTTCAATTAAAAACATATTATAAGATAATTCACGCTGATTAAATTACCCTATGAATAGATTTGTAATTCAAATTTGAAATTTAAATCAAAAAACGAGAATAATTGATGTGATATCTAAAGGGCAATAAATCGCGCCATTGATTCATGGTTCTGTTCCAATGAAAGAGCCCGAAGGCAAGAACACGGGAATATATGGATTGCTATTTCTGGAAAGATAATGAGGTAACTTATTGAATAACGTCGCGTCATCTCAAGGATTCTAGCCGACTAAATGAATTTATGAATAAAATATGACGATATATCATTAATTTTCTACTAGTAAACATTTATGTTTTATTCTTACCTCCTCGGCGTTCTCGGTTGGATGTTTAAGCAATATTTCCCCGCTTGGGCCATTCTTTTTCATATTAAGAGTGCATTCGGGGGTTCGAATAAATTTCCACGACCCTTCAAAAAATAACGTAGTGTAATCATCCGATGCGTTCATATTAATCACATTAAAACGTAATTCGACGATGTTCGACGTGGAAACGTAGGTGTAGGGTTGATCCGATTGGTCGTCGGAACAAAGACAATCTCGGGGCACTCCTGGAACGTCGGACCAGGGAATGTCGAAGAACCTTATAGTGGCAGTGGTGTTTCCGTAACATTGGAAGCGATCTGTGTCTTGAGAAAAACGCGTTTTGCACGAACGATTTTTTATGATCAATTGGGATAACGTAATCTTTACTTTTTCCCCTCTGTGCGCTTCGAAACGATACACGCAGCTAAAATTGAAAAAAAAATTATAAAGGAAAAAATACGCACCCTCGTCCCGAATATAAAAATAAAATTAGGAGGAATCCTCTTACCTAATATTTTTTGCGCCGCCCCGTCCATAAAGAAAAATGTCTTTCGGCGCTTGAAATTTTTTCTGGGCGTCCTGAAGGTTCGTAAACCTGCGATTGCAAGGCCCTTCGCCGAATGGCTCTCCGTCCAAGTGAAGGTCGACGAATTCGTATAGGGCACGAAACTTTACTGGCCTGGAAGTCAAGGGGAATGTGAAAGAGGTTAAAAGAGGGTGAATTTGTAGGGAGATTTTTCCGGGTCAGTAAATAAGATTAAATTTTTGGAGATTCCATGAATATTTTTTGCTTGGCATACATAGCACGTGTGTAAAATGAAATTTGTTTCTTTAAACTAATAAAAATTATACTAAAAGCTTTTTTATTAATTTCAAAGTTATATGACAATCTAAAAAATATTGTTACACGCTGATTTGTAAAGTCTATATATGATTGCCAAAAAATTAGATACTGCTATTATTATACTAGAAATGCTTAGAGAAGATTAAAATACGTTTTGCAGAAAATTAAATATTGCTGAAAGATATTTAGATGCTGGCAGAAGACTGCTTAAGCGTAGGTCACACTAACCTGAGAAGACGTGAGCATAAAATTCGCCGCCAACGGACAAGTATTTGTAAGTGCTGGTGAAATTAAAGATGTTCTATTTTGGTAGCCAGGTAGAGACTACTAACAGGTCACCTGATACACTTGCACTCATTGTCATTAGCCAGCAGCCAAATTTGACAACTCAAGGAGCGTGTTAGTGATGAGTAAAGCTGCACGTATCACGTGGTTACTTTAACAACCGCTTAAAGGTTCATGTCAACCCACAGACGACATGGTTACTGAAAGCAAACTGCGAATAGTGACAGGTAATATAACCAGGTAGCGGTGGGCCCGCTACTTACTGATATATTGTCAGCCGCTGATTAGCAGCAGCAAAATACGCACCCTCGTATGATGTTTGCAGATGACTTGTAGTGAAGACTCGATGCTGGCAGAAAACTGCTTTGTGGTGAGGCCGTCACTGAAACGACTTCAACCTCTGATAATTACCGCAGCCACTAGAAACAGTGTTTCGTGCTACCTAATTCTTAGTCTGAAGGACTCCGACCTGATCTTATCTATTCAAACAAGATTAAAAGGTAAGCTCGCGGTCACTTTTCCAGAACAGGTTCTTGCACTAAGGTTCTCAGGAAAACTTAAATCAAACGACAAGTATTCTAACCACACTTGCTCTATATTTGCAAAGATAACGAAATTACTATGATACAAATTTAGTCTTAAGAAAACTACCTGCGTGATACCCGACGTTACTCAAGGAAACAAAAAATGACTTGCCTGAATCTAACCCCTACAGCGAACTCTCGTCGACAGATAAATGATAGAGAGAACTGGGCAAATAGGCTTACTCAGGACGTGTGATCCGATCTGGTGGCCTCGTTGATGGATTGTGGCCTGGATCCTATTGGAATCTTCTCGGGATAATCCGGGAAGACTTTTCCGTCATTTACACACCAAATCCCCAAGTGGAACAAAATTTCCGCCACGACGTGGATGCCCGAATAAGAAAAAGTTTGCAGGTGAAACTGAGTCAAAGTTCTCAATTTCGACGAAGCTTAGAATTGATGTTGAAGCGAATCTGATGGAGTTTCGATTCGAAATTTTGCTAAGATATAGTACGAAGTTGAATTAAATCTGAGTTCCTAATTCTTAATTCCCTAATACCGACGTCTGCGAAGTCTTAAGTAACCTCGGGTCTTGGAGGGGTGTAAAACCTTCTTGTAGAGTACCTAACGTCTGGACATCCCCGACACCTTGGGCCAAACCAAAATATGGGGCGTATATTTTACAATAATTATATGAGTCAATGAGGAAATTTGTGGAAGGGGAGAATTCCTCGACCACAAGGCCAGAAGATAACATCCGCCACTAGCTAATCCCAAAAATCTTTACGTAATTCCCAGACAGTGGGAACCATTAAATTCTATGTGAATTTTGGCTTCTAAAATAACGAAAGGTTGCACGCTAGGAATTTCTAGTTCGAATGGTTTATTCCCAAAACCGTTAAGTAATTTTCGAATTATTACTGCTTATTATTTATAGAAAATTAGATTAGCGAATATAACAGTGGATCTGCTTTTAGAAGGAACAAAAAAATATATGTATGATTATGCTAGATCTGCTTAGAGAAGTCTAAAACACTGCATGCAGAAGATAAAATACAGCTGGGAGATGAAGACTGCTTACAACTAGCAGAAGTTTAAATACTGTAAATAAAACACGAGATGCTTGTAAAAGACCATAGGTTGAAAAAAGCTGCAGATAGACTAGATGCTATCAGAATACTGCTTACTGCTTGCAGAAGATTAGATACTACAAATATAATATTGGATCTCCTTATAGAAAAATAAAATACTGTATACAAATGATTTGATACTGGAAGAAACGAACATGCTACCTGCAGAATATTAAATATAGCTGAGAGGTATTTAGACGCTAACAGAAGATTAGATCTAGGTAGAAGACTACTTACAGCTTGTAGAAGAATAGATACTGAGATACTGTAGATAAAACATTGGTGGTGTGTGTAAAAGACCATAGTACTATGTATAGAAGAGTAGAGACTAGAAGAAGATTAAAAAGGATTGATGATACTATACTAGTGAAAACTAGATGTTGACAGAATATTACTTACTGAGTATAGAACATTAGATACTACAAATATAAGACTGGATCTTCTTGTAGAACACCAAAATACTGTATATAAAAGACTAAAAATGGAAAAAATAGTACATGCTGCTTGCAGAACATTAAATATAGTTCGCGAAAAGTGTATCTATGAAAATTTGACGCTGACAGAATACTGCTCAATACTTGTTGGAGATTACATATTGCAAATATAACACTGGACTTGCTTGTAAAAGGCCAAAAAACAATTTACAGAAGTCTACAATCGAAGAATAGATGCCGACAGAAGACTATTTTCTGCTAGATACTGGAACAAGATTGGTCTACTAGTTTGCTGTTTGTAGAAGACCATAATACTATGTATAAAGGACTAGATCTTGGAAAAATGTAAATGCTGTTTGTAGAGTGTTAAGAACATTTCAATTTAATTTTTATTTTATTTTAATTTATTATAATGTAAAGGTTGTTGTCTACTCAAAAGGAGTTTCATTTTTATTTTTATATTTCTTCTTTTTTGTTAAGCACACGTGCGTCTACATTTTCTTTTAAAAGGAACAACTTATTCCATTTTTAACTCGCATTCGCAATTCGTCGCTCGATTAATCTTAATACTAAAATATTCATCTCATATTATAAAGAAAATTCTAAGTTGTAAATATTACTCAATTTATTAATTAAACGTACAAAATAATTGAATTTTTGTCTATAACAAAAAAAGATGTTGAGAGCCAGCCGTAATCAAATTATCCCAGAATAAGTGAAACTGAAACAATGGTCCTTCGAGCCGGATGTAAATGGAGAAACAATTATTGGTTTTGAATAATTATCGTTGGAAATTTGTAGCTCGATTAATCTTAATGCTAAAATAAAATCCCAAAATGAAACAACATTAATACATTAATTTTGTCTTCAGTTTGGGATTTTTTAAATCAAATTATTGGCCCAGAACCTATCATTTCTTTCGTGAAATCCCGGGACTGACATGGGATTTAACTCCTGAACTGAACGCTATTTATAATGCTATACAGTATGTACACGAAGTAAGCAATCAATTCGATATAAACTTCGTGGACATTCTTACACAAAAAATGACTGGACATCTACATTATATTTATCAACGAGCATTTTTGCAGATACTTTTCAGATAATTGAATTGTACAAATGTCCCAATAATTCGATTTATATAACGGAAGAAAAAAACAGATAAATTGTTCCACGACGCAATAAAAAACATATTATCATATTTAAAGGGATTTAATATAATAATAGGGGATAGATTTTTCATTAATCAAATAAGAAATGTTCGGTAGTCTAATAAAATGTAACATAAATTACCATTTCATTTTCACAATTAATCAATTCACATTTTGCAAGGCATTTTAATTTTAAATTTTCATACCTACAAATTAATTTCAAGAAAAATATTTCAGTGATTTATAGTTTTAGTTTGAATATGTTGATTTATTTGTAGCATGCTTCTGATGATGGCAGTAATCCGGCTCGAAGGACTATTGTTTCAGTTTTACTTATTCTGGGATAATTTGATTACGGCTGGTTCTCAACATTATTTTTTTTTTATTTCGCATTCGCATTCGCAATTCGTCGCTCGATTAATCTTAATACTAAAATATTCATCTCATATTATAAAGAAAATTCTAAGTTGTAAATATTACTCAATTTATTAATTGAGTTTTGAGAGAAACGTACAAAATAATTGAGTTTTTGTCTATAACAAAAAAAGATGTTGAGAACCAGCCGTAATCAAATTAACCCAGAATAAGTGAAACTGAAACATAGAGGATTAAATACATTTCGTGAAAAGTCACTATAGTATGATATAAAAGTCATTCATATATAGTATGACTGTCAACACCATCAAAATCTGCTTAGAGAAGTGTAAAATACTGTTTGCAGAAGATAAACTAAAGTGGGAGATATTACTAACATAGGTCTTGGTGCTGACAGAATAAGGAGGGTTGTGAACATTAAGGAGGGTTGATCTGGTGGTTTACTGTATGCCAAAAATTAAGAATTATTTGTGAAAATTGGACGCTGGCAGAATACTTGCTATGGCTCAATACTTGCTGGAAATTAGATACTGCAAAAATAATGCAGGATTTACTTGTAAAAGACCAAGATACTGTTTACAAAAGTCTAAATATTAGATAAAGATATATGGATGCTACAAATAGAAGACTAGATGTCGACAGAAGATTGTTTTCTGCTAGATACTGAAACAAGATTGAAGAAGATTGGTCTACTAGTTTGCTGTATTTGTAGAAGACTATAATACTATATAGAAAGGACTAGATCTTAAACAAAATGTAAATGCTACTTGTAGAAGATTAAATACAGTTCGTTAATAGTTTCTATATAACTTTCTGAAGATTAAATACTGCTAATATTATACTAGATCTGTTTTAAAGAGACTAAATAAAATATTGCCTGCAGAAAATTAAATACTACTGGAGGATATTTACTGTTCACTCCTTTTAGAAGATTACATATTGCAAATATAACACTGCATCTGCTTGTAAAGGACCAAAATACTTCTTACAGAAGGTTAAATACTGCTGTGAGATATTTGGATGCTACTAACAGATGCTGATAAAAGACTGATTACAGCTTGGAGAAGACTAGATACTGCAAATGAAATGCTGAAGATGTTTGTAGAAGAGCATAGTACGGTTTACAGAAGACTAGATGCTGGACCAAGATTGAAGAAGATTGATCTAATAGTTTGCTGTTTGCGGAAGATTAAGTATTGCAAGTAATGACTGGATGCTGAGAGAATACTGATTACCGCTTGAAGGTTACATACTGCAAATATAGCACAAGATCTGTTGTAGAAAACCAAAATACTGCATATAATAAACTAGATATTGGAAATAAGAACATGTTGCTTGACAAGATTAAATACAGCTCGTTAATCTACTGTCAGTAGATTAAATATTAGATGCGAATATTATACTAGAGCTGCTTTAAAAAACTAAACCACTTCAGAGATACTGCTGTTAGATATTTAGATTCTATTATCACAAAGCTAAATACTGACAGAAAACTAATAGAGAATTCCTATAAAGGACAAAGGAATTAGAGAGAATAACTGATTACGTGAGAGAGGGAGAAGAGGAAGGACAACAAAACTAGGCGGAATTGTGGGAGCTAGAGCAGCAAATAGGTCCAGAAAGGAACCGGAAGAGGCGGAAGTGGTTAAGGTGGTATTCTGGAATGTGGCGTTGATTTCGAATAAGAGGGGATAGTTCTGGGAATATTTAAAGTGGTTTGAAGTGACTAAACAGTAGTTGAAACTTGGGTGGATGAAGGAGGGTGCTCGAAGATAGAGAGAAAAATGCTGAAGAAATATAGATGGGATTGCGGAAAAGAAGGATATTAAGGGGAGGGCCAGTGGAGAGATAAAAACAGGAATTGCAGAGGGCTTGAAAGAAGATACCGAAAGGATGGAAGAGTGGAGGAATAAAGTAAAGAAAGAAATAAAATGGGAGAGGCAGACTCTGACAGAAGACGGTTTACTGCTTGGAGAAGATAACATACTGCAAGTATTCATCAATCTGTTTGTGAAAGTCCAAAATATTATTAACAGTGAACTAAGTACTTTCAAAAGACTCCTTGCAATTTGCAAAAGATCGATGTTGGGATTCTGACTTCCATGTACTCAATAATATGGCACTAAAGCATTTTTAATTTCTTATATTGTGGTTTTCATAGTTGGCAGAATTAAACTATGTAAGAAATGAGACAGTATACAGTTTCAATTGTATATTTCCAGATATAGTGGAACTTGGATAATTCAAACCTTAAGGGACCAGTAAAAAAATTCGAATTAAAGGTAAGGGTAGAAAACGACAGAATATTTAATTTTTCAACAATTAACCTTTATTCAAAATAACTAAGTACAGTATTTAATTATACAGTGCTATGCAAAATAATATTACAATAAGTTGAAAACCATCTAAATCTGTTGAACCTACTGTGTTTCAAAACAAGCTGAGATCTGTAATTATTCCTTACAATTGAGTCTCTCAGTCATATTGAAAGAATCTAACACATTTAAGGAATGGAAAACCACATTACTTACACCATTTCTGCTTTCAACAAAATGTTCGTTCTCGAAACTGCTTCCGTGGAATTGCCCTCCTCGAGTTTATCGCCAGATGCGTTATAGCCGTCATTTTGTTTCTAATTCATTACATCGGCGATTATGTCTGCGTCAATCATCTCGCCACAAACTGCGACATCTTCATACACGTTGACAAGATCTTCGTACGAGATGGCAGGATTGGTAATGACGTCATTCCTGTCCTCAATTTCATCTGTGTCAATGAAGCTTTCTTTTTCACATTTGAAGCTTTCTTTTTCACATTCGTTTTTTATAAACCCTGCTTTTTTACAACAGTTCTCTATTGTTTCTGGCGTTACTTGGTATCAAGTTTGCTTACACATTCGAGATACTTGAAGAAGGTCAAGTTTGATTTTTAGAGCATTGTCATCACCGATAAGGATATTCTGAACCAACAAACGCCTATAAAAATGTTTTCAATTCTTTATTATACCCTGGTCTATAGGCTGGATCTCTATATCTGTTTTGTGGGCTGGATAACGGAGGTCGTGTTGGCAGGAAAAAAAATATTTGTATATTTTCCATCAATGGTGTTGCGTGCAGTGCAGTTGTTAATGAGAACAATGATTTTTCGTTTTTCTTTTTTAAATTTTTTGTAACATTTCAGTAACTAATTCACAAAAAGAGTTCCAGTATCTACGCTCTTAAGTTGTTAACATCATCCACTGACATCGATTTTACGTTTTTAAAGCAACGTAATTTGCCGATTTAGCAACCATAAGCAGAAAAAATTTCTCCGATCCGTCTATGTTTGCACCAACTAGCAGCATTATTCTTTCTTTGCACAGCTTTCCTTCATGACACTTCTCATTTTAAATACGAACGTTTTGCCCGGATTTTGAAAAAAAGACCCGTCTCGTCAATATTAAAGATGTCCTTTGAGTCATTCCCTCTAAACCCTTCTTCCACAGATCGGCTTGTTGCTAGTTAACAACCCCACTCTCTCCACAAATTGATTTAAACGAGAGAAACCAAGCCATTCGGTGCTTGCTTTAAAATTTGTCGTTCCTAAATCTGCAGCAAACTGCTCAGCCTTACTTCTGAAAAGTGGACCACTAATAGGAATCTTTTTATCTCTTGCTTTATTGAACCATTCTAGTACGCACTGGTCCAAAACTGGATTCTCTAGTTCCCTTAGCCGTTTTCGACCTTTGACACTTTTATTTTCACTCGCGAGAATTTTGTCTTTGGTTTTTGAGAATGTAGATAAAGTGTTAGAAGGAATCCTAAAAGCCTTTGCAATTTCAGATTTTTTCTTAGCTCTCTTCTTCACCTCTTTAACCGCCGCTATATAGAAACAGATTTAGATACCATTTTTTAGACTTGCTTAATAGAGTAATTTTTATGTCATCTCCGTCATATCTGTGTAGAAAAATTACCTTCAGGACTGATGTCCACAATATAAATATTAGGCGCAAACAATGCATCACTACATCGCTGTATAATTCTTGTCCTGAAGATATAAAGCGGAAAAACCAAGTGCATTCAAAAAGAACCTGTCATATCTTGCAACATGTTCAGAATACGCAACGTTTGACCTTTATACTGCTTCAGTGATCCGATGTAATGTTATTGATATAATTCTGATATGTTCGATTAAATTGTGCTATCTTTCTGTGCTTACTAAGTTGTCTTTCTCTCTTCTTTGGTTAGGTGGAACAGACGATGACAGAAATGTCGTAATTTGAACTTTGCCAATTGACTTATTACTTATATTTAGTTTACTTCTTTTATGTTTGCTTTGTATAACATATTCTGCTTAATATAGTCTGATATATGATGTATAATACAATGTAATTTTGTAGTAATGGTCAATAAAAGTAATTATTATTATTATTCTGCCAACGTTAAATTTTGTAAATGCGAGGCTTTGTCACCGATATTTTTGGTCTACACACTCACTTTTAAAACACAGTAAAATCGATCACACGAGGCGTGAGATAGGTAGGTTCGGGAATTCCCGGCTTGACAGGTTAGCTTCTTTACAGATTTCTTTGTATAAAAACTTCGACTTATGCAAAATATAGTTAGAATAAACCACGATTTTTAGTATTGACTCTACATAAAATGCCTGAGTCCAAGAAAAAAATTCGAATGAAAGAAGATTTCCATAATCCAACTTGTTAATTAGATTCTGAACATTACTACGATTATTAATATATCATAACCAAGAACTAAAGTAACACCCTGAACCGATCCGAATCTTTATTAAAATCCGCCATTCGTTCAAATTTCAATAAACGTTTTTTGGTTGAGCTATAATTATTTTAGCTACAATTATTTTAACCATTTTTATTTTAATTTTTACATATTTCTCAAACTATTTTCTATTATTGCAAAAATGTATTCGATGTGAGCATAAAAACTACGTTTTCTGAATTGTAATCGACCGTCAAATAAAAATCGATTTATATTCGGTAGGATTGCAGCCGTTTATCACACTTTTGCGCAGTCCCTTACGGACCGATATATTCCAAGAGGCCCGAAGAGGCCTTCTCGGTAGTCTCCTACACCCGACCGTCTATAAATTTCAATTGAAATGCACGGGTAGGAGTGAAATATCGCACCCTCTGCCATAGGCGGCCGATTTACGGAAATAAACCACAATTACTGAACATCCCGGTTAATTAAATGAACGTACCTAAGAGCCGTAGCGTCAGCCATCCGAAGTTCTAACGTGATGCTATCCCCCGCCGAAAGAAAGCTTTCCGATAACGTGCAAGGTCTTGGAAATCTCGTTTCGTTTGCCAACATGGAATGATCGCACGTTCTGGGCATGTGTTCTTTACAGTAGCGGGCCAACAATGTCACGTTCTTGTTCCCGGTGGATGACTGGGATGACTTTTGGATATTCTTCGACTTATCTTTTCCGGTGTTGCTGAAACAAGCCTGGCGTATAAATGGAAACAGTTAAAACAACTCCCAAAAGGTATTTCTTCTAGATACGATGGAATATTTACCAGGATAAACCGTTACAATTCGTCGGAGTCCAAAGCTGCCCATCCCATACATTTAAATAACTACGACATATCTCCTGATCCGGTTTTTGAACATTCGTTGGTGCGCTAACGTGAAATTTCACAACGGATAACCAGACGCGATAACGCGGAGGAGGAGAAACGATTGCAGAATCTCGCCAATATCCGTCTGGGTATCTTGGTTGCAACGTTCGGAATGGAATAGGCGACGGGGATGCCGTCGTATCGATACCTTGCAAGTGATAGAGGCACGTGGTGTTTGCCGGAACGGAATGTAGAGGCGTCTCTAGCACTCCTCGTGTTGTTCCGCGTATCCAAAATTCGCAATTTCGCTTTGTTTTCGCGAAAACCGGCGCTTGCAGATCAACAAACTTTACCTATGTATATAATAACAAAAACTTGTTTCAGTAAACAAAAACACATTCACAGAAAATACTGACCTCAACTTCAAGTTGAAAACCATGTAAACTTTGTAACGGAGTCGGGTGAAGGAACGTACCATAAGGGGATGTTGAAAATTCGACGAGAAGTTCGTGCCCGCTAGAAACAGCTTCTGGAACGGCTTCCCCGCTACCGCAAAACTTCAAAATAACAGGATCCCGCGTTGTGTATCCATCGTAAACGGTCACATAATCCTGGACGTCATCGCAAGCGTTCCACACTTTTAATTCCCTCGTACTAGCTGTTCCATATAAAGCCGATTGGCTCCGGATGGAAATAAGTTGTCCCTTGGGTTGTTTTACCGTTATTAAGGCGTGTTTTCCCGGGAGAATTTCATGCTGACGAATGGCGTAGTAACACGTCAAGTTTCGGGGATAAACCCCAGGAAAATTTGGCGATTGAAGTCGACAACGCTTCTTGTCGCAATCGCTGAAAATCCGAGAGCAGTATGTCCCAGTTATGAGATCTCCCAAATAGTACTCGTCGTCTTCTTCGTTTTCTAAAGTAGGGGATGTCGTGTTGACGTAAGGATTTCCTTAAAAAGGAAGCGAAATAAAATTCTATTTTCAAACAATTTCAAGCGTATAAGAAAAAATTGATTAATATGCAATCCACTAAAATTTAAACTACTATTTTGAAACTTCGCTAAAGAAATGCTTATAACTTCTTCTAACTAAGAAACGATTAAATTTCCACCGAAAAAACTGTACTTGTTTCCTGTACTAATGTTATATTTACTTTTCAATATTTTTTGTCTACCAATTAATAAATTTCTACCCACAAAAATAGCGTTGTTCATTGCGACTGCACTACTTACACTAAACAGTTTAGTGGAAATATTATATCTTCGTTGGGGAGGTGTAATTTAGTACAGTTGCACTCACGCTGTTCGTTAAGGCACGTGCAGCACAATTTTGTGCAGCTGGTATAAATAAGTGCAGATTTTGTTGAACTTGCTTTCGGTTAAGTCCAACAGGTGCGGTGTAATTTAGTGTAACGAATATATAAATAAATAATAAATAAAGATGGAAATAAATCATTGAAAAGAATTGTTAATTCTTTTTGTTTTATATATTTTTGGTTAGATTATTAAACTTAAGGAAATAAAATTTTATAATAATTAATATTAGTGACTAAACAACAGAGTACATTCAATACCAGTAGAAGTAGTAGAGAATGAACAAGAATTTTATAGTTTTGAAGATGGGTGTACAATACCATTAAGAAATAATGATGAAGAGCTACAACTCTATAAAGAAAAGACTGTAGTTGAAGAATGAAAATAAAAATTGTAAATAAAATGTGGAATTCAATAAGAGATTAAATGAAGGGGTTTGGATGCAATGCATCTCTTCTCCAAGTAGAGAGGAGATAGATACTCTTCCACTTGTAAAGAGTATTGGAAAAGGCTATAAAAACAAACTTATAAATTTAAGAAAAACTGAAAGAAGTGAAAGATCCTGCCCATATGAAAAAAAGTAGACCATATTTTAGTAAAACGTCACTCGACACAATTCGATAATGGAGAATATCGATGATATTCATATAAGGGTAAAAAAGACAATTACAAAAAAAATGTTTACATTTAAGAACGAAAATGAAGACAATCTGTACCTGACGACAATATAAGAACATTTATTAATTGATTTGGAAGATATTGCATCAGAGTCTGTTGTATTTTCAAACTTCAGTTTGAATTGAGTTTGTTAAGATCTATCACAACCCCATTTGTGAATCAGCTCTAAATTAGAACGTTCTTCACTACATTCTTCAAAAAGTTCATATAAATCCTGTCATAAACAGGAACAAGTATGGTCCAGAATATCTTTTCCCTCTGCACATCCAGATGCTACTCGAAATGCTTCAGGTTTTGTATAGCAACATTTCTCACAATGTTGTATTGTCTCTTTGTTATATCTGCTTCCACAAACGTAGATAACGCGTTTATAGATTCTGGTGTATGAAGTGTTTAGTAAAACATTTGCGGAATTTACTTGCTCTCGTGGACGATTTCGTAATATCTTTAAACCTTAAAACCTTTGAAGCAGCTAAAATGCCAGCAGACCTCAAACTCATTTGTGCTACATACGTTAACTGTTATGGATCTGTATTTTCTCGTAAATGTTTTGTTTTTCTTCGTTGGGTGCGGTCGCTAGATTCTGGGATTGGTTTTAATGGCAAAAATATAGTACTTTGTAACCAATTAGCATTATTCTTATCAAATACGTTTCTTTTCTTGTATGCCTTCATCCATTTATTCTTAAAATCAGATTTAAAATGCGACAGTTAATACATCAAGATATAACGTTCACATTTAATGATTTCAAATATCTGGTTCTCCAAATAATCAAATTTATTGTCAATTTGTTTGAAAAGACGGATAGGAAATTGAAGGACAATATCATCTAAATAACAATAGTAAATCACAAATGCCTAAAAATTGTGTCATACAGTCCTGTTGCATTCACTATCCATATTGAAATATTCTTCCCAAGTATTATTCCCAGTATTATTGATTTTTAGAAAGACTAGATGACAATGTAACAAAGACCAGATTACGGCTGCCGCAGTAAATAAACCTTTAGCTTTAACCATAATTTCAAATGGCTTCCGTTTGTGTGCATACTATATTATGTATACTACTACAACTGTATAGTATACTATAGTACTATTCCCAAAACTCATTCGAATTTTTCCACTCTGTAATTAATTAATTTGAATTGTGACCACCTTTTGATATCGAATACCCCTACTTGCGTTGTCGAAATGTTGCCCATATCTGTGAATTTAATAGGGGTATGAAAAAGGCAGGTGTCATTACGAGAGATTGGGAGAAGGCTGAATGGCCCCACATTACTGTTGCTCGGATATGGTTTTTATGGACCCAAGAAGGTATGCAGAGGCGCCATCCTACTGGAAGATGTGCCCGATAAAGCAATGCACGTTAAACAGACACCTTAATCGGATGACTACCAGGGATAGATTTCAAACAACTAGATCGATTACTGGGGATTGATTGCACGAGAGCTTTGAATCAACACTACCGAAAAATTTCCTTTGGTCTTCATTCATACCGTCATTGTACTTACATGATGTCAAAAACGGCTAGGGTGGCTTCATCAATGTGATTATATCGTCTTCAGTTATCGTCTTATGTATTAATCAAGGCTTTGTTTATGGGGGTATAATGGTCGTAGAAGGATGCAGCGACCTCGATGGAAAAGACGGAATTTGGAGTTTGTGCAAAGAGGATACACAACTTTAACACCTGGAGTTATAGTTTGGGGGACGACATGTCCTGGCGAAGCTCATCCTTTATGTTTATTCCAGGCACATTAAATGCACGTCGCATCGTTGCATCAACAATGTTCTGGTACCAGTGTTGGTACCTTTTGTGCAGACATTGCGGAATACCACTTTTCAATACGAGTAGGTTAGAGTAGGTTAGATTGTAGATTTTGTGCTAGCTTGCATGTTCTCTGCGCTTGGCGTTGACTGCACATGTCTGGGAAATGATGGGTTGAAGAATAAGACAAGCAATGCACATGAAGACTACTCCTTAGGCGTATGGCTACCAGGGGCCGGTTTTAAACAACAATTCGCAAGTCGCTGCGCTCTGTACCGCCATATGTTTTTAAGTCACAGACATCATTTGAAAATCAGGTTTACGTAAGTTATTGAGTATTCGGAATGTGTCCTCTAAATGATAATCCCGCCGACTCTGAAATACGTGAAAAAAGTGAAAAAGTGGCTAAAATTCATTGTCAGATTTTAATCTGGAATTGAAGATCATGCTTTATGACAATATCTGCCTAAAGACGGCCAATCGAACTCAAGATCTGAACAGATCATTTAAAGGCTATGAGCAACTTGGTCACATTATAAAATCCTGATTAAAAAGACATTTGGGTGGTCATCGGTTCAACAATGATGACGATGTCAAAATGATCGTGCAGTCGCCGTCTAATCAGGCGGCAGACTTGAACGAGGATGACATACATAAGCTGGTTTATGATATGATTTTATATAAATTTTGGGCCTAAATTTTGGTGGGCAAGTACAGAATTTCACGTAAAAAAATGTTAAGAAAAATCTAATGGTATCATTATTATTGCAAAACGGATCTTACTTAAAAAACATACCACGTATATGGTCTATATGGTCCAAAGATGGTACTAATAATTTTTTGAACTATTTGGTTGCTTTTGGAGGGTTAAATTATGTGTTACGTATAACAGAGTAAATTTCAAGAAATTAAAGATTGTCTAATCATGTGCTTGCTGTACAACTGTCATTCTGCAATCAGTTCCATATTGGAATTCACAATAGACTATATTAATTCCAAACCCTCATATTAATATGGACAATCTAGTTTCAGCTATGCCATTGGTGTCGATGATTTCCTCATGACATTCAGCTACCATACATAACTGTCTTTCAAGGGAATCATCAGTTGCATTGTCATCTATATATTTTTAATGTCTTTGATGCGAATATTGCCGATAACTTTGCTGGCTCGATGGTATTCAATTACACTGATAGCCTTATTGCTCGAATGCGTGTAGAGTTGCGGACAAAAATCTGAGTAATTCATGTTTTTACGAATTGCATTACTCACTTATGTCACAGGACTGGCCATGTTTTGTTTCGTATGCATTGTAGAATATTGACATTAACGATATTTATAAGCATTTCTTTAATACCTTTGCTTACTCTGTTGGGCTATGCTGTACAATTGTACGTCAAGGTTTAGTAGTTGAGTCACTTCTAAGATAGTTGAACCTGGGGATAATATAAAAAGCATGCTTCGGTTCAATTCAAATTTCTAATGATTTCAACAAAACACGTTATCTATGGCGTTATATAAATACACAGTTCTGCAAATACTTTTTGATGGTAGCTTCTGATAGAGGTAAGTTGCCAGAGTTATTGCGGAATCTCTTTTTGAAATGATATCGATTCTAAAACACGGTAATGCAACCTGTATTGAGAACTCTATACTGAGAGCAATTTGTATAGCAATTGCTTTTTTGTAGTATTTGAAAAAGAATCTTGACAAATAAGGTACCAGCACGGTTTCAGATGTAAGTTATCCACTGAGACTACCTCAATTGAGTTCGTCCAGTATATTTATGACAACGTTGATACGCGGTTGAATTGTTTCTTGGTCTTAGTACGCTGTTCGACTTCCTTAATCAAAACCAATCCGTGGTCCTAGCCTGAACTGGATTCTTTTTCTTAACCGTTCCCTTTGAGTTGTGTTGTCGAATGTTTGGTCGGATGAGTCTTCCATCATCACTTATGTACGCTGATTACTCATCTGTTGCAGTTGCTTAGCCAGATTTATTGAATTTGAAAATTACATCAACTGTAACGTTCTGTACCGCCCGTACTCGATATTGTATCGAGTTAACTGATTTTTAGGCTTTTGATTTTTTTGATAATAATAACACAAGATTGTCGATGTATTAAAAAGACTAGACACCATTAAAATAATTACACTTGCAGTTTAAAATTATTTTAATTCTTCATGTGATCTAGGTTGCTCTCGCCGAACTTGTACTTGATCAGCCACTTTGCCTTCCCGGTGAATCTTTTATATCTTCGAAGATTCGTCAGATATTGAATTACTTTTAGAGAAACTGTTTCGAATTTAAAACCTGTTCCAACAAGTTTTCATGGAAACATAAAACCATTCATTAATAAAGGATTATTCACTTCCAATTCTCCAAAGTTTGAAGGACCGTTTACTGTTTCGTAACGTTTTAAAAAGAAATTTGTAATAATACTAAACGGGCCTTCAATAAGCGCCGCTCATTGAAGGCCAATTTTGGAAAAACAAGTTTATTTGCGCAAAGTTTATTTGGTGCTGTGTGAAGTACATCATCAGATTACTGTTTGATTTAAATGATAGGAAATCATGTAGGGAACTTTTCGGGAGACATTTGATACTCACCTTATCATCCATCTATTTATTGATGTCTTTGCTTTATATGAAGACTAATATAAACCGTTTTGTAATGTCTGCTCACAAATATAATATCCGTGGTGGAGATAATATCTCCACATCTCACCACCACATTTGAAAGAAGTCCGATTTGTGACTTACTAAAAGTTATAATAAATTTCCCCGATCGATCAGATCTCAGGAGTGTCCCAAGATATTTAAACAAGGTGTAAAACGATATCTCTTGGACTCTATATTTTACTTCAGACGAGAATTTTCAAAAGTGTATTGACTTATATTGGGTTAGCAGATTGAATCATACGCTGTTGTATTTTGTTCTGTTATTCTATGTACTGACTTACTACATCTAGTTATGTAACCCATTTATTTAATAAATATTATTAGTCCTAGCTTTTTCTTGAAAAATGTTAATTTTTGTTTTCTTTCTCTCAACTAAACTTTCATCGTTTCTTAATTAATAATAAAGCATCAATTTACCGAGGTTTCAAAATGGTAGCCTAATTGTTAATGGATAGTGTACTTTATATGGAGATGAGCATATTGACTTTGTATCATTAATAGAGAGAAAATATACTTTATGGGCAAAACAAATATTAAGCTGATTTAACGTCCCTTTTCAGTCAAGTTTATTCCTTTGAAACATTCCCCCTGTTCACTGCGTCTCGAATTTACCGGAAAATTGGAAGCCACGAAACTCAGAAGGCTTTTTTACCACAGCGGTTAAATGTAAACACAGTCTCTCGTAAACACCGGTACTTCCTACCTCCACAAAGGGCTTACCTAATGGGGTGCGGTATAAGTACTTCTGTAAGATAGACTATATCGTTCTCTTTGTTGTACTGGAATTGTCTTATAATAAGGTTACCCCTCTTGCATTGTCTTAATACAGATTAATAAAAATATTTTAATATTAACTTACCCGTTCCATATCTAACCATAGCATTATTCTTCTTAAGAAATTTATACTCCATCCGAAAATCGAAATTGTAACCATTCTGATCTTTAGATAACCGAAATAAGCTGACGTAGGTAGACACACTGTTCGTCTCGCTATAATATATGGAGGGCCCCCAAGAAGTTCCGCACCATGAGCCCCCGACTTGGGGCCGGTTGGACTCTGAGATTTGTAAGGCACCGTCAGGACAACCATCTGATGTAAAAGAGACGAATCGACCGAGGGTAAAGCTGTCGAACGTCAACTGAAACGGAAAGAAAAACAGATTGAAGCTAATCCCTGCATTTAATTGGAATTCCTTCCGCATTATAAAGCCTCTCGTCTCGTCTCGTCTCATCGGAACGGGACGATTTACTCTCAAAATTGAATATGCACGGTGATGGCACTTTGAGGGTACTCGGTTTGAATTCGTTGCAGGTAATAGACGAGTACATCCTCAAGCAATTAGCTTGGGGATTGTTACAGAACAATGGAACTTGAATGAGCAAGATTTTTAAGAAACAAATAAAGTTTGATTCAAAAATGTAGCCCTTAAAAAATATATACCCCTCAGCTTAGAGTTAATAGTGTACATTGTAGGTGATCTAGGGGAAGTGCTGACATCCCAGGGGATAACAAATTGTGCGCGGTTAGAAAATTGGCACGGCTTCGTAGGTATTGTCTGCATTTCCCATTGTTTGAACAGTTTATCGTAGCCGTCCCGCCTAAACATCTCCGCGTTTCCATCAAGTTTCACAAAACGACCCAGTTTTAAACGGTTTAAGTACGAATCAATTATCCTCCTGTAGAGACGTTTAGAATTTATATACTCGATTCGCACGTCCCATTTTATTTTCTATTCGACGTCGGTTATCCAGGATCACAATCGTCAACGTGAGAGCTCATTCTGCGGCGTGCGTTCCAACGTTCCGCCTCGTTTAGTATGGATTGCACGTGAAAATTGATTTTATGAGCATCGCTGCAGTAAAGTGAGTAGTAACGTTAAACTGGAAACAATTTTTATCTGCAGTATTTGGCGTTGTGTTTCAACTAAGCTTTTACTGTATGGTTTTCAACGCTCGTAAGTTATTACGGGGGAATTGGAATTACTTGGAACGTACAAAATAACAAAAACATATTTTCGTTCCAGATATATCCTCAATATTATTGGAGGTTTTATTGGAAACGTTGCAATCTTTTTTTATTTGATACATCTACTTTGCAAGAAGCCTTTATTACTCGTGGTCTACGTAAGAAAACCATTAAATGTATTGTTAATTGAAAAACAGAAGGAAAGAAATTTTACCTAATACACGTAGAGACAGGAATAATTATGAAAAGAAATGATCCCAGCGCTGCTATCATTTCTTTTCATAATTATTCCTGTCTCTACGTGTATATTAGGTAAAATTTCTTTCCTTCTGTTTTTCATTTATATGTTACACGTAAAAAATAAATTCCAATTAATGTACTGTTAATTCCCACAGCTTTAATAACGATTTTATACTTCTTACGAAGACCTTTTTGAACGACTCCGTACTTAGTGAAGAGATTTGTTTTGGGCAGATACATGATCTACCGCCGTGATGGGTCTTCTTTATCTATTACGCTCGATGGAAGTAATGTTTTTGTGGCAGCGAAAAGAGGTATTCTGTGTCTCCAACGGAGATTTATGAGAAGATTTATGATTGTGTATCCGTAGTGAAGTGTTGCTGCATTGTGTCTACCTGCCCACGAAAGATAGTGCAGCAATCGATAGCTTTCTTCTCGAGCTGCAGAGTATTAATGATCGTAATCCAGATAATAATAATATTTGTTCACGTTAGTAATACAATATTACAATGAAGTCAGAAAAAATAAAACGCGCATATAGGCATAACAAATATAGGATTAAATCAAGATTGACTTTGTTACTTTGCAAATTCGTCCTGCATATAGTCGAACTACAAATAATAGGCCTTCTTGACAAGATTTGACTTCACACATTGTTTGAACTTGACTTCTTCTGGCAGATCTGTTGAAGAACTTAACACCCCAGAAGTCAGCGTATGTTTTCGTCGCGTTTATTCTATATAGCGATAATCGCAGGACTTCTTTGTCCCTTATATCTTGTCTATAAAAAATTGCATTAACATTAAATCTACTGTTTTAAAACTACTTATCAGTAGTTTTAAGATTGCATAAAGCTCTTACCGCCTTCTTCTACAAACCAAAAATTCTTTTTAAGGTGAACGACCCCACTTGGCAAAACAACTGTACCATATGTTACAATGGCATGAAAATTTGCAAAATAAGTTTAACTACCTCACGAGATACAATTTTGATGAGACGTCTAATTATAAACATTGCTGACGTTATTTTTTTACTTATGACATGAATATGTGGATTCCTTGTTAACTTGAGATTAAAAGATACATCCAAGAACTTCGCCATTGGTAAATTGGAAGGTTATTTCATTTCAATGACCATTGACTCTGTTTTATTTTCGTAAAACGTTCTTTTGGCTGAGTTACAGCAGCAGAGGACTTAATAGGAACTAATTGCTGATCAAGATCTTTTATTAATTTGCTCGTATCATCTGCAAAAATGCACATTTCCGCACTGATATTAAACTGTAAATTAGTTCCAGAAAAATATCTTCCGCGATTATTTTAGATTGAAAATATTAGCGCATAAATAAATTACTTTCTTCAAGATATTAACATTCAAACCGTACGTATCAACGATGGTATTGTTCGTCATTTTATTGACGATTTCAATTATCTCCCCTAATGAAATTGGTGCGAAGAAAAAGAATCTCACGTAATCAATTTTCATTTTTTTCAGAAAAATTTCACGGCAATTTGTTGTAACAATGTCTTGTCTAATATTATCGGTAATAGAGTTAAAGTAATCACTTAAATCCGCAGCTTTTAGATTGGAAGCAGTCTTCGCCATAGGGTTAGTTCGACACTCGTTATTAATAACATCCAATGAAAGATCACACGAAGATGCAGTGTTTTAAAGCGAGTGTCTGTGTCGATTGTACGTTGCCCGTACGTTGAGTATACCCCAAATAAGAGTTCAAGATGCCTACAACCGATATATGGAAACAGGAAATTTCACTGGGGAGTATGTATCGGTAAAGACAAGTGATGTCAGCAGGTGATGACTGATTTATTGTTCTAAACACTCTGAAGAATCGTAAAACAACAGCTGTAAGAAACTCGATATCGTCTTCAAATGGTGTTACGTAAGTGAAAGAACATCGAAGACTGGAAAGTGATCTGATTGCATGGAGAGTTCCGATTTTGTCTCCGGTTATCTGATGATTGAGATGGAGATGTACGATGTAAATTATTGTTGAAAATGCCACCCTAAATATTCATCATTATATCCAAGATATTCTGCAAGAAGCTGTTGTGTCCTGCGTATATCTTGAATGACATGCGTGTTGAACAGATGGAGTGGCCAACGTGCAGCCCGGACTATAACCCTATCAAACATCTTTGGGACCAACTTCAGAGACTTGTCGTGTCCTACCAGACTATCTCCTAACGGTCTTCATATTCGCTGTCGACCATCCGGTGATGGTAGACAAAACCACTACTCATCCGTACAAAGGACTTTCCTCTATAGCTCGGTCTTCCAATTCACATATAAGTGAGCAAATTGAAGACGTGCTCATAGATATTTGAGAAGCAGTCTCGGAAATTTGGCAGCTTTCTTGCAGACAGACCACGTCGAGCACGTTTTCAGTGACAGGTTTTCTCATTGACATCAGCAACACGTACCATTTAAAGAAGACGACGAGTTTCTACAACTTTCGTTCTACGATTGCTTAGAACTTAGACTTAGGTCGTCAGCTACTATTCTAACTCATCTTCTTTTCATAGACGATCGTTTTAAAATACTACATCTTCGTTAATAACAGAGATAATAAAGTGAATAAAAAACAAAATGCTCAGAGAAGATTGGGCTACCGTTTAATTACAGGTAATACCCTCCGCTGTAGCAACTGCACCCCACAGAGCCTTACAAATTTCGAGAAAGAATGTTTTTCTCATCAGTTTTTCTTTACACTCCGTATATACTTACATTAAAATCTGAACGAAAATTTCGAAGAATGATTACCAAAGAAAGATTGATATCTTTCGATCAAAAAAGAATCATCAAAATCGCATGCACGGTTTGCGAGAAAGCCAGCGTTGAAATTGTAGCTAATTTAAAGTGGCCGGTTTTTTTGTCAGTCAGTATATAAACGTAAATCTTCAGCATTTTTACTTGTTTGAAGTATTTAAAGCATCAAGAGTTTCTTGTAGTTTTTTTAATTCTGGAGAATTCTTGAAATGTACACTTTCTAAATTGTACTCTTTGTAATTTTTGGCAATTTAATAATATGTCCAATACTGCCAAACATTAGATCTGTTTAGAATTGATCTGGTAATCGAGCTGTTTGGCGTTCAGCATTGTTATGATCCTTTAGCTAAACTTGATGACCATCATTCAGCTATAGATTTTTGTTTTAAGTTCAGTATGAACGTAGTTTATTAATGGTTAGCTAGAAACGTTCTTTTTCAATAAGTCAGACTACGTTTCTTTCAAAGCTAATATCCGTGTCATAAACTGAAATGACGCCTTTTTTAATCTTAATGTTAACCAAGAGGTATTCTTGGTTTTCTACTAATATTTGACTGTGATTAGGCATCATGTCCCTCACAGAACCATCTGGAATTCTAAGCGTTTCCCGCACTGGTATTACCATTAGGGCTAGTTGGTTAGTGGTGGTTACCATAAGTTTCATAAAAGATGAAAAAAATACGGTAGTTAGGTGGACTACTTGCCTTTTTAATTGTTGCGTAAGCGATCAGAGTTATTAAGGCCAACTATTAAAACTACATTAATAATTTGCAAGAAAATATTCGCAAAAAATAGAATATTAATAAGAATATAGTGTTTTGCCTAATAAATCTATTGAATCTAATTTAAGTACTTACGTTAATTTCATTCAAAATTTACTTAATGATAATTATTGAGTTGATTTCATTCACAAAGATTTCAATAAAGCATTTGATAAGATCGATCATAATATCTTCATTTCCAAACAAATAAGTTTTGCGTTACCATATCCAATTATTGTTATGTAAAAATCATATATTTCGAATATTTCTATTCGAAATATATGATTTTAACAGGCAGTTCATTGACTGTGAAAATCCGAGCTGTTACGTCTGGACTGCCCCATTATTAATTTTAGTTTACTTTGACGACATTGGATCCTGTTTCATGCATTCGAGTTACTTATTACATGTGGATGATTAGAAACTTTTTCCTCTATACACTCAGTTGCTGACTATATTAAATTGTAAAGCGATCGCTATCGTTTTACACTTATTATTCTAATGCTCTCAAATTTCTTTTAGCAGGAAAAGACACAAGATTGATTTTTCACATCTACTTGGTATTGAATCTATTAAATGTGCAAGATCTATTAAAAACTTGGTGTGACTTTAGATTCAGAACTATTATTTTCGGATCACATTAAGTATATCTATTTCAAAATTACTTGTCTTTTCAAATCTTGTTTACATAAAATCTGCTTACATGGTATATGTTAATAGTATTCTATCTTTTTACTCGGTGGTTTGGAATCCAATATATCACATATACATTGACCGTTTAGAGTTGGTAGCGTCGATTTGTTAGGTTTCTCGCTCACAAATTTAACTTACTCTATTGTGAGTACTCGGTTACTGGTACGGTGTTCCGATTAATTTCTCTGCCTCGGCGTAGATTTGTGAAGGCTTTGTGTCTATTATATAAACTTATTACCGGGCTTATTGATAATCCAGAACATTTACTTTTAATCAGCACTCGTAAGTTTTGTTGATTAGAATACGTACTTCGGCGTCTCATTCGTATACTAATTCACCTATCTTGTGCATATTAAACTATTATAACAAAGTTTGCCACTCGATTGATATATTCAATTATTCTTTTGTGTTTTTTAAAAAGAATAGTATGCTACTTCCCAACATTTATTGTGATTTCAATTGAAATTCGCTTTTAATTATTGCTTTTGTCAGGTTTATTTAGCTCTATAGTTCAAGGTTTATTATGTGTAATCTTTTGATTTCTTGAGCCGGTTTTCTGATCCTTGAATGAACGATCAACAATGGGAATGTACAACAAAAGTGCTGTGATAAACAATCACTCCCAGGTAAAACTACATAATACATACAACTGCAATAAGTCTTTCTGTACAATCTATGGTAATTAAAAAATCTTGGAAATAGCAACCAATGGATAAGAAAACAACTTCCTTTTTCGCTATCCGAGCTTTCGCAATTATTTTATTGCTTCATCAGGGAAACACTACAATATTAAAATAGATTGGCAACGTTACAAAAAATCTTAAAATTACAGTCGACTTACAATGGAAGTAAGAAGGTTGACTTCAAAATTAGGTAAAAAATTTTAAAAACATATTTTTATAAAATTAAAAAGAAAATTTTCTCGACACATTAATCAATGTAGAGGACAATGACAAGGTTAAAAATAGAATGATTTTTTGTATTTTTGTTTTTTAAAAAACAAGAACAAATCTAGTAAATTTGAATTTTGTTAGAGAGGAACACTGGAGGGGCAAAGAGGAAAAAAGCGGTTCAAAAAGTTAAGGACGTAACTCTCGTCGTGAAAAGTCGTTGTTAATTATAAAACTGTAGATTGAACTTATCCCTTCTGTATCCGTTTTGAAATTCACTGAATTTGTGTCTTTATTAATGTAAACCATTTCAAGAAAAAGACGTTTGTTATAAACCGTCTCTCTGTGTAAAATCTTAGCGTTGTTAAAATCAAAATGGTGACCTTCCTTAACATGATGGTAAACAAGAGCACTTCTATTCTCATTTCTACCCCTACAATCATTCCGATGTTGTTTAAGTCTATTCCCGAAATACTGCACTGTCGTACCAATGTACGTTCCTTCACAATTAACGCAAGGAATAGAGTAAATGATGTTAGATTGTTATAACATAGGAACGTTGTCCTTGGTTTTTGAAAAAACTCTATTAAGTGATAAGTAATTATATTTAGCAAATTTAATATTGAAGTGATCGAAAAAGGATATGAACCTAGATGTAAAGCCTTTGATGAAGGGTATTTTTACATATTTAAACTGTGTTGTTTCTTCAACAATATCAGACCTTTGGTCACCATCAAAAGGACTTATGGAAGTTACTAAAGAATGATTGAAAATTCCTTTCAAAAGACGCGGAGGATAACCGTTATTAACAAAAACATTCATCAGTTTTTATAGATTATGTTTATGAAAGGAAGGATGAGACAGTTTCAGAACTCCATGCTTCATCCCTACAACAGTATTAATTTTTTGGTTCATTGGATGATTAGAAAAGAAGTTGGTGTATCGACCCATGTAAGTTGGTTTAGTATACCAATCAAGGAGGATCATTTGATCCTCACTTCTCATTACTCGGGTATCCAAGAAAGGTACTGAACCATCCGTCTCCGTCTCTATTGTAAATCGAATATTAATACTGTAACTATTGAAAACATCTAATATAGTGTTAAGATGATCACTTGGTACCGAACAAATTAGGTCATCAATATATTTGAAAATGAAAGGGAATTCAAACGGTAACTTAGGAATACAATAATCCAGTAAACTATCCATCACCATAGTGGCCAAAATTGGACTGAGAGTACTTCCATAGGCGTACCAAAAATTTGATTGTAGAATACACCATTAAATGTAAACGACGACGTATCAAAAAGGACAGTAATTAAATCAATAAAGGTTGTAATGTCTAAACTTGTATTATCTTCTAGGTAGTTCCAGTTATCAACTATGGTCTGTTTTACCAATTCTAAGGGGATGTCTGTAAATAAGGAAACAACATCAAGAGATATAAGCACGTAGGTGGGAGGTAGAAGAGGGTTCTTCATTCTTTCAGCAAAAGTGAAAGAATCTTTAATATTATATTCAGTCCTTTCCGCAAACGTCGACGTTCGTATATTAGCTAGACATTTAAATAGTTTATAAGTAGGTGATCCCATAAGAGAAATAATCGGACGTAACGGGCAGTCCAACTTATGAACCTTAGGCAATCAATAGTATTTTGGAATTGTACCATTGTGACAAATCAGTTGTGAATAAGTATTCCTATCGATGTATTCTTTATCTAATAGTACTTTTATAAGCTTATTCATTTTTGTTTGAATTTTCGTTGTTGGATCTTTGTTAATTATTTTATAAGTTGATCGTTTAAAAGTAGTAAAGATTTAGTAATGTATTCTGATTTGTTCATAGTATTTTTGATTTAGATTTGTTCATGTAATTTGATCTTTATCAGCTTTAAGCAATAACAAGGGATCATCTCTTTCTTCCTTGATGAAGGAAATAGCCTTTTTTAAAGTTTTCGTAATAAATGAATTAATTCGATTAGGAGGTGATGTGTTTAACAAAAAATTAGTTGTTAAATTAGTGCATCTAGCTCTAACAAAGTCTTGAACATTAGTTGGTACTAACTTAATTATAGATTCGATATCAGCTAACACTTTTGGTACAGAAATATCAGAGACAGACGGTGCGACACCAAACTTTGAACCAAGAGACAAAAGGTTACTTATATCAGTCGGTACCTCTACATCACTTCTGTTTATGAACTAATTGTTATTATTTTTACATAATCTATTGAACTGATTGTTACTATTGTATAAGTTTTTGAATTTCTTAATGTTAACATTTTTAACCGCGTTAAATCTTTTAACAGATGCAAAATTGATGTGTTGTTCAAACTCAACTAAAATGTGAGTTACCCACTCACACAGTTCAACAATTTTTTGTTCTTGTTTTTTAAAAAACAAAAAAACAAAAAATCATTCTATTTTTAACCTTGTCATTGTCCTCTACATTGATTAATGTGTCAAGAACATTTTCTTTTTAATTTTATAAAAATAAGTTTTTAAAATTTTTTACCTAATTTTGAAGTCAACCATTGTACTTCCATTGTAAGTCGACTTTAATTTTAAGATTTTTTGTAACGTTGCCAATCTATTTTAATATTGTGTTTCCCTGATGAAGCAATAAAATAATTGCGAAAGCTCGGATAGCGAAAAAGGAAGTTGTTTTCTTATCCATTGGTTGCTATTCCCAAGATTTTTTAATCTTTGTTTAGATTACAACCGGTACTCCGTTTGGTTGAATTTATGGTAATATTTTTTTTTATTTAATCGTTCTCTTCAGTTCCATACTGTACCATATAGAATACCTCAACCATGTATGTTTTATTCTGACTTTAGGAACAAACGTGTCCATAAGAGAGTATAGCTTAACATAAAGAACCTCACACGAATGCTCAACCGTCGACTGATACAGCAAGTAACTCCAATCGGTATTCAATAATGTTTCATATAAGTTAGGCAAATCAGCTCTACTGAAACAATATCGGGCATCAGTATGCAGTTTCTGAGCTGCCGAATGCAACGGAGGATATGGGGGGTATATCCTCCTATTAACCAAAAGTGCCGGGTGATAACTGTCTTCCAGTACCATTGCAAAATCCGAGTGATTTCAAGGTTTAAGTTTAAAAAAGGAAGCGCCAAATCCAAAGTTCTACCGATACTATTTTCTACACTATTCAATTGTACCGGTCGTTAAAATTAAAAAAATTGATGAGAACAATACTAAAATAGCAGGAGGAAAATAACAAACGACAATATTCAATGATAACTTTGTCCTTCTTGACTTAATTCGTACTGCTATTAAATCAATGATCTCAACGGGGCAGGTGGTTAATATGGCATTTGTAGCAGCAAGATTAGAATTGATAGTTAATCACACTTCGCCTCCCCTACGATAAGGTCGATCACATCTAAAAATGTACTTATTTGGAAAGATCTCATGATCAACAACAGTCTCCTGAAACAAGGTTTCTCTAATGCTACGATAACGAAATCCGAGGCAGCAAAGAATTCATTAATTTTTGTATTCAATCCACAAGTATTCAGATAATATATACTATACTCTTTCCATAGGGGGGTACCTAGCTTTTCTTCACAATTCGAGGATATCCATTGGTGTATTGTATTTTTATATCCTTTTTGCCATTATCAAACCGATGTTTTAATTCACGGCCTATATTACGCTCATAATCCTGTTAGCTTAAAGTTCAATCATATTCGATGTAAACATTTTTGAAATTTAAAGAATTTCTGACTTGGTTAACTCGCTTTAAAATTAGTTTTGCGTCAGATTTGTTTTCAAACATAACTTTAACAAGCCTTGGACGACTATTACTTCTTTCGGTTGAAGGTTTCCCAAATCTAAAAACTTTCTCATTACGATGGGAGTTGCGAAGAATATGTTTGAATATGGCTTACAACGCTTCTTTGAGATTACTATCATCAGTCCCCACTACATTTGAAACAAATACATTCCGCGCCCTACGCTCACGCTCATTAATTTCAACAATCACCTCATCAATCGTGTTACCCTGAGGTATTGCCTTTACATTTTGCTTGTCACGTAATTCAGATACGGTATCAAATAAGGTTTTCATCTGAACTACAAGTTCATTTATAATGGATCTAAGAGCTTGCAAGGAATTGTCGCAACTTGCATAAACGTAGCTAGTCCACTTAATATTCGCACGTTAATTAATTATTCCAGGATAGGATAGTGGATTATAATTAAACGACAATCAATTCATAGATCCTAATATTTCAAAATTGCACAATTTTGTATACAATTTTGGCCATTTTTAATATCTGGTGTAACAACGTGGTCTATTTTACATCTTTTAATTTTAACGTAATACATACGTATTTAAATTTGTTTGTTAGCTTCATAACAATCTAAAATTTGTCCTCTGAGGAAGGTTCAATATAGAATCGAAATATTAGGATCTATGAATTGACACCTGCTGTGCTTAATATTTGCGCAAGCATTTACAAAAAATTGCCATAAATTCGTTTCTATTCTTATTATGCGATTGAATGTTGAAGGAAATTCAAATGAAAGAGAATAGAGATAAATATACACGGGACACAAGTTTCACTCCAACGGAGCCGGTCGTGGAGACTTTAAAAATAACACAGCAAGTTAGGCCACGGCGGGAATTAAAAAAAGAACCCCAAAAAACAAGTGAAGAAAGATAGGTAAACGAGTTCCGAGTATGCAAAAAATAAATTACTTTTATAAACAGATCGTTAATTATCTATTATAGATAACTTCTTGTGTATAACTTGATAGAATTTCTTTAAAATAATACCTTGAGTGAAAACTAACGGCTCAAAAAACCAAAGGGCACTCATTAAACCAGTACATCTTCTGTCATAAACACTTCTTCAAAACGCTTTTTAAAGACAACAGTTTAAGTAATTAAGTAAGTACTTTTCTGTTATATTTACTGGTAAGATAAAGAATTCAAGTCTGTTATATTCACGCTATTTTTCTTCCACTTACTTGTGAGAACCACACGTATTCAAAACAAATAGTACAACAGATAGTCTCCCAAGTGAAACAAACATACATATTTTTCGTATTATTGAATTTCGATTTCACGTAAATATTTAAATTCGGAAAGTCATATTTGATTTATTCATCGAAAGAATTTATGGTTCATGCAACGTGTTTTAGTTTTAGTCGTAGTCATAGTAATATTCATGCAATACTTAAGCTAAGGACATTAAAGCGAAATGGACATAGTCGTGCCAAATTAGAAATACAAAAAGAAACCTGGAATGAAACCGTTTTATTTATTAGAAATATTTTGTTTCTAACATTATTTAATATGAATAAAAAAAAAATGTTGTCGCTGCTAGAGTAATGTGCTTGAATCAGGGATTACATTCTCGATATTCCTGGATCCCAGGAATGTTCATATAATAACCAATTTTTCTGAATCCGGGATTAATATGTCGTTGATCATCTACCATCATTGGGTAGATGATGTAAAGATATTTTATAAAATTTAACTTTTAAGTCTTAAATTAGTTCAATGTAGTAAAAAGTTAAATATTGGAATTAATTATCCACATGTTTTAAAATATGGAAAATAACTTGACTTTTGTAACATTCACACGTAGTCTTTGAAGATTCGCTGTAAAAAGCGAACCTAGTCTTAATTTAAACAATAAAATCAGTTAAAAGTACTGAATCATCATTTATATTTTTTCAAACTTAACGTACTGGTAGAATGGATATTTTTAACTTTTCAACCTATGAAACTAGGAACTTTCGGTTTTTACTGCGCATCTTTTGAAAAAATGTTTGACGTTTCGGATGCTATGTTGCAGCCTTCTTCCGAAACAGGATCGAAGCCATTTAGAACCAGTTTCGACTTGTTTTAGATCTAGTATTAGTTCTAGTGATAGTTCTAGTGTTAGTGCTAGTGTTGGTTCTAATTTTAGTTCAATTAACACCGAATGTGAAAGCCTTCGTACTTACATTACTTAAACTACTAAAATTATTTAAAGAAGAACATATTGATGATGATTTTAACGAAATGGATGTGTAGAAAGATCGAGACCAGTTACAAATGACGTTAACACTCGATCATTACTTGGCCAATATACATCGATATTGAGACGCAAATATTAATCGGGGAAAATTAGATATTGCAATGGAGTATGTCGAAATGAATTATCCAGAAGCATAAACTGGGTGGGTTCAGAAGACTTGACATGCTCCCAAAAGACTTGATACTGTCCATAGAAAACTTAATAGTGTTTTTCGAGCACCTGATACTGGTTTGAAAAGATTTGAAATGTTACCAGAATACCTGAAATACTTCCAGAAAACTTAATATTGCCTTTGGAAGACTAGAAATGCTTTCAGAAGATTTCATATTGCTTTTCGAAGACTTAGTACAGCTTTCAGGAGATTTGATACTGCCCATAGACTTAATACTGCTTCAATTATTACTGCTTAATAATAGACTTAATACTGCTTGAAAAGGAACTGTTGCTCTATTGCTTCTAAAAGGCTTAAAATGTTCAGAATGACTGTAATGCTTCAAAAGACTTAATACTGCTTCTATAAGACTTGAAGTGCTTCCAGAAGACTTGATATTGCTTCCAAACAACTTGAAATGCTTCTAGAAGGTTTAAATTTCTTCCAGAATTGATATTACCTCTGAATACTGTTAGAAGAATTGAATGCTTCCAAAAGTCCTAATACTGCTTCTATTTGAGTTTGCATCGAAACTATTAAATACTATTGGACACAATGCAAAATCTTGACTGGCAGATTGATCTGAGCAATCTTAGCATTTGATTTTTTTTTAATTCTTTGGATGCTATTACATTAAAATTATTTTAATAGCTACATATGGTGCTAATACAGCGAAACGGTAATTCAATTTTTGACCACGCTGTATAAGGTACACTGATATAACAAGTGACAGTCTATTTGACAGCATATGAAGAGTTATCGTACCAATGCAAAACGTTTTTGAATTAACGTTGGCTGAGATATGTGCTTTTAAAGAGCATGGCGATAATTGCCAAAAAACACTTCAAATCAAAATAACTCGAAAACAAAAATCGCTAGGTACCAATAACTGTTGTCAAAGTCAACATATTTTCTTACGTATAATTGAATGGTATAATAAAAACTACATTCCATTTAAAATAACGAAGTTGAGGTCTACTTCCGGTAGACCGGAAGTGGTGGCCATCTTGAAAATATTTTAGATTAATAGGTCGGAAGGAACAACCCATGTTACCAAAATTTTAAGCCTCCACGAATAGTGGAACCTAGAAAAGTTCTAATCAACCAGTTACGTGAGACACCCTGTATGAAGGAAAATAGAATATGCTAATTTTTAAACAAAACTATTCTTTTAACAACACCCCATGTTTTAAAGCACTTTTTGAACTGTTTAAAACAAATTTTGTTTAAATATATCATACAGTTTTAAAAAGTCTAAAATAGTTTGTTTTTAACACTTTGTTTAAAACATAACAACCCTGATTGAAATTATTGTTATAATTGTAATATAATAAAATACAAAAGTTAACCAATTTAACCTTAATTTATAAAATAAAATAAAACACTGCCATTGTATGTACGAAGAGAGAAAAGTGCGTATGCGTCAAGTTGCGACCGAGGGTTTTAGCTTTAAGAAGTTAAAAGTTGGGCAACTCTTGTGACTAGGACAAAAACCGTTTCAGTCGTAAGATGTTGCATGAACAGTACTACTATAACGCCCTACCTTAACTTTTCACTCTTATGTCTATAACTATGACTAAGACTAAAACACGTTGCATGAACCCACCATTAATCTTAAACTATTTCTTTACTTTAAAGAAAAAATTATAAATTGAGGTTGATTTCTGCTTAAATACGCTATTAAACCAAGTATACACATGTAAAGAAAAATTTTAAGATGTAACCCCAAAGTTGGTTTTGCTACATATCATTAATACTATTATATTTTCAACTAAAAAAGTAGCTAAATAAGTGCATTTAACTTACGTGTACTTATTTCTTTAGTAAAATCGATCTGTTCTTGATTATTTTAAATAGAAAACGTATTTATAACGTTTATATAATCTTTAACACTTATGTGTTGACGTATAATTTTTACTACCAACCTCGAAAAAATTAAAATTACTACGTAATAAAATTAAAGTAATTAATTGAATTATTTTATGATTTAATCAATTAATTTCGATTTTACGTAAATATTTGAAATTAGAAAATCAAATTTCATATATCTATCAATAAAATTGATTTTACACTAAAAACTTTTATTCTTACCTTTTGAAACGTCATTAAATCTTAAAATTTTTTTATTTTAAGCAAAATGTTATAAACTGAGGTTAATTCCTGCTTAAATACGATTTTAAACCAAATATACTTTATATAATTACGTATATTAAAGAACTTCCACTAAAAGAAAAAAAATTAAGATGTTAACGTAATCTCAAAGTTGATTTTTGTTCATAACATTAATACGATTATATTTTCAACTAAGAAAATTGTTAAATAAGTGCTTTTAACTTACGTTTGCTTACTTTTTTAGTAAAATCGGTTTGTTCTTGATTATTTTAAGTAAAAAACGTAGTTATATCGTTTATATAATTTTTGACATTTACATGGTGACGTTGAATCTTTTTTACTACCAACCTCGAAAAAATTAAAATTAATACGTAATAAACTTGAAATAATTAATTGAATTATTTAATTTTTAAATTAATTAATTTCGAGTTCACGTAAACATTTGAAATGAGAAAATGAATATTTGACACATTTATCAATAGAATTGATTTTGAACTTCAACATTTTATTCTTACCTTTTTAAACGTCCCATAATTTAAAATATTTTTTATATCTTAAAAAATTATAAACTGAGGTTAATTCCTGCCTCACTACGATTTTAAACCAGATATACTTTATGTAATTACGTATATTAACGAATTTCGACTGAATGAAAAAAATTTAAGATGTAAACATAACCTCAAAATTGATTTTTGTTCGTAACATTAAGACGATTATATTTTCACCCAATAAAGTTGTTAAATAAGTGCTTTTAACTTACGTTTACTTATTTTTGTTAGTAACATCGGTTTGTTCTTGATTATTTTAAGTAAAAAAGTATTTATAACGTTTAAATAATCTTTGACAGTTTGTGTTGACGTTGAATCTGTTTTACTACCAACTTCGAAAGATTAAAATTACTACGTAT
Organism: Onthophagus sagittarius; assembly: GCA_036711965.1. Lineage (NCBI taxonomy): Eukaryota > Metazoa > Arthropoda > Insecta > Coleoptera > Scarabaeidae > Onthophagus > Onthophagus sagittarius. The sequence continues at coordinate 18,303,497 of JASERS010000001.1, read as the reverse complement.
TAAAATTATTTAAATATAAATAAAAAATTAAAGTAATTAATCGAATTATTTTATGTTTTTAATTAACTAATTACGATTTTACGTAACTATTTGCAATGGGAATATCAAATTCAATATATCTATTAATTAAATTGATTTTAAATTGTAAATATTTTTACCTTTTGAAATGTCCATTTATTTTACCATAAACAAAAATGTCCTAATTCTTTATATATTCTATTTGTTAAAGTTCTAATTGTTATTAGAAAATCCATTAGTTTCTTTACTTAAGCGAAAACGATCAAAAATTTCTACATTGCTCATAGCATTTAAATAATTAGCATTTTGAAATCTATTTCAAGTGTTACATTGAGGCAACCGTTCAATATTTTCAGCAATATTAATTTCTTCTTCTATAAGAATATAGTCAATATTTTACAAACAAAATGTCCAAAACCAACAAGACAATCTAACCTTAGTTCATGTAAATCTCACATTTTGTTAAAGAAACAAACAAATTGTCCAAAACTAACAAGACAATCTAACCTTAGTTCACTTAAATCTCACATATAAGTCTTTACTGACAAGAATTTACCGCAAGTAAATTAACCCGTGGTAAGTACCATTAACGGACAGATTAACTTTAGCAAGAGATGAATATACAATTATTCTTCCAAGAAAGTCTTATTCTGTCAGGTAATACTAACAGACACTTTACTTGAATCTTTACTCGGCTATCCAACCTTGGAATTCACGACATTCTGGAATGTCTTAATTTCGACTACTACCAAGAATGTTGCAGTCATCGTACAGACATCTCAAAACCGGAATCTTTAACTTTTGACGTTTAATTTGGCGTAATCTAACTGAGTCCGACTTTGTGGTTATTGAGATTTACGAAGGATTCATTTGTTCCTTTGTTGTGATGCTCAACGTATCATCCATAACTTTTTAATACTAAAAGAACTGAAGATAAAAAGCAACTTAATCACACTGGGCAATAGATTATATTTTTGGCGGAGTGGAAAAGAAAACTAGATAAATGGAAAACCTTTTTGTGGGTGGACGTGTGGGATGAAGAAACAAACAGGATTTTGTTTATACCAGGTCATGTAGATAACGCAAGATGTAGAGGAATGGGGAAGATCAATACTTAATATCACCAAGTTTCTCTTAAAGGTGAAAAAACTGAGAAAGGGATGTGGACAAAAACTCTCAATGCAAGAATGATAACGTCCTAGTTCTTTTTCTTTTCTCAATTAAGCATTTAGTTAAATTTACATATTTTTTGACATTTTCTCTAAACCTCCATTTATTATATTTCTTTTACATTCTAGACAAACTCTAAACTAAAGTAAAACTGAAAACAATTTTTATCTGTAATATTTATCGTTCTGTTTCAACTAAGCTTTTATTCTATGATATTCAGGATACCTAAAGTTTTAAAAGTTTCAATTTACAAGAAACATTTCCATTCCATTTATATCCCTAATATTCTTATTATTTTCGTTGGAGGAATTACAAATTTTTCTGACACTGCAAGAAGGTAAAATCCGTGTCTCCCTGATGTTACATCTAAGTCGAAGCACAACCAAAGTAAAATCACATTTCGTGATAAAGGATTAACTCGACTGTCCAATATCGGAATTCAAGACGTTCTGGAATGTCTTGATTTCAACTCCTAGCGAGAATATTGCAGCCATCGCACAGATATCTCAAAGCTGGAATTTTTATCTCTATTGTTCCCGTATTTTAATTTCTGACCACTGAAAACAGCTAAAAAAAGCATAATTTGGTGGAATGTGACTTTTTACGTTTTTATAATAACAGAACTAAAGATAAAAAGTTTCGATAATACTTGATAAAACTGAATCATTATATCTTTATCGGTAAAAAAACTTGGCAAAGAAAACGGGATAAATGGAAAACCTTCTTAAAGAGGTATGAATTGAGTGCCATTTAGTGCAATATGTGCAGAATAAGGAAACGAACGGTATCTTGGTGTACCGGTTCATACAGATAACAAACACAGAAATCGAGAAGAACAATACTTAATATCATCAAATTTCTCTTAAAGGTAGAAAGACTGAGAAAGAGGAAAGGGCAGAAATGTTCAATGCAAGGATTGAAATTATTTGGAAAGTACGAAATATTTCCACTCCAATTATATCCTCAATATTCTTGTAGTTTTCGTTGAAGAAGTTGCAAAATTTTTAACTTCACTTTAATTCTGTTAAAAAAGTAATATATGACTTATAGATATACATTGAAGTCGAAATACAGCAAGAGTAGATCTCGTTTTTCGATAAACAACTAACATGACTGTCCAATTTTGGAATTAAAGACGTTCTGAAATGTCTTAATTTTGACTCCTACCAAGAGTATTGCAACATCGTACAGACATCTCGAAACCGCAATCTTCAAATTTATTGTTCTCATAGCATTTGTGTTCTTGCAATGTTTTTACACTAAAACAATGCGAAAAAAGTATGATTTGACATAATTTAATTTTGTAGTTATTGAGATTTATAGAGGATTTATTTGCGACTGAATTGTGATACTCATTATATCATGCAGAAAAGTTTTAATATTGCAATAACTACGGATAAAAAGCAATTGAATCAAGCTGAGTAATGAATTATATTTATAGATGAAATAGATGAGCATGCAGAATGAGGAAACAAATGAGACCTTAGTGTATCTGCTCCTACAAATGAAACAAAATCTTGAAAAATGAAGAAGATCAATACTTAATATCAGGAATTCATCTCGAAGGTGGAACATCTGAGGAGAATGATTTGAATCAGATTTGAATCTTAGAATGTGTAAATTTTAACATTTTCTTCTGATTTTCATTTACCATATATCTTTTCTGTTCTATGGTACAATCTCAAAATTGTGCACAACATTTTGAGAACAAGCTAACGGTTGATTACTGAGCTTCTTTATTCTAGTTTCTTTAAACCTGCAACACTACCCATGAAAAAATATTTATTTGTATTACCATGGGGTACAAAGCCCTAGAAAATAAACATTTATTTGTTATAACGTATAACGAAATAATTCTAGACAATGTTAAGCTCTAAGTAAAGTATATATTCTTTATTGTATATAGCAGCATGTTTACAATTTTTACATAATTGAAACATTATTTGCACCCTATAATCTCTTCCTCCATCTCCGCACCCTCGACTCCTCGGCCCAATCACCCCCTCACCCATCTCTTGTTCGCACCTCCTACTCCCAAAATCCTCTTCCACCCCACGGTCTATACAAAACCCCTATTCTTCGTACCGCCACCACTCCTTTCTCTCCTCACCTCCACAACCCCTCTCCTCCATCGTTTCCCTTCTCCCCGCTCCATCAAGATAGGTCCATCTCCTCCTCCCTAATCTCACTGCACCTCTTCAATAAATAATAATAATGTCTTTTATTCAAAAAAATAAATTGTACAGTACATAGTATTCATTTACTCCAGATTTCCATATACCATATATCCTTTCTGTTCTGTGATATAATATGTTCTAACATTTCTCATTTCTCCCTGCACAGACTACACCACCTCTCCTCATCGATCATCCAGAATCTATTACTTCTCTCCTTGTTTCCACAACAGAACCCAGCCATTAACTTCTTCCCTTCCTCATCTCGTTTCGATAACAAGCCCTACCCACCCTACGTCTACCATTTATCTCTGTTGCCGAATAGCCCACTCTTCTGTAATCTATGTCTCCTCTATCATATATGACCTCTCCCTCTCCCTTCTATACTCTCTTCATATTTCACTGCCCTCCTACTTCCTCCAGCCAGACCTTATATTAGACCTACTATAACCTTACTCCTTTTTTGCCATTACTTTCATGCTACCCTTCCCTGTTATCCTCCTTTAACACATACTCCAAATAGGTGTACTCACCAACCTCTTCTATGTCCTTTTTCTCCTATCTCCAGTTTTCTGCTCTTTTTCTCCCACCCTTACAAAACTTAATCATCTTTGTCTTCCCTACGTTCACTATCAACCCTTTTCTCCTAAAATATTTGTCCAAAGTCTTTATCATCTCATCATCTCAAGCTCTAAGTAATGTTGTTAATTTTGAATCAGCTTGAACACTCAAGGCACATTTTGGATTGATGCTCTGAACATATGAACTTATTCCACTTTGTACATGAAATCCGCGATTTAAGATCTGTTTTTCTGGGGCAAAATGAATATCTACTAGACGATGGCAGTTTAGATGTTGGAATGGTTATGACATTAAGTTTAATGTTCTCCCAATAACCTCTCGGAGTTCTACAGATAAAGAAGGTATTTTTAAGCCAGATTTTTCATAAATAATTATCTGACGATATAGTTCTTTTTCTTTAGCATTAGATCCCTTAAAAATAATATTTGAATTAATTCCAACTAAATCTAGAATGTTGTAAAACATCCGCAGTGGCCAGCGCCTTGTTTTCTTTGTAACGATGCATCAATTGATCGAATGAATCAACACCTCCCTTGGTTTTATAATAAAAATTAACAATTTCGGGAAGATGTGTCGAATTTGATTTATCACTTTTAGGGTGCATGGTAAACAACAAAAGAACCTTCTTTTACTTCGATATTGGAGGACAATAAGAAAGTATAGTATAGAAAACACTCATCGCAAACATAGCTGTTTTTTTTCTTCCGTTAGTCTGAACAAATTATTGTGATATTTCAGTTTTATTTTTCTTCAGAGTTCCAACTATGCTTACAGAAAGATGGATTGGCAATTTCTAGTGCGATAAGCACATATCGCCAACTCTAGCAATGAATCTTCTACTTGGCCTAACTCCTTTGCATGTGCATATAAAGAAAATGGGCAGAACTACCAGACTTAATCAATACGCTCAAACCTAATCCGAGATGACTTACCAATGAGCTGCGGAAGATACAATATATACTGATACTGTGCTATCAATGCCGTCAGATTTGACGGGGCCACTATCAGTGCTTAATACTCAATACCAGATTAAATTGCTTGAATGGCTGTCCTGGATTAAAAATAAAGATTTTTTTTGTTCTACCTGGTTCAGGTAGATATTTGTATATTCACAGATATATCAAAAACATCGGAAGGAGTCGGAGCAGGAGTACAGGATTATAGCCTAGGTACTTATTGCACATTGTTCCAAGCAGTAATATTTACTATTGACATGGTAGCTAAAATTCTCCTAGAGAACGTGGAATATGACAATAAGATTCTTCTCAAACAGCCAAAAAATACTTCGCCTACTATGGACCAGTTCTCCTGGAATGAGAGATGCGAAGTTGCTTATTGATGTTAGGGTGGAAGTACTAGTTGCACTTGTTAAGAATTAAGGGCGAATATTGGGAATTCAACCAAGACGGGGAAGAATTAAAAACCTCCTTCAACCATAAACCAAGCTTTCAATAATTTATTTTTATCTTCTTCAGGGTATGCTACAAACGACAACCGTTGACAATTTTTGATATAAAAACAGTAATCTAACTTACATTTAGAGATCACGATGTATAACAATATATGATGTTAAATTAAGAGTCCCCAAAAAACATCAGAGGTGAAATATATATTGCTTCCACCTCTCTCTATATATATATTACCTTTCTGTAAGTTATCATTTACGCAATGTTAATACAGAACATTTTAATGGCAATTTTGTATCAATATTTTTTTTATTTTCACATTCCACTAAACTCCAGCTTATTGTAGTCACTTTGACATTTTGTTACTTCTAGTTTTTGTGTAACAGGATAGGGCAACTTAACATCTTCCTTGTCATCAGAATCACTTTCAAAATTATTTCTAAAGTCTTCTATTACTATATCTTCTTTTGAAGTATCTGGCAGACAAATTTGCAATGATAACCTTAATTTCTTCGAAGGTTTGGATGCATGTATGTATTACATCATCATGTTGAACAAATTTTAATTTAAAGTATAAAAGAATGCACTTTAAATAAAACAACACCCACATTTAAATCGGTATTTTCATCATTCATTTTCATTTGAAAGTATGGTCATAAAAAAAACTCAACAATTCGTAATTTATCCCATTTCGTTTATTCCCGTATAACAAAAACGGAATAATTCATTGTGAGCCCGCCGCTATTTGCGCTTTGACGTGTTCATTTTTTACAAAATTCCAAGCCTCACAATGTAATATGCAACGAGCGTGCTCATTTAGCCATTTTGTGCATATTATGATCGATGCAAAAAGTATGGAAATAACGGGAATATAATCGCGAAACGTGCACATCGTTTACGGTCTGTTGAACTGGGCGCAAACTGCAAAAGATCGCAAACTAAAACTAAAAGCAAAGCACAAAAAAGAATTGGAGAGCTCCATTAAATAACGTCCTGCAAAATACGGGATAATCTATCGGGGAGAAACGCTGCTGCGCTTTTAAAAAAACAAATCCCGTAAATCGGGGGGAGGGAGCTAGATATCTGACGGCGCCGAATTTACAGCCGACGCTTTTGGCTCGCGTTTAATTACAAAATTTCGCAACGAAGCCTGGCAAAACCGGCGCCAAGTTAAGTGCCGGAGAGATTACGAGTGCTGCGCACTGAAATTATGTAACTCACCTGCACTAAGTCTCCAAAATCCCCGCCACCTGCGTTAAACGTAAGGTGACAGATAAAGGGTATTTTATCTTCTTTTGGACGGTGTAATTCTAAGTCGTACGTCTTACCCACTTCACCATAGTACGTCCTGTTGCAGCCTGTAAAACAAAAGCGTTACATAGATTTATCTAAACATTTTTTTATTTTAGTTTATACAAAACAGAATTGTATAACGCCTAGTAAATATATGTATACTAATTAGTTACTTATTTTTGACATTAAAGCTTAAATAAATAATGTTTTGCACCTTTTTCCAGTGGTAAATTTGTAACTCAAATCACGCGCACTGCGTTAAGCGGAATACACATTTTGGTTAGTACTATTTTTGTTATAATTTCGCACTATTGATCGTGTTTGAATCGATTAGGAACATCCTTGTTGTCGAGAAATAGGTTCGCCTCGATGTTGGGATGATCTCTCCTCATGTTTAGATACAAATAATGCTACATCTGATGATACCGATACTACATGCAAATCGCGATGGAGGTCTATGTTTCTTATTGTGATGTTCGTAAAGATGGTTAAAAAGATGGGATCACAGATGTGTAACAAAGAACTGGCAGACTGCTTAGTTAAACAATGATCATCTATATCCCTAACTAACTCTACATTCGAGGAATACGCGGTTTTTAGCCAAATTTTTCACTTGGCGTCAATCTAGTTTTTAAAATATAAGTCGTTAAGACCGCGTTAAACGTTGAACGTTCTTGAGATGACCTCTAAATCTCGAGATCGCTTTGACTCGAGATCTTGGCGTTAACAGATGTCACGCCACGCCAGATTTGAGGAAATAAATAAAATTTGTATCTTTAAGCGATTCTTTCCTCACCACTACTCGTATCAAGCGAGATGCGAGACTATTTAATCGGTCGTGATATGCCCAAATAATTCGCAAGGATTCTTGTTGCCTAAATCTTATTTGATGATACTTGCTGCGACTGTTTTAACTTTGCGGATTTCAACGCAATTCTTAATGGAAAATTAAACAGAAACAGATAATGACAGATTAATTAATGGAATTATAAATTAAACAGAAACAGAAATAAGCCATGCGGGGAGAGAAGGGTTCCGGGCAATGCGAGCGGAGTTGAAAAGATGGTGCCACCTCAGACGGAATGTGGCGTCTTATCGTCAACACACGATATATACATAAAACGATATTTAAAATTCTATGAAAAATGTAATTGTATGTAATGAAATATAATAATAGAGATTATTTTAATAAAAATTGATAATGTAATTGGTAATAAAATATTACAGAATATAATTCAAATCAATTTCCTTTGCGTAATTTATCCTGTATCATCTTTGCCTCTGCTACAATCACCAAACCGGTAACTGCCTGAATAGCATTCCGGACTCCAGAAGGACCAGGAGCATCGAGATCATTGGTATTGCTGTTTTCTATTGTCTCTTCTCTTCTTGTTTCTTCCAAAATTCAATCTGGTATTAACAGAACTCGTTTGATGCAGCACTGTTGTCGCTTTCTTCTATGTTAACAACTTCTTCGTACATGACGATATCGACAAGATGTTGTTTCTCTCTGTATTTGTCTTCAATTTTCTTAGTGTGTCTAGATTTGTGGCGTAACTGAAGCAATTGCATCATGACAAAAATTGAGAACTTCGTCAGTTTTGTAGGTAGTGTTGTTCTTTGTTACTTTGTTTTTAACATAGGCATATATTAACTCAATTGCATTAAATTCGCAATATGCTGGTATTCACTGGTAACCAAAGTAATTTTACCTCGTCGCCCCTAATTTCTGTACTAAAGTGTATAACAAATAACGTCTCTGATAATGATAAGGACGTAACAGTTGTAAAAGCTGAGATCTGGTCATCGATGAAAATGAAGTATCATCTTCAGATAGCGACGCGTTTCTATCCTGAAGCCACCTGAGGTTATCTCCTTCTTTTCTATGCTTTTGTTGGATTTCTGAAATAATGATCCAACATAGTAAGATAGGAATTATGGACAATACATGTCTGAACCACTCTTTGTGATGTTGTCGATTCATTTCTTTGTGATTATTATTATAATAATCATATTATAATACCTCTTGATGTATATTAAAAACAAAATTTTAAAGAAATTAGTTCCACGCTATTTTGTTTAAATTTATATGCATCATTTATGTACTATATACAAAAAATACTTATTGAATTAGTAAAAAAAAATTTTATCTAAAAATCTCGTTTTATCTATATATCGTGCGTAGACGGTAAGACGCCGTCTACGCCGTTCCGTCTGAGTTGTGCACGATCTTTTCAACTCTACTCCGATTGGCCGAAACCCTTTTTAATTAATTTCTTAATAATAATATTAGCTTTTGCCATAATATATCTAAACATTGATATTGTTGTTATTTTTACTATTAGTTTTATAATAAAAGAAATGTTCTTGAAAAATTTTGTATTTATTCTCATACTGGAATAGAGGAGTTAGTATACGTGGCTTATTGTTTATTACCGTTTAGTTTATGGCGTATTTAATGAGGAAGTTTCTTTTCTATGATAAAATGAAAGATTGTTTCTGTAGGTATACCACTAATATTTATCTGATATAAAATATGTACGTAAAAGTATATCATAAGAAGAAAAAAAAGAAGCTCATTCAATAGAAAAAGCACCAATTTTGTTAAACGAACAATTCTATTGGTCGAAAACTTGATCGAAAAATCGTGACTTTGAGATTTAAAAATTCGAAATAACCATCTTTAGGGATCTAAATAATGAATAAATTTCCTTCAAATTGCTTTTTATTTCATTGCGATATCTCAATTACATCTTGAGATACGATTTTTTTAAATCGATTATTTTATTTCAATCAAATATATGATTAAGTTTTAATCAAAAAGTCGTAACTTTGAGATTTAAGGATTCGAAATAACCATCTTTGGTGATTTAAATAATGAATAAATTTGATTCAAATTGCTTTTTATTTCATTGCGATATCTCAATTAGATCTTGAGATACGATTTTTTTAAATCGATTATTTTATTTTAATCAAATATATGATTAAGTTTTAATCAAAAAGTCGTAACTTTGAGATTTAAGGATTCGAAATAACCATCTTTGGTGGTCTAAATAATAAATAAATTTGCTTCAAATTGCTTTTTATTTCATTGCGATATCTTAATTAGATCTTAAGATACGATTTTTTTAAATCGATTATTTTATTTTAATCAAATATATGATTAAGCTTTAATCAAAACGTCGTAACTTTGAGATTTAACGATTCGAAATAACCATCTCCCACGCATTGTAATTTTTTTCTCGTCATAAATTCTCTTCGACTAATTTATTTTTTTGCCTTAATTTTTAGTTTCATTATTTAATCTAATGGGAACTTAACAGATTGATAATCTACTAATATTTCATGGTAATAGTTAAAATATATTACTTTAAAGCACCTCGACATCTATTAAAATATAACCGAACTGCTGTGTTAGCACGGTTGACTAAATCCAATATTTATTATCCCATATAGTTTACATGTAAGTACGTAATTCCAAGTTTTCTACAAATTAACGTAACAAGGGGTGTCGTTCTGATCTTAAACTATTTCTGGGGAATGTTCTGCTCACAGTGAGTGTATTATCGTATTAGTTTACTCTGTATAAACGATGCAATGTGGCCAAAAATACACCCAACTTTGTGATTCTCTCTTCATTAATAACAATAAAAATATCTGTCTTTGGCGTTATTTACTACAGAGTCCTATATGTCCATCTTAACCCTATGGTAAAATTTTCACATTTATTCCTTTTTTGTGCCCTAAAACTTAGAACTACTGCACCCACGTTTAAGTACCTGATTTTCATGACGTTTAACGCAGCCTTAACGAAACTTTGCCTTGATCATCTAAAAGTGAATCATAAAGCTCAATAGCTTCTATGAGGTGTTTCTTTCTTTACGCTTTCAGTACTATCCATAACAGGTAGCATAGACGCTGCGAATCTAAAGTCAAATTTTTCCGACATTTTAATAGTCTTTTTTTCTGATTCCTTTATTTGATTTCGACAATATTCTATTCTATTTTCTAATATTGCCCTAGTATTATCTATAAGATTAACTATTTTATCTACATATATCTTGATTTCTTGAACTAAAACTGTTTCGTGAAAATTTATTTTCTAATGTTTTCCTACCTTCCGATTGAGTAATTCTATATTAGTCCTTTTTTCAACTGAACCTTTCTTTCAGTTCTTATAAAATATCAATACTTCTTCTAACTCTATCCACTTCTTGGTTGACATAAGAATAACTTCCACTCATCACCTTTTATTGCTTTATCTTTCATTACACAACTTTTCTTCGCTGCTGGATGATATTTGAGTAGAGATGTGGGGACGTGGAAAACGCTAAACGTCGGCTGTGGATACGGCTCTTCTTAGAGTTCTTCTTTTTACATGATACGTATAAGCTTTCATCAAACGCAGTACGAAGGTAATCATCATCATAACGAACATTATGTAGAATACTACTGTAACATCATCATCCATTTTAATAGTGATTTCCTGCACAACGAAGTTTGCATTAACTGCCCCATTTTCTGTTAATTCCTGGTTGGTGTTTGACTCTTTGCTATGATGTTTTCCCATACTTTCCCTTATAATATTCTTAAGACTCATGCGCTGGCAGAGTCGCCATGTGATGTTCGTAAAGATGGTTAAAAAGATGGGAGCACACATGTTTAAATTAAACGCATAGTAGCTTTCTTAATTGGTGCATTTATTGACCGCCGCTACACAATCCGTAACATGCATCATTTTATGGTTACTATTAACTACCTTAACCTACTTAACAATACGTTATTATTACACTACATGTTCAATTGGATTCCGTATGTTCATTTTGGTTTTAATATTTGCTTGTATATTTAACTAGTTTCTTATTAATAACGCAGATTTTCTGCCAATAAGCCAATCTATGTAGATGTCTAAAATAAGATTAATTAATACCAAGTTCCTCGTATTTTTTTACCGTGAGCTTTCAATTTTAGTTTGATATTCGGCGTCATACCAAGATATTTTATGGCTTAAGGAATTGCATTGCCATTTATGTGTAGCCTGAGCTTTGAAGACAAAGTGTTGGAATTGTATAAATGGGCCTCAGACTTTAGATATACATTGCACGCAAAATTGGTAACTTACTAAGCGCAGAAATTGTTTCTGATCATTCTGAAGATTGGACTAAGAGTTGAAATGGTCTAAAAAAAATCTCAATTTAAATACATTAGTATTTTGTGAGTATTTTGGCAGAATTATAAATTCAGTAGAAGACTATTTACATGTTTAAATCATGGATCACTCTTGATTTAATGTATCTATTAAGAAATCAACTAATCAGGACATCTTTAACTATGGGATTGTATGGAACATTTATCTGTTTTGTTCTGCCAATCCAATCCAAGTGAACCCAACTTTCATATTCAATTTTAGTAGTCATTGTCGGATCCTGTTTTCTATTGAATTTAAGGCCAATTGTAACTTATTTGTTACATTTTCTGCAACAGCCAAAATTGCTGTATCATCTGCGCATATACCTTTTAAAGTTTCTGGTATCTGAGGATAGTCAAATGTGTAGATTAAGTACAAAGTTGGACGAAGAACACCACCTTAAAGAACGCCGTCTTGTATTTAATGTAATGAATAAGCGTTTTCATATTTTACTCTAAAATGTCGATTAGAAAGATGCAATTTTAATAGTTACATGGCTCATAAAAGGGTCGGTAAGGTTCTGCAGAGATTTTTTGAGACCAACGATTATACTAAACGACGTGGTCAAGACAGATCATAAGCTATAAATGCGGTGGAAGGTCAGTTTTTGATACTTTGAGCAAGACTTCGTAATCAAAATTTACCACCACGGACAGCAGCTACTTGTCGCAGAATATCTACAAACCACCGAAGAAACAGATTGGCCTTTGCGAGAAGGCACGTGTGTTGGGAAAACCATCATTAAGAGCATACCCTTATTTACGAATGAGTCACGGCTTTCCCTTACAAGTTCTGATCGTTATCCAAGAGTGCTCAGAAGGCTAAATGAAAGTAACATTCGAGAAATCACATTATACGGAGGCGGTTCAGTGCTGATATGGGGTAAAATATCTTTAACAGCTCGTACGAAACTTTTTATCGTTGCTGATGCACGTCTGAATTCTGAATGATGCATTACAGACATTTTAGAACATTTTGTGATATCTTTTGCACGTTACATTGGCAATGGGTTCATTCGTATGCAGGATAATGCGAGGCTACATGCGGCACTTATGGTTACTGAATATTTAAATTATGTTAATATTCGAGTTCTCGAGTGGTCAGCCTGTAGTCCAGACCTTAACCCAATCGAATAACTTTGCGACATAATGGAACGTTGGGAGTCAGCATCCACCACCTAACAGCTTAGATGAGTTATGACACAGTGTTATTTACGTATGCAAATATATCCCTCAAAAAATCATCATATCTCTAATTAAAAATATGCCACGACGATGTCAAGCTATAATAAAAGCCAGAGCTGGCAGCTGAACTATGTTCATAACAATATTGATTATTTTACATAATTCTGTTTATTTTCAGTTTTCGTTTGTTTCTTTCTATTCATTTAAGTAAATCTGATTGTTATTATCAAACTAATCCTGTGTGAATTGAAATGTATGATACTTTTTTACTTTAATTATAATAAATCGAAATATATGGGTGCATTAATTTTGAATATTCCTACTATTATAGATTTTGCAACCATTCTCTTCAAACTTTACTGCCCAACCTTATAAGAAATAAGGTTGGGCCGACTATGATTTTAGCCGACTAACGACTATCCGAACTTCAGACACTTTCATTCGAATACTTTTAGAAGCTCTTATATGTCACATAATCTTGTTGTTGTATCCGGTTTTCTTTCGTAATACAGGTGTTTGTGGTAAAGTGTTATTTTTATAAAAAGAAGATTCAGCTCCTGAGCAATGTCGAGAAGAAAATTGCGTGTACTGTAATAAGTAATTTAGCATAATTAATAATAGCATATTTTATTATAATTGTGAAATTGGAATAAACTAGTTTATGGTGCATGAAAATATCTTGGTATTTCTACCCAACGATTTTCACTAAAAACATTTTTATTATTCCACGCTGAGACATTTTGGAGTGTTACTATTTCAAAATCAGTCATTAGACACTGCTGTGCCTTGTTCTGACTTTCAAAATCCCCTTTTAATTAATAAATCCATCACCTATTGTACTTTATCCCACTCAGGTACTTTTTGTTGATTCAATTACTATAATCTTGACGTTATTTTGATCAGAGCAGTAGTTAACTGTAAAAATAATTATAAAATATTACTTTACAATGATCTTTTCTTTCTTACTTTCTGAACTTGCTTTCAGAGGACTTAATATTGTTTCTAGAATACTTAAAAATACTTCAAGAAGACTTGAAAAGCTTCCAGAAGACCTGAATTACTTTTAGAAAACTTTATACTGCTTCCATAGCACTTGAAATGCTTCTACAAGACTTGAAATGCTTCTAGAATATTTGATATTGCTTTCAGAAAATTTGAACTCCTTCTAGATTGCTTGTTATTGCTTCCCAAGGACGTGGAATGCTTACACAAGACTTGAAATGCTTCTACAAAACTTGATACTACTTCCAGAAAACTTAGTATTGCTTCTAGAAGACTTAATATTACTTCATGAAGACTTGAACAGTTTGCAGAATACTTAAAATGCTTTTTGAAAATTTGATACTGCTTTCAGAGGACTGGAAATGCTTCTACAAGACTCGAAATGCTTTTAGAAGACTTGATATTGCGTCCAGACAATTTGATCTGCTTCTAGTTCGTTTGTTATTGCTTCCAAAAGACTTGATATTACTTGTAAAACTGTTTGTAAAAACTGGATACTATTGATAAACCAAGTGATTATGCTATAAAAATATTATTCAACAAAAGCACAATCGTTACGTAAATAGTCCATAAACTGTTAATTAAAGGCTAAATACTGCATGCAGAAGATACTTTTATTATAGAAGGCGAGAGACTGTTAATAAAATTTAATTTTGCTTCCAAGAATCCCAAATACCGTTGACAAAATACGATATTCATCATATTTGATGTGACAAACTTTTTTAAACTGACAAAGACTAGATACTGCTCGTAAAACACTTTCTTTCCAATTTAGTCTCAGCATATGTTGCGAACGTTTTATCAGACTTTTTTTGGAGAAATAAAATAACTAATGGTTTACGATGATAAATGTTTATTCAATAAAATAAAATATTTCGGTGCAACAGTGTTTCAGCTGATATTTCAGCCTTTATCAAGCACGACTATGAAAAAGAAAGAGAAAAAAATATTTTACACAAAACTAGTAACAGGTGCCATTTTGTAATTTATTAAAAATTCTTTTTGAAAATATTTACTGTCAGCGAGAGTACTATAATTCGGGAGAGAACGATGTCAAACAAATCCTTGGGTATATTTCGGTTAACTTCAACATAATAGATTTAGATATTGTCGAAAATTTAAATGAAAGCGTGAGGCGCACGTGATTTATAAAAAGTTTTGTTAAATTCAGAGAACTACAAAAGATAATAGATGTATTAGTTGGAAATACACGAGGAATAAGACATATATTCTTACCAATTATCGTCGTAAAATGTAAAATATATTAAAACATATTAAAACAAGATAAAATGAAAAACTATACAAAAAAGTAAAATGAAATGTCTAAAATTATTAATATCTGTAATGTCATTCATGATTAAATCCCCGTCCTTTAGTTTACCGTCGTAAATGTAATATTCCTCATATAGGTCCATTTCCCTTGATTTTTTAAGGTTTTTTAAAAGTTTGACATTTTGAAAAGATATATTATGATTATATGTTGGAATGTATTTAAAAACAGCAGAAGATTCTTTAGTTTTATGTTCTCTAAATCTAATCTTAAGGTTCCTTCCTGCCTGTCCTATGTATATCATATCACAATCTGGGCAATGAATCTCGTAAACTCCACTCGATTGTTCGATACCAAATCTATGTTTAGTATTGTTAATAAGCTTACTGATTTTTAAGCCTGATGAAAACGCAGGTACAGTGTTATATTTTTGAAGATTAGATTTAAATTTGGTTTCAAGAGAAGGCATATATGGAACTGAAATATGAACCTCGAATCACAAATTTCCGAATCTGACTTAATTTAAATTAGATCAAGTTATTGCGATCAAAACTTTAACTGTTATTTAGAATTTATACTCTTATTTTTATAGGTTTGTATTTTTAAATTAAACTTGGTTATATTCCCAATGGTCTTTTCCTTTGTACAGATTTTAAATTCCTCGAAATAATCATCTTGGTTTTTATTGGGTACATACTCTGGGAATTTTCAGTTGAAACTAAATACTCGGTTATAAGTATGAAGGCTTTCACGATCGATGTTAATTGAACTAAAATTAGAACTAACACTACCATTAACACTAGAACAATTATCACTAGGACTAACGCTAGATCTAAAACTAGAAACTTTCGGGTTTTGATGCACGTTTTTGAAAAAAAAAATGTTTGACGTTTCGGATGAAATTTTCTATTCCTTTGTTTTCAGTTTTTGTTTTTCTTCAAGTCCTTAACTTCATTACTTGATCCTGGCTGTGTTCTTCTTGCAGCATTAAATTGTTTCTTAGTCATACCAGCTAAAGCGTACCTACTTCCTTGGCTGTTGGTTCCATGTCCAATAACTTTGTTTTTATTGAATCTTTAGTTATAGCTGTACCTGAATGTACAATTGCCATAATCATTGGCCCATATTTCTCCGGCCATCCTGCTAATAACAAAGATCCAATCCACTCTTCATCTATCTTAAAACCAGTACCTCTGCACGTCTGAGCTGCCTTGACGATTTGGTTAACAAGTTAAGAGAGCAAGAGTTTGTGTTTATCAAGTTTCGGAATAATATATATTTTTCTCGAAAATTCTAGCTCATCAAGCGCAGCTTTCAACTTGATATGTATATTGATATGTACATGTAGTTTTCTTGATTCATTTAACCCAATTTCCATTAATATTTCGTATTAATTATTATTAATATTAGGGCTTTTATATTTAACCCATTTTTAAGTTCCAGATATATGTGTTTCTGGAACTTTAAACTTCCTTGTTGGCTTCCACAGAAAATAAACAGTACTAGCATCGTCAGTAAGATCTTTTAAATAATTTTTAATATTATTTTGTTTGTGGGTATCTGCTAATGCTCTTAATTCGGATGTTATTTTATTTAATTTAATTTTATCATTAGGAGTTTTATTGGTATCTCTAATTAAGATTTTAGGATATATTATAGTTTTAGTTTTGGTGTTAAACTAACTGTGATTTAAAGTGATCCTAAGTTGCATTTTTGTTATTTAATGTTTATTAAAACAGGTTCCAGTTAGTGAACTTATTAGTTAGTCATAAAAAGGGCTCTGTGTTATTTACAGTCGTAATGACCGGTGAGTGAGTCCAGCCCTAACTATTTTTCTATATTATACAAATTTTTATACATTTTTAACATATATTTTCCAACTATTTATTGTTAGTTTTGTTTTGTTAAAATCAAAGGACATGTTATTTCAATTCGCATTAAAAGCTTTCAATATCCTATCTCCATATAATATTCCATTCTATTCATAACAAAACCCGGGAGCTTACGAATAATTAATAAACATCCTCGGTTTTCAATGTAGAACATTTTAATACTTTATTTCGAAATATACAAGAACTTATCATATATACATCCCATTATTATTTTGTACTTTTATACACGGTATTTTGTAATTTATGAAAGCATTGAAGGGAAATTTTCATTACCTTTGTAGAAATAAATTGCACAAAAGTATAACAGCAGAAGTTATAAATGATTCAAGTCCTCATCTAACGGCATTCATTCACGACGGGATACCGTAAACCCTTGTGATCCTGTAGACTGTGATCGTAAAAGCCTCGAATGGCCGAGCAGAGAGCAGGAGTTTCGCAATTTGCGTCAAAAATGCACGACAACCGGTCCCCAATCCCCATCACGGTGCTTTATCTCAGATAAATTAGGTCACGAGATTTTAACATCAAAGCCTTGTTTCATCCTGGTTATTTATTTCACATAATTCATGACGCACGATATCAACGGTTGCATTCGATTAACATGTCGAACCGGGGTTTGTTTTATTATTTAGGTCGCTCTGACGTGGGTTAGGTTCGAATTGATTTACGATGCCACCAGAACCTGGTGCGGACGTCGAGGACGATTTTCCTTGGGAAACCATTCGAGAATTAGGCGACTAATTGACCTCTGCCACCACCTGACGTCTCGATAAGAAACGAGAAAAAATAGATGCTCTAGATCGGAGCTACTAGAAAATTTATAAGGACCTCATCGTCTTCAGATAATTGGAAACGATAATTTGATTAGAAGATGTCACGTCTATAAGAACAAAATCAACAATTTTTAAATAATTCTAAAGTAATATTTTTAAAAAATTATATTGCATAAGTTAAAACAATAAAATTAAGATAAAATGGGACGATATCTGCACATTCAATACATAGGTACATTTGCAATCACTATAGACATTAACAAAAGGGCACATATTGTTGAAGATAAGTTTATTATGGAAGCGGACAAAATTGTGCTTTATCACCTTTCTCCAACTCAGCCTGGTGGAATCGCAACACTTCATGATTTATACCGCTGTAATATTGACTTAAACTTTTTCAATAGGCTAAAAAACCATCTGGACAAAAAATATAATAATAATAATAATAATAAAAGACTTTATTAGTATAGAATTTCACATAATAACAAAATAAATTGAACTGGTTGACTAGGGCGAAGTTAAGACTATCGTCTTCTCTTCCACTTAACCCTGCCATAAAAATAAACAAAATATATAAAGAGAAAAAAAAGAGAATAACAAAACAAAACCAAACGAGGTACAAATAAAACTAATAATAATAATAATAATAGTGCACCAATAAGAAATAAAACGAAAGAAAAGATTTTTAAAGCCACGTGTCCCTGTATCTGATCACATTGTTCTCCATATAAAAATTTTTTGATCTTTACTTTAAACGACGGCAAGCTCAACTTTTTCAATGATTGGGTTAGGCTATTATAAAATTTAGGTAAGTTGTAAGAGAATGATCTTTCAAATAATGTAGTCACATGTAGCGGTGGTGTAACAATACCCTTGCTTCGAACATTTAAGCTATGGACATCAGTGCAGAATGTAATCTTATCATACAAATAAGGTGGACATTTAAGCAACAGTAACTTATGATAAAATGAAACCATATGGTATATGCGACGGTTAAACATATTCAGCCACCCAAGATCAATCAGCCTGTGCGAGACATAGCATCCTCGTCTAAGCCCGAAAATCATTCGGAGACATGAATGCTGAACACGCTGAATCCTTTGTGATGTTTTTGAGTTCAAACAACTATGATATACTGTATAACAAAAGCTAAAATAGCTCAGCACCAAGGAATTGCAAAGCATAACCTTTGTGCTGCGATTCAAAATATTTCTCATACTATATATGAGCTTCAAAGTAGCAAATGAAATTTTTGTTTTGCCCAGGATATGCTTTTCGAACCTAAGACTCGAGTCGAGCTGTAATCCTAAATTTCTAGCACACTCCCTAATAGCAATACATTCGCCAACAATATTGATTTTAAAATGTTCTGCAAGAGTCTCGTGCACCCCACCTGCCAAAGAGCATAACCACTGATTTATTTGAATTAACCCGTAACGAGTGTTTAGTGGATACATCTATCAGATTATTTATGTCCTCACTCAATTTAACTTGAGCAGTGACCATGTCCGCAGGCAAGAACGATAGATAGATTTGAGAATCGTCCGCATAAAAATGTGACTCTGAAAATTTCAAAACTGTCGAAAGATTGGACGCGTAGATACAAAACAGTAGAGGCCCCAAGATAGAACCCTGTGGCACACCTGACTTCACACCTCGCAGGCCAGATCTCCGTTCACCCAATTTAACCGCTTGTTGTCTGTCCGACACATAACTATCAATCATGATTATAGAAGTATTATTGAACTCAATAAAGGATAAGATAGCTAATAACATCCTATGATTGACAGTATCAAAGGCCTTACTGTAGTCCAGCAGAACCAATCCAGTAAGCCTATTCAGATCCGCCGCAACCAATATGTCATCAACTATATGCGTTAATGCTGTATCGCAGCTATAGTTGGCACGAAATCCAGACTGTGTCCTAGGCAAAATATTAAATTTATCGACAAATTCCCGAATTTGATCATTCATAATTCTTTCCAATACTTTAGACAAAACTGGTAAAATACTAATTGGTCGCAGGTCTAATCGCAAATATCGCAAAAAGTCTAATCTTAATCTCAATACCTAACATAATTTAGACATATTCAAAATTAAATAAAAGATTTAGAACTAAAATACGAAAACGGACGGAGTGATATTTCCGAAGTAGAAATGAGTATATCATAAGATCAAAAAACTATACAAAATATTTAGACCGATACAAAGTTAGCCTCTAATTAGTCAATTCCTCTGAAACACCAAACTATTGCACCAAAATATTAAATAAATAACACAAAAGGAAGAAAGATTTTTAAGTTATCAAAGCTAGCAAACGGTCATTCGATTCGCCAAAATTTCTTCAATCGAAATCACAAAATGCCCGAGCTCATTCTTTCCCGGAAACCTGGTCTAGTCCTCGAAATATTGCAAAGGTACAATAAAATAATATAAAACTTGCGATTTTAAGTTATGATAACCTATACTCGATCATCATGTGTACACAAATACTAGAGATAAAATAATAATGATTCCTATATTTTTTTTTATAAAATTAAGAAATCAATGCTATACAGAAAATTGGGCACCTGGTAGAAACCGGAACCAGGCATTATAAAAAATTTAAATTTTTAAGTTGTAATTTTTAAGAAATGAAAATCGAAAATCGTGGTTATTAAAAACATTACAGTTAGTGATTGTTAAAATTTAAAGGTACAAGACTGTATAAACGAAAAACGAGATAACGAAGATTCTTATTGAGGTTAAAACTTGTTTATTTGTAATTTTCTTTCTCTTTTCTTGGGGCCCTTATATTTCAACATTGTAGAAGCACTAGTTCCTCCCAACCAGGCTTTTTCGGTTTTTGAAATTAAATAAATTTAAGGCAAATAGGGATGCCTTATGCGTGAATACAGTGGTTTTTGCTGTGGAAATAGTTGCTCGTTCAATAGTAGCTCTTTTGGGTTATTATGTAGAAAACAATCGATTTCATATTGTTCTAGTAGCTCCATTTCAATACCTTTATTTACTTGGTGGATTATCTTGGCGTTTTTATCTTCTTTAAAATCATATTGAGGAAAAGTTTTTAAATGTCTTCCAAATGCTGAGTTTTCTCTGGTCTTATGTTCTTTGATACGCTGTTGTAAACTTCTTCCTGTTTCACCGATACAAACTGCTCTGCATGTATTGCACTGTAATTGGTATACACCGTTTTTCTTCAATAGATGTATTTTGTCTTTGTTATTAATTTTGCATTTTTAAGGTGTTTTTGGTTTTCTATGAAAGATACACTTTGTATTGTTTGAAAGCTTTATTTAATTTATGTGATATATATCCTGGGAATGTGATAGCTCTGTAAGTAATATCCTCTTCATTATTGGTGTTATTGAGTGTAGTGATGGTTTTTATGTGGTTTTTGTGTTGTATCTTTTCCACTAGTTTTTGAATTGTATGTTTCGGATATCCATTTTGTTTTGGTATCTGTTGTATGATTAGACATTCCTTTTCGAAATCTTGTGCAGTAAGATTGAAGTTTAAAGTTCTTTAAAAACAGACTTTAGAAAATTGTCCATGTTGCAAAAAATTATTAGAAATAAAATTATTTAACTAACTTCTTACATTTGCTTTATTTAATAATATTTATATCGGTACCGGTTTCGGAATAACTATTCCATCATCAGCCGAAAACTATAAAAAAAGAGCGAATATAACAATTATTATTCATAACGAGGTAAAATGTTGCAATTTTAGGAATTTAACAAGCTTACTGTCAATAAAGCTAAACAAGTAGAAAAGTCGAAATTGTAACATTTGTACTGAAGAAATCTTGAACTTTTAATAAATCCTTGAAAATTTAATAAAATATGTTGAGGATTGTGAAAGAGTAGGAAATATCTAAATTATAAATAAAAAAAAATCTATACATAGATTAATAAAAACCTCAAAAAACTTACATTCAAATGATGATGACGCAAATAATAATTGAAAAGTAAAATTAATTGAAAAACACAAAACGATCGATCATATTGGCGAAATGAGAAAAGGAAACAGAGTGAAAGAAAAACTGGACGCGTGGTACAAACCGGAACCAGGTATTATAAAAAATTTAAATTTTTAGGTTGTAATCTTTAAGAAATGAAAATCGTGGTTTTCGATAAAGTTGAAGTTGTTCATTAAGTAGATTGTAGTTAACTTTATTTTTAGATTTAGTTATTTCTAATATTTCTAAAAAATCTAGTTTTGTACTTTTTTTGATAGAATTTAATAATTCAACTTCATCGTAATTAATTTTGTGACCTGTTTCAATGTGATGTTTATATATGTTTGAATTAGATTTGGATTTATGTTCTTGTAGCCTGGTTTCTAATTTTCTGCCCGTTTGTCCGATATAAACAGTATTACAATTACAACAACTAACTGAGTACAATCCACTATCATTAAATTTATTAAAAGTTTTTTTATTAGTATGGTTAGATAAAATATTTAAAATAGTATTATGATTAGAAAAGGCTATATTAATGTTGTGTTTATAAAAAATATTCCTGAATTTAGTAGTCAAATGATTAAACGGAAGAGGCCTATAAGAATTATCTTTAGGTTTATTTTTAGTGAATAGAGGGTCTCTGAATGTAAATGTCCTAGAAAAGTTTATCAATTTTGTGTATAGGGAAGCCATTATCTTGAGCCAAATTATAAATGAAATTAATTTCTTTAATTCTATTAAGTTCTGATAAAGGATAATTGAAATATCTATTGATTAAAAACGAAAGTTAGCTTTGTGTTGATAAGGATGTGAAGAATCATAAGGGATGGTAGTACATATGGTAGAGTGTTTTCTGTAAATGTTATAGTCTATGAAGTTGCTAGAATTTCGTGTTAGATGTAAATCTAAAAAATTTATTTATCTTTTTCAATTTCTAAGATGAATTGTTCAATTTATTAATATATTCATGAAATTTATTAAGCATGTTTTGGTTACCTCTCCATATGCAAAAAACATCGTCTACATATCTGTGCCATGAAATAATGTATTTCGAAAAAGGATTTGCGGGATTCATGATGAAGTTATTCTCTATGTTGTCCAAAAAGATTTCAGCAAGCAAACCTGACAACGGCATCCCCATAGGTAGACCGTCTGATAGTATATAAAATTCATCATTAAAACAACAATAATTTTGAGACACTATATGTTTCAAAATGGTATTAAAATCCTTAACATTTGTTTTATTATTAAAGTGTGACTCAAAGAGTTTGGAAACAATTTCGAGTGTATATATTAAAGGCACATTAGGGTAGAGATTAGTCACGTCAAATGAGATCAAAATACAGTTATCAACATTAATATCCTTAGTCAAGTTTATAAAATGCATAGTTATTTATACTAAAAGAAGGTTTAAATTGAATTTGTTTGAAAATGTCAGCCATAAAATTTATAAGTTTACGTGCAGGAGAGTTACCAAATTTAGTGATAGGCCTGATGGGCATATCCTCCTTATGAATTTTAGGTAAAGAATAAATGTTTGGCAAATTAGGTTTGATATCTAAAAAATATGAGGTTTTAAATTTTCTGTCAGTGTTATTAAAAAATGGGGTGTACTCAGCTAAAGTTCCCTTACAGTTATTTATGATTTCTCTAGTTTTCCTAATTATCTTATCTAAAGGATTAAAACTAATTTTTAAATAATTATTCGAGTTCAAAAAATCATATGTTTTTTTATAAATATATGTTTCTATCTAAAATTACTTCAATTATTTAATTTATTTAAAATTACTAATTATGTCGAAGTTCAAACAAAGATTCTGGCTGGCTAGGACTAATAAATATCATCAACGGCTGACAAGAGAAGCCATAGAAATCCACCGACATAAAAACAACGTTAACAGAGAAGATGGCTGGGAACTCAGCAGAACATGGAAGATGGTGGTGAAGACGAATACGACTCCCAAACAGGACGCGACGCAGTAATTAGTTAGTAATTAGCTTGTAATTAATATAAAATTAATTATTAATTCGTTTTTCGAGCTATATATTGTTTTACAATTCCCGATTTTGTCACTTCACCTACAATGAATATATTAATAAATTGAACAATAACCTTAAATTCATTTTAGAAATTGAAAAAGATAAATAAATTCTTTAGATTTACATCTAACACGAATTTCTAGCAACTTCATAGACTATAACATTTACAGAAAACCCTCTACCATATGTACTAACATCCCTTATGATTCTTCACATCCTTATCAACATAAAGTAGCTAACTTTCGTTTTTTAATCAATAGATATTTCAATTATCCTTTATCAGAACTTAATAGAATTAAAGAAATTAATTTCATTTATAATTTAGCTCAAGATAATGGCTTCTCTATACACAAAATTGATAAACTTTTCAAGGACATTTACATTCACTAAAAATAAACCTAAAGATATTTCTTATAGGCCTCTTCCGTTTAATCATTTGACTACTAAATTCAGGAATATTTTTTATAAACAAAACATTAATATAGCTTGCTTAATTACGATAAAGTTGAATTATTACATTCTATTAAAAAAGTAAACTCGATCCATACACCACATCTCCAAAGTTAAATTTTGATAAAATTACCGTGTTGCAGAGTAAGCTTTTAGTTTTAACATCAAGAAGGTGGCGAGAAGGATAAAAAGATTTTAACTTAGCATAAACTCCTTGTAGCTTCGTATCCAGTACCACACCCGAATTGCGCGCTTCCGATACGATAGGAAGTGTAGTATCATTGAGCACAACCTGAATATCTCCACTACACCGCTGCACGTCCGTTCCACGACCGAATACCATAACTTTTGATTTGTTGGCATTGAATACCAAGCCATGTTGGGTAGCAGCTAATACCAGTTCTCTTAGCTCTTTATTCAATAAGTTTAGATAGTGTTGTTGGTCTTCCGGCTTGTAAGATATGTATACTTGCGTATCATCTGCATAAAAATGTACTTTGCTAGGCTTAAATACGTTAAATAATGGTGCTGTATAGATTGAAAACAAAGTTGGAGGGAGCACTGAACCTTGTGCTACACCCGACTTGAGCTGCCGTACTGTTGATCGGTGGTTAGGCAACTGCACGAATTGTTGTCGATTACTCATGTAGCTTTCAAAGAAAGAAATTGCAGAAATGTCCAAACCGTAGTATTTGAGAATTACTAGCAGAAGCTCATGTAGCCGCGATCTGTTGCGCTTATTATATCATCAACAACACACGCTAAAGCAGTTATACAGCTATGATCACGCCTAAAACCTGATTGAACATTAGGTGGGATATTGTTTACTTCGACATGCTGTAGCAGTTGTACATTAACAACTTTTTCTAAAACTTTTGACATTGCAATTAAGATACTTATTGGGCGCAAGTCTGATGTGAGCACTGGACTCGCAACTTTTGGTATCGGATGCACAACAGCCAGTTTCCAGGCGCAAGGGAAAACACCGTTCTTAATACAAAAATTAATAATGTGAGTGATGTAGGGTAATAAAAATGGCATACAGCACCTTAACAACTTAATAGATATCTGGTCAGAGCCAGTTGCATTGGATTTTATTGAATGCAAAATATTGAAAATGTCACCTTCCGATGCTGTTGATAATTTAAGAATACTACTAACGTTTTCATTTACGCCCGTGTAAGTATCTCCAAGAATTGTATGATTCGTGTTGGGAATCGAGACAACAAAGTAATCAGAATCTAAAAATCTTTGCAGATAATTTTTTTTACAATTACGAAGCATATTAGTAACCATGTTACGTGCTAACTTATATTGCTGCCAATGTATAGGACTTCGCGAGCGTTTAAAGGTCTGAAAGAATTTATGTCGCGTTCGCATGGTTTCTCTAAGCTCATAGGATAACCCAGGCGCACTAGGTTTTGTAATTTTTCTAGATTTGAACGGTGCATGTAGGTCTAAAAGTGTTAATATATTATCATTAAAAAAATTGAATTTTCCCATCAATGGAATGTAATTCTTAGAGTATGCGCCAGGGTAAAGATTGTAGATGGTCATAGAAAACCGCCTCATTAAATCTACTGAAATCCCGATATGTTTTAAATACAGGAACCACCCTCTCCTGTTGTATATTCAATTTAGCAAAAACCAACGAGTGATCTGAAAGATCATAATTCAGCACGCCACTATTAAGTAATAGATCTTCGTTAAAGATCAAAACCAAATCCAATAAAGTTGCAGATTTAGCTGAAATTCGAGTTGGTTCATTAATTAGAGGTAACAGCCCAAACACCTCTAGTGTACGATTAAACTCAGCTACTGCGGGCTTATTGGGTTTAAGCATATCTATATTAAAGTCACACAAATAGTCTCACTCGTCAATTGAGTGACTTGAGCTAAAGCTTCTTCGAAGATAGAAAGAAAATCTTTAACATCCAGGTTAGGGGGTTTATAAACTACACCACATGATAATGATAATCTTCTGAGCGATATTGTTATTCATAATTGCTCTAAATCACTGACTACATTCACAATATTACAAGTCAGGTTGGAACTCACATACCAGCAGACACCTCCACCCCGTCCACACCTATCATATCGATAAAGGTTATAACCATTAATAGCAATAACATCATCCGGCAGGCTGGGATCCAACCAAGTTTCCGTTAATGCAAGTATATCAAATTTATGTTCGCACAACAGTGAACTTATTTGATCAACTTTAGGCAACAGAGAGCGAACGTTAAGAAGTCCTATGGTAAAGCAACTGATAATATTCATCACAAAAAAAAATTTCTACACCCACTCTATTTCGTTCCACAATTGAGAAAAAAAAGAAATAAAGATAAATACTAGAGAATAAAGAAAACAGAAAGAGAAAATGAGAATGCAAAGCAGAAATGCTAATAATATAATATAATTATTAATATTTCATATCAATCAACAATTGCGCAATCAAATCAAACAAATCAAATCAAGCCACTAATTAGTTATTAATAAAGAAATAACCATAACATACATTAAACATCTGCACATATATATATACAGGGTGTCTCATGTAACTGGTTCATTAGAACTTTTTTGAATTACACTATTCGTAGAGGCTTGAAATTTTGGTAACATGGGTTGTTTATTCCGATCTATTAATCTAAAATATTTTCAAGATGGCCACCACTTCCGGTCTACCGGAAGTAGACCTCAACTTCATTATTTTAAATGGAATGCTATAGCTTTTATTACACCATTCAATTATACGTAAAAAATATGTTGACTTTGATAACAGTTGTTGGTATCTACCGTTTTTTGTTTTCGAGCTATTTTGGTTTTAAGTGTTTTTTGGCAAATATTACCATGGTCTTTACAAGCCCATATCTCAGCTAACGTCAATTGGCACAATAACTCGTCATATGCTGTTAAATAGATTGTCACTTGTTATATCATTGTACCTTATACAGCGAGGTCAAAAATTGAATTACCGTTTCGCTGTATTCAATTGCGAGAAAGTCGAAAATTTTAAATGGAACGCTCCATATCCTTTTAGCCTATCTAAACGGGAATTTAATTCTCTACAAATTATCTATAAGTATTCCTATACCTATTTATTATAATTTTCTTGCTATTGAGGAGTTTATCAAAATCAAACGTCTTTACGTTGCTAGAGACAGTTTGTGTTTTTGTTAGAAGACCATGACATTTTGACAGTTTTTTGGTTAATTTATTTAAATTATTATTAGTATTATTTCTACAATGAACTGCGATTGAATAAACTATGGATTGCAAGTTGTTATTTACCAAAAATAACCAAGAGAAAACCGTAGATAATTGTTTGTTGTTTTTGTACTTTATTTAAAGAATGGTATAAATTATTTTCGTTCTACCGGTTTCGATTTCGACAAGATCATCATCAGGAACTCCCGAGAACACGTCTATTGTTGTTATCAGAGCATTTCATGAAATTCTTCTATTCTATGAGAAATTAATTTTAGTTATTGTTTGTTGAATAGCTTCGAAAAACGTTTTTTTTTTTCTCGGGAGTTCCTGATGATGATCTGATCGAGATCGAAACCGGTAGAACGAAAATAATTTATACCATTCTTTAAATAAAGTACAAAAACAACAAACATTTATCTATTACTGAAAAGATGGAAAAAAGAAACAAACTTAACAAAAGAAAACCGAATAAATGAAACAATGGAAAACAAAAATTTAATGACAAAAATTAAAATCAACAACATAGAAGAATGAAAAACTAAAAATTATAAAAATAAATTAAGCGAATTTAATTCTTAGAAACATTCCTGTGCCTATTTGTTCTAGTTGCCCTCATATTTGGAAATTAATGGAAGTATGCAATGTTGGAAAGCTTCTGATTTTACCTAAGAGTCATGGAGTTTTGACAGCTTTTCATCCATATTTATGTTATTGTTGTCATTACTTAGTTGTGTCATCACTTACTTCTGTTAATGTCTTTGAATATCATGGCGAATTATTCCAACAACATTTTAAATTCGTTTTATATTCATGGCAGATATAATAAAGTTTTGGATAGGATCTGTTTCTTAGTTTTGGAAAGATCATAACAAGAATCCATACATTTCTATCACCAACAGCTTAAGATAATGGAATAAAGGTTTTGTCATATTTTAATGCTTTATCAAATGCTTTCGGTAAGAGGTGCTTCGGTCGATTTAGATGAATAATATTTTCCAAGAAAACACCGCTAATAAATAAACTAAACTCTCTAGGAATATCTCGTCCATCATTACGTGGTATATTACACCATATTGTTGTTTTTCATTGTTTAATTTATGCGTTCTTCTGTTGGTTATTTTTGTAAATAAAAGCTAACAAACTAAAGTTTATTCAATCATAGATCTTTTTAGATATAATACCAATGATAATTTACATACATTAAAGTATGAACTGTCAAAATATTACAAACTGTCAAAATACACAGCCTTCTAATAAAAACACGAACGGCTTCCAACATTTTGTATAGGATTTTGATAAAATACTCCATATGAAGAAAACTATAATAAATAGGTAAAGCAATGTTTATAGATAATTTGTAGAGAATTAAATTCCCTTTTTGATAGGCTAAATAGATATGGGGCGTTCAATTTAAAATTTTCGACTTTACCGCGATTGAATACAGCAAAATGGTAATTCAATTTTTGACCACGCTGTATAAGGTAAACTGATATAACATGTGACAATCTATTTGACAGCATATGAAGAGTTATCATACCGATGCAAAACGTTTTTGAATTAACGTTGGCTGAGATATGTGCTCTTAAAGAGCATGGTGATATTTGACAAAAAACACTTAAAATCAAAATAACTCGAAAACAAAAAACGGTAGGCACCATCAACTGTTATCAAAGTCAACATATTTTCTTATGTATAATTGAATGGTCTGATAAAAACTATAGCATTTCATTTAAAATAACGAAGTTGAGGTCTACTTCCGGTAGACCGGAAGAGGTGGCCATCTTGAAAATATTTTAGATTAATAGATCGAAATGAACAACCCATGATACCAAAATTTCAAGCCTCTACGAATAGTGGAACTTAAAATAGTTCTAATGAACTAGTTACGTGAGACACCCTGTATATATACAGTGCACGCCGCTTAGGTCCATTACTACCATCTTTTAGTTAAACTTATCTTATAGATAAACTCATTCAATAGCCAATCGGAATGCGTAAAATAGCCGTAACCATGGTAATAATCTCTTAGATAGCTTAACCAAAAGATGGTAGTAACGAGCCTTATTGTGATCACAACGGGACTCGGGGTTTATGATAACAATAACCGATTGATAATAATAGCCGAAAAACAAAACTTTATTTTAATTAAAAATATGTACATATATAACGTAACATAAACTCTTAAAAAATGTTACTACATAAAATATGTATTCCATTTAAATTTGAAACAAAATAAAAAACAAATTCATATTAAAAAACTCATCTAGCGTTGTTTGTCTCTGATTTTCGCGGAGCAAGTTATTAACAAAAATTTCATAGTCGTAATGCGTCTGAAAATCAGATGACCTGTGCTGCACACCACGTCGCAAAACTTCCAGCGCTTTTCTCATTTCGCTCATTATTGGGGGTTGCATTGTTTGTATGTCTACTTCTTCCTCTGGCTCTTGATTTTCAATTGATGACGTTGTTACACTTTTGCACATTACACTTTCGCAAATCTCTTCTTCTGTTACGTTCTGTGCAACATTTAACTCGTTATCTATTGCCATCCACTCCTCGAACTCACTTGTCGTCATGTCGGGTGGCTGAATGTTTAGGTGTTCAGGTTCTATGTCATCTTTTGAAAATCCACCATGTTTGAAACAATTCTTTATTGTTATTTTGGAAATTTGGCTCCACGACATGGTAATAAGATGTAAAGCGTCTAATAAATTTGTTTTCTTGGCTAGATCATTTGCGCTCATATTTAGGGTATCCTCCATACTTTCCAAAATTCTAGCACGCATCTCTTTCCGGTAATACGCTTTCATGGTCCTTATAATGCCTTGATCACACGGTTGTATTATCGAAGTAGTATTGGCCGGTAAAAAAATAACTTTTATATTTTTTAATTGACAATTTACACAGTGTGCAGCGCAATTGTCCACGATAAGAGCAATTTTGCGATTTACTCTCCTATCCCATTTTAAGAGCCAGTCATTAAAAATTAAGGATGTCATCCAGGCATTTGTATTTGAATAATAATCAACAGGTAGATTTTTGACACTCTTAAAACAACGTGGATTCTTACTTTTGCCGATTACTAAAAGCTGTTCTTTGTCACCCGACATAACACAACAAAAAATTGTTATACGTTCTTTCGATGTCTTACAACCCTTTGCATTGTCTTTTTTAAACATGTATGTATGATCGGGGAGAGCGCGATAGTAAAGCCCAGTCTCGTCTGCATTAAAAATATCATTAGGAGTAAATTCCCCAGCAATCTTGGTCCATTCATTTTCCATCCAGTGTTCTGCACTCTTAAAATCAGCATATTTTTGCTCGCCGTGTGTTCGTTTGTATACGATGTTTTCTCTTTTTTTCCAACGGTGAAACCATCCCTCCATTGCAACAAAATTTTCTTTTCCCATTTTATTTGCAAGTTCTTCCGCTTTCTGTCGCATCAACGGGCCATCTACACGTGCGTCATGTTCGCGGACATTCGCAAACCATAGTTTCAACGCAGATTCCACTTGAGCGTACTTATTTCCCAGTTCGATTTCTTTTAGTCAGTAAATTCTCATTTTTTTTAGCAGCATCTTCTATTTCCACACGTTTTTTTAAAATTTTACACAAAATTGGTTGTGAGATTTTTAATTGTGCTGCTGCATTTCGCTGACTCAATTTCGGCAACTTGTCATATTTTTCTAAAATGTTAATTTTTTCACTTAAACTAAGATCACGTCTCTTTTTTACGTCAGCCATTACAAAAGGTTAGAATAGAACTGAGACGTAACGTACACAGCCGAGCGTCGCGTGTTCGAGTTTTCAAATGCAGAGTTTGGGGATTCACCGAATCTATGTCAACATTATTTATTTTGCTCGTAAAAATAAAATTTATTGCTCATGTCGAAAACATTTCTAAGAAAGAAATGATAACATAAACCGAAATCATGATTACTATAAGCGAAAATTTTTGTTATATAATATTACACGTCCGGCCCGTTCTTCCCAAAAGTGATAACAATATCCGATTGATAACATTATCCGTGATTCTAATAAGCGGCGTCCACTCTATATATATACAGTAGACTCGCGATAATGTGAACTTACGCTAGTGTAAACAACTCTATAACGTGAACGCCAAAATTTTTGTATATACTACTCTGTAACATGAATTCGTAATCTCGATAACGTGATTCATAATAACGAAGTCAAACACGTTTTGTCTTGTTAGAAAGGTGATGGCTGCTGTGTAGTAGTGGAGACGAAATCGTCGTTTGTAAGTCTTAGTTTTCTTAAAAATGGCGAAAATAAAAAGTAAGTGTTTATCTCTCTGCGAAAAATCTAAAGTAATTGAAGAATATGAGAAAGGAGTAAGTGTTTCCGCATTAGCTAGAAAGTACGGCATAGCAAAATCAACCGTGTGTTCAATAAAAAATAAAAAATCAAAAATATTAGCAATGCTATGTCAACCATTATGATCAAGTCAGAAACAAAGAGCCATATGTATATTATTTTAACAAATATTATACAGGAAGATTTAACGCTAGTGATGGTTGGTTTCAAAAGTTTAAAATGCGATATGGAGTAAGGCTGTTAAAGGTCTGTGGAGAAAAACTGTCATCTCAACCTGAACTTGTCCAGCCCTTTAAACGTAAATTAGAGAATAAGATTCATGAACTGAACCTATGTGACCATCAACTTTACAATGCTGATGAAACGGGTT
Source organism: Onthophagus sagittarius (assembly GCA_036711965.1). Taxonomy (NCBI): domain Eukaryota; kingdom Metazoa; phylum Arthropoda; class Insecta; order Coleoptera; family Scarabaeidae; genus Onthophagus; species Onthophagus sagittarius. Next base: position 18,271,173 of record JASERS010000001.1, on the reverse strand, counting down.
TATTCTGGCAACTGTTACCAGACAAAACTTACGTTTCTCTGGACGAGAAATCAGCTCCTGGTATGAAATCGGCAAAACAACGCATAACTTTTCTTGGATGTGCAAATGCGTCTGGATCTCATAAATTACGACCTCTAGTAATTGACAAAGCAAAAAATCCCAGATGTTTTAAAAATTTTAATAACCCAGTTATTTACACCAATACCAAAAATGCTTGGATGACGGCGGCAGTTTTTAAAACTTGGTTTTTTGACAATTTCGTTCCAGAGGTATAATTATTAGATGTGTTAGTGAAAAAAATATTCCTATAGTTGATCGAATTTTAGGTTAAAAGATATTTAAAAAATGAAAATCTTCCACAAAGGGCGTTACTCCTTTTAGATAATGCGCCTTCACATCCTTCCGAAGAAGAACTTAAAACTGAAGATGAAATGATATTTGAGGCTTTGATCCAGCCTATGGATCAAAACGCATTAAAAATCACGAAACTGCATTACAGAAATAGCTTGTTAAGTTTTATTTTGTGTCATAGTAAAGAAGAAGTTGGAAGTGCACTAAAAAAATATCACTTAAGTTTGCTGTGGAAACTTTGGCAGCAGCATGGCAGAAATTAGAACCAACAATTTTACAAAAATGTTGGAAAAAAATAAGAAGTAATGAAGAGTATGATGATGAATATGAACTACCGCTGTCAACTTTGCAAGAAATCTGGAGAAATGAAACGGAACACATCGTTCAAGACACCCTATCACTTCTACAAGAAATTCAACCTGTAAGTAGTGCACAATTTGGTTACACACTTTTCAGTTCAAATTATAATCTGTTCAAATAATTTTTAGGCCAACTACAATTTTAAAGATGTTGAGCTATGGAATAGCGACGTTTGTGAAATTCAAAACATTTCAGAAGAAGAAAATATAACTGAAGAAGAAGCCGATATTTTCGAAGAAGAAAACGATTCCAGAGTGGATACCACCCATACAATAACCCATGCTAACGCAATTAAGTGTTTAGAAACTGCAATACAATGGGCCGAAAACAATAATATCGATTTTAGTGAAATAATTATTTTAAAACGTATTCATGAAAAAGCTGTCCTAAGAAGCATTACAAGCAAGAAAGTACAAGCGAAGATAACTTCATATTTTTTACATAATATATAAATTTTGTTAAAAACTTATAAATAAAACTTTTAAAATTACGTCAACAAACATTATTATTTGTAAATTTGCAGTAATGTAAATAGAAGAAAAGACATTCTTTAAGGTGAACAAGTTCGGTAGCTTGAACAGGCGCATATATGCATCTGCGCATATATATATGCGCAGATGCATACATATACACGTATAAACATAGAAACCCCCCAAAAAAAAAACTAACTTGATAAGTTGGTCAAATCAGATAGAGATGAAATTTTTGTTTTTTTCCATTAACAATTACGTGAATGATACCATCAGCCGTCCATACCGATCTGTATCCATATCTATTAACAGCCTCCCGATACAAATTATAACGTAGCCTAGTAAGATCTTCGGTTATTATGATCTTAGAACCTTTAAGTTTTTTTTATTAAGCAATATAAGTTTACGATCTCTATAACTGACAAACTTAATTACAGTCTGCAAGATGTTTCTTGGTTTACCGATTGGATGACAGCGATCAAAAATGTTTTTTAAGATTGATATATACGTGCTTGTAATTTGACGTAAGTTTAATTTTTAATTATGATTTTGTAATTTGATTTGATATATATTAAACCAAAAAATAAATTTGTACATTCTAGACGTATTCTGAAGACGACCAGGAGGTCAAAATCGATTAAGACAAATAAATAAAAAATAAAACATCACCTGAGTATAAATTAATAAATTACACAACCTATATTTTAATTTTAAGTTCAATTTTATTTTGAATAGCACACTTCTACTATGAGAACAAAACAACTTAGATTAATAAATTTAAATTATTCATCTTAATTTTTCTTGCTTTACCCGCACTAGAACTTTGTCGGCACTTTCTTGAATCACCCTGTATAACATTAAATGAATTTTTGATTAGAATATTTCGAAAATTGTTTATATGGGTATTCGATTACGAACTTTTGTCACGTACAGCTTTTATTTCGTCGACTAAAAGGGGGTGAACTTCACTTCGGAGTTATGAACAGATCGATGGTGACCTATATAAAAGTAAACCGCGATCCAGAAAGTATTACGGTAATATTTCCCGCAGAGGCTTTGATAAAGCCGGTACACGTCGTTCTGCTGCTTGCACGACGTCTATAATATACTGTGCACCAGATTTATAAGATCACAACACTTCTCCAACTGACAATATATCAAATCTCCATCATTCGTTATTTCGACAGGATTTAACAAATAGCTTTTTTTGATGCGAAACAATTTTTCAGCTTTAACAAAATAGTTTTCGGCCAAAGAAGCAATAGACAGGTTTAATGCATAGGAAAGGTGTTTTTTTTGGTTTTGGTTCTTCTTCGAAGGGTAGATTTACAGCACACTTGTGACCCGGAGATTGATTGTTTTTTATTAGATCGTAACAGTGTGATAAATCCTTGTAACCGTAGAATAACGTTCTGTTTGTTTAAGGCTGTATTTCTTCTATTCCGGAGGTGGTTTTTCTTAGGCGATCGTAAATTTCCTATTCACGGAATTCCTTTAAAAGCGCGCCTTTTCTAGCGAAGCTTTCGTGCTTTGATCCCCGAGGAATACGACCGCCGGCTATTCTGATGCGTCTTTTTTGCTACGTTTTATTTCGTCGCCGCGGTCTGGGTTTAATCTTGAACCGAGAAAAGTTTGAGTTCAACAAACGATTGTGGGAGGGATGAAGAAGGTTTCTTTGAACCAATAAAGTTTTCGTAGCTAATCGCGGGTTAAAACCAACCGGAGCTTTAAGGAAGGTCTTTCAAAAACATCAACATGATGGAAAATTCGCTCGGTTTAGTTCCTTTTAGATTCTCCGGGGAGGACTAAATCCAAAACTGAATTATAACAGCATTTATCGTACTCGCAATGACCCAACGTTACGTTTGACAACGCGATTTATGATGGGTTAAATTAAACGACCTCCGAGCGTTATACCGCAACAATGATATTACATAACTCACGGGTTTTGTAATCCACCGAATCGGGTTTAACACTTATAATATATATTCGTTGTAATTATAAATAATTAATTGATGTTTATGTTTGGCTTACTTACGTGTACAATATCTCGGTTCATCGGTTGAATCACCACAGTCGTTGACGTTATTACAAAAGCGATTTAGTGGTATGCATCGTCCGTTGTCACAGTGGAATTGTGTTAGTTTACAGGGAGAAGACGAAGTGGCCGACTTTGTCGTGGCCACTGAACTTGTCCAAAGCACGATGATAACGACCACCATCCGCCATGTCACTTCTGAAAAGGATAACAAGAACCGTCCATTAGTTGGCTTTCCGCAAAAAGCGCATAGACACATTGTGGACAACCACTTAATCAAGTTGAGATATTTAATAACTAAAACGTTTCGCACAAGAAACAACCCCTAATAACTCATAGATAATGCTCAACCGGGCGTATTACTCCGGCAAAGTTGACTGTGCAAACACCCAAATTCTCACACCGTCACGAAATGTCAATTGTTTGCTCTGAGTTTCAGGTACCACAGCAATTAGGACTAGTAATATTTGACGAAGGGTTAATTTCAACACCGAGGGAAACGTTTTGCTAAATCTAAATACTGGGACTGAATTGTCTGGAATACTAGAAATTACAACTCGAGAAATCTCACACCTATTTCTTCCCCCCAAATTTATTTAAATAGAATTCTTATTATTAACTCGGATTTAGTTACATTCCCTTAAACTTTGATAGTAACAGAAAATCTCTACCCGAGTGTTAACAATACGGTACAAACTGTTAAGTGCATTGAGTGCTTCCCTCCTCAAAGTTCCATTTCAACCACCAACTGAAAGAAATCCATTGCGAATTTCGACTATGCAAAAAGAATTTTTAGTTGTTCTCATTTTAATTTTTTTTTGTTCTCATTTTTTGTGTTAAATATTAAAATTAAAGGAAAACTTGAAAAGGGTTCTTTATTCTTTATTGGATTTTGAAATTAATCCTATTTAGCACGCGTCAATTCAGCTTGTATGTAAAGTTATTAAAGCATGTCGGGTGAAGAAACGAAGCCTGTATAATAAGTACTGCAATAAATGAATAAATTAATCTTATTATTTTGTTTTATGACCTGAAAATAATGTGAAAATAAGTTTATGCTGAATTATAATTAGATGTTTATATAAATTTGGTGCGGTGTTCTAATTTGCTTAATTAATTCTTATTTCGTAGCGATGTATCATTTCTGTTTTGAGATACGATTTTTTTTATGTGAATATAAAATATAATTATAATATGTGAAATTGATTTAAAATATTTGAAGAAATGGTATTTAAAATTGTGATTACTAAGTAAATTTTCTTTAAATGATTTCTAATTGCATCGTGATATCTAAATTCCTTCTTACGATACGATCCTTTAAAGATCAACGTGATTCTCTTTTTACAATTTAAACAATATTGAAAAAATTCTTTTCGAGTTCATCTAAAAATCTATTTCGAGCTTATACTTGATTTTATTTGTGTTTATAAACGAAAATGTCTGCGTAATTTTCCAAGAATGAAACCCATTTAAACTTATCCTAAATATGGGAGATTTCATAAAATTAAAAATTTCCATTTTTTTTAAATCTTAAAAAATCGAATTCTGATGAAATTTTTGTGATTTATAAAGGAAAGCCTGCACTTCTTTGAGGACAAATTCATTCATGATTATCTCAAGTCGTTTTTAAAATACCATGTCTTGAAATCAACCTGAATTTGTAACATTTCATAAAATTAAAATTGTCTTAATGATTTTTGAAAAATCGTAAAAAATCAAATTCTTAAGATATTTTGATAAAGTTTTTGTGATATAAAGGAAAGTCTGCACTTTTTCTAGAAGAAATCCATCCGTGATTATCTCAAGTCGTTTTTGAGATATCATGTTTTGAAATCAACCTAAATTTGTGAAATTTCGTAAAATTAAAATTGTTCCAATAATTTTTGAAAAATCGTAAAAAATCGAATTCTTGAGATGTCTTGATGAAATTTTTGTGATTTATAAAGGAAAGTCTGCACCTTATCGAGAACAAATTCATCCGAGATTATCTCAAGTCGTTTTTGAGATATCAAGTTTTGAAATCAACCCAAATTTGTGAAATTTCGTAAAATTAAGATAATCTTAATGATTTTTGAAAAATCATAAAATATCGAATTCTTAAGATATTTTGATGAAGTTTTTGCAATTTATAAAGGAAAGTCTGCACTTTTTCGGGAACAAATCCATCCGTGATTATCTCAAGTCGTTTTTGAGATATCATGTTTTGAAATCCACCTAAATTTGTGAAATTTCGTAAAATTAAAATTGTTCCAATAATTTTTGAAAAATCGTAAAAAATCGAATTCTTGAGATGTCTTGATGAAATTTTTGTGATTTATAAAGGAAAGTCTGCACCTTATCGAGAACAATTTCATCCGAGATTATCTCAAGTCGTTTTTGAGATATCAAGTTTTGAAATCAACCTAAATTTGTGAAACTTCATAAAATTAAAATTATCTTAATGATTTTTGAAAAATCATAAAATATCGAATTCTTAAGATATTTTGATGAAGTTTTTGCAATTTATAAAAGAAAGTCTGCACTTTTTCGGGAACAAATCCAACCCTGATTATCTCAAGTCGTTTTTGAGTTATCATGTTTTGAAAGCAACCCAAATTTGTGAAATTTCGTAAAATTAAGATAATCTTAATGATTTTTGAAAAATCGTAAAATATCGATTTCTTAAGATATCTTGATGAAGTTTTTGCGATTTATAAAGGAAAGTCTGCACTTTTTCGGGAATAAATCCAACCGTGATTATCTCAAGTCCTTTTTGAGCTATCATGTTTTGAAAGCAACCTAAATTTGTGAAATTTCGTAGAATTAAAATTGTTTCAATAATTTTTGAAAAATCGTAAAAAATCGAATTCTTGAGATGTCTTGATGAAATTTTTGTGATTTATAAAGAAGAGTCTGCACTTTATCGAGAACAAATTCATCTGAGATTATCTCAAGTCGTTTTTGAGATATCAAGTTTTGAAATCAACCTAAATTTGTGAAATTTCATAAAATTAAAATTATCTTAACGACTTTTGAAAAATCGTAAAACATCGAATTCTTAAGATATCTTGATGAAGTTTTTGCGATTTATAAAAGAAAGTCTGCACTTTTTCGGGAACAAATCCAACCGTGATTATCTTAAGTCGTTTTTGAGCTATGATGTTTTGAAGCAACCTAAATTTGTGAAATTTCGTAAAATCAAAATTGTTTCAATAATTTTTGAAAAATCGTAAAAAATCGAATTCTTGAGATGTCTTGATGAAATTTTTATGATTTATAAAGGAAAGTCTGCACTTTATCGAGAACAAATTCATCCGAGATTATATCAAGTCGTTTTTGAGATATCAAGTTTTGAAATCAACCTAAATTTGTAAAATTTCATAAAATTAAAATTATCTTAATGATTTTTGAAAAAACGTAAAATATCGAATTCTTAAGATATCTTGATTAAGTTTTTGCGATTTATAAAGGAAAGTCTGCACTTTTTTGGGAACAAATCCAACCATGATTATCTCAGGTCGTTTTTGAGTTATCATGTTTCGAAAGCAACCTAAATTTGTGAATTTTCATAAAATTAAAATTATCTTTGAAAAATCGCAAATAATCGAATTCGTAAGATATTTGAATGAAATTTTTGTGATTTATTAAGGAAAGTTTGAACTTTTCCGAGAAGAAATCCATCCTTAAATATCTCAATTTGTTTTTGAGATGTCAAGCTTTGAACTTTACCAAGATTTATACTATTTCATAAAATTAAAAGTTTCTTTAGTCATTTTCGAAAAATCATAAAAATTCGAATTCTAAAGATATTTTGATAAAACCTTTTGTGGTTTATAAAGGAAAGCGCGCCTTTTCCGAGAATAAATCCATCCTTGACTATCTCTATTCATTTTTGAGATATCAAAAATTTTTTCAACTCAATTAAAATTTGTAGCATTTCATAAAATTTAAAATTTCCTTATTTATGAAGGAACGTGTGATTTTTTTCCGAGAACAAAACTATGCTTGAATATTTCAATTCGTTCATGAAATATCCAGCTTGAACGCATTCTAAATTTGTAGCAATTTTTAAAATTAAAAATCACTCCAATCATTTGGAAAAATATTAAAAAATCGAATAATGAACCGTTTTGTGATTTATAAAGAAAAATGTACACTTTTCCGAGAACAAATCCATGCGTGAGTATCTCAATTTGTTTTTGAGATATTAAGTTTTAAGCACGACCAAGATTTGTGGCATTTCATAAAATTAAAATTACACTAATGATTTTTGAAAAATTATAAAAAATCGAATTTTTCAGATATCTTGATGAATTTTATTGCGATTATAAAGGAAAGTATGTACTTTTCCAAGGACAAATACATACGGTGGTATCTCAATTTGTTTTTGAGATATCAAGTCTCAAACTCAACCTACATTTAATTATTTAATAAATCCTTGCATGATCTCAATTGGTTTTTGTGACAAAAACATTAAAAAATTTCCTTAATCATATTTGAAAAATCTTAAAAAATCGAATTGTTAAGATAATTTGATGAATTTTCTGTGGTTTATAAAGGAAACTTTACATTTTTCTCAGAACAAATCCATGCTTCTATCCCAAATCGTTTTTGAGATATCACGCTCATTCTAAACTCATCCTAAATTTGTGGCATTTCATAAAATTAACAGTTCTTGTAAAAAGATAAATTTTTCTCTTTTTAACTCGTGTAAAAGATTGAGTTAGATGTCATTATTCAAAATTTCGAATTATGGGTAGTGTAACTTTTTTTCTGGTGTATGGATCGCAATATAAGAAAGGTTGGGAAACACTGATTAATTTAAAATATCAGAACATCAATATTTACGGAAAATAAAAAAAAGTTAAATAGTTTTTTAGTTCATAACGATATCTCAATTAGTTTTTGAGGTACGACAAAATTAATTACAATACTATTTATTTATTAAAAATCCATGTATGTCTTTTTTGTGCTTTTTATCTGTATATGAAGTCAATTCTACTGGCTCAACCCCTTTATGGATGCACTTATCCATGAACCAAAATCCAAAACCAACATGGAAATTACAGAAAGAGAAATTACAATCTCAGTTTTAATGAGAATACTATTTATGCAAGGTTGCAATTAAAAAATTATACCTTCCCAATTTAAAGGTTTGAAGAATTCATATTCAAACTATTAATTACTAAGTAAATTTGCTTTAAAGTGCTTCCTACTTCATCGTAATATCTCAATTAGTTTTTGAGATACGATTTTATAAATCTTATAGTGACATCTATAACAATTAAATATGTGAAGTTTGTTTTAAAATATCTTAACATCGGTGTTTATGGAAAATAAGAAATTATTTATGGTGAATAAAATCTTCATTAAATATGCTTTTAGCTGTTTGTTATTTCATAACAATATCTCAATCACATTTTGGGATAGGTGGAAAATTAATTAATTACCGTTAACATAAACGTTTAATGTTAAGCAAGGTTACAATAAAAAAATCATATCTTAGAATTTGAAAATTCGAAAACATGATATTCAAAGTTGCAACTGCTAGCCATATTTGCTTCTTATTTTATCGTAAGAATTTGTTTATCAATTTGTATCAATTTGTTTTTAAGATATAATTTTCTAAACTTTACAATCACATCTATATCAACTAAATATGTAGAGTTTAATTAAAAATGTTATAACATTAGTGTTTATAGACAATAAAAAATAGTTATGGTGCATAAAATCTTCATTAAATTTACTTTCGATCGTTTTTTACTTTTAATATAATATTTAATTATTTTAATTTTATTTTAATTAATATAATATTTTTGTTGAAGGTTAAGTAAAGTTGCATCAAAAAAATATATCTTCGAAATTTGATGGCTTGAAGAAATATTCAAAATTGTGACTATTTAATAAATTTGCTGTAAATTGCTTCTTATTTGATCGTGATATCTCAATTCATTCTTAAGATATGATTTTCTAAACTTTATAGTCACGTCTATATCAACTAAATATATAGAGTTTAATTAAAAATGTTACAACATTGGTGTTTATGGACAATACAAAAATAGTTATGATGCAATTTTCATTAAATTTACTTTCAGTGGTTTTTTATTTCATAAGAATATCTAATTAAGATTTTGAGATATTTCAGGATTAGTTAAACTAATATTTACGTTTAAGGTTGTGAAAGGTTGCAATCAAAAATTAGATCTTCGAAATTTGATAGATTGAAGAAATTTTATTCAAAGTTATGACTATTAAATAAATTTGTTGTAAATTGCTTCATATTTGATCGTGATATCTCAATTCATTCTTGAGATACGATTTTTTTAATGTTTAAATTAACATCTATAATAATTGAATATGTTAAGTTTAATTTAAAATGCCATAAGAGCGGTGATTATGGTAAATAAGAAACTATTTATGGTGCATAAAACCTTCATTAAAACATCTTTAAGTGATTTTTTATTTGATAACGATATCTCAAATAGTTTTTGATATTCGTCAAGATTAATTACCTTAATTTTTACTTTTAAGGTTATGCAAGGTTTCAATCAAAAAGTAATATCTTCAAAATTGGATGATTTAAAAAAATGGGAATCAAAATTGTGATAAATTTGCTTCAAACTACGAATTTTTAAAGCTTATGTTGACAACTATAACAATTATATCTGTAGAGTTTGATTTAAAACGTCTTAGCGTCGGTGTTTATGAAAAATAAGAAATTGTTTATGGTGAATAAATTCTTCACTAAATTTGTTTTAATCCGCATTTTATTTCATAACGATATCTAAATTAGTTTTTGAGATACGCTAATTTAATTACCGTACTATTTATATTTAAGGCTACGTAAAGATGCAATCAAAAAGTCATGTCTTCGAAATTTGAAGGTTTGAAGAGATGATATTCAAAATTATGACTACTAAGTATATTTGCTTTAATTTGCTTCTTATTTCATAGTGATATGTCAATTCGTTCTTACGATATAATTTTTTGAGAATTGATTGATTTTTACGTGACACATAATTGCGTTTTAACAGAGTTTTAATCAAAAAATCATAAATTAGAAATTTGATTATATGAAGAAATAATTTTTGAGTTATCAATTACTAAATAAATTTGCTTTAAATTGCTTTTAATTTCATAGTGATATGTTAATTCGTTCTAGAGACATGATTTTTTTTTTTAATTAATTGCTTTTTAGATGACATATATAATTACATTTTTGCAGAGCTTTTATCAAAAAATAAAAACTCGGAGATTTGATGACATGAAGAAACGATCTTTGGATCATTAAATACTAAATAAATTTGTTTTATATTGCTTCTTATTTCATTGCAATATCTCAATTCTTTCTTGAGATAGGATTTTTTGAAAATTTTATGATTATTATTCAACACATATATTAGCACTTTTACAGTTTTAATCAAAAAATCATAACTCTGAGAATTGATGATATGAAGCAACAATCTGTTGCTTCAATTTGCTTCTAATTCTATTGTGATATCTCAATTCTTTCTTGAGATGAGATTTTTGAAATATGATTGATTTTTACCCAACACATATATTTACGCTCTTGCAGACTTTTAATCAAAAAATCATACCTTGGAGATTTAATGATATGAAGAAATCATCTGTAGTGTATTAAATAACAAGTAAATTTGCTTCAAACTGCTTCTTACTTCATTGTGATATCTCAATTCGTTCTTGTGATACGACTTGTTGAAAATTGATTGATTTTACATGACATATTATTACGTTTTTGCAGGGTTTTTATCAAAAAATCATAACTCAGAGATTTGATGATATAAAGAAACGATCTTTGGGTCATTAAATACTAAATAAGTTTGCTTTAAATAGCTTCTCATTTCATCGTAATATGTTAATTCGTTCATAAGGCACGATTTTTTTTAAATTGATTGATTTTTACGTAACACATATGTATAATTACGTTAATGCAGGGTTTTAATCAAAAAATTATAACTCGAAAATTTGATGATATGAAGAAACGACCTTTGGGTAATCAAATACTAAATAAATTTGTTTTGTATTTGCTTCTTAGCACATATATTACTAAGTAAATTTAATCTTGCAAACATTTAATCAAAAAATAATAACTCGGAGACTTAATAATATGAAGAAATCATCTTTGGTGCATTAAATAATAAGTTTGCTTCAGACTGCTTCTTGTTTCATTACGATATCTCAATTTGTCCTTGAGATACGACTTTTTAAAAATTGATTTTTTTTACCTAACGCATATAATTACGTTTTGCAGAGTTTTAATCAAAAAATCATAACGCGGAGATTTAATGATTTGAAGAAACGATCTTTGTAACATTAAATAATAAATAAATTTGCTTCGAATTTCTTGGTATTGCATTGCGATGTCTTAATTCGTTCTTGAAATACGATTTTTTAAAAATTACTTGTTTTTTACTTAACACATATAATTACGTTATTGCAAAGTTTTAATCAAAAAATCATAAGACAGAGATTTGATGGTATGAAGAAACGATCTTTAGGATATTAAATACTAAATAAATTTGCTTCGAATTTCTGCATATTTCATTGCGATATCTCAATTCGTCCTTGAGATACGACTTTTTGAAATTTGTTTGATTTTTAACTGACACAAATAATTACGTTTTGTAGAGTTTTAATAAAAAAAAATCATAACTCGGAAATTTAACAATTTAAAGAAACGATCTTTAGGATATTAAATACTAATTAAATTTGCTTCAAACTGCGTCTTATTTTATGGCGATATCTCAAATCGTTAGTCAGATACGATATTTTTAAAATTGATCGATTTTTACCCAATACATATATTTACGTTTTTGCAGACTTTAATAAAAAAAATCAGAACTCTGAGATTGAATGATTTGAAGAAATCATCTTTTTCACATTAAATAACAAGTAACTTTGCTTCAGTTTGCTTCTTATTTCATAACGATATCTCAATTACTTCTTGAGATACGTCAAGTTAATTACTATACAACTTATGTTTAAGGCTATGCAAGGGTGCAAGCAAAAAATCGTATCTACGAAATTTAAAGGTTTGAAGAAATGGTATTCAAAATTATGACTACCAAGTAAATTTGCTTCAAACTGCGTCTTATTTTATGGCGATATCTCAAATCGTTAGTCAGATACGATATTTTTAAAATTGATCGATTTTTACCCAACACATATATTTACGTTTTTGCAGACTTTAATAAAAAAAATCAGAACTCTGAGATTTAATGATTTGAAGAAATCATCTTTTTTACATTAAATAACAAGTAACTTTGCTTCAGTTTGCTTCTTATTTCATAACGATATCTCAATTACTTCTTGAGATACGTCAAGTTGATTACTATACAACTTATGTTTAAGGCTATGCAAGGGTGCAATCAAAAAATCGTATCTTCGAAATTTAAAGGTTTGAAGAAATGATATTCAAAATTATGACTACCAAGTAAATTTGCTTCAAACTGCGTCTTATTTTATGGCGATATCCCAATTTGCTTTTCAGATCCAGTTTTTTTAAAATTGATTAATTTTTACCCAACACATATATTTACGTTTTTGCGGATTTTTAATTAAAAAAATCATAACTCAGAGATTTAATGATTTAAAGAAATCAGCTTTGGTGCATTAAATAACAAGTGACTTTGCTTCAGATTGCTTCTTATTTCATTACGATATCTCAATTGGTCCTTGAGATACGATTTTCTTTAAATTATTTCATTTTTTACCTAACACATATAATTACGTTTTGCGGAGTTTTAATCAAAAAATCATAACTCGGAGATTTAATGATTTGAAGAAACGATCTTTGTAACATTAAATAATAAATAAATTTGCTTCGAATTCCTTTGTATTGCATTGCGATGTCTTAATTCGTTCTTGAGATACGATTTTTTGAAAATTACTTGTTTTACTTAACACATATAATTACATCATTGCAAAGTTTTAATCAAAAAATCATAAGAATGAGATTTGATGGTATGAACAAACGATCTTTAGATTATTAAATACTAAATAAATTTGCTTCAAATTGCTTCTTATCTCAATTTTTTCCTGAGATACGATTTATAAAGTTTACATTAACGTCTATAATAATTAAATGTGTTGAGTTTGATTTAAAATAGTATTAACATCGGTGTTTATAGAAAATAAGTAATTGTTTATATTACCTCAAATCTACATTAAATTCGCTTTAAACTGTTCTTTATTTCACAACACTATCTCAATTACTTTTTGAGAGACATCAAGATTAATTATCTTAATATTTACGTTTAAGATTATACAAAGTTGCAATCAAAAATCATATATTCGAAATTTGAAGGTTTGAAGAAGTTGTATTCAAAATTGTGACTATTAAGTCAATTTTCTTTTTATTGCTTCTTATTTCATCGTTCCTGCGATACGATTTTTGAAAATCTAAATTGACATCAATATGTAACAATTAAATATGTAATGTTTTATTTAAATTGTTATGTGATGTTTACAAAAAATGGGGAAATTGTTTGTGATGTACAAAATCTTCATTAAATTTACGCTTGTTTCCATTTTATTTTGTAATAATATCTTAACTCGTTTTTGAGATACGTCATGATTTATTACCGTTAACTTTTGCGTTTAATGTTATGAAACGTTGCAATCAGAAAATAATATCTTCAGAATTTGAAGGTTTAAAGAAATGATATTGAAAATTATGACTTCCAAATAAATTTGCTTTAAACTGCTTCTTATTTCATCGTGATATCTCTAATCGTTCTTGAGATACGATTTTATAAATTTGATGGAATCCATGTTGCAACAATTTAAAAAAATTTCTTTCCTGCTTTATTATTTAATTTACACGATACCGGTTTCAACATAATTAAATCATCATCAGCTGAAGGGTCGAAAATTTAAAAATTAACATAAATAATGATAATGGTTTATTTACACATTTTCCCAGAAATAATAATAATATTTGAAATAAAAATTTAATTAGTACTACACACTTCTATAATACAGAACAACTCGAATTTTCAATAATTCGGCTGATGATGACCCAATTCATTCGAAACCAGTACCGAGAAAATTAAGTAATCCATATAATAAGTCCTGCATAATAAATGAATAAATTAATCTTATTATCTGGTTATATGACCCGAAAATTAATTTGAAAATAATTTTACGCTATATTATAATTAGTCGTTTACATAATTGATGGTGCGGTGGTGTGAGCCCCGCAAAATCAATGCAATGCCAAATATAATTCGTATAAACGTCTCTCCGCATTCAATATGGATATTTACAACGCAATTTGCCGCAAATTATTTAATACAAAGAGAGAACGGGGCACGCGCGAACCAAGTCTATTTTCGCCGTTGAATATGGTTTCAATTCGTTCGCATACAAGTGCATACAACTCGAGGATCGGTCCCTACCAGGATCGTACCTTCCGCGTCCCATTTAATTATTTAATGATGCCGCAGTGTATTTGCATAATGATCAATTTGGTTTCGACCGCGACCGACAATGCAATTTTACTCACTCGGATGCAACGAATTATTCACATTTAAATCGATTGTCCTCGCTAACGACTGTAATTTACATTATTTTAACTTTTTTTATGTTCCGTTGGTGATTAAATTTTCAATTTTTAATGCGGTTCTGTAGAACAATGGTTCTCTACTGCATTAGTTATCGTAGTAGTTCTCAACCAATAATCGATAATTTAATTTACTCCACAACAAACTATATGAACTCTGTTACATTAAACTGCAGAATATAATAACAGACAATTTCCAAACCAAATCTTTCTATTTATAGGAGATACTAACTACAGAGCAGTGTTTGTTTTACATTTTTATTGTTGGTCTTAATATCAAAGTTAAAAAAGTTAAGAGAATCTATTCTGGTAAAAGATTGTTGCACGTGTAAGTTTCAAAGGGATGTCGTGCGAATAATAATAACCGACTTAACTTTCTAAGAATATAAAGAAGTTACTGTTTTATAAGTTTTGCAACTTCAAGTAGTGCGGATCAGATTTCGTACAAGTTTAATGGGGCAAAAATTGTTTCCTTGCAAAGTCATTTTCAGGAAACTTTGTCGCTGAAATAATGTCACCAATCGGTTTCTTATCTACTTGGGAAATATTATCCCCCTTTGCTCGCCTTTATACACAAACAAATACATAAATCAATAAAACTATACTCCCCCAGATCTTATCTTCCCCCAATAACGTCTTTTCTTTTATATTTTATTTGTTACAAACTTTAAAAACAACTTGTTTACCACCGACTTTATAAAAATATCGTGGAAAAATATTATTTAAAGGAATTGTATGGAAAAGAGATTCCAATGGAAAGTATTGTAGAAAATTTTGTATTGTTTAATGTCGTGATCCATATCATACAAAATCGTGAGGTGTTGATAATTGTTTAAATATCGCTCAATTTCAATAATATACATGCGTTCACGATGAAAGGAATAAATTCAATAAATTTTTGACATTAATTGCTCATCGTCAAAAGTGTTTGAACTGATCATTTTTAAATTTTGATGGCTCAACCCAACCCAACTAATATTTAGTGCTAACTAGCTATTTGGGCTGGGAAAATGTTGATGGCTTAATTTAATCCAACTAATATTTAGTGCTAACTATCTAGCTAGATTGGATTGGATTGGGTTAAAGTTAAGGAATGAACCCAACCCAACTAATATCTAGAGCTAATTAACGAGTTGGATTACATTAAGATTAATGGATCAAACCAACCCAACGCATATCTAACTCAACTAAATATTTGGCACTAGCAAAAGATATTACTTGAATTAGGTTGATCTATTAACCTTAACCCATATACCTGACTTTTTTTTCTAACCAAATCTTTATATGCATGTTTTTTAAAGTAAAGTCCGTTTTAAAATTCAGCATTACTGATGCTTTGATTTTATTTTACTTTATGCTATTGTAACAGATCGTTTAAATTATCGAAAATTATGCTCACTTTGAGCACCGAAAATGCTGACTGTGGAGCACAAAGGCAAACATATAACCACGTGCTTGATATTTTTTGAGCAGTATAATGAGGAAGGTAACAACTTGACTCAAGAAGTTGCCTTCCAAGAGATGAGGTGCTTTACGATTTCGTCGTTATATGATACGAGCTTTCAAGTGTCAATAAGTGTGCGTTATGCAGTTGTGAGAGAACGTTTACATTATCGAAAGTTATGCTTACGAAAATGCACCGATTTAGCTGACTGTGAAGCACAAAAGCTAACGTTTAGCCACGTGCTTGACATTTTTTGTTCGATATAATGAGGAAGGTAACGACTTTTTAAGCCAAATTATCAGAGGAGACGAAGCATTGGTGAACTTTTATGACTATTAACTATAGGTAGCTTCGTATCATTCATGATAATATCAAAAGACCGAGCCACACCTGAACTTAATTTTGTATCTCCAAAGATCATTACCGCCGATTTATCAGGTTTACTCCTTAGACAGTGTGCAGTGGAAACTTCATAAAAGTAATCTAAATCATTATTGATGCGAAAAACTGCCTCTCGCCAGTTAGAGGGATGAAAGGAGTGGACCAACTGCGTATCATCTGCGTAAACATACTGTTTACAATGTTGAACTCGATCAAAAAGATGAGCTGTATAAACAGAGAACTAAATCTGCTGTATATGAGCTGAATGAGCTGTATAAACAGAAAACAAAGAAAGTGTGCGTTATGCAGTTGTGAGAGAACGTTTACATTATCGAAAGTTATGCTTACGAAAATGCACCGATATAGCTGACTGTGGAGCACAAAAGCTAACGTTTAGCCACGTGCTCGACATTTTTTGTTCGATATAATGAGGAAGGTAACGACTTTTTAAGCCAAATTATCAGAGGAGACGAAGCATGGGTGGCTTACGTTACCCCAAAGCAACAATTTATGGAATGGCGACATTTAACATCATACAAGAGAGCGAAATTCAAGTAAATAATTTCAGCCAATAAAATAATGACCAATAATTTCTTTTACCTGTTCTAGTACTTACAACATTTCAAAATTTTTAATTCAGTTTTTTAAACAGACAATTGATTTTAAAGCAGATCACACTATTTCTAACAGATATGAAATTATCAACAATTTACAAAATTTAACGTTACGTTTATAGCATACTGCGCAAGCAATTCGCAAGGCGCAGATTCAGGAAAATAAAACCCTGTTCTTCCATCTGGACCTCAAATAACAATAAGAAATTATTAAATATTAATAATTGAAAACATAAGAATACAAAACATAAAAAAAGTATTGAAATGGATACAAAAATTAACTAATTAACTAAAAATATCATTCCGTAACATGCGCAACGCAACCTAATATCGGGAACCCTTGCAACAGACAAGTACTTTGACATCTTAACAATCTTTCAAATAACCGAGATCTGAATGTCGATACATTTAATTTTCTATCAGACATTGAAATAAGATTATAAGATTTGTAAATGTGGTATGAGAATGATCTCTCAAACAAACCCGTGCGATGAATAGAAGGAGAAATAAAGGAAACAGACCTAGTCAATCTATCATGAACGTTACCTCTAAATTTTATCTTTCTGTATAAATAGCTTGGAGTCCTGCTCAACATCAGTTTATGATATACCACCAATGTCTGCAGTACTCTCGTGTTCCTTATTGACAACCATCCAGCGTCAACTAACTTATGAGAAATCCTATCATATTTTCGTATTCCATAAATAAAACGTAAACAACAGTTTTGAACTTTTTGAATTCTAGTTGAATCAAAAGCAGTCAACGCTGGATGGTAAACAGGAACCATGTAGTTAAATTGAGACAACACAAGAGTATCACATAGCATTCTCTTAACATCTATTGGTAAGCATAACCATATAAATAAGCGTTTTTAACATATTTGCTGATTTGAGACGAAAATCTAAAAGAACAATCAATTTCCAAACCAAGACTTTTATGACTATTAACTATAGGTAACTTCGTATGATTCATGATAATATCAAAAGACCGAGCCACACCTGAAGTTAATTTTGTATCTCCAAAGATCATTACCGCCGATTTATCAGGATTAATCCTTAGACAGTGTGCAGTGGAAACTTCATAAACATAATCTAAATCATTATTGATGCGAAAAAGTGCCTCTCGCCAGTTAAAGGGATGAAAGGAGTAGACCAACTGGGTAACATCTGCGTAAACATACTGTTTACAATGTTGAACTCGATCAAAAAGATGAGCTGTATAAACAGAGAACAAAATCTGCTGTATATGAGCTGAATGAGCTGTATAAACAGAAAACAAAGGAAGTGTGCGTTATGCAGTTGTGAGAGAACGTTTACATTATCGAAAGTTATGCTTACGAAAATGCACCGATATAGCTGACTGTGGAGCACAAAAGCTAACGTTTAGCCACGTGCTTGACATTTTTTGTTCGATATAATGAGGAAGGTAACGACTTTTTAAGCCAAATTATCAGAGGAGACAAAGCATCGGTGGCTTACGTTACCCCAAAGCAGCAATTTATGGAATGGCGACATTTAACATCATACAAGAGAGCGAAATTCAAGTAAATAATTTCAACCAATAAAATAATGACCAATAATTTCTTCTATCTGTTCTAGTACTTACAACATTTCAAAATTTTTAATTCAGTTTTCTAAACAGATAATTGATTTTAAAGCAGATCACACCATTTCTAACAGATATGAAGTTATCAACAATTTACAAAATTTAACGTTACCTAAAAATTATACTCTGTTATCTTTTGACATTACTAACCTTTACACCAACATCCCCATTGAAGAAACTTTACAGATAGCAAAAACTATACTTATAAACAAAATTAAATTAAACGATGCCGAACATGTTTATAAATTATTAAAAATTTGCACTGAACAAAATTTCTGCCAGTTCGACGGCATGGAATTTCCCTCAAATAGTCTTTTATCAGACATTTTTCTTAATAATATGGAAAATGAAATTTTAAAAGTGGTAACACCATTAATGATAATATTATTTTGTGGCGTAGATATGTTGACGATATATTAGTAATTTGGAACGACGACGGCCTGAATTTAATTGAAGATTTCCACACTTACATTAATACTTTCCATAAAAATATAAAATTCACCTTAGAAGTTGAGAACAATAATAGATTAAATTTTTTAGACATCACATTAATTAATAATGATTATTCCATTGATTTTGAAATTTATATAAAACCTACACAGACAGATCATTCCTGCAAATTCGTTCCATATTAATTCACATAAAATTGCAGCTTTTAAAGCTTACCTACATAGGTGCTTTAATACACCTTTTTTTTATTTTTTTTTACTTTTATTTTATTTTAACTGACTCCAAAACAGTGAATGTCACTGGTATCGAAGCCTTAGTACACAAAAAATATATGTAAACAAAAAAAATCACAATAGGTTATGTATAAAAAACGAAAATAAAAATCCTCAAAAATGCAAACCCATCAGAAACAGTTCAACACTCATTCACTTCAAAAACATTTTCAGATTATAAACTAATTTTTTCATTGACCTTGCCTCCACTATTATTATCGGAACACTGTTGTATGCTTTAATACCAAGATATAATGGTGATCTCTGTGCTGTCGTTCTACAATATTTATTTCTAAAATCATTTGCATTCCGGGTGCTGTATTCATGCCAGTTCTTAACTTGTTTTGTATTTATATTAGTCTTTATTAGTTTGTTTTTTATAGAATATATATATTTTATTTGCTCATAAGTCCGAATTTTCTGCAAGTTCCATATATTTTCCATTTCATACACAAGATCAGTTGACATACAATAGTTCAACTGAAAGATAGATTTTACTGCTTTATTCTGCGTTCTTTGTAATTTATTTAACTGGTAAAGCGGAAGACCTCCCCAGCAGGGAATTAAATATCTAATTTGTGGCAGTATAAAGCTATTATAGAGTAAACGCCTAGAGTTTTTATTTAAGCAATCCGTACACCTTTTTATTGCACTAACCATTGGCACAATTTTTTTAATGATAGCATTCACATGTACATTCCAATTGAGATCATTTGTCAAATTTAAACCTAAGTATTTGTACGTTTGCACTTCTTTTAGTTTTTCTCCATTGAGAAACACATTTATATCACTTTTTTGTTTATTTTTTTGTTTAATAATCATATATATCGTTTTATTAACATTCACCGATAATTTATTATAGCACAGCCATGTATAATACAGATTTAAGTCGTCGTTCGCCACCTTTTCAAGTTCCTTTATATTACTTGATGATATAACCAAGACGGTGTCATCAGCAAACACAAAATATCTTGCTTGAAGTTGTAGATACTTTAAGTTTTGAATGTATAATAAATATTGCAAAGGACCAAGTACTGATCCCTGAGCTACTCCAATACTTAGGCTTTTTTTTTACTCTTGGTTTTATTGATTTGAGTATAATGCTTACGGTCCTTAGAATATGACTGGAAGAGGTCTTTTGCAATGCCTCGCATTCCCATTTTTTCTAATTTATTGAGTAAAATATCTATGTCCACAGTATCAAATGCCTTTTGTAAGTCAATAAACACTGTCAAAACATACCTCTTCTTATCGAGTTCTTCTGTAATATATTCTAGTAAATCCCCTGTCGCCCCCAAGGTGCTACTCTTCTTTTGAAATCCATATTGATATGGATCGATGTTAAAGAATTTCTGTATAAAGTTAGTTAACCTGTGTTTGATAACTTTTTCTGTTATTTTAGAAAATATATTTAAGATTGAAATTGGTCTATAGTTACCAAGTTCTGTTTTTGCTCCTTTTTTATGAATAGGGAATATTTTCGCCGTTTTTAATTCATTCGGAAACAGGCCAGTAACCAGGATATCATTAATGATATTCACTATTTTGTCTCCCAAAACTTCAAAAAGCAGCACTATATCAGATTTAGTAATACCATCTTCTCCCGGCGAACTATTATTATTTAAATCCCTTATGATAGAATTAATTTCTGTTAAATCAGTTGGTTCCAAGTAGATAGATTCTTTTGTTTCTTCTTCTCTAAACTGGTGGTTAAGAACCGGTTTAATTTTTGAGGCTAAATTCTTACCTATTTCAGAAAAATAAGTGTTAAATTCCTCAGCTATTTGTTGCTCATCTTCAATGACTGCACCTGTCATACTTTTCATTTGTCCCATTTTGCCCTTTTTATTTGTTCGTTTCAAACATATATCGTTCAGGACCCTCCACATTTTTTTACTGTTTGTTCCAGCCTCATCAAGTGTTTTTTCCACATACTCCTTCTTTAATTTTCTTCTCATATTATTTACCACATTCTTTAAATTTTTAAAATGTCTTTCGGTTTCTGAGTTTCTTATTAATTTCCATCGCTTATATGAATTATCTCTCTGTTTTATTTTCTCAATAAACTCAGCATTTATCCAATAGTTGTTGTTGGATACTTTTATTCTACTTTCCTTTGTAAACTCAATTTTTGTTTTTGTTATTATTTCTGCTAATTTTCCAAAGGAAGTTATTTCTTCCTGTTGCAATTTCACTTGAATTAGTTCTTTCCATTTTCCTTTCAGCAATTTAGTTTTATTGATAACTTCTTTAGTTTTTTTTTCAATTACTTTGTTTAATTTAACATACATAACTTTATGATCTGATATCACATGATCCGTAAGGGTTATATCACAGTAGAGGTTTTTATTCATTAAAACATGATCTAAAATAGTAGCTGTTTTTTCCGTTTGTCTTGTAGCATTCTCAGTAGTAAGAATATTCTGTATTGTAAATGTGTTCATTTCGATAATATTTCTATACTCTCTAATCGTATCAGTTTCACTGAGTAAATTTAAATTCATGTCTCCCAAAATAATACAAGGAGACTTCTGAGTTTCCATAATTTTATCTATTTGTGAAAATAGATAAAATTATAAAAAAACGTCAGCTTTGTTTCTGGGCGCTCTATAGATATTTATAATTACGCAATTAACTTTAGTAAGACAAACACAAAGTATGTTACAGTCCTCAATTTCCATTTCTCGAATATGTCTCTGATCATACTCCAAATTGTCTTTTATAAACAGACTCACCCCTCCTCCGAATCTCTACAATGATGTACAACGTTATAATTTGGTATATTAAAATATTCCACCTCATTAGGATAAATCCATGTTTCAGTAAGTGCAATTATGTGAATTTCAAAATCATGCTTATTTACAATCTCCATCAAGTCATCAACTTTATTTCTTAGACTTCTTATATTTATGTACAGGATATTAAGTATTTCATCCATTTCTGTTACGATCTAGACATATATACATTAATTCTAATTTTTGTACTTAATATTTTAATTTTATGAAGTAAGTTTATATAGTAAGATCTTGTTCAGATCTTATTCTGATAGACTGATCCTTAAATGTTTTGCGAAGGTAAATCTTAACATTTCTACAGAACGCTGCTGCAAAGTTATTTTCTTTTCTAAAATCACGTGTACTTTTAAAAAGTCTCTGATTCGCAATAGTAAGATCTTCATTAAAGAATATATTTCCATTTTTTCCTTTCAGTCCACACTCACCAACTTTGATACCTTTAAGTTCTTTAACCTTTTTGAAAACCTGCAATTTCAGGCTTTCTTCTAAGAATTTGACAACGATAGGTCCTTCCCTCTTCTGTTTAACTCTAAAGCAGTCCGTTATTTACAGTCCGTTATTTTTAGTCCGTTATTTACAGTCCGTTATTTTATTCATAGGTATATTCAGCGTCATTGTCCCAAAAACCGTACACACAACTTCTTTTGTATCTTCATTTTCTTGGATCGGTACTACACCAGAAACAATAATATTCCTTTGTCGTTCTATTTGCTCTTGGTTATTTGCTTTTTGTTCCAGTATTTCCAATCTTTTCTTTAATATACGATTTTCATCTCTATAAAGCTTCACCTCCTCAAACAAATTTTCAGACACCTTTTTTTGATCCTCAAAAGAATCTGACATAAATTGACCTGATTTTTTAAGATCCTCTATATCTCTGAGTATTTTTTCCTCAAAGGGTTTAAGGGCTTCGCTTAAGAGTTGCTTCACTATATGTATTAATTTTACTTCATCCACAAGTTTCGATGTTTCATAAACTTTATCTTCCCTAACCTTACTTCCATCGCGCGGTTTACAACAAATCATTTTATTTTCTTTATTCATTACTTTTGCTTGTAACGCACAACTAGGGTGGTAGTAGGAATTGCAAATTTCACATCCCACTGGTGCATTGACCTTCTTCTTGCAGGATTTACAATTTTTTTCCATTTTTCATTAACTTTATAACTGTTTGTTTTGAAATACAATATATATATATATAGATATATATATCTAACATTAATAAATCTAAGGAATTAAATATAATAAGAGCTATTGGTATCAACAATGGTTACAACATTCACATTTAAATTCTATAATTAATAAATTCATTAACTTTAACATTAACTTTAACATTAAACTATTTGTGGAAACCATAATATTAATATATCTTTTAGAAATAACAGCACGTTATAAAAAGCATTATTCAACGCTAAAGATCAAATAAAGACATTGGATAATAATGGAGTTTAGAAGCTTGAATATGATACTTGTGGAGCAACATATGTGGGGGAAACAGGTAGAAACTGAAGATTAGGGTTAGAGAACATTTACAGAAAGAAGAATCGAATTTTGGAAGACATTTACCATTTGACAAGTATGATTTTTACATTGATGAAAACGTTGATTATTACATAAACAAGACGAAGGTTATAAACTAAGTCTTCTAGAAACATATGAAATTAATAATTTCAGATCCTATAATTCGACTGTAGTGTGTCTCAATGATCAAATTAATTTCACAAAAGTTCCTCTATATAAATACCTATCTAATCCATTTCCTCAAAAACAGAATAAACAGCACAATAAATAAATAATATAGACCCTTGTATTTCAATTTTTTGGTTTAATGTTTCTGTTTTTCAAAAAAAATTTTGCAGCTTTTCTGACAATGAGCTTCTTTAGAGAACTTGTTCTTTCGCACATAATACTTGCATTTTTATTAGATTTGATACAGTTGTTTAATTTGTTGATACAGTTTAACGTTTAATTTTACTTATTTCAATGTGTTTAGTTTTATGTGTAACAAATGTGTAATTAACTTTATTTAATATTTGGAACGTTCATTATTTTAATTTTTTTAAAAAGTAATTTTAAATCTGTTTCTAGATGTTGTTTTTCATGTCATAGTTTTTTACATTTTTACTTTATTGATTTACTAAATATTTTTATTTTTATTAAACTAGATGTTGTTTTTCATGTCATAGTTTTTTACATTTTTACTTTATTGATTTACTAAATATTTTTATTTTTATTGTTCATCTCTTTTAGAGCTTCTAAAGATGACCATAATAGGTCGAAACATGTAAAGCTGCCATTCATAATAAATTAAAAATACAACTACAGATAAAAAAATACTTTTTAATTTAATAAAATAATGTTCACATTCACATTTTTTTGGAACAGCAAGGGGATATTGCTTGACTACTTTTTGCCTCGTGGTGACATAATAACCTCTGCATCTTATTCTGAGACTTTAAAAGCTGCGCCGTGCAATTCAACACAATATGCTAATCAAGGGAGTTGTATTGCTTCATGACAATGCCTGTCACAAATGGCCAATCGAACTAAAGATCTTATCAGATTATTCAACAACTGGAAAGAATTTGAACAGCCTCCGCACAGTTCTGATCTAGCACTTAGTGATTACCACATCTTCATGTATTTAACGAGGCATATGGGTGTCAGCGGATTAACAATGATGACGGTATCAAAATGACGGTGATGCATTGGCTGTCTAATAGGGCCGCAGATTTCTACGAGGATGGTATACAAAAGCTGGTTGTATGATATGATCAGTGCCTCTATATTGGTTTCATTTTTATTTCAAAACGTTTCTTACTTAAATCCATGCCTCGTATATACAATCCCTGCTTTCCAATCCTTATCACAACTTCATTAGAACTATTCACAAGAAACTATTTACAAAAATTAAATACCTGAAAGTTCCATTAACGGAACCATGTTGAAACCAGTAGGCATTACAATTTTATGAGACTAGTTTTGGAATTAGATTCTACTCAATTCCTAAGGAATTGAAAGGACACTACGTCTAAAAAGAAGCAGTTTGCATGTCAATAAAATCTTTTAGAGAGGACTATTTATGATTTCGATAAATCTAATCTTTTAGAGATGAGCCATCAACATAACCTTCCCGTTTTAATAAGTATGTTGTTGACCGTGGAAAATTCTCCTTTAATAAACTAATACGTCATTGGAATATGTTTCATATTTAAATATTTTACATATTCCGGAGACATTCGTAGTTGCGTTACATATTGCTTTTTGCTGCAGGAAGCAACAACTCTTAAAGTATCCGGTTGGTTATGCCCTGGACTCCCTTTACTCACTATACACTTACTTTTAGATCAATACAGCTCCCCAGATTCCTTAAAGTTTACTTTCGTATATTAATAATACATACAAACTTTCATATGAAATCTATTGCCCACTAAAATTCAGTCCACAGTTTTGAAACTTCGGTAAAATAATAATTTATTATCATCTAAAAAACGATGAAAGTTTCCACTGAAGGAACTCAACCGTTATATTTCTCTTACCATTGTTAAGTCCAACTTTCAATTTTTTTTTCTAGCAATTAAAGAATTTTTGCCAATAAAATATCAGTCTATTTATTGTCAAACTATCAAGAAAACGCTGTATAATACTCCAGTGCGACGACGTCGAAATTTTGCCTATATCAATAACTGGTAGAGGACGAATTATCGGTATGAAAGATGAAGGACTTTCAATGCGAGAGATTGAAAAAAGGCTGGATATGGACTACACCACAGTTGAGCAATTGTGGTCTAGATATGGTCCGAAAACTCAAAAAGCTATTCAGAGGTGTCGTAATGCTGGAAGACTTGTCCAAAGAAGCAATGCACGTAAAACCAACTCCTTAGTTGGATGGGTACCTAATCGCTTTCAAACAAATAAGTTTAATTGCTGTGGATTGGACGAGAGTTTTAAACCTACAGTTGTCGATGGGAACTGTTTACAGAAGAAATTCTTCCGTTGGGTTTCACTGATACCGTCCTTACTTTCGGCTTCCATTAACACCTCTCTATAAGGTAACCAGACTTGTATGGTGTCAAGAACGGCAAGGATGAATTCATCACATTTCTTGTTAGAGTACTTGTTATCCAGATATATTTAAATGGCGAAAAATACCCGTATTTTATTTTTTTACTTGGGGTATTTTGGAAGTACCTGTCTATTATATATGGAAGTACTAGTCAATTATATAGTGTGATTGGTGGAAAGGCTTGGGAGTCTTAGTGATGGATTTTGACAATAGAAACTTTTTTTATCTTCGTCCTTCGTTTGCACCACAGCCTTGCAGCACAGAGTGATATTAGAAAACGCTGATTTTAATCTACAATACACTAGAGTTTTCTAGAAATTACTGCATATTGGATAAACACCACTTTAATACAAAGAAAAGCTGCAACCATACCCTGTCGTAGGTTTGAAGGAGCGCATACATATAATGCAATTGCCATTTAGAAGATTTAGAGGACATACCAAGCTTTACTCATTTGGCATCAACGAAGAGATGTGGTCAATAGAGCACTATTCACTGATAATAGATACTATTAAACAGACGAAACTGAGGCCACCGCATCGTATAAATTTCCAAAAGATATAAGATGTGCGAGTCCCCGGTTATAGTACTTTACTCGGATACCTTAAACTGTAAACAGTACTCGTAAAAAGTATCGGATACCTAAATACATTTAAGGTACTTGAATTGAAT
Organism: Onthophagus sagittarius; assembly: GCA_036711965.1. Lineage (NCBI taxonomy): Eukaryota > Metazoa > Arthropoda > Insecta > Coleoptera > Scarabaeidae > Onthophagus > Onthophagus sagittarius. The sequence continues at coordinate 18,244,092 of JASERS010000001.1, read as the reverse complement.
GAATTGAATCACCTTTGGTTCATCAATGGAATGACATTGTCTTCCGTGATGAATGAAGGGTGTGGCGACATCGAGGGGAAAGACGTACTTTGACAATGTTCCGGAACCAGTGTTAGTACCTTTCATGCAGACGTTACAGAATGCCGCTCTCCAACATGATAATGTAAGACCCTATACTATGGTTACAAAAAGGTTCCTGGAGCATGTTGGATTGCAGATTTTATCTTATCCTGCACAGTTACCGGACTTATCAGCGATTAAACATGTCTAAGGTATGATGGGTCGGTGGCTTGTAAGACAAGTACCCAAGTCTCCTGAGAAGGTGAACGAAATTCGATACCATCTAGAAGTTCCATAAAACGAGATACCCCACTTAATCGACCGCTTAATATAGAGCATGGATAGAAGAGTTAATGTATCCATTGTCTAAAATGTACATGATTTAATCATTCCTTTTAATGTTATTCAATATTGGAAAGTGGATAAACAGCACATTTTATTTTCAACTACATAAAAGGGGCAGATTGTTAGTAAAATACATAACAAATAAGCAAAAACGAAAACAAATATTTATAAAATTTGTTACACTTATGGATAAATTGATTACAGTTCAACAATTTGAAATTGTGAATTTTGACTATGCATCCATAACAAAAAGTGATTCATAAATGATTCTTAAATATTTTTTAACATCTGGAACAAAAAAGTTACAAACCATTCACTGAAAAGTGCGCCAGTACCCAGCCTATTTCTTAGCCATCCAATAAACATAATGATTGTTGATGTTTATTCCTTTAAATGAAAGTGGGTTTTGATTTTTTTAAAACCAGCAGCTTCATAATATTTCTTACTTACGAGAAAACCGACACAAAACAAAAAATGTTAAATTGAAAAAAACGAGTTTCAAAAGTGTTTATTTCATTATGACATATGGTTCTTTATACGTTCTTTTTTCTTTTTTACCGATAAAATACCATCGTTTCTATAAAAAGAATGTACCTCTTTACGTATGTTGATGCAAAAATCTCAAAATTGATAAATTTTTAATTTTAGCAAATAAGCGATGTGGTCAGCTGAAGCATTGCTGCACTTTTTTGACTTACAAACTAACCCAGTCTCATCAGCATTGAAGATCTAGTCAGAAGTGTAGGAATTAACAGAAATAATTTCTGCACTTTCAATCTTATATCATGTAAAGAATGTCTGTTTGTATCTTTGAAACTAACTGTGGTTTGCAGAAAAAGATGGCTTTTTTTCAGTGAAAGATGTTGTTGGTGTAATTGATTAAGTAGTGTATTGGGATCCTCTTTTGAGTTATGTCTTCTCCACATTTCCCATTATAAAGCCGCCGACAGATCACCGCCGGTGGTAATCGAAATGACTTCGCGATATGATGGCTTGGTTGAGTCGGTACCATTTTGTGTTTCAGGATAAGTTGAAGCTCATAGACAGATAGAATACCGAAAATATATCATTGAAAAAGCAAGTAAATGATTTGTCTGACCGTATTAGTAATTTGGACCAGTACTCTCGCAGAAATAATTTAGTGCTGCAAGGCGTCCAGGAGAAGGATATTAAGGACCTCTTGAAAGTGTTGAAAACTATGGGTGACTTCATTGGGGCTCCTGTGTCTTTAACGGATGATGATGCGATTCATTGTGTCCCTCATTTTGCTAGAAGTCAAAATCGTGGAACAAATTCAAAAAGTGTTCTGGTTAAGTTTTGCAATCGTATTACCAGGGATAGCTTTCTATCTGCTGCACAACTAAAGAGGCGGTTTTGTCCTCCAGCTTCGCCTCCTGGCTTGTGTATTGTTGGTATGTCTGAATGCTGTTTCATTAATGAGTACCTTACGCCGGCAAATAAATTTTTGTTGAATAACGTGAGGAATCCTGGTAGAGAGAAGGGCTACAAGTTTGTCTGGACGCGGGACTGCAGGATTTATATTCGGAAGAAAGAAACTGCACGCCCCTTACCAATCAAGAAGCTCGCTAATATTAATAAACTTTAAATTTTTATTTATGTCGATTTTTAGGTGCATTTCTTTCCGATGTTATTACTGGTACAATGGCTTTGTCATTTTACTATGAAAACGTTCGGGGTCTTCGCACTAAGTTGCAAAATTTAAATAATAATCTTTTAAATGGGGAGCTTGATGTTGTGTATCCTACTGAGACATGGTTACATCTCGGAATCTATTTCTCTGAGGGGTTTCCTTCCTCCTATAACGTTTTTAGATGCGATCGCCCTAACGTCGTCGACGACAGTTTGCGTGAAGGGATTGGTCTTGTTACTGTTGCATCGTACCTTCCCGCAACTCTTCAGTTCGACTAATTCAACGGAGTTAATGCTGTCGGTGTGACTCTGCGCTCGGGTTTCTTAACGCACGTTTGCTGTGTTTATATTCCCCCTAATGACGTTACCGCGTTAGAATAATTTTTTAGATCAAATTACTTTAATTGCCGAAAGTAGACCTGATGATCGCTTTATCATTTGTGGTAATATTAATTTACCTGAACTAAACTGGTCACTTGACCTTAGTTATCTTTGCGGTCTTTACCAACTAAATTATCATAAAATTGTTTCTTTTAACACAATTGATTTTATAATCACTAATTCTACTGATTTAATTCCAATTTCACTTTGTAATGATCCACTGGTTCCTCAGGGCAGTACGCACTCCACTTTTGAGATTTTCTGCTCAATTCGTTTTGCTCGTTTATTACCTATAGGTCATAATGATGACTTTTGTTTTAAAAAAGCCAGTTTTTCTGAAATGAATGAGTACTTGAATGCAATTGATTGGGAATCTGAAGTCGTAGTCATGATATCAATGATGCTGCTCAAATCTTTTATGATTATGTAAATACTGCTATACGTACATTTGTTCCTTTAAAACGTACTGCTGCCAAGGATTTTCTTATTTGGGTCTCACATAAAACCATGAAACAAATTCAGGAGAAGAGGAGGGTACACTGTAAAGGAAACGGTTTGGTAATCGACTTGACTACCTCACTTTTTCCATTCTAAGGAGTCGCGCAAAGTATCTAATCCATAATAATTATATTGTGTACGTTGAAACAATTGAAAGCAATATTCAATCTGACCCAAAGAAATATTGGGCTTTTAGTAAGTCTAAAAGACATGCGGATATCATTCCTTGTAATATGTCATGGAATGGAACTATTGTCGGTGACGGAATCAGAGTGTGCTCATTGTACGCTGATTGCTTTTAATCAGTTTTTAAGGATCCTTCTCCAGTTCAACGTATTGTGCTGAACTGCGCTCTATTGTGCTGAGCTCTTATGGGCATCAAGGTTTTTTTGTCCCTTCCTCTAACTATTTTATTTAATGTCTTGTTTAGTACGGGTGTCTTTCCTTCAATGTGATAGCAGGCTTTTATTCTTCCCATTTTTAAATCTGGGAATCGTAATTGTATTTATAATTACCACCCCATATCTATTTTGAGAGCATTCGGGAAAGTGTTTAAGAAACTGATACAAGCACCTCTATTTTTTGCCCTTAAATCTAAAATCAGTTCTAGACAACATAGTTTTAATGGCTTTTACTCTAATCCGGTGTCTCTTCCTTCTGGTGTTCTCCAGGGTAGCCATCTAGCCCCTTTACTCTTTAAAATTTATGTTAATGACGTATTTGAAGTTGTTCAATATGCCCATTGTTTAATGTACGCTGATGATTTAAAACTGTTCCTCCGTATTTTTTCGCCTCTTGATTGTTCTAGACTGCAGTCTGACTTGAACAATCTTCAAGCTTTTTACTTCAATAATCACATCTCATTGAACTTATTGAAGTGTAATATTATTTCCTTTTCTAGGAAAATTAACTCGATCAACTACAATTATAGCGTCGCTGGTGAGATGTTGTAACGTATTTCATTCATTAAAGATTTGGGCATTACATTTGATTGCAAATTATTGTTTAATATACAGGATGATACTGTGGTCATTAAGGCCTGGCGTATGTTAGGTTTTATTATGATGTCTGTACAAGCTTTTTCTAATGTTAATGCGGTTAAATCTCTTTATTTTGCCTATGTATATAGCGGATTCAACTTTTGCAGTGTTGTTTGGAATCCAGAACTGTATAAATCCAGAATTAAGCGCATTCAAACCAAATTCCTAAAATACCTTTGTTTTAAGTCTTCTGTTCAATTCATTAATTACGAATTAACTTGCACATCGTTTCGTATGCTAACACTTAGCCAGTGTCGCTTTTATGGTGATATATTATTTTTTATAAACTTATAAATAATTATTTTGACTCTTCTGAGCTCGTTGGTTGTATAGACATTTATGTTCCACCTAGACTTTTGCGCTATGACTTTCTATTTATGACACCTACACCCAGAACGAATGCCTGCCAGAACTTTCCGTTAGTAAGGATGGTAAGATCCGTAAATCGTCTCGATATATTCGATATATATATATATATATATATATATATATATATTACTAAATTTTTCCCTATTGTTATGAACTGTTATTTTATATGTATAGTTTTGGTTGTTTATGGCACAGTTTCTTTCTGTTCGGCCTGTTACTGCTCCCAATTGGGATTAAATAAAAAGAATAACGTCTCTCACTTATGAAAATATGATTATAGAGTACATTTATCTACTGGCAAAAGTTTAAGCACCGTATAAAGCGAGGGATAGGTATACTACCTTTTTCTTGAAACGTGTTGATTTGTATTGACAATAAAAATTTACAATCGAATAGGTGTAAAGCTTGATAAAACCAGATTAACCACTTCAACGTTCATATGAGCACTTCACGTTCAACCAAGCATCATTTCAAGCAAGCCGCAATGGCTATTGCGGCCGTTCGGCTAAGCGAAAACTTCAAAAGCGTCACCGTAAAATTACATTAACCCGCGTTCAGCTTTTGCCCTAACCACCGCCATACCCAGTTTCGCTTTAATTATAATATGAGCAATTATGACGCAGCGATTAAATCTATACGCGCTCCGATGTTGACCCGATACAAATCGTTCACACTATATGAATAATTTATAATGTTATTATAGCTAACGCACTGTTTAATATGAAATCATATAAAAATAGATACATAGATATAAGTATTAAAATTTTTATTCTACTAGCCTAAAATCGGTATCTTTTTTCTTCTTTTGAAACCGAACGCAAAGAAATAATCCAAGTGCAAAGCACACTGCACACACGATCCCGTACGTGAGTTTGCTACGCTTTAATTTCGCCAAAAGGGATGAAACTTCCATAAAAGTTAAAAAGTAGGGAGCTCCGTTCGATGGAGGAGTAACAAAAACTTGTTTTCTATCCGGAGATAAGCTCAACTCGCCGATCGCTGTTAATATACTTCCACTTTTCAGCATCTTTTCAGTTGTTTGGATTCCGGTTTGTTTAACTCCGAGTATATGCGACCACGCGTGGCTGATTACTTCTTGCGCATTTCCGCAATAAGTATCGCTGATTATGTCCATATCGAGCATTGCAGCTGAAAGCGGTGCCAAAATTTTTACGCTTTGCTCGCTATTCGAAATCGTAAAAGGGACAACATTTCGGATTTTTCGTATTATTCTTTGCCGGTCGGACCAGTGACCCTCCGTTAACTGGGCTATATGCTCCCTTAAGATGATGTATTGCACGACGCCGTTAACTTTCGGGTTGGAATTGCTTATAATAGGTACTCCGATGGGTTTAACGACTCCTTGGACGCAAGCGTAGGGTATTCGGTTTCCCGGATAGTCCATTACGACATTCTTCAGATCGTTTGTTATTCCAAGCTGCGGAGCATTCTCAATTTGATTGATGATCACTTTTTTCTTGTAGTACGCCAAGAAGCACGCCGCGAACACCATCGCGTCCACGGCCAAGATTATCGTTTCAATTGGAAAATCCATTGCGAATATTCCCCTAAATTAATAACGTTAATTAAAAAAATATTAGTTATTAAGACGAGTTTTACGACATGTTTATCATTTTGACAACTTCCAAAATTGGTAACAATATGAAAAGTGACACGAATTTGATGTTTATTACAAAAATCAAAGGAGATTTGAATCTGTGCTAACAAATTTTTTAGCTGATATTTTCCTTATTAGTTAAGCTGACGAAAAACTTAATGTAACATTTAAAAGTTCGATTCTATCTATATGGGGATTTCGTCTGCCGATCAGTTGATAACTGGTAGATAGATCAATAAAAAATGAAGGTCATCGCTTTGTACTTTAAATCCTAATGTAAGAAACTGTTATCACAGTCCAAAAGGGCGTTTCTTTAAGTATCTTTATCCGGGTTTTGTTGTGAATAGTTGTCGATATTTCAGCAAGATATCTTAAAAATTCCATTTAAGGCGATTTTTTAAAAGTGATTGTGGAAAATTGCTGTTTTTCAACTTGCCTCGCAAAACTAAAGATCTAAATTTCGCAATAAAGTCAGCACACCTCACGCAATCAGGGATCACGTTCACATAATTATACAAAAACGATTGCTTAATTTGATTGATTTATGCCTAGGAATGGTAACACAAGAACGATGCCTCAAATTAAGGTGGTGAACATCAGTCTTGAACTTTATTTTATTAACCAAATAAGGAGGCTTCACACAGCAAAATACAGCACTACAATAATTAAAATGAGGAAGAACTTGTGAATCACATAAAAGTGGCGTCAGTTCATAAGAAAGAATATTTTTGTTACCATAAAGCGCCTTCAACGGTCCAAATGCCCTACCACAAAGCATACTCACATGATCAGAAAAAGACAGCTGTTCATCAATCATCGCACCTAGGCTTTTTGGTAAACAAGATACTTAGCATTTTATTATGATTAATCAGTTACTCGACTGCATGCATCCAGCAACTAATCCGGAAAGAAGCTACAGTATAGTATCATCCGCATGCAAATTACAAGTAGAAATTGTGAAAAGTATGGAACCCATGTAGAGTATCAGACACAATTGCCATAGAAGACGAGATTGTATCCTTCACCCTAAGTGACTGTTACCTATCCTGAAAATAATTCCGAAACAACACAACAGCAGCATCACTAATTCCAATGTAATGTGGGATTGATAATAATAATAATAATTTTATTGATAAACACAGCTATACAATACGTCACTGAACAAGTATAATGAAATCAAATTGTTATTTCTATTCTACTGTTTTCCTCAAAGAATTCGTTCACCGAATATAAACAATGCACTCCCAAATGTTTTTTCAACAATGACATCATTTTTTTAAACGGCAAATTTTTTATGTTATTTGGTAGGTGATTATACAGCCTTACACCCCAGTAGTGAGCATTATTTTGGGTCTTTGTCAACCTCTGTTGCGGTATTCGTAACTCTTCTTAATTTCTTGTGTAATGGTTGTGGATGTCGCAATTTTTTGGCAATTTATTAATGTTCTTCACTGTTTGCTTAATACAAGTTATAATATAAACAGAAGGAATTGTATCTTGCTTTTTGAGAAGTAAGGTCTACGGCTCTCCCGACTTGGAATGTTAAACAACGCACGTATTGCAAGTTTTTGCAGTAGGAAAACTCAGTCAGCCGCTTGTATTACACCCCAAAACAAAATGCCGTAAGTGGCCAAACTATGGAAGGAGGAGTAATAAGTTAGTTTCGTAGCCTCTAAGGTACCTATACTTCTAACTCTTCTAATACAATATATAGCTTCATTTAATTTATTTGCTAGTTCCTGTATGTGTGTGCACTATTTTAGATTATCATCCAAATGTATTCCTAGGAATTTTATGGATTGCGGTTCTCTGCTATTGCCGCCTTTGTTAAATGTTATGCATTGAGTTTTATTCTGATTTATTGTTAGACCATTGTCAACGAACCACTGCCCCGTTAATGATAGTGTTTCTTTCGATATTTCTTTTAATATTTGTGGTGATGATTCTGCTGACATGATGGTGGTATCGTCAGCATATAAACATAATGAACTACAAGGAATCGCATTTGGCAAATCGTTAATATAAATCATAAATAGTAGGGGACCTAAAATAGATCCTTGAGGCACTCCCATCGTAATTTCTGCCTTCTCCGATGCTTTTTGTCCCACTGTTACAATTTGTTTTCTATTTTCTAGATAAGATTTTAAAATGGCACATGACACTCCACGTACACCATAGTATTCTAACTTTTCTATCAAAAGATGATGGTTTACACTATCAAAAGCTTTACAGAGGTCGATACTCATTAATTCTACAAACTGTCTCTGATCAATTGCAGTAAAGATCCCTTGCACAGTTTCGTAAATCGCGGTATCAACAGATTTTCCTTTACGATATCCGTGTTGGTAGGTAGTGAAAAAGTTATTTTTTTCGAAATATGCTGAAATTCTGTCTGCTATTATGTATTCAAATATTTTTGATAGAATGGGTAGTACTGAAATTGGTCTATAATTTTCTGGGTTATTCTCTTCTCCTTTTTTATATATAGGAATAACTTTCGCAAGTTTTAACTCATCAGGAAATATTCCACGTTCGATACATATATTTATGAGATACGAAAGATGCTCAGATATACTATCCATTGTTTTCTGTAGGAAAGTTACGGACGTTCCATAGATGTCTGTAGTATGTTTTAATTTCAACTTCTTGCCTATCGATATTATTTCTTATTTATAGCAATAGATCACGATTTAAACGGTCAAAAGCCTTAGTGAAGTCCAAAAGAATCAAAATTATTAACCTTCCCTCATCAAAAGATTATTATTATTATTAAAGACGTCATGTCATCAGTATGGTCCAACAGCGCAACAGCACAGCCATAGTGTTTCCTGAAACCCTATTGTCTATCTGGTACAATATTATTCTCATTCAAGTGCCTTTCAAGAACCTTTACAGATTTTGACTTCACCAGTGGAGTTACTAGACCATACTTTCAGACAGATGAAAATACAGACTTCCGAAGAGAGATATTAAAAATCTGACACAAAACGTTAAGTGTGCGAGAACAGCATAACCTTATCATATCCAAAGAAATCCCATCAGAACCAAGACCACCCAATTCTAAAGATGATAATAAATTCTCAACTTTATTAGCTGAAACACGCGCAAACGTCAAAACATCTTTCACACTACGCATCCTATTATCACGATAATAACTCATCAAATCCTGATTTTGAGGAACTTGAGCACTTGTGTGAATATTTCATCGTGATGTCTTATGAATTCTATTTCTGGTATTTTTTTAAAAATGATTATAGATAGTTACTGTCTCATCCGGACTTTTTATCAAATTGACACAGCTTTCAGAAAATATTGATGATAAATTCAGTGAATGAATTTTTGTTTATTTTACTTTTGCATTTTTGTTTTTCCTGTAATTCTTATTTCGAAGGTGGAAAAAGAAAAACCCTTAATCCGTACATTATGTGTACATCCCAATTTTGATCTTGCAAACAGATGTTATTGTAATAGATGGTTACAATAAAAATCGATTTATTCAGTGAAACGTTTACAGAAACACGTGTCTGTTAAGGCAAAATGGTAATTCTTTCGAAACAAAATAGTAGCTATCTTAGTTACTATGAAAATATAGATTGCAACAGCATCATCTAGTCCTTAATTGCCAGTTTTTAAACTTCTGACATGAAGATATTGCCTTTTGACAACAATATTTGGTATTTTGGAAGCAAAATTAAATTTTATATTTACTTCTGCCACCAGTATTTAGTCTTTAATTAACAGTTTTTGGACTATTTACGTCAAAATGTTGCATTGGGTCCAATAATATTTAATATTTTAAAGCAAACTCTAAGGATTTATAAACAGTATCTTGTACCTTTTCGATGAAAATATTTTCTGCTACCATTTCTACAAGCAGTAAAAAGTCATTTGGCAGCATTTCAACTCTTCCAACGGCAATATCAAGTGTCTTTCGGGGACATTTCAAATCATCTAGAAACAGTATCAAGTCTTGTGGAAGCAATTCAAGTCTTCATGAAATCTTCTGAAAGTATATTAAGTTTTCTAGAAGCAGTATCAAGTCTTCTGGAAACATTTCAAAGCTTTTGGAAGTAAAATTAAGTCTTCCATAGGCAATACCGAATCTTCATTTTAAGTTTTGGAACAGTGTCAAATCTCCTAGAAGTAGTATCAAGTCTTACAGAGGTAGTATCAAGTCTTCTGGAAGCAGGTCAAGCCATCTGGCTGCTACCAGATGGCTTCAAGTGCTCTGGAGGTATTTCAAATACTATCAAGTCTTCCAGAAGCAGTATCGAGTCTTCTGAGGATGTATATCAGGTCTTCTAAATACATTTCAAGTCTTTTTGAAGCAGTTACAGGTCATCTAGAAGCAGTATCAAGTTTTCTGGAAGCAGAGCAAGTCTTTTAGAAGGTGTAACAAGTCTTCTATAAGCCTTGTAAGTCTTCTGCAACCATTTTAAGGCTTCTCGAAATAATACCAAGCCTTCTAAAAGCAATTCAAATTCTCTGGAAACATATCAAATATTTTGGAAACAATATTAGGTCTACTAGTAGCGGTATCGAGTCGTCTGGAAGCAGTTCAAGTTTTTTCAAATCTTTTTAAAAACAGATCAAATCAGAAAAACATTTCAAATCTTCTTGAAACAATATCAAGTCTTTTGGAAGTATGTCAAGTCTACTGGAAGCAGCATCATGTTTCGTAGAAGCAGCGCAAAGTCTTCCAGGGTCAGTATCATATCTACAATAACAGTTCAAACCATCTGAAAGCGGCTCAAGCCTTTTGAGAAGTTGTAAAATTTTTTGGAAGCAATAACAAGTCTTCCAGAGGCAATTTCAAGTTTTTTAGAAGCATTTCAAGTCTTCTGGAAGCATTGTCATATCTTCTAGAAGCATTGTCAAATCTTCTAGAAGCAATGCCAAATCTTCTAGAAGCGTTATCAAGCCTTCTTGAAACATTTCAGTTCTTCTGGAAGCAGCATCAATCATAAAAATAGACAGCAATAGACAAGTATTGTCTCATATTGTATCAATTTGATACAGGAAGTCCGGATTTGGTTCTAAAAACGAAGTCCAGATAAGAGTTAACGGATAAATATTTTGATAAATGTACACCAATTCTAATAAACTTATGTCATTTTCTCACTGGTAGAGCCTATGAAGTGAACAGACGACTAGTTTTTGTGTTCAAACTTCTTGGAATTGGTTTAACAGGAATAGAGATATTCTGTGGAATTACGGACTTACCTAAATCAATTATCCAATCATTTTACGATAAAGTCGCAAATGATATTCGCATTGTTACAAAAAATATTTGTGAATTGTGCATGAAAGTTGCTATTTAAGAGGGAAAAGAATTACAATGTCGAATTCAACGTTTCTGGAGATGGTAATTGGAAGAAACGAGTATTAACGGATGAGTATCCGTTTTAGCAAATCTTATTGATTAATTAACAGTTTATTATAGCCTTGCAATAAAAAGAAATATTAACCCATCAGTTGAAACTATGAAAAACGCAATATGATCAACGAATTACCATAAAATATCTACCGATGATAGGCCACAGTATGATAAGCGTCTATTCGGTGAAGATACTTGGTATTCGTACCAGAAATCGAAAGCCTCTGAAACTTTAAAGATTTTTAAACAAATATTTCTTTCCTGTAGGTATTCAAGAGGTAATGAAACCAGTACATGATAAATCTGATACAGATTTACTAGAAAGCTGTTTAACAAAGAAAGCTTCAAAGGTGTCATTTGGTCTGTTTCCAAAAGTACACTACAGAGGCGCAAAAATAGTTGGGCCAGCATTTCATATTATATTCAACGATAGATATATCGGAGTATTGCAGATGATGCGCTTATTAAACCTAGTATTACGTCCAACTGGACTGCATATATCTAAAAATTAGATAAAAATATATCGATAGCTAACAGTAGAGCTCAACAGGAGACGAAAGAACCCAGAAAAGTGAATAAATTATTATAGTATATAAGAATATAAGAATTTTCAATCATCTTCAATTCCAATTATCTTCAATCAGAACGGGAATCGCTGGTTGAAGATAATTCGTAAAATATTTGGTTTTAACGATATCTCAAAGCCCAATCGATTAAACCGATTTGGTTCAAATTTATAGCACTTCAAAATGTTATCTAAGGCGTGACGTAGAATTTTTTCGATTAGATGCCATCTTCAAAAGTTATTAATCTTTTTCTATTCAAAATTTCGATGAGTTATTTTAAACAGCTTTTTCAAAAACTTATTTCTTAAAAAATTCCTACATCACGCTTTAGCTATAACCTTTCTAAATGAGGAAAATAATTTGCTTTTGTATCTCGAGCAATGCCTACACTATATCCAATCACAACTCTAACATTTTATAATATCTATTATTCATTAATATTACAAATAGTCTACAAAACTAAGGTGTGTATGTGGGTAGCAAAGATTCTTTCATATATTATTGGTTGTGTCAAAAAACTACACTAACAATAAGACTAAGACTACGAGTTAGTTGTTTTAATCGCCAAATTTTAAAGAAAGTACAATACTAAATATTTACTTAAAATGGAACTGGAAGAAACTGTTTCTCTCCTTCTGAAGACACAAATGCACCTTACATTCATGCAGAACACATGCAATTACACCTTACATCCCCCCATTTTACATCTAGAATTGTCTATGTTATTGTCGTGTTGTGGAAGATACAGTTCTTGATTGGTCTGACTTCATTGCAGTGGTTTTTAGAAGGTGTAAAAGAATCGGAATTTGCATGTCTTCCGCATTTTGAAGGATCTTTGAAAAATGTCAAGTATTCAGCTGTAAATTTTCTAAATGCAAAAAAGGTCTAATCATACAAACAGTGCACTTTTTAGATCTGACGAAAGACCTGCAGATATTTATCAAAACGTTGACTGTCCGTGATATGATTGTTATACAGGGTGATTCATTAGCTGTATGACAAACTTTGGCAGATGAAAGGTGATGCGATTCTAAGCAAAAGATGTTATATGGGTCCGATTCATTTTGGTTAACGAGTTACAAGCCTTTGAAAATTTTACACAGTTTAATAGGAAAGATTAGCAACAATAATTATGAAACACAAATACAAAGTTGGCTGTGATAACAAAACTAAGTTCTTTATGTCAAACATTTCAATTTACTCTATTCTGTGTGTATTAAAGTTTATAATTGTCAGAGTTAAGAATATGCAGATATTATTTTTGTATACGAGCTTTGTAACGGAAACGCTCGGGAAGCAGCATGAAAAATACCTTCCAAATAGGTTTCCAAATAGACATCAACCTATCCATACAGTGTTTTGTGCATCATTTCGCTGACTGGGAGAAACAGGTAACCCCGCTCCACCACATTCCGTTTATCCCCATGAAGTGAACGTACAAAATGAAGAACGTGTAATTGATTTATTACTTGACAACCCTTCAAGTAGTACTCGGCGTATAGCGAGCATGTTACAAATATCCCAAAGTTTTGTATGGCGTGTATTGAATCGAGAAGTATTACATCCGTTTCATCGTCAAAATGTTCAAGCATTACATCCTGGAGATACTGAGCAACGCTTAGCATTTTGTCACTGGATTATTCAGCAACATGCTAAAAACAATAACTTCATTTCCCAAGCTCTGTGGTTTGATGAAGCGTGTTTCACTAGGGACGGCATAAATAATTATCATAATAAACATGTGTGGTCCTTGCAAAATCCACATGTAATTAGACCAGGAAGATTTCAGCAACGGTTTAGTGTAAATGTTTGGGATGGCTTTTTTAACAATTCTTTGCTACCTGTATGGGTGATAAATGAACGCTTAAATGCAGATATGTACAGAAATTAACATCGTTCAAAATATGTGGTATCAGCACGATGGTGCACCACCACATCGAGAAAGAATAGTCATCGCTTGGTTACATGAACATTTTGCAAACAAATGGATTGGCAATGGAGGTCCAGTAGTCTGGCCACCACGATCCCCAGATCTAAATCCGCTGGATTATTATTTCTGGAGAAACATGAAGCAGCTTGTGTACCATGTAGAAATTACTACCCGTCAGCAACTACTGGACAGAATTCAAGATGCAGCTAATAGCATACGGAATGATCCAAATATCATACGTCGCATGACAGAATCTTTACTTCGTCGATGTGAGGCGTGCATTCAAGCTGAAGACGGACATTTTGAACAATTTTTGTAACTTTTAAACTTATTTTTACGTTGCATTTTCATTTGCCTATTAAACTGTGTAAAATTTTCAAAGGCTTGTAACTCTTTAACCAAAATGAATCGGACCCATATTTATATAACATCTTTTCCTTAGAATCGCATCACCTTTCATCTGCCAAAGATTGTCATAGAGCTAATGAATCACCCTGTATATCTGTATCGATTCTGGTCGTCCAACATTTATGTATTGTTTGTCCAATTTACTCAATCTCTTGCAGTTGTCGACCGATGCCAACAAAATTAGATTCTGTCATAACATTTTTGTTATCGTACCATTTTGTCAGAAAAAATTTCACGACAAGATGGTCGATGCGTGAGGTGTACGTTTATTTCGCTCCGCATGAAGAAGATTAGTTTACAAGGTTTACTGTTGATTTGTAGAGTGATTAGTGAATAATTGGAGAAATGGCAGGTGATAGAACTCGATTCGCTTCTGAGAAAAGGGATATTGTTAAATCCTGCATTGTAGAGCTTGTAAAAGATGAAACATTTTTGCGTTTATTAAGCGAAAATATTGCTCGAGAGGTCGATCGAGTTTTCAAAGAAAAAATAGTGAAACTTGAAGAGTGTGTAACTGAGTTAAAGGAGGACAACAAGAGACTGGAGCGATTGGTTGTCGAGCTGGAGGATCGCAACGAGGAAACAGTCGAACGCTGCGATGCCTTGGAGCAGTACTCCCGTCGTACGTCGGTAAGGATTAGCGGTATGGACCACTGCCCGAATACTGAGGTGGAAATCAGTGTTTTACGTCTTTTCAATGAAAAGTTGGAAGTTCCTATTGATGCTAACAAAGTTGATAGATGCCATCATATCGGAAAACCGGTTAACGATAAACAGGGCGTAATTGTGCGTTTTGTGTCTTACAAAGATAGACGATTAATTCTTCAAAAGCGGAAACTGCTGAAGGGGTCTCGTATCCGTATTTCTGAAGACCTCACGGCGACTCGATATAAATTATATCAAAAAGCTGTGGCCAAATTCGGTATGAAGTCTGTATGGACCTCCGATGGCAGAATCTTTGTTCGGGTTAAGGACAAAAAGGTTAAAATATTGAATTTTGATGATTTGGATAAATTATAACATTTAATCTAATTGTTTCTTCTTGTACGCACTTATATTAAACCTAATGTAGACATTATGTTTCGTAAGTCAATTGAATCTTATTATTCTGTTAAATTTTTTTTTTTTTTAATTTTTAAATTTTTTTTTCTTTTCTTTCTTTTTGCGGAGTGAATACCGTGCGACTTATTATTTTCACATAGTATTTCTTTTTGTTATAAAAAGCGAGTTTATTATTATTTGTTAAATTTCAGTTCACATTCTTTTCTCTTCTTTTACTTTTTTACTACTTTTTTACTGCTCTGTATCTTCTTTCTTTTCTTGTTCTTGTGGTCTTGCTGTTAAATGAGGATCGGCCATTTGAATGTTAGGTCGTTGCCAGCTCACTTCGCTGCTGTTAGGGATCTAGTTGTTGAGGAGGCTTTTGATGTATTTACTTGTTCCGAGACATGGTTGTATCCTCGTGATGATCTTTCCATTTTTTCTATCGATGGATATGCTCACTACTTTGTTGGTCGTACGGGTCGTGTGGGGGGAGGAGTGGGTGTCTACGTCCGTAACGCGTATAAATTTGAGGTTATTGTTGAAGAAATGTTAAGCTTTATTGAGCAGTTATGGATTCGTCTCCAGTTCGGTAGTTCTACCGTTATAATCGGTACTGTATATAGACCAGGTCCGCAAGCGGATCTTTTCTTCAATAGCTTGGATAGCACTCTGTCTACCGTTTTCCCTCTCACAGATGATATTGTCTGTGTTGGTGACTTCAATATTGACGCGCACAACAACTCCGGAATATATTACACTCACTATTTGCCTCTCCTTGCATCTTTTGGGCTTACTCAAATAATAGATTCTCCCACTCGCATTACTCCTACGTCTTCTAGCTTAATTGACCACATAATTGTTCCTGTCGATACTCACATTGATGACAAGGGTGTGGTTCCCGTCCACAATATTGCCGACCACTCCCTTATATTTGTTAAATTTGATTTTTCTAAGTCTCAATATCAACCACCTCGTTCTATTCGTTACAGAGATTTTAATCATTTTTGTCTTGCTGATTTTGAGCGAGACTTGGCTGCTACTCCGTGGGCTGATATCTTATATCTGAATGATATTGATGATAAGGTTTCACTCTTCAACTACTACATGTTACTTCTCTTCGATTTACATGCACCTGTTAAAACTATTTCATCCAGGCGAGGATACCGTCCTTGGGTGACTGATAATCTTAAATTCCTGATGAAATATAGGGATGAGGCTTATCTAAAATTTAAAAAATCCAAACTTCCTGCGGACTTTTCGTACTATAAAGAGTTACGCAATTTTACAAATTCTTGTATTCGGAGAGAGAAAAGGGCATATATAGAGTCCGTTTTGAACTCTAATAATAGTCGTGAACTGTGGAAGTCTTTTAATAGGATGGGAATCATTAAATCTAAACAGCGGTCAGTACCAGTAGCTTTATCCGATGTTGAAGCTATTAATATTTCTTTTTTGTCTTCACAAGTTGATTCTTCCGGTGATCCTGATGTCATTTCTCATTTTCTCTCCAATACCCACCCGTCTGTCAGCAATGAATTTGTCTTTTCTCTTTCCACTGAGGAAGAGATTGGTGAAATTTTACTGTCTTTTAAAACTGCTGCTATTGGGTCTGATGGCATTGGTATTAAAATGTTAACTATGTGCTGCCCTTTTATTCTACCCTACTTGTGTCACATTATCAATGTTTGCTTGGAGTATGCTGTGTTTCCTTCCGCTTGGAAGACTGCCCTTGTTATGCCTCTTCCTAAAACCAGCAACCCTGCAAGTTACAGTGACCTTAGACCTATTAGCATTCTCTCGGTTCTCTCCAAGGTTCTGGAGAAAATCATCAGTTTACGTCTACGCAGTCATTTAGATACGTTCAAGATTCTACCATGCACTCAATCTGGTTTCAGATCCGGTTTCAGTTGTAGCACAGCACTTTTGGAAGTTTGCGATAACATTATCCGGAAAATTGATCGCAAATCTGCTTCTGTTCTTGTTTTACTTGACTTTTCAAAAGCTTTTGACACTGTGCATCATGAGATACTTCTTGCCATTCTTCATTACATTGGATGTTCTCGCAATGTGTGTTCTTTCTTTAAGCACATAAATAGTGTAATCGCAAGCAGATTGTCACACTCAATGGCCTGCAATCAGTGGAAGCATCCGTTACGTCTGGGGTGCCTCAGGGATCGGTTCTTGGTCCTTTACTTTACTTAATTTATACTTTTAATCTAACTGATGTTCTGAGGCACTGCTCTGTGCATATGTACGCCGACGACACGCAACTGTATTTTTCTTTTACTCCGGATCAACTTTGCGTTGCTCAGGAATGTATTAACGACGATTTGCAAAGGTTAATCACTCGTGCGTCTCAGCTATGTTTAAATATTAATGCTAAGAAATCCTCCGTTATGCTGTTTGGGTGTCCATCCTTCCGTGATTCTATGCGCAAGTCTCTATCTATTAAGATTGGTGATGTTTCACTTAACTTTACTGAAGAGGCTAGGAATGTAGGTATTGTTATAGATTCTTCTTTTAGATTTCGATCTCATGTTTCAAACCTTATTCGTAGTGCTTACTCTACCCTTCGACACCTTTACAGTAATCGTTGCTTACTTAATCTACGTTTAAAAATACAGTTATGTGAATCTTTGGTTTTGTCTCTCTTTAATTTCGGTGATGTCTTATACGGCTCTTGTATAGATAACTTTACTTCCACTCGTATTCAACGTGTTCAAAAGGCTTGCTTGCGTTTCATTTTTGGTTTGAGAAGGAGAGATCATGTCTCGAGTGCTCAAGGTCGGGTCAACTGGCTTAATACGGCGAATCGGAGGTCTCTACACGCTGCTTGTCTCTTTCACCGAGTCATTTTATATAAAACCCCTCCTTATTTCTGGAACAAAATTTGCTTTCGCTGTGATGTTCATAATTTGAACATTCGTCATCGTTTCACGCTTACGATACCAGCTCACCGTACTGAACTTTTCAAAAGGTCCTTTTCGTATTCTGTTTACAAAGTTCTCAACAGCATCCCAGAGCAAATTAAGCAGCGGAGTGAGCAATCCTTTAGATCAGCCTACAGATCTCATTTGCTTCAGCAGCAGCGCCAATAGACTCTTATCTTTTTTTTTTTGTTGTTCTTTTTGTTTTCTTTCTTTCTCTTTCCTTCTTTTCTTGTACATGTTGCTCTTATGTTGCTTTCCTTCCTTTTTGTTGTTTTTCTTTTTTTCTCTTCTCTTTCGTCTCGTAAGTCTTCTTGGATCAATGTCGTTGTTATTATTATTATAAATTAATTCTTAATTTTGTTATTTTGGGGTTGATGAAAAACAGTTATTCCTGGTTTGACCTGGTGTGCTGACTCAATCCCCTTTGGAAGGATACAGTATCGGTTGTTTTCTTTGCTAGTAATAGTATTCGAAGTTTTTTGTATTATAATATTCTGTAATTGTGTCTTTTCAATAAATATTATTATTATTATTATTATCTTCACTCAAACAAATAGTTGATCATGAATAGCTCCTTGATCATGAATTTTAATTTTTTCTCGGTTTAGAGATTATTTTTACCAAACCTATCTAATCTGATCGTTCATGAAATTGAAAGAGTTAATATGTACAAGTCCATGATTAGGTGTTATAATCCTGTCCGAAAGTTGCATCACTACACTCATTGCAGCACCATAATATGATTACAAAGAATTTATTGGTGTACTCGCTCATATTATTGATTTGCAGTTCGCATAAATGCTCACAATATGAATTCCAATGAATTTTTTCTATTGATCTCTACTACTGAAGTTGGTCAAAAGCGAGGTCTATTATATTATACAGCGTATAAACAATGTCGTGGATACCATAGTTTCAAAGATGTGACTTGGAATACAGTAATTGATAAGAATGAACGAATATCATTTTTTAGTAAGATTATATTCATCAAAAATCTTCCATCTTAGCTATTATCCCATCAGTCTGTTATTTTTGTTTTATATCACTTTATTGTAAAGTACTTATCGCAGCGTTGATTTCATTATTCTCATCCATATCTGATCCTCCCCATCCATCATCCCTGTTAATAGCTCTTCATATGTGAGGTATTTACGTGACATTCAGCCAGAAATGGAATTCTTAAGATATCTTGATGAAATATTCAAAACTTATAGAGCAAAGTATGTACTTTTCAATAACCAAAGTGCCTAGAAATCTTTATTCGTCAAGGTCATAAACATTTTTAAAATCAACCCAAATCTTTATAATTTTACAAAGACAGTAGTTTTCTACAATCATTTTTGTAATCACCAAAAATGTAATTTTAAGGTATTATAAGATATTATTATAAGATATTATAAAAGTGTTTACAACATATAGAACAAAATATTGATGTCGCATAATTAATATTAATATCCAAATGTAATATCATCAAATTTAATCAAATTTAAATTGAGTAAATATAATCACCATACGATTTGAGTTAACTCAAAAATTTTTAGGTAATTACGTTAAAAGTTTGTGAGTTAAAATTACGTTATAAAATCCCGAAGAGTTCGTCACAAAACAATCTCTGAAGTAAATCTAATTTCAAACATGATTTTTTAAAATTTTTTCAATAATTGAATTTTCTTAATATCCTCCGTTACAGGGTAAAAATGTGATCGTAAATTTGAACGGTGTGGGTGAAACGGGGAACACAGGTGCTTTTGAAACTTTTCAGCTAAAATAAATTGGCAGTCAAAGCAGTCATTTATATTGCTTTCAGCATCGGACGCGCGCGGAGATATAACAAGATTAAAAAGGTGGGTCTGCGAAAAGCTTCGCGGTAGCGGCTATCTACTCGGATTAACCCGGTGTTATCGTAACGTTCAGGATATATACATCGGGTAAATTAGCATGGTACACCAAACATAAACGCTAGATAAGCTTTTCAAGCACTAACGTCCGCATAGTTAGTTTACGAAACCTATTCACGTGGAAATATTATCAGGACACATCGTAACACAAAAATAAAAAATGATTTATACTAGTGATGGGATGGAATGGATAGTGATATTACGAAGTGTTATATACCGGATATCCGATATCATTTTCAGCCGGATATCAGACTATCCTTTTTGTAAAAGTTTTTTGTAATCCGCTTCGATTTCTAAGTGATACAATTAAAATGTTGTAAAGCAACGAAATTCGGCAAATTTTTATATTTTCGTATTTCTCTCAATATCTATGTATATGGGAACGAAAATGCAAGGGACCAATGTTGTAAAGTTTTTTTGTGATTTGCTCGGATTGAGGTCTTGTAAAACAATGAAATTTAACAAATTTTCATTTTAAAAGACAATATATTGAAGAAAAAATGAAGACGTAAAAGAGGAAAAGACGAAAAGTCGTGAAAAAGAAGACACGAAGATGACGGTAAAAAAAGCAACTAAGACGAGAAGAGAATAAAGACGGAAGAAAGAAGATTGAGGAGAAGTGATTTAGACAGAATGGAAAAACTATGAGATAATTTGAATATATTATAGAATACAACGAAGGCTCCACTAAAAGCGATTATAGCAACTTATTTTTGATTAAGAAGATGTCCGAAAGAACAGAAAAAGATGACGGGGATTTAATATTGGTAACTAAGCTCGATAACAACTGGAAACAAAACTTGATTTTGCTACGAATCATATGACATTAGGGGAATTAAGTTATATTGGCGATATATTTGAAGTTAACAACGATGCCAATGACAAGGACGATCTTGTTGAAATAATCTCATCTTTAAATTATTGGATGATGCTTATCAGTTTACTTATCAGGTAGGAAATGACGAAGAAAATGACGTAGAAAATGATGACGATCATAGCAACGTTGAAGATGAAAGTTGTGATGGAAGTGTTGCTACGAAATCTTACCAACAAAAAAAAGCTAGAGGAGTCAAACAATGAGATTCTGATTAGAAATGTATAACACTGTAACACTATACTGTGAGATAACTCAGTGAGTGCAGTATGTTATGTGCGCTAACACCCAACTTTAAGGCTCACTTTTATCAACCTCCAGTTAAAC
Organism: Onthophagus sagittarius; assembly: GCA_036711965.1. NCBI lineage: Eukaryota > Metazoa > Arthropoda > Insecta > Coleoptera > Scarabaeidae > Onthophagus > Onthophagus sagittarius. The sequence continues at coordinate 18,222,777 of JASERS010000001.1, read as the reverse complement.
TAACTAGTGGTGGCTATATCGATTTTAGGCGCTACCATTGGCTATGATCCCAGGTTATTTAATTCATCTTCGTACTATATCCTCTTAGTGAGATTTCGAATCACAACTCTATCAGTACTTTGTTAGACAGAAACTTAGATTCGCTTCAACGCCAATTCGAAGTTCCGTCGAAATTGAGAACTTTGACTAAGATTCAAGGGCAACTTTCTTCCTATTCGGGCATCCGCGTCGTGTCGTAAATTGTGCTTTACTAGAGGATTTGGTATGTGTGTGACGGAGAAGTCTTCCCGGATTATCCCGAGAAAATTCTAATAGGATCCAGGTCACGATCCATCAACGAGGCTACCAGATCGGAACACACGTCCTAAGTAAGTCTCTTTGCCAGTTCTTCATATCACTTATCTGTCAACGAGATTTCGCAGTAGGGGTTAGATTTAAAAACGGTATTTTTTTTGTTTCATTAAGTAACGTTGGGCATCACGCAGGTAGTTTTGCTTAAGATTAACTTTGTATTTTTTTTTTCGTTATCTTTGTAAATATATAAGTGTGGTTATAATAAATAGATTAAGTGTGGTTAGATCAAGAAGCCACGAAATTCTGAAATAGTGACCGCGCTATTAAATAAGTAGGAGTCCTTCAGACAAAGAATTAGGAAGCGCAAAATACTGTTTCTGGTGGCAGCGGTATTTACCAGAGGTTGAAGTCATTTCAGTGACGGCTTCAACACAAACTGTTAGATGTATTTATTAAGAGGGGGTAAAAGTGGCTAAAAGCGTCAACTTAATTACGTCACCGTTGGCGTAGTAGCGCACGCTTGTATAGCTTACTAAAGTTACTAGGGATAGATTACAAGAAAGTCTTTGACGCTAAACAGTTTAGTGCCCAACTGCAATGGCACAGGAGCTAGGGTTGCTATTTTCAACTTTACAAAGTCTTCGATAGCTGTGCGACAGAGCTGTCAGTTTTATTACCTTATTATGGTCCATCAAATGAGCAAATATAATGCCCAAACCCAACTCTAACTCCCCAATCTAACTCTGACTTTTATTCTATATTTTCTCTGATTAGGTATTTATATTTCTATTTAGGTACCATCATGCACGAAGGTTAAGTGTAATTAATCTGAGACCCTTACATTATGTAATTACGTGTGTAACAGAATTTAGAATTTAAAAAAAGACATAGACTTAGGGCTGCTATTAGCACCTACTACTATTTTCAACTATACAAAGCCTTCAATTGATATGCGACAGAGCTGTCAGATTTATCACTCTATTATAGTCCCTCAAATGAGGAAATATAATAGCAATATTGTACAAAACGCGTCATATACTAATTATATTCATATTCTGTACACTGCCATCCAAAATCTATCAAATACCTATTAAAGATTTATGCAATATAAAGAATTTCAATTCTTCAAGGAGAAATATCAAGTCTTCTGGAAGTATTTCAAATCTTCTAGAAGTAGTACCAAGTCTTCTAAAGCACTAGAGTATTCTGGAAACATTTCAAGTCTTATGGATAGCATCCATAGCATCAAATCTTCTAGCAACAGTATCATGTCTTCTGAAAGCATTTCAAGTATTCTAGGAGAAATATCAAGTTTTTGGAAGCATATCAAGGCTTCTGTAAGCATTATAGGTCTTCTAGAAATATTTCAAGTTTTCTGGAAGCAGTGTCAAATCTTCTAGAAGTAATATTAAATTTTTTGGAAGCATTAAAAGTCTTCTAAAGTATTATAAGTTTTCTGGAAACATTTCGAGTCTTCTGGAAGAATTTCAATTCTTCTAGAAGCACTATCAAGTCTTCTAAAGCATTATAAGTTTTCTGGAATCATTTTAAATGTTCTAGATTAACTCAAAAATAATATAATAATCTTTAAATCAAAGGTTCCCAATCTCTGAATTAGATCCGATATTTTTTAAATTGTTAACTTGAAAAATTGGAAAACTTTCCGTACTTCTCTTAAGAATGTTGAACCCTAATATTTCTGCTTCTAAGTTTAGTGTTAGTCTTAAAGCTAGGTAGGCTTTCGTCTTAACAAGAGCTGTTAAGAGAGCCGGAATAGACAAAACATTAGAGAGAATTATAAGATCCTATCTCACAGTACGAATGGTGATTCTCCCTTGTTGAGAAAGAAAACGAATGATGTGCGGGGTCCCGCAGGGATCGGTAATAGGCGGCACTCTTTGAAACCTCTACTATGATAGAGTTTTTGGAGTAAGAAGGGAAGAAGGAGTAGAAATAATGACGTACGCGGATGACCTCGCGATTGTAGTGCAGGCGAAAACACCGGAAGATGTACAAGATATATTGGAATACTGCGTAACAACGATAGAAAGGGAATTAAAAGACATGGGACTGAAACTTGCTCCCCAAAAGATCGAGATATTATATTGGAAGGAAGGAGGAAAATGAGAAACATACAGATTTTATACAAATATAAAAATATGATAAGGGCTATAGAGAACTACTTCTACGGAGGCTGTCGGTGCCTTCCTTACGATTTGTTGGTATGGGAGAGAGCTAGAAATTGGAAAACAAGAGGGGTGGAAAGACCACGATTTTATCATCATTCAAACACGACTATTCTCCATTGCCAAGTGATATTTCATCAGCTATCAGGCCTATTTATGAGGAGGTAAGCAAGGATGTACTTTTAAAGCGGTGAATTGATGAAATACAATCAGTTAATTTGGAAAATCAGTCCAAAAGTACTTTCTGTTGGATTGAAGCTAGTAGAAATTGTTGCATGAGTGGCTACTTGTATATTCAATGGCGATAACTCAGCTCTACTAGTTTTGTTGCACGAGATGAATGTAAAACTGCAGAAATAGTAACGAGTACACGCAAATAGAGGATGAATGTCACATACTAATAGTCGAGAAAAGAGCTGAGGCTACAACTCGCAAAGTACGAATTCGTCTCAGATAACAACAAAAGGATGCCCTGAACATTGCAGCTGCACCCGGATTTCCCCTTTACGGAGCTGGAATAGACAATTCTATCTAAATCCTTCTTGTGATACTTCTTATGCCAGTGTTAATGTTACTGCAAGTATTAGTGTTAGTTGGTGTGGTACTTTTAGTTAGTTCTTGTTCAAAGCGTTTGCTATATGTTTCGACAAAAAAAAATTTAAAAGGTTTGCTCTTGCCTTTTACCTAATTTTCTTCTAAAACCACCCTTGATTTTGAACAGTTGTGAAGTTAGCCATAGATTTTTAAATCGAAAAATTACCAATTTCTGCAACTCGAAACTAAAATTAAAATTCATATTTGACTTTAGCACTCTTAGAAGAACCCTTACACAAAGATTTGCAGGGGGTGTTTTCATTTAAGGGAGAAAAAATTCCCAAAGTTATGAATATCACGTGCGCCGTATACCGCTCGAATAAAATCGAAAAATGACCAATTTCTGCAACTCAAAACTAAAATTAAAATTCATATTTGAGTTTAGCGCTTTCAAAAAAACCCCTACACAAAATTTTCGGGGGGCTGTTTTCATTTAAGGGAGAAAAAAATTCACAAAGTTATGAATATCACGTGCGTCATATACCGCTCGAATGAAATCGAAAAATGACCTATTTCTACAATTCAAAACTATAATTAAAATCCATATTTGAGTTTAACGCTCTCAGAAGAACCCCCACACAAAAATTTGTGGGGGTGTTTTCCTTTAAGGGAGAAAAAAATTACCAAAGCTATGAATATCACGTGCGTCGTATACCGCTCGACTAAAATCGAAAACTGACCAATTTCTGCAACTCAAAACTAAAATTAAAATTCATATTTGAGTATAGCACTCTCAGAAGAACATCCACACAAAAATTTCCGGGGGCTGTTTTTATTTAAGGGAGATAAAAATTCCCAAAGTTATAAATATCACGTGCGTCATATACCGCTCGAATGAAATCGAAAAATGACGAATTTCTACAATTCAAAACTATAATTAGAATCCATATTTGAGTTTAGTGCTCTCAGAAGAACCCCCACACAAAAGTTTGTGGGGGTGTTTTCCTTTAAGGGAGAAAAAAATTACCAAAGCTATGAATATCACGTGCATCGTATACCGCTCGACTAAAATCGAAAACTGACCAATTTCTGCAACTCAAAACTAAAATTAAAATTCATATTTGAGTATAGCACTCTTAGAAGAACATCTACACAAAAATTTGCGGGGGCTGTTTTCATTTAAGGGAGATAAAAATTCCCAAAGTTATGAATATAACGAGCGCCGCATACCGCGCGATTAAAATCGAGATATGACCAATTTCTGCAACTCAAAACTAAAATGAAAATTCATATTTGAGTTTAGCACTCTCAGAAGAACCCATACACAATAATTTGCGGGGGGGTGTTTTCATTTAAGGGAGAAAAAATTTTCCAAAGTTATGAATATCACTTGCGCCGTACATCGCTCAGCTAAAATCGAAAAATGACCAATTTCTGCAACTGGAAACTAAAATTAAAATTCATATTTGAGTTTAGCACTCTTAGGAAAACCCCTACACAAAAATGTACGGCGGGGTGTTTTCACTTAAGGCAGAAAAAAATTACCAGTTATGAATATCACGTGCGCCGTACACCGCTTAACTAAAATCGAAAAATGACCAATTTCTGCAATTAGAAACTAAAATTAAAATTCATATTTGAGTTTAGCATTCTCAGAAGAACCCCTACACAAAAATTTGAAGGGTGGCATTTTCATTTAAGGAAGAAAAAAATTCCCAAAGTTATGAATATCACGTGCACCGTATACCGCTCGAATAAAATCGGAAAATGACCAATTTCTGCAATTCGAAACTAAAATTAAAATTCATATTTCAGTTTAGCACTCTTAGAAGAACTCCTACACAAAAATTTTCAAGGGGGGGCTTCATTTAAGGGAGAAAAAAATTCCCAAAGTTATGAATATCATGTGCGCCGTATACCATTCGAATAAAATCGAAAAGTGACCAATTTCTGCAATTGGAAACTAAAATTAAAATTCATATTTCAGTTTAGCACTCTTAGAAGAACTCCTACACAAAAATTTGCAGGGGGGGTTTCATTTAAAGGAGAAAAAAATTCCCAAAGTTATGAATATCATGTGCGCCGTATACCGCTCGAATAAAATCGAAAAATTACCAATTTCTGCAACTCAAAACTAAAATTAAAATTCATATTTGAGTTTAGCACTCTTAGGAAAACCCCTACACAAAAATGTACGGCGGGGTGTTTTCACTTAAGGGAGAAAAAAATTCCCAAATTCCCTGTTCATTTGTGTAACACATAGTTTCACCTTTAACAGACGTTTTTTTAACAGGGCGATTTCACTACCACTATCTACAAGAAATGTAACTGTTTTATTATCGCATATATCAACATTGAGATTTATCTCGTCTAAAGATGATTTATTATTAAGATTTATCGTGTAGGTTTGAAGATTTTCGACTGATGTAAAATTATTTAAGGAATTAACACTAGAAGAGTTTTCATCGTGGACAATTTGCGGGTGTGGCTCGATTTGTCCCACATTTCGGTCCCGCGGTTCGCGTTTCCCGAATTGGACCGTGAACCTGAAGGATATGTTTGCGATTGTTTACTTTCATCTGCACGTTTCTTCTTGAAACAATCTCGAATATGATGCTCAGGAATTTTGCAATAAGCACAAGTTATAACTGTTATTCCGGGTTCTTTTTTAATTTCACGTTTAGGAAAGGAAGGGAAAGACGAAGAGGAATTTGTACTTGTATTTCTGCTGACGTTATTGAGATGTTGTGAATGATTTTGTTTATGAAAACAATTTCTTTCGATATGGCCACTTTTTTTACAAAAATTACATTTCTGTTTTATAGATGGCTTGTAATGATCTTGGTTTCCCACAATATTGTTTATTCGTTCCTCCTCTACTGCAGCATCGATAGCTTCATTTAATGTTTCAAATCGCGATGCCTTTATGAGTGTTTTAAATTTAAAATTTAACCCTTGAGTAAAGGCTTGAAAAGCGGTTTTGCTGTTAAGATTGTGAATTACGTCTGCCGAAGCAATGCCTTGACTGGCAATGCATGCGTCATCTAAATCGTGCAGTAATCTTTTTATCTTATTACCAAAATCTCGCACGCTCTCATTAATTCCCTGTTTGCTATTTAACAGTTCTAACTGAAGTTGGGCAATTGTGCGCGATTCTAAAAATTGTTCCTGAAGGGATCTTTTTAATTCTGTCCAATTATTAAAAGTTTTATGTTTTACAACATGATAACCATTTAACTTAGTAGTAATGATTTTTACTAACATCGATTGTGATTCCGGTGTGGTCGCGGTCGCGTCGACAATTTCACAACAAGTAATAAATTTATGTAGGTCATGACGATTTCCGTTAAAATCGGGTATAATTCTTAAGGCTTTATTAATGTCAAACAGATTAGCCATCTCTACGGGGTGATCGAAAGATTCGTCACTTGTACGTGGTACTTGTACCCAGTGTTGCCAGATTTCAATGTTGCATTTATCGTACATGCGCAGAAAAATTATCGTTTTTTAAATTCAATTACCGTACGCATAAAAAAATATAAAGTATTGTATAAATAAATAATCTTTATTGAATACAAAAAACTTGAAATTAAACTTGATTCTTAACAAACTTTGCAGTAAAGATATTAGTAACAGTAATAATAAAAAACAAAACTATTAAATTAATTCCAATCTAAATTATAAATATCTGTATACATCTTACTATTCATTTGATTTATGACATCATTTGGTGGATTAAATTTGTTGCTACCACCGCTCCTAGAAATATATTGCGAAGCAAGCATTGTACCATTAATTGTTTTAGTTACAAGTCGATAATCTTCTCTACTCATCATCAATTTTTTGCCAATCTTCAAAGTTGGCGAATCTTTTGCAATTATTTAATAAAGGAACTAAACTCTCTAATCTATTGTCTATTAATACTGCATTACGTGGCAAAAAAATGTGTAAACGAGATAATAAAGGATCGACAAAATCGTATCTTTGTTTAATTTGAGAACAAGCTTTTGCAAAAAATTTGAAACATCTATCGTAAAAATAGTCAAGGGCAGGTTTATTTGCTTGAATTTCTGGTTTGTTTAAATCATTTAAAATATTCACTCCTAAGTATAACTGAGATTTAGATTTAAACTGGGTGGTATTTGTAGGATCAACTGAGTTAATATCGCTTTTTAAAACGTAATCATTTTTCATGTAGCATAACAGAATGTCAGTGTAACCACTTATAATTGTTGAATGCAAATTTAAAATTATTGCACTATTTTTTTGAAAGTATAAATTTAGTTGTGTAAATTTTGGTAAAATCCAATCTAAAAACTTAAAATACATAGCAATAAATGGATCATTTAAAGATTTATGAATTTGCTCAGCAGCAAGTAATTTTTCTCCCAAATATTTCTGATTAAAAAATATCACCAGTGCATTCCATTGCTCTAATATTCTCATAACTACAGAATGTAACGATAACCATCTTGTTTGAGATGGGTGAAGTAATTTATGTATATTAACTTGGGCAAAACTTTGAAATTCTTGATATTCTGCTAATCTTTTTGAACTCGTCTAAAATATATAATAATCACAATTAAACAAAACAAAATTCATGTAGAAAAATGTTTGAAATTACCTTAAAAAAATTATGTACATTTCTTGCTAAATCTTCTGGAGTTCGAGGCAATTCCTTACATGCCTCGCTAGCACATAAATGAAGGGAATGACATATACACTTCATTATTTTTATACCTTCAAAATTATCTTTAAATCGACTTGACACAGAATTTTTCTCTCCCATCATTACATTGCATCCATCTGATGCAAAACCTATTATATTATTTTTTGGTATATTTTTATTGAAAAATGCATCCGTAATTAATTTATATAATGTTTCGGCGTCGCATTTGGTATTACCATCAACAAATACATTTGTTAATTCGTAAAATTTACTGACAATTTTATTAGTTTCATGGCAATAAAATCGTACAACAATTGCATTAAGTTTACTAATACTAATCATCTTTAGTAGCTTTCATCAGTTAGTATACTAAATTTTGTTTTCAGTAACAAATTAATTAAATTTTGTTTTTCATATTTTCCTAACACATTTGTAATAATAGCTGTTGCTTTGGTCCGTTGTAAGGAAGCTTTTGCTAAAATTTTTGAGTCTGGAGCGGCATTTCGGAATGTATCAAGCATTGTGTCAGCTAGCGAAAATGGCAAATTATTTTCGGCTAAAAATGCTGCCATAATTATTTCACAGCGTTTTATATTTTTGGTATCATCCAATTGAGAAGAACTAAAGAATTTTGTTATTGAAGATGTAGATGGTATTGAACTTTCGGATTTGATATGTTTTGTAGATTTTTTGTGGTTTTTTATAACACTTAATTCTGATTTAAATTGTGTATTGCAGAGTCTGCAGCCTGCCAAATCAGGGTTACCTTAAATAAATTTTATCATTACTGAATCAAGGAAATGTATTATTATTATTAAAATGTTTACCTTCTACTGGTATTAACCAATATTTAAAATCCGTGTCTTTCAACCACTCTTTTCTTAAGTATTGAACCCTTCTCGCCCGTTTTTTGGGTATATTAGAAGATGTATCACAATCACTGTCAGACATTTTCGTTAAAACAGTATTTACCGTAAACGACGAACTACGTTTCAAGTTTCAACGCTCGTACATAAACCGTGCTCCGCACATTTAACTATTAGGGAAATCCCTGGATAAGTTAAATTGGGAATCTGCGCTCGAGCTGGGAAACAATTCATACACGTATAAAAAGTTGCAGAATTTACAAAAAATTATTTATTTATAAAGTTGTACAAATTTTATACACTTAGCAGTAGAAGTGCGTACAAAAAACTTCTAACACTTTAACTGAAAAAATAAGGGTCATGATCTAATGTGATAAACTTCATTTTTTTTTATTTTGTGTATTAACTACATATAATTCTATTAACAAAATATGCATCAATAAAACAGAAATATTAGTTACAAAAAAAATTAAAATTAAAAATTCTCCAAATAATGCGTATGCAAAAATCTGCGTACAAATAAAGACGCCTTCTCCAAAATATACTTATTTACTTAAATACGTAGTTGGCGATGTACGCTTTCCGATTTAAATAAAAGATAACCGGTGTCAATTATATTAGCAGAGGCTTAGAAGCTAAAAGTTAGAATGGACACGAAAGGAAAGGAAATTGAATTGGGAGAGAGAAAAATTATTGTAAAGTTATGGAAAGAGGGAAAATCTTTTCGAAAAATAGGAGAAACTGTCGGCAGGTCACACTCTTCCATGCAAAGAGTAATTAATAATTATAAAGACACTGAAGATTACCTCTCACGTCCGCGATCTGGTAGACCACCCCTTTTAACAAACCGAGAGAATCGAAAAATTGTGCAGCAGATTAGAAAAGAACCTAGGCTGACGGCAAAAAAATAGTCGAAAATGTACAAGAAGAATTTCATAAAACTATCAGCAAAGATACGGTGAGAAGGACGTTAAGAAAAGCTAACTATCACAGTCGCGTTGCACGAAAAAAGCCATTTGTGTCAGAGGTCAATCGTCAGAAGGGGATCGCCTTTGCAAAAAAACTCTTAGACAAGCCCATTGAATTCTGGGAGAAAGTTCTCTTTACAGATGAGAGCAAATTTTGTATTTTCGGCATTAAGGGTAAACAACTTGTATGGAGAAAACCTAATACTGTCCTTAATCTCGAAAATTGGAAAGCGACTGTAAAACACGGAGGTGGTGAAGTTATGGTTTGGGGGTGTATGTGATGTACGCCGACGATGTGTGCATCTACAGCAGATCTTGTTCCCTCGAGGTCGCCGCTCGTAGACTGCAGGCAGCATCGGACGAGTTGCTCGACTACTTCGCAAAGTGGCGGGTCAAAATCAACGCTGATAAAAGTACCGCAGTACTTTTTACTCGGCGTAGACAGAGACCCCCTGATGCGTTGGTACTGCAAGGGGACGAGGTCCCCTGGAGTCCCGAAGCCAGGTATTTGGGTGTCATTCTGGACTCTAAACTTACTTGGAAAAGTCACATCGACGCGATGGCGAACCGGGCGAAGGCAGCTCTGGTCAATCTGTACGCTCTGATTAATCGTCGAAGTAAGTTGGATCCTCTTCGGAAGATTCGACTCTACAAAGCGGTTATCAGGCCTACGATGACTTACGCCTCTTCAGTCTGGGGTTACGCCGCGCACTCGCACCGGCAAAAACTCCAAGTGGTTCAGAACAAGGTCCTAAGGATGGCATTTGATGCACCTTGGTTTGTCAGTAATGCGACACTGCACAATGATTCCCAGATGGCGACCATCGAGGAATTCATTCGGGACAAGGCCAGTACCGAGTTGACGCGACTCGAAAACCACCCCAATTCCCTCCCAGCGGGATTAATGGATTGTGACACAGAACACCTTCGCTACAAACGGCCAAGGTTGCTTCTAGTCTAACAATCCAGGACCCGACAATCCTTTCAATACCTACTCCCGATATCACTAAATCAGTGAACATTAATGAATATATTTTCCGTCTATTTTAGATCCGATGAAGAGGGTTAAAGAAGAAATTCTAGGAACCTCAAGAGGCCCGTCAAGTTCACCATTCACCGAGAGAAGCGAAAAATTGTACAGCAGGTTAGAAAAGAATCTAGGCTGACGGCAAAAAAATAGTAGAAAATGTACAAGAAGAATTTCATAAAACTATCAGCAAAGATACGGTGAGAAGGACGTTAAAAAAAGCTAACTATCACAGTCGCGTTGCACGAAAAAAGCCATTTGTGTCAGAGGTCAATCGTCAGAAGCGGATCGCCTTTGCAAAAAAACTCTTAGACAAGCCCATTGAATTCTGGGAGAAAGTTCTCTTTACAGATGAGAGCAAATTTTGCATTTTCAGCATTAAGGGTAAACAACTTGTATGGAGAAAACCTAATACTGCCCTTAATCCCGAAAATTTGAAAGCGACTGTAAAACACGGAGGTGGTGGAGTTATGGTTTGGGGGTGTATGTGCACCAAAGGGGTGGGAAGGTTGGTTTTCATAACATCGACAATGGACCATAAAATGTATATAGACATTTTAAAAGAAAATTTGAAGCCTAGCATCGAAAACTTGGGCTTGGGGCCCGAATACTTTTTTCAACAAGATAATGACCCCAAACATTGCGCCCACAACACTAAGCTTTGGCTACTATACAATACCCCAAAGCAACTTAAAACACCTCCACAATCGCCGGACTTGAATCCCATCGAACACCTCTGGGATTTACTGGAACGCAGGATTCGGCAACACAACATAACGTCGATGGAAACGTTAAAAAATGTTATGATTGAGGAATGGGCCAAAATCAGTTCGGACGAAACGAAGAAATTAGTGCACTCCATGTCAAAACGTTTAAGGGAGGTCATTAAACGTAAAGGTCATCTGACCTCATATTAATATAGAAACAATGATCTCATTTATAAATTTTTTATAAATACTGTCCTGACTTGTACGCAGATTTTTGCATACCCGTTATTTGTAGAATTTTTAGTTTTGATGTTTTTCTGTAACTACTGTTTCTGTTTTGTTGAAGCATATTTTGTTAATAGAATTATATGTAGTTAATATACAAAATAAGCAAAAATCAAGTTTATCACATTAGATTATTACTCTTATTTTTTCAATTAAAGTATTACAAGTTTTTTGTACGCAGACTTCTGCTGCTGAGTGTACGTTTCAAGTTTCAACGCTCTTACACAAACCGTGCTCCGCACATTTAACTATTGGGGAAATCCCTGGATAAGTTAAATTGGGAATCTGCGCTCGAGCTGGGAAACAATTCATACACGTATAAAAAGTTGCAGAATTTGCAAATAATTATTTATTTATAAAGTTGTACAAATTTTATATAAAAAATAAAATTGTATTGAAAATTATAGATGTTGCAAATTATCGCACAATAATGAATATTAATGTATTATCGTATACGATTTGAAATTATGGTACATGTACAATAATTATCGTATGTTTGGCAACGCTGCTTGTACCTGCTCTCGAGTCTTGGTTAACAACTAATTTACTTTTTGAACGCGTTATTGACATAAGCAAGATTATTAAGAGGAATAAAATAATGAGCAGACGAATGATTTATTTTTTTATCATTTTTCGATTTTTGTCGAAAAATGAAGCACGTAATATTCATAACTTTGGAAATGTTTTTCTACCTTAAATGAAAGTCCCCCACAAATTCTTGTGTAGGGGTTCTTCTAAGAGTGTTAAACTCAAATATAAATTTTAATTTCGAGTTGCAGAAACTGGTCATTTTTCGATTGTATCAAATTTTATTTGTACTTAAAACTTTAAACGCGTTTTTCTCAAAACTCTATTTTTGAAATCAGACTCAATAAATAACGTATCGATCTTATTCAAATTTTTTACTTATTCAAAGTAATGTTATCTAAGGAATAATGGAGGGATTTTAATTTTTTTTTTTTTTTTTTTTTGATTACAACTTTATTTACAGGGAATTTTATTTAGTATAACATCACAAACCAATTTAATGTTATTAAGTTTTATTAAAAAAAATATATACATAAAATCAACAAGCATTCTTTAAAAATGCTATGAAATATAAGCAGCAGATTTCTTATCAATTTTACACCGACATACAGGGCAATACTCTTGAATATCAATAGAACAATCTTCGCATAAACACACATGTCCGCACGGCAATAAAATAATTTCCCTTGGATTCACTTTGCACACAACACAAATTTGGTTTTCGGGTAAATCTTCATCTCTCACTTTCTTTCGTCTTTCTTTCCTACTTTTTTGCAGTTCTTCCCTTCGCCTCATTTCTTCCAATTTTAATCTTCGTTTTTTCATAAATCCTTTTACAATCATCCCAGCAATAAATACACCTACCGTTGCACATAGGACACAGATAATTTTATAAGTCTTTTTACTACTTTCTAATTTTCTTAATAACGAAGAAACTTGCATTGTTGTTAAAAAGTATGGTGAGCCATTTGTGGGTGGTTGTAATTTGACTCTTTTACCGTCACTTGATGTTACTAATTCTCCTATTCCTGTTATAATTGCATTAGTTCGTAACATTTTTTCTGTTGTTTGTACCCCTTTTTGTTTTATGCCGACAAAAAAAGCCCACACATGATCCATTACCTTTGGTTGATTGGGATTAAATTGATTGCTAATAACGTCCATATCCAATATTTCAGCGGCCAAAGGGTCCAATATTTCCACATTACTTCCACTTGCTTGTAAAACGAATGGAGTAACATTATGACTTTCGTTGATTATTCTTTCTTGATCGGACCAAAATCCAGCACTACTTCTTTGTACGACGTGTTCGCGAATACTCAACGATTGCACCACACCAGTTATTTGGGGATTATTCGCACTAATCACTGGATTACCAAGCGGTTTTACGGTTCCTCGTATAATAACGTACGGGATTTTTTGGTTCGGTTGATTCCGTACGATGTCTTTCAGATCTTTGTGAATTTCTAAATAAGGGGCAGACTTTATTTTTCCAATAGCAGCTCTACTTTTGACGTACTCGGTAAAACAAACCCCAAATATGATCGCGTCCACCCCTAGGATGATCGCCTCTCCCAAAAATTCCATTTTAAAACGATTTCTTTGGCGTCATTAGTGTGCTTTTATGGTAAAATTAATGTTTAATAACCGCTCGATTATTAAATTGATTGCATCATTGTGAAATGTCACATGCCAACGTTATATTTTTGACAGAACTGAGGTTATTTTCATTGACGTGAATTTAGACGCGGAACGTTAGGGTACTGCTTTATCGATTTTATGTAAGAGAAGTTGCAGAGCGCATGACCAAAATTATTTGAATTTTATTTATTTAAAATAAAACAACAAACGATTACCACTCCTGCCACTATTTTCATTATTATTAAATCGACGCTTCAGGACTTTTTCCCATCCTCAAGATTAATATCTTTAACAAATATTTCAATAATTAAGCATTACAATACAAACACAAACCACAAAACCATGTAGAATATCATTCTTACCCTATTATTCCATTACAAACATATACACTCAGCAGCAGAAGTCTGCGTACAAAAAACTTGTAATAATTTAATTGAAAAAATAAGAGTCATAATCTAATGTGATAAACTTATTTTTTTTTTATTTTGTATATTAACTACATATAATTCTATTAACAAAATATGCTTCAACAAAACAGAAACAGTAGTTACAGAAAAAAATCAAAACTAAAAATTCTACAAATAACGGGTATGCAAAAATCTGCGTACAAGTCAGGACAGTATTTATAAAAAATTCATAAATGAGATCATTGTTTCTATATTAATATGAGGTCGGATAACCTTTACGTTTAATTTTGACAAATTTGATTCTATGTTCATCGTAGGGTATTAAATTAAAATGTTTAACCCTCGTATTCCGGTGCCTGGGTCTATTTGGACCCAAATAAATTTTTGCGAGAAATTGTAATAAATAGATTTGTCGTTACTCAAGGAGTGCGTTAAGTTAGATCGGCGTCAAACGGACGTCCCGACGAAAAAACGACGAAAAAATATGTCTCGACCGTTTCTTTACAGCGCCAGGCGTCTTTCTGTGTAAGAGGCTATAGCGACAATACAATTGCCATTAAATTCTTGATTTAGTTCACAGAAGGTGTATTTTAGAGCAACGATCTACATCGAAAAATAAAATGTTTGCTAATTTTGTAAATAATAATGATGATTATAACAATGAAGTGTCTTCTGATGATGAATGTGCGTCATTGACTTTTAGTGATGCAGTACCAGAAGAAGAGGATTATGAAAGTGATGAGTTTAGTGGTGAAAATAGTAATAATATGTCACACTGTAAAGACCAAAATGTTTGTGGACGAACATGGAGATATATTTCCCCCACAAACAGAGATGCAGAATTTGGTAAATATGATGCTACACTCACAGCAAATTCTGAGGGTGTAGAAACCATGGAACAATGTTTTGATTTATTTATAAATGATGAAATCATGGACATTATAATTAGTTATACAAATGAAAAAGCGGTTAAATATTATGAAATGTTTTCAAATAATATATGGAAACCGGTAGACCGTGTTGAATTGAAGGCATTTTTTGGGATTTTACTAATTACTGGCCGTTTTCGGGAATCACGTGAAAGTAAAAAAGATCTATGGAAGAAAAAGATTGCTTATAGTCGACAAATTTATCGAGCATCTATGTCTCGTGATAGATTTACAAACATTTTACGATTTTTGCGTTTTGACGACTTTCAGACACGAGAAGAAAGAGAAATGACCGATAACTTGGCAGCTTTGAGAACCATTACAAATATTTTAACAAGAAATTGCAGAGATAATTACCGAGCGTCTAATGTAGGCACTATTGATGAACAATTAGTAACATTTCGAGGAAGATGTCCATTCAAGGTGTATATGCCGAGCAAGCCGGGGAAATATGGGCTGAAATTATGGGCCCTATGTGACGCTACTATATATTATTGTTGTAATTTTGAAGTGTATTTAGGAAAATGCGGAAACACACCGGAGAAAGGACAAGGACAACGAGTAGTTAGAGTTCTTTCAGAGTTTTGGAAGGGATCTAATCGAACTATCACAACCGACAATTTTCTTACGCATATCTCACTTGCAGACGATTTACTCAAAGATAACATATTTATAGTGGGAACAATGCGGAAAAATAGAAAGGATTTACCAAAATCTTTGATAACAATATCCGGAAGAGCTCAATTCTCTTCCGATTTTATATTTTCTGAAAATCTAGCACTTGTGTCGTATATCCCAAAACCAAGAAAATGCGTAGTTTTACTTTCGAACGTTCATCGAGAACATGCTATTTCTGACGAAAATAATAATTACAAACCTAATATTATCAATTATTACTATTCAACAAAAAGTGGAGTGGATGTTTTAGGTAAAATTCTAAGAGAATACACTTGCCGGAGATGTACACGACGTTGGCCTCTGTCGCTTTTTTTACATTATATACATATTGCAGCCTATAATGCATTTGTACTATGGCAACTCAAAAATCCGGATTGGGCAACTGGTAACATAAAATCAAGAAGAAAACAATTTATAGAAAATTTGTCTGAACAGTTAGTTGCTGCAAACATAGATTCTAGAGCTAGAGCATTTGAAACCAATGCAGTAGTATTTTCGAGACACATTGTGGACGCCATCGAAAGTACAGGCCGAAAAATAAATAAACAAATGAGTACAACATTAGAAAAACGCTCAAGATGTGGCTTGTGTATTGGAAATGACAATAAATATAAATCAAAATGTGATGTTTGTCATAAATATGTTTGTAATATACATTCAACATGTACAAAAAATATTTTGTGTACAAATTGTAATGATTTAGAATAAATATTTTCTATGTAATTTTTTTAAAATTTTATTTTTATGTATTATTTTATATCCCTAATAATAGTTCACCTTTAAAATAAAATAAGTCAAAATCATAATGGCAAAAGCTTCATTTTTTATATTCTACGTAAACAAAAACTGTTCGGGTCTGGGTTGACCCAGGCACCGTCCGCAACGGTTGGCGAAACGTCAGTACTGCGAGGGTTAAGGTTTGTACGATGAAGTCTAGTTTATTCTTAAAAACGGCTATTCGGTGCTACAGCTGTTTCAGTGTACAAAAGCACCTTCTTCAGGCACGACTAAAATATTTTGTGAAGAAATATTATTTAAATATTACAAAAGTAAAATTATGTAGTAGTTACCGTCAGTTTGAGGAAAGCATTGTTTGGAAGAAAACATTAAAAATCTTTATAGCAACATCCCTGTAGGAATCAATTGAACTTATTCACGAGTATCTACACAATAACACTAATAATTTACGCCTATCCCTGGTTGAGGTGGATGCTTTCATTGGCCTGTTGAGGTTGGTTTATGATCAAAATTTCTTTGAGTTCAATAATAAATTTTTGAGATGAGAGATGGTTTACCAATGGGGTCACCTATCTCAGGCATTATTTCGGAAATTTTTGTTAACTCTCTCGAACGTACTCTATTTTCAGATAAATATAAAATTTTCACCTCAGATATTACCTTTTACGGTCGCTATGTAGATGACATTCTGATCATCTACCATGGTAACAACGCTAAACTTAACGCTTTACTTAATATTTTTAATAATTTATCAAAACTTCAATTCACCATAGAACATGAACATGACAATAGTATAAATTTCTTAGATCTTACAATTACAAAAAACCTTTTAGATAATAAACTAAATTTTAATATTATTAGAAAACTTACCACAACTAATGCTATCATTCCTAAGAACTCATATAACTGTACTTCCCATAAAGAAACCTCTTTTCGTTTCATGATTAATAGATTAATTAACATTCCACTCAATCAACCAGACTTCATTATCGAACTCAAGAAGATTTTACACATCGGTTTTACTAATGGTTACAATATGGATGACATTCAGAGAGTATACAATAAAGTTCACGGATCCAATATTAACAGGCTTATATACCCACATAGCACAACACCTTCTAAATTTTTATCAATTCCCTATGTACCCTCGCTTCAATATGACATGGGAAAACACCTGAAGATTCTTAATTTTAATCCGGTTTTTACTTCGTGTCAGAGGGTTGGACAAATATTGAATAACACTAAAACAGAAACGTGCCTAGCGACAAAAAGTGGTGTTTACAGTATCGCCTGTTCAGATTGTAACAAACTCTACATAGGTCAGACTGGTCGCAGATTGGGGATCAGATTCAGGGAACATATTAAAAAAGATAATTCTGCTGTATTTAAACACTTAAACAAAGAAAAACATAATACCAACTTCAATAACGTTAAACTTCTAAATCAAGCAAACAAATCCAAAGAATTGGATCTTTAGGAAGAACTTTTCATACATATAAATAATAAAAACAACATCTTACTTAATGACATTACAGACTTTAACCACCATCGCTACTTTTATAAATACATTCAGTCCCCTGACTCTGATCCCCCCACTGCAGACATAAACATATAGATGAGGTTTTTTCTGTCTTTTAATATTAATTTTCTAATTTTTTTAATTTTTAATTCTCTGTTTTACTATTTTACAAGGCTTTACATTTTAAACTTAAGTTTATTAACCCTCGCAGTACTGACGTTTCGCCAACCGTTGCGGACGGTGCCTGGGTCAACCGAGACCCGAACAGTTTTTGTTTACGTAGAATATAAAAAATGAAGCTTTTGCCATTATGATTTTGACTTATTTTATTTTAAAGGTGAACTATTATTAGGGATATAAAATAATACATAAAAATAAAATTTTAAAAAAATTACATAAAAAATATTTATTCTAAATCATTACAATTTGTACACAAAATATTTTTTGTACATGTTGAATGTATATTACATACATATTTATGACAAACATCACATTTTGATTTATATTTATTGTCATTTCCAATACACAAGCCACATCTTGAGCGTTTTTCTAATGTTGTACTCATTTGTTTATTTATTTTTCGGCCTGTACTTTCGATGGCGTCCACAATGTGTCTCGAAAATACTACTGCATTGGTTTCAAATGCTCTAGCTCTAGAATCTATGTTTGCAGCAACTAACTGTTCAGACAAATTTTCTATAAATTGTTTTCTTCTTGATTTTATGTTACCAGTTGCCCAATCCGGATTTTTGAGTTGCCATAGTACAAATGCATTATAGGCTGCAATATCTATATAATGTAAAAAAAGCGACAGAGGCCAACGTCGTGTACATCTCCGGCAAGTGTATTCTCTTAGAATTTTATCTAAAACATCCACTCCACTTTTTGTTGAATTGTTATAATTGATAATATTAGGTTTGTAATTATTATTTTCGTCAGAAATAGCATGTTCTCGATGAACGCTCGAAAAAGTAAAACTACGCATTTTCTTGGTTTTGGGATATACGACACAAGTGTTAGATTTTCAGAAAATATAAAATCGGAAGAGAATTGAGCTCTTCCGGATATTGTTATCAAAGATTTTGGTAAATCCTTTCTATTTTTCCGCATTGTTCCCACTATAAATATGTTATCTTTGAGTAAATCCTCTGCAAGTGAGATATCCGTAAAAAAATTGTCGGTTGTGATAGTTCGATTAGATCCCTTCCAAAACTCTGAAAGAACTCTAACTACTAGTTGTCCTTGTCCTTTCTCCGGTGTGTTTCCGCATTTTCCTAAATACACTTCAAAATTACAACAATAATATGTAGTAGCGTCACATAGGGCCCGTAATTTCAGCCCATATTTCCCCGGCTTGCTCGGCATATACACCTTGAATGGACATCTTCCTCGAAATGTTACTAATTGTTCATCAATAGTGCCTACATTAGACGCTCGGTAATTATCTCTGCAATTTCTTGTTAAAATAGTTGTAATGGTTCTCAAAGCTGCCAACTTATCGGTCATTTTTCTTTCTTCTCGTGTCTGAAAGTCGTCAAAACCGCAAAAATCGTAAAATGTTTGTAAATCTATCACGAGACATAAATGCTCGATAAATTTGTCGACTATAAGCAATCTTTTTCTTCCATAGATCTTTTTTACTTTCACGTGATTCCCGAAAACGGCCAGTAATTAGTAAAATCCCAAAAAATGCCTTCAATTCAACACGGTCTACCGGCTTCCATATATTATTTGAAAACATTTCATAATATTTAACCGCTTTTTCATTTGTATAAGTAATTATAATGTCCATGATTTCATCATTTATAAATAAATCAAAACATTGTTCCATGGTTTCTACACCCTCAGAATTTGCTGTGAATTTGCTGTGCATCTCTGGGGGAAATATATCTCCATATTCGTCCACAAACATTTTGGTCTTTACAGTGTGACATATTATTACTATTTTCACCACTAAACTCATCACTTTCATAATCCTCTTCTCCTGGTACTGCATCACTAAAAGTCAATGACGCACATTCATCATCAGAAGACACTTCATTGTTATAATCATCATTATTATTTACAAAATTAGCAAACATTTTATTTTTCGATGTAGATCGTTGCTCTAAAATACACCTTCTGTGAACTAAATCAAGAATTTAATGGCAATTGTATTGTCGCTATAGCCTCTTACACAGACAGACGCCTGGCGCTGTAAAGAAACGGTCGAGACATATTTTTTCGTCGTTTTTTCGTCGGGACGTCCGTTTGACGCCGATCTAACTTAACGCACTCCTTGAGTAACGACAAATCTATTTATTACAATTTCTCGCAAAAATTTATTTGGGTCCAAATAGACCCAGGCACCGGAATACGAGGGTTAATAACCTGGTGGAGAATGGATTCAAATTTATATTATTCAACGGCAAATACGGCCAACACAATCCTCACCTACAAACGTACAACATACAAAGTGAAATTACAACTACTACACATTAAATTCTTGAAAACTTGCCTTTCGGAAGAAATTTTTCCTAGATTCACAAGCAATAAATACCCTTCATACCTTTCAAGTGAAAAAGTCAAACTAATGAAAATACAATACATTCGAAAAATGCTTAATATTCACTATAAGAAGCTCAACTCACTTAACATCAAACTTTACAATTGCTACCACATTCTTTGTCAACAACATCATTTTATTATAGTCGACAAAATCATTTTAGCAGCCAAATCACACGATACAAATATCCTTAACGACATTGTGAAGAAGAAACTTAAAAAGCTTAGTAAGCTGAGAATTGAAAAGAATTTGAAACGTGAGAAGATAGAAGAACGAACAGAAATTCATAAATTTTACCCCCGACTCACAAACACTACCTCTATAAACTTTACAAGTAAAGAAGAGGAAATTCTGGCAAAAGGTTTAAAATATGCACCAGAAATGAAAACCAATCTCCCAATGTTATCAATGGAAATTCAATCAGTTATCAAGGATCATGAGAATGAAAACTTAATAAGCAGAGATATACAACAAATTCTCATCAAAGAAGAAGAAAGACAAATAAATAAAAGAAGAAAAAAGGCATCTAACAAGAAAAAAGATGAACAACAAATTATTCTCGACATTAAGCGAAAAATTAGAGAAAACAATTTAATAATTACTCCTGCTGACAAAAATGCTGGTATCATAATCATGAACAAAAATGAATACATCGAAAAAACAAAGAATTTCATGATAGAAATTAAATTTGAAAATATTAACAAAGATCCTACTAACAATTTTCATAAAAAAACCAAAATTATAATTAAAGAAAATTCCGATACCATCATTGACCTAGGAGGTAACATTAATTATCTTATACCCATGAACCCACAAATTCCTAAATTGTACGCCCTTCCCAAAATTCACAAGACCAACCTACCAATAAGACCGATTATAAGTTCCATTAACTCAAGTACCTACAAACTATCAAAATTCCTACAGAAATACATTTACAACAATATTAATTTTACTCCCAAATTCACCATTACAAACCGATACCAACTCCCAGACATCATTAACAAATTGATCCTACCAGATAACTTCACAATGATATCGTTCGACGTTAGCAATTTGTACACTAACATTCCCGTAGCCGAAACCTTAAAAATACTGGAAGAAAGAATAAACATTGAACTCAATAATGATACTAAAACTAAGTCCATTATCAGATTGCTTAGACTTTGCTTTGAACAAAATTTCTGCCAATTTAATTCCAAATTTTACCAGTATCACGATGGATTACCAATGGGCTCCCCATTGAGTGGAATAATGGCTGATATCTTCATGGACAAGCTTGAGAATGATTGTATTATCAACGATACTAACCCGTTCAATAGTGAAATAATTACTTGGATTAGATATGTAGATGATATCTTAGTCTTCATTAAAAATGATCATCAAATAAATCCAATCCATCAATACATCAACACACTACACCCTAACATTCATTTCACGGTTGAAGAAGAAAAGAACAACGAAATTAACTTTTTAGACTTCACACTACAACGGATAGAAAACAAAATTAAGTTCAACATTCACCGAAAACCAATACTAACAAGTTGTATCATACCATTTGATTCTTACCATGACATAACTCATAAAATTTCAGCATTACGAACCTATCTACATAGAGCTTTCAATTCATGTTTAGAACAACAAAGCTTAGTGAAAGAACTACAAATTATTGAACAAATTGCAAACGAAAATGGATTCCCACCCACAATACTACAAAAACTTATCTCAAAAATTCAAAATAAATCCAACATCACGAACATAACGACTTTAACAAATGATAAAACAAACAAAATAAAATCTTACAGATCTATTACATATCCAGGAACCATAGCACATAAGATAAAGAAGATATTTTATAAAAATAATATCTTACTTTCTTTCAAAAACAGGAACACACTGAAGGACATCATAGTAAATAACAAAGACCAAACTCCAATTTTATCAAAGAGTGGTGTATACCAACTTCAATGCGGAACATGTATGGCCACATATATTGGTGAGACAGGAAGAAATATTCAAACTAGAATAAAAGAACACAAAAACAGTACAAAATCAAATTTTGGCAAACACCTAATGTTCAACAAACACGAATTCGATCAGGACAAAAATGTTAAGCTGCTCCACCAAATGACCAAAAGCAATTTAATGGAATTGATAGAAACATATGAAATCAACAAGTTCATAAAAAATAACACCACCATCACAAGCCTCAATGAACAAATTCTGCCAACGCAACAACCACTTTATAATTGTTTGCGAAACCCCTATTTCCTCAAACAATAATTTTCGTGTAAGTGGACGAGAGTTCTGGGTTTGGCGGCGACCCAGTTCTGCACCACTTGCATCCCATGCCCCAACGACACCTAACATATCCACACTTTTAATTAATTTTTTGATTTTACGATTTGATTTTGATTATCGATGTTTGTTACTTAATCTTTTGAATTTTATAACTTTTATTTAATTTTAATTATATAAATATCGTGTAAGTGGACGAGAGTTCTGGGTTTGACGGGGACCCAGTTCTGCACCACTTGCACCCCATCCCCCAATGACGTTTAATTTTTACGGCTTTGCTCAGCTTTTAATTTCTTAAGGTTTAATCTTTTTATTGTTTGATTTGGTTTTTTAGTATGTTAATTATATAGTCCAATCTTAGCTTTTGAATTTAAATTTTTAATTTTGAAAACATTATTCTCATACTTACCGACTGAACTAACCGAAAATAATATAAACATTAATTGGAATTATTTTTTTTTTTTTTTTACGTGTAACATATATATGAAATACAGAAGGGAAGAAATTTTTTTACCTTACACACGTAGAGACAGGAATAATTATTCTACGTGTGTAAGGTAAAAAATTTCTTCCCTTCTGTAATTCGAAAATAATATGTCATTCACATAACCTCAAACTTGCAATGTTGTCCCGCATTTTATGTTTTCAACCATGTCAGTGAAATTTATTTAAATCTGTAAAAATACTGTACTAATTAGCAACATCATTCGTTTTGTAAATGTCACTCGTACTTTTGTAACAACCTGACGTAAGAATCTATTCTTATTTTATTACTTTGAAACTTATTTTTAATGTTACTTAGATCTTAATAAATTTCCCTTTTGTTACGTTTTGTAGGGTCTACCGAAGAAGAACTGGGCTCGAAACCGGTCTAGACGACAAATATAAAATTATATCACCAAAGTATTTTATTTGAAGTTTTAATTTATACAGGGTGTTCCCGTGACTCGGGGCATAAAATTAACCACATATACTAGAGCAAAAATGATGATGATTCGTGAAAAAAAAATTATTATAAAAGTCTTCAAATGGCCAAGATATGGGCCATCAAAGTTCAGAAATTTTAACACATTTTTCTAAATATTTTCAAAACCATTAATGGTAGAGGGTTGAAATTTGGTACAGAGTAAACAAACATCATGCAAAATCATTGAACCAATTTTGACTTTGGCCGGATGACGGCAACCATGTTATACAGGGTGTTCCTAAAATTTGTTTGCTCAGAACTTTTTTGTTTGTTCGTAACCCTACATTTATTTTTGTAGTTTTTAATAGAAAATTTATTTTCGAAACTTTTTTCACTCTTTGAAAATTTTGATAACATTGACTGTTTTCGAGTTATACGCGAAACTGTTAAGCTTTGATTTCAATCGTAACAAATAAAACATATTCCGCAAGATCTGAGAAGGCGATGACAATTGAAAAACGAACTGATCTAATAACCATTATTTGCATAAATTTCTCAGTGTAGATTTAGTTAAATCCAGTGTTAATTTATTTTAATTGAATAAAAGAATGTAATTTCCAAAACAATAAATTTAATTTTCGCGGTAACAACAAACAAGAACATAATAAAAATTCTAACAAAAATATGAACAAGAACAATAAAATTATAAACAAATGGTAATAAATAAAACATAACAAAAAAAAATACTAAAGCAGATGTTCAAAAACACTCCCGCCGGCTTCAATGCACGCCTGATATCGCCGTCTTAAATTAAAGCGCACTCTGCTGAGGACGTTGATTTCAGTTCGAAGTTGATCAAATGAATCAACAATTCGTAACCTCAGTTGATCAACTGAAGTTATTTCAACGCAGTACACAAGCGATTTAATGCGTCCCCATAAATAAAAATCTAGAGGTGTAAGATCCGGCGATCGGGGGGGCCAACTTATCGGTGCATCCACTCCTCGTCCAATCCACCGTTCCGGAAACCGTTCACATAGAAATTCTTGGACAGCATGTGTACTATGCGCAGGAGCACCATCATGCATATACCACATTTCTTGTCTTGTGTTTAAAGGAACGTCATCTAAAAAATCATTTAATTGCTCTAAATGTCCCCTGTATGTATGGCCATCCAGCCTTGACGGCAAGAAAACGGGTCCTATAATGACATCGCCCACAATGCCAGCCCAAACGTTAAGAGAAAACCTCCATTGCGATTTCCAAGCTTTCTTAAATCTTGGATTTTCGTCCGCCCAACTATGTGAATTTCTCAAATTGATGATTCCATCTTTAGAAAATGTCGATTCATCTGCAAAAAGTATTTTTTCTAAAAATTGATCATCAATTTGGATTTTGTGCTGCATTATTTGACAATATTGCAGTCGTAGTGGGTAATCAGCCTGTCGAACTTCCTGAACTTTATAACTATGATATGGATAAAGCTGTTGCTCGTGAAGAACACGCCAGATAGTTGTTTTTGACGTTAAAAAATGCCTCGCCATATCCAAAGTACTAGCTGTAGGATTTTCTTGTACGTAGTCTAGAATATCTTCTTCTAGTTCGGTTGTTCGGACTGATCTGACTTTACCGTTGTTACTAAAATTCGGCTTAAACGTCCCATTTTCCCTTAAACGGGTTTCAATTCTTAAAAATGTTTTTCGATTGGGCGCTCTGCGGTTCGGAAATTTCTCCCGATAACGGTTAGCGGCTGCTACGGCGTTTCCATGACATTCTCCCAATGTCAAAATCATGTCAGTTTGTTCACTAAATGTGTAATTGTCCATTTTGAACACGCAAAATTAATAAAAACTTCATTAACAAACAACTTTATGTTTAAACTACATAAGCAAGTTGACGGCTCAATTTGTTTTTTTTTTAATTGCCATGGCCAACTTTTTCGAAAATTATTGTGTTTAGTGTTACCATTGAAATCGAAGCTTAATATTTTCGCGTTTAACTCGCAAACGGTTAATGTTATCAAAATTTTCAAAGAGTGAAAAAAGTTTCGAAAATAAATTTTCTATTAAAAAGTACAAAAAAAATGTAGGGTTACGAACAAACAAAAAAGTTCTGAGCAAACAAATTTTAGGAACACCTGTATAACATGGTTGCCGTCGTCCGATCAAAGTCAAAATTGGTTCAATGATTTTACATGATGTTTGTTTACTCTGTACCAAATTTCAACCCTCTACCATAAATGGTTTTGAAAATATTTAGAAAAATGTGTTAAAATTTCTGAACTTTGATGGCCCATATCTTGGCC